>JAJTUV010000163.1:1285000-1927500 GCA_021653895.1 Mastomys natalensis | reverse complement strand
TAGTTAATTCCAAACAACCACAATGTGGTTACAACAATCTTAATGGGATCCGATGCCTTGTTCTGGGTGTCTGAAGGACGCTACAATGTACAATATAAATAAATACATAAAGGAAGAAAGAAAGAAAAAGAAAAAGAAAAAGTGACGCTCTAAAAGTGAATTTAGGCCAATGTTTACATATTGTAATCATCATGGAGGCAAAGGCAAGAGGATCAGGGGTTTAAGGTATCCGTCAGTTACATATTCAGAGCCGGTTACATAAACACCTTGTCTCAAAAAAAAAAGTAAGAAAAAGAATAAAAGAAAAAAGGAAAAAGAAAAAAAAAAGAAGAAAAAAAGAAAAAGATAAAAGAATACAATGTATAGAAAAAAAGAAAGAGAGAAAGAAGTAGAAAGGAAATTAGGGTGAATTCACCTTAAACGTAACTCTGTACTAAAAAGGAAACTAGGAAAGGTAATGCTAGCCATTTCCGGTCTTATTTCTTCATAAAGAAATGGGATGGTAAATCCAAATGTTATTTTTACTGAGCTTGGGCCCAACAAATAGCTGATAGATGGTCAAACACAGATAGGATTTTGCTCATTGAAAGATGGGATCCATGACTTCAAATTGACTTTCCACTCAGCTTCTGTGATGTGACCAAGCACTTTGTAAATACCCGGGAACTTTAGGGTCCCTCATTTTCCCCTCAGCCCTAGGGAGCCCTCTCAGCAGAACACACCAGGACAGGAAACCAACATCAGAAAACACTTCTGAGAGGCTGGGGGTGGCAGCTTAGCTGCTAAGCCACTGAGGACAGGATGTGGTTTAGTCCCTCAGAATTGGATCTGTATTCTCTCAGCCTCGGCCTGCTTGGTGAGTTTCAAGCCAGTGAGAGGCCCTGTCTAAAAACAAACAAAATGAACACACACAGCAGGGATAGGTGCTTGCCACCAAGCCTGGTGATCATTTGTGGGACCCACATGGTAGGAGGAGAGAACCAGCTCCTGCAAGTTGTGCTGTGACCTCCACAAACACTGTGGCATGTCCTAGCCAGCTCCCAATAAATAAATCTATGTAATTAAAAAAAAATCAAGGTTTATGTCACTGAGAAACAATGGAGCTTTTTCTATTTATCCTCCACACATGTGTGCACACATGTACACACACACAGAGAAAAATAAAGGCATGCAGTAGCAAGGACTCTGAGACCTAGCCGGCATATCCAGGAAAAGCACTGAAATAAATATTTACACTCTGGGTTCCATGGCACACACTGGGTTCCCAGCACTCTTGAGGAAGAGGCAGAGGGGCGGCAAGTTTGAGGGCAGTCAGGCAACGTTTAAGAGCAGGGGATAAAGCTCTGTGTAGAACATCTGCCTGGCATTCATGAGGCCCTTCCCCAGAACCAAAGAATAATCATATATGATAAATTATCCCTTTTTATCTTGGGTTCCAGACCACAAGACTCCCAAAATTACCTCCCGCAGCTTGAAAGTAGATGCCTCTGGGTTACTTTGTTTTTTCTTTTTCTTCTCCCAGTTCTAGGCTAATGACAAGTTCTGGACTCTATGCTTATAAATTTTGGTGGAACTCAGACCAGTTAAACCGTACTAAACACTCAGATTAGCCATTTCAGGCAAAATCAAGGATGCAGATATCAAAGCATTCTTAGCGGCAGAAAAACATTTCCATAGTAACCTCAGGACCACACACACCCAGTGTCAGGCTCCATCCAGACCATGCCGCACCAACAGAATCTCAAGATCTTGTTTGCTGACTGCATACGCATCCTTATCTCAGGACCAGAGAGGTTAAGACATCTCAGTTTCTTGAACTAAGTCTCTGTTGCTTTAACTTAGATTTTCTTCTTATTTTTTCCCTTTGGAAGGGTGGGGTAGAGTGGGATGTATGGGCTGAGGATATATATGAGGTAAAGGTCTTACATAGCACGGACCAGCCCTGGGTTCAAATCCTCAGGACAGGGAAAAAAAAAAGACACATGAAAAATATCACGATAAAAGACATTAAATCACATGTGAACTTAAAATTAATTTTACAAAGAGAGGAAATGTTAAGCATGGTGACAAACCCTGTCACTCTAGCCACCTGGGAGGTGGAGGCAACAGGGTCAGGAGGCCAAGGAAATCCTCGACTAAGCATCGAGTTTGAGGCCAGCCTGGGTTATATGAAACCCTGGCTCAAGAGAAAAAAAATAGGCACCTCAAACGGAAAAGAAAAGCCAACAGATTTACTGCTGGCGACTGGGCACGTGCTTTAAGCTCTCCTTCAGATCTGCCATTTATGAATCACATGCAAATTACTGCACATGTATGGCACATGGTGACCAGATAGGGCACTTCGAAGTCAGAAGCGGCCAGCAAGGCACATGGGGAAGGCATTCAGGGAGTCTGGCTTCTTCCCTGCCTGCCCAGGGATCAGTCTCCCTGTGGTTAACAGGGAATACATCTTGGCACACTGGTTCAAACGCTCAGTCTAGCCCGTTTAATGTTCTGGTACTCCAGTCTGTAAAGCTGAAAGGCCCGCCTCCAAATACAACCAACTTGCTGGACCGTTCCCCTAAGAAGCAGTCAATTGTTGGCTAGCCTCATCTAACCACCAAATTCAAAGTATGAACAGGCTCATGCTCATGCGTGTGAGTGATGTGGCATGCGTGTGTGTGTATGCGTGTGTGTGTGTGTGTGTGTGCGTGCGCGCGCGCGCCGCTGAGCGTGTGTGCGTGGCCATCTGGATAAACTCTAACTTGTTTTCAGCTCCCACATCCACTTTACTAGGACTTTACTAACATTGTTTTAAACTATCACATTAAGAGAACGTGTCATAAAGCATAGAAGATATCATAGGCAGAGACTGTGCACTCAAGGAAACTCTCCTTAGGTGGGGAGGGAAAATCAGCCCTTTACAAAAAACATACACTGTTGAATGAATACAAAAATAACCTTGGCACCAAGTAAAAATTGACATCTTCCAGAAGTAGAGCTATGATTAAACTGCCATAAAAAACAAGCAGGGGAGTTACCTTCTGGAAAGAGGGATTCTGAAAGAGGCGGCGTTGATGTCAACACCTTGAAAGAGAGCCCTGGGGACCAGGGATCCAGTGGGTATTGAAGTTGTGCCAGTGTATGTGTGTCTATATGACATACGTGCTTGTGCACATGGGTATGTGTGAGCGTGGGCACATACATGCCGTGGTACATGTGGAGGTCAGACTGTGGGCGTCTGTCCTGCCTTCTACCTTGTGTGATGCCATTAAACTACATACATTACGGTTACTGGGTGGCCATGAAATGAATTTGTACAAGACAGGAGTGGGCCCTAAAGCAGCCAAGGCAGAACATCACTGGACAGACACATCCCAGACTCGGCACTCATCAGGTTGGCTTCTGCACTGCCAACACCGTCATTCTGGTCGCCAAAGCCTTGCATATATGTTGGGGTTACTCTCCCCTTTTGCATGAGCCACACACAGACTTTTAATTGAATTCTTCCATTTGTATCATTTTTTTCCTTTGACATAGTTGGGGATCCCCATGCCCCACGGAATAAAACAACAGCGAGGGCTACCTGCCGTCGAAGAAGAAGAATTTCCCACGTCCATTCTTTTCTCCATGCACAAAGTTGCCTTCAAATCTGTCCGTGGAGGAATAGGTGACAGTGCAGAACCCGTGTGGTAAACCGTCATCATCCAGGTGCCCTGGGAAAGAGAAACTGTCAGCTCAGAAAGGTAAGGCAAGTCTTAGAAATTGCCAAGGGAGGCCAGAAGAGGGCATCAATCCCCTGGTCTGGAATCACACTGGGTTCTGGGAGCTGAATTCAATAAGAGTAGCAAGCATTCCTAACTGCTGAGCCATCGGTCTAGCCCTTACTTCCGTGTCTTGAGAGGACCAAGCGTGCAGAACATTCTCGCCCCCGCTGAAGATTATCTACTTGATGTTTTGTATACTTCGTGAACTGACTGGTCCATACAGAAAGGCCTGGGCATGTTTGAAGACCTAGAGTTTGCACTGGCTTGCCTTTCCCCTGCGACTGTGATATATTGTCAGTAGGGCCATCTCAGCCTGGTTACCATTGCCCAAGCTCCTGATTCTTTGTTACACCAGATTCTTTGTTACCACCTACATGTTTCACAAATCCCAGACCCTCCCACCCCATTAGTGTCCCCCCATCATCTAGGTGAAAAGATTTTGCAGAGACGAGTGAAAATAAAAACAGTCATTACTCTACTGCCTTCTCCCCTGGATTAACTACCTGGATCATGGGTAAAAGCATTAAATACTGTGCAATGCACAGACCTTAAATACTCAATATGGCTTCCAGATGGCTGGCCCACTGGTATAAAACACAAACTATGCCACTATATGAATGACTGAATCTCCTAATATTTCTATTTAAGACAATAAAGTCGGGCTGGAGAGATGGCTCAGTGGTTAAGAGCACTGTCTGCTCTTCCAGAGGTCCTGAGTTCAATTCCCAGCAACCACATGGTGCTCACAACCATCTGTAATAAGATCTGATGCCCTCTTCTAGTGTGTCTGAAGACAGTTACAGTGTGCTCACATAAATAAATAATAAATAAATAAATAAATAAATAAATAAATAAATATTTTTAAAAAGGCATGAGTCCTAAAATGATAAAGTCCCAGGCTAAGGATAGAACTCGGGGCAGAGGGCTTAGATAGCATGCCTGAGAACCTAAGCAATACCCAGCCATGCAAAATAAAAGAGAGAGAGAGAGAGAAGGCTATGGTCTCTTAGAAGAGATGATAAGTAGTCATAAAGAAAAAAAAGTTCTTTCTATGATTGACTGAAGCATAAAATCACAGCAAAAAGATTGTATTTTATCACTGACTCAATATGGAATAAGTTACCTGGAACATAGTACAATAACTCATGCTATTATTTATCTGTGATTGAGTTACCTAGAACGCAGTACAATAATACACTTATTATTTGTCTTGTGTATGTGCCTGCCTGGTTGAGTTCATGTGCACCACAAACATGTAGCCTTCAGAGGGCAGACAAGGCTATTGGATCCCCTGGAACTGGATATGAGCCACCATGTGGGTGCTGGGAACCCAACTGGAATCCTCTTAGGTGGAGCCTGTCCTCCAGGCCCATATATGGCTATGGAAACACACCACAGACATGTTAGTTTCTTTTCTTTTGAACACAAACTTTTCCTACAAGGGCCAGGAAATCAATGGTTAGAAAGGAACCAAACCAATCCAAGCCTACTTTCTTTTGGTAGAAAAACTAAATTACACGATATAATTCTAATAGAGTCAAATGAAATAATTTGGAGAACTATTTTCTAACCATCTACTGATGACATTCTTTCACTGAAACAGAAAAAAATTTACTTTTTTTCTCACTTAATGAAAGAATAGTCAATATCGAGCTAAAAGCTTTCTCTTATGAAACATTGAAATCAATTAAACGTCGCCGTTAACATTCTTGTGAATTTAGTGTCCTACTTTTGATTTGGTGGATATATCAGAATAATTAGGTTAGTCTCTCACGAGAGTAATTACTGATGTATGGGACGTACTTCCACAATGGGGAAAGGTGCACAGCCTTCAGACTTTAAAAGTGATTGTTAATAAAGCTGTTTTCCTACTGTAAAGCAAGAGAAACATTATGATAAACATGAACACCGTGGGGGAAGGAAAACCAGTGTAATCCATGCATTTTCCTTCCTCCCTGTCCTTGAAGGTGTGGCCACCCTCTGCCCTGAACTCAGATATTAAAAAATGGAAGGTGTCCTTAACTGAAAGCAGGCGCAGGCCAGTTCTGACCCCAGGTGAGGACAACAAAATCTCAGCCCTGCTCCAGACTGATTTGTTTGGACCCTTCTGCAACAGGCTAATGGAGAAGGAACCCCTCCACACTTTGCTGGAGGATTTTGAGTGACACCCACTTCTCAGAGGACCTTGTGCATCTATGAGGAGATACACACGGATGGGTGGATCTTCCCTGCTAGTGCTGCCTGCACGTGAAAGTTCTGAAATCTGTCAGACCTCACTCAGAAGGATTTCCACCTTGACTCGGTTTGTTTTGCATCCTCGGTGTAAGCAACGCAAAGACTAACTAGAGAGTGTCTTAAACTTCCATTTACTGTAGTCAGTTTTCCAGACTGCTAAGTAGCTAACCCAAACAGCAAAACCAAACAATCTGGGTGTGATAGTAAAAGCTTGCAATCTTACAACTAGGGATTAGGAAATCAAGGATAGCCTCAGTAGGCAGCAAGTTTGAGACCAGCCTGGGCTGCATAACATTCAGTCTCTGACACAAACCACAGCGGACCAGAACAGAATGAACAAACAGCCTCAGTCAGAAAAATAGCAACAAAAGACTTGCAAAGCAGACAGACCTAGGGAAGAGATTAGGATGTTAAAATCCTGCCGCCTCTGAGCACTGTGAAAAGTCTTAGCAAGGTTGTGTGGCATCACATCTTTAGCAGCCAACCTAACTCACTATCCAGAGAAGAAAACAACTATGAAGCTACTGTTTGGGTCAGTGAGGGGCGGGGCTACTGTTTGGGGCAGTAGGGGGCGGGGCTAAGTGCTTTCTTGGTACCTCTTTGAAACCTCAGATGACTAAAGACTACCGCGTGACCTGCGAGAGACAGCTGATCGCTCTAAATGCGTGCAAGGTTGTGGAAAGCCCCGGCCTCCAACCCACCCATTCACTTTCTTTCTAGAGAAAGACAAGTCGGGAGCTCTCCCTGCTGGTGGCAGAATAAGAGTTGCAAAGATGTACACCAGTGAAAGGGCTTTCTTCTGCTCTGTCCTGGGGACCCTGTGCCAGCGCCACACTGGGCTGCTCAGAAATGCCTGCAATTCCAGCTCCAGGGATCCCACACCCTCTCCTGCCTTGCTGCACACATAAACAATATGAGTAATTAAACTAGAAAGTGAAAGAGAAACTGTTTAGGGGAACTAAGGGGAAGGCAGGGTAAGTATGGGGCAACACATTCAAAGTGCGTGACATACTTGTATGAAAATAACCTTACATAACCCAGTACCAAGTACTAGGAAAAGAAAATACATATTTTTTTTTTTAAATCAATGTTTCCAGTTGTATGACCATGTAATGACTGTGCACTATTGAGCCAAATGGTTTACTGTGATGATATATCTTCTTAACAAAAACAAAATCCAAACCAAAAACAAAACAAAAAAAAAACCCACCAGTGATGCCCAGGCTCCTTATAGAGATTTGCAAGGAGACTTTGTGGGCAGATTGCAGAGAATGCCAAGATTCTCCACATCATATCCTGGTTGCAGATTCTGATCCCTTGCCGGTGTTGCTAACTCAGTGTGGAAACTCTAGTCCTTGCTGAAGACTACAGAATGCGCCGCGTCAGCCAACCACCTTCCAGGCCAGTTCCCACTCCACAGAAGGTGGGCACGAGGCCCAAACGACAGGCCAAAATTCACTGGAATGATCGCTTTGTACTAATAACACAGCCCCAGCAAGCAAGGCACCCAGGATCCGTCTACAGAAAGACTGGATGGTAGCCAGAGAAAAGAAAAAAGTAACGTGCCTAATTTTCTTTTCCATTTTTTTTCTAAATATTTTTATGCACCAAGGGAATAGAAAGTCAAACGTTTCCCTAGAGTCACCTCTGAGCAGAGGTGTTCTTTTTTCTTTAACTTGATAAGATGGGTCTGTTATGTTGGCCTTGATCAGAGATGGGTAGCTGACTGCTTCCCACTTCGAAGAGATCTGAGCGCCCTGGGTGGATATTTATTTCCCTCAGAACAAGAGACCATGACCCATACCGTTAGTTTTGCAGACAAAAACGTGGCTCTTCCCCCCCTCCACAAAAATCATTTAAGAAAACAAGCTTACTAATGCCAGGAACATGCCTTCTTCATGATGGATTCACGGTGACCGTGAAAGGCACAGGAGCACAGATGTGAGCTGGCGCGGGCTTGGGTTTCATGTGTGGTTCACAAAGCATGGTGGACACTCGGCACTCTGTCCCAGGCACAGATAAGAGACAGGCAGGGCCAGACAGCATGGGGGTTGTTAATAAAATAACCCTGACTGTTTGGAGGGGACAAAGATGCTAGAAGCATGGAGCTGTGTGTTCTCACTGTGGTCCCTTGTTCTGAAGACTGACATTTTTCCACTTCGAGCTCTTTCCCTCGATGTCTCTTATGTCGTTTATTTTTTTTTTTTTCTACCCTCATACTGCACATCTGATACCACAAGAGCCTCAGCTATTGCTTCATGCCTTCCAAGTGCATCAGTTTAACTTCCCGAGCAGAGCTCTGACCCTGTCCTTCGCTCCACAGCCTCTGTTCCAACATATAACCTATGCTCTCAGCCTGCGGCCCCGCTTCTTTCCCATCTCCCCTTGTATGCCGTCTTCTCTTCTTCACATGTTTCAGTTGAAGTAAGAGAGTATTTTCTGGAGGGGCCACACAATTCAGTGCCTCTAACCTATCCACACTAAGGTCTCTTGCAGGTTAATTCTGCCACCATTTCAGGGAAGGCTCATCCCATGTACTTCTACATGGAATTGCTAGCCTCATGGTACATTACACCCGTGTCCCTGTCATTCCCTCCTTCCCCAGACTATGGGATTTACCAAGAGCCGAGGCTGGCCTCCAACTTGCAGCAATCTCTCACCTCAGGCTCCCAAGTGCTGGCATTACAGGTGGGGGTCACCATGTCTGGCTAAGATCGATGTTTATTGATTTGTGTGTACATGTGTATTTTATACATGCACAGGTAAGCACAAGCATGGTGCAAACATGGAAAATGGAGGGCAGTAAAGGAGCCAGTTTTCTTCGTCCATGTGGGTACTAGAGATTGAACTCAGAACGGCAGGCTTGGCAGCAAGAGTCTTGACCCGTGTGAGCCATCTTGTTCGCCCATGCTTTGTTTTGTTTTGTTGTTTAAAGCCACAGTAATGGCCAGGGATAGTAGCCTATACTTCTTTTTTTTTTTTTTGGTTTTTCGAGACAGGGTTTCTCTGTATAGCCCCGGCTGTCCTGGAACTCACTCTGTAGACCAGGCTGGCCTCGAACTCAGAAATCCGCCTGCCTCTGCCTTCCAAGTGCTGGGACTTAAAGGCGTGCGCCAGCACGCCCGGCTTGTAGCCTATACTTCTAAACCCAGCTTCTTTGGAGAATGAAGCAGGAGAATTATGCTTTGGGGCCAGCCTATGCTACAGAGTTCCAAGATAGCCTGGGGTTACAAAATAAGACTCTTGTCAGGGGTAAGGGTGTCAGAGTGAGAACTCAAGTGGAATTGCCAGGTGCTCTGAGCACGGAAGCGTTATAACTGGCTTCCCACAGAAGCAGGGCAGACCCTGCAACGCAAACTGATCCTCCTGACACTGAGTCCTTTCCACTGGGGTGGGAGTGTGAGGACTCACCCACCTTGTATTCAGAACTGTACTAGAGCAACAAGGCCCGATCATCCAGCACTTGGGAGACTTGAGGAGGATCATGGCTGGTTTGAGGTTAGCTCGGGTTACATAATGGGTTCTAGGAGAGCCAGTGATGACAGAGTGAGATGTGCATCCAAGAAAAAACATACATTAATTAAAGAAAAACTTCACAGGGCTGCAATGCCACACTGAGATTCAAATGTGTGCACCACCGTATAAGACATTTGACCTCAAGTCCTGAAGAGGCCAATGTGGAGAGCTTTTAGGACTGCTTCTAGAAACGTGTCGGGACTTTGACATCTGGCCAGAACAAAGAAGCTCAAGGTGGGAATCAGACTTTGGACTAGGAATCAGGAAATAGGCTCAGGTTAAGAACATTTACCTTTGAGTTAATGCAAGGCTCGGATCGGGCTCAGTTGAGGCATGTGTGGCATTCCTTTTGTCTTGGTCATCCTGACTAGACCCTAGAAAGGTGTTTTGGGGATTTTGTTTATTGCCCTGCTTGTTCCTTGACCCAGAACTGATCTTATTATTTTGCATATACTTAAAGTAGTATAAAATTAGACTGGAAAAAATATGGTGGTAAGAAAAACATTCATATACATAAAACAAATGAATACAAGCAAAAAAAAATTTTAAAGGGAAATGCTTTAAAAAGATGAGAGAAGTCAATGGGTATGGTTCATGCCATTATTCTGAATTCAGGAAGCTGAGGCAGGAGGATTGGACTACATAGTGAGTCCCAGGCCAACCTGAGCTACAAAATAAATTCTAGGTTAGCCTAGGCTATAAAATACAGAATGAGAACTGCTGGGAAAGAAAGGAAGGAATGTAGATATGTAGGAGTTAGAAAGAAAGGTAGGACAATGGACAAAGAATTTCACAAGTCTAGACTGTCTCCCTTCTTTGACAGGTGTCCTGTCCTTAACTTGTCTAAGCTTCTCTGTAGTAATATAGTACCCACCTCCTACGGCTGGATGCATGATGTCTGAGCAGCACTCAGTGTGGAATCTGCATGTAAGGAGAGCTACAGCGATGCTGATAATAGCTGTGACAGGGAAAGCATCAGAAGACAAGTGTGCACAGAGATGAGAGTACCAGTGCACACAGACGACTTTCTATTCAGGAAGAGATCACAGCCGTTCATACCTGTCCAGAGGTGTGTGCTAGATTTTAGGAGAGAGCAGTGCAAAGTGCCAAGGCCAATAATACCCGGAGAGAGGGCCAGGACTGCAGTTTCCTGCAAGCACACACTTGCTCCGGGCACACTGCAACACTGAGCCTGAGATGCTTCTCAAGGCTTTTTCCTGTCCCTTTTTGATTTATTTGTTTTATTTTATACATAGGGGTGCTGGTGCCAGCAGAACTGGAGTGACTGAGGGCTCTGAGTTGGCATGCGGGTGCTGGGAACAGAATCCAGGTCCTCTTCCAGAGCAGGCACCAAGCCATCTCTCTACTGTTTTTCATTTTTTTCGAGACAGAATCTACCTATTATAGGTCCAAGCTCTTTAGAACTCCCAGTCTTAAAGAAACGATCCTCTACCCTGCCTTCCATGTAACTGGGATTACATATATGCCCCACTAAAGACTTAAAATATGGGCTGGAGTATGCAGCTTAGTGGTATATTGCTTGATCAACACACACACACACACACCACAGAGAGAGGAGGGGGGGGAAGAAAAGAAAGAAAATGTTTGTTCTTTTAAAATCCAGGTATAGTTGCTCACATCTGTAACCTCAGCACATCACATCCAAGCCAGCTGGGCCACAGAGATCTTGTTTCAAAAATCCACAAAACCAAAAATCTACAAAAAGCAAAACAAGGAAGTTTCTCTACTTGTTTTACTCTTAAGTAAAATTGAGTGACTGCCCAAACCAAGCCACGGTTTAAGCCAGCTGTCATAGCATAATTATTAATGGTGCCTTTCTTGCTCTAACGAGCTGAGTTATAGTATGCTATGTCTCTCCATCCTATATAAAAAGACCCCCCTTCTCTACAACACACACACACACACACACACACACACACACACAGTTTATGTAAAGAAACTTCAGTGTTTGAAGCTTTGAATCCATTGGACTAACATGAAACCTGAAAACATACTTTAAACATTTTTACTTTGAGACAGGGTCTGATATAGTCCAGGCTTGGTTTGAATTTGCTATGCAGCTGAGGATGACTTTGAACTCGGGATCCTCTTGCCTCCAGCCTCCACCTGCAGGTGTATGTCACTAGGCCTGGTTTTTGTTCACATGCTAGTGTTGAGATCATAAACACCAGGGCACATTTTCTAAACATCGACCCAGGGGAAGGTGGGTTGGGCTGGGGCACTATCTATGATCAAAGGTTTGCTTTTAAAAATTGCAAGTAAAAGAATAGGAGGAAGGGCTGGAGAGACGGCTCAGTGGTTAAGAGCCCTGGCTGCTCTTCCAGAAAACCTGGGACAATCTCCAGTACCCACATGGCAGCTCACAACCATCTATAACACAGTTCCAGGGAATATGATACGCTCACACAGACATATATGCAAGCAGAAACAGCATTGAACACGAAATAAAAATAAGTAAAAATCATCATCATCAACAACAACCCAAATAAACCTAAAAAAAGTACTATTTAAAAAAAACCCTGGAGGAATAAGAGCAACTGTGGTAATTTGTTAAGAACACTTTTTTCTGTCATAACAGAAATTTACGAGAAGTCAGTAACTCTGAAAGTTAAGGAAGGCTTCCTATGCTGGCTTAAGTAATGCTGGCTGGGCCTCACTAATCCCAACACTGGGTTTATTTAGAGAAATATAAGCTCTGTGAATTCACAACATTTTAGTCTCTTCAAAAGTTACAAGCAAAACTATATACTTTAAAGTTGTTTTTTTTTAAAAAACTAAAATGAAGAAATACATTTTATAACTTAAATTAGAATGGATGCCTTTCTGGGAATTTAAAAAAATTATTCTACTTCATCTCACCCTAAGCCTTCAGCAGTCTGCAAAAGTTATATTTATGAACACACCAAAAGGGGTTTCTTCCAACGCAGCACTAACAAATACATATCCATATGCGTTTGTTAAGCACCGCCACTTCATTTTTCTTTTTCGTTTGTCAGACCTGTTTATACAAATTAGATCAAAACCAGATTCAACCATCGACTTAAAATTATGTAGCGATTTGCTGCGTTTAACAGATTCTGGAACGACACTACGCAATCTTGCAAAACATCACTGGAACACTATCTGGGTTAGAATAAGAGAAATAATAAATACGCTTAAGAGTGTTTTCAGTGTTCATTGTTACAAAATCATAACCTCTCAAGACACAAACAACAGTTGTATAACGTTACCACGGACGTTTTATAAGTAGGGGGCAAAAAAAAAAAAAAAAAAAAAAAAAAAAAAGAGGCGGAGAAACTCAGCAAAACACCGTGGCGACGACAGTCGGGGAAGGGTGCGCAAGAAGGGGCGGAGAAACTTGACACCCGGGCGGTGATATCACCCGCAGCCAACAGCTCGGAATTCAGAAAGTTAAGTGTCACCCAGCAATTTGGGTCCTGGCTGGAGCGTCCGCACCGCGCGTCTGCACCTCGCTCGGAAGTCAGGGAGGGGGAGAGGATGGGTGGCTGATTCACCCAGGGGCAGCGCAGACCCGGGCCGGCCGCCTCCGGAACGCGGAGCGTTCGAGCCTGGTGGGAGCGTCGTGCACTACCTAGCCATGATTTCATCTTTTTTCCCCCCTCGGGAGGAGCGGCCGGGGCTGCCATGTGCCTGGTGTGCGGCCGGGTGCGCTGCGATGGGCCCACCTAGACCCGGCCCTGGTGGCCGCTGGACGAAGCGACTGAGCCAGGAAAAGGGCAGGCGGTCGGAGAGGGGAAGTCGAGGTGGCTGAAACGCGGCTGCTCCGCGGAGATCACGGGCCTCAAGGGACTGCCCTCCGGCGCCCTCCCATCCTCCATCCCCGCAAGGACTAAGGCCAAGGTGCTAGGCTGCGTCGTAACTCCCAGGGAGGATGCTGCTGTGGCCCGGCGGGATGTAGGGGCCCAGCCTTCCCAGGGCCGCGGACCCCGCGGGGCCCCATTCCTCGCCCGTGCCCCGCCGCGCCCCGCGCGCTCCCGGCGGCGTGGCGTAGGCAGTGCAGCCCCCGCCTGAGCCGAGCGACCCGCCATCCGCCTAGGGACCGCGGTGGCCTTCGGCTCGGCCCCGCGCGCGTCGCAGACCGCCACTCTTTTGGCGCTTTCCGCCCCAGGCGCCTATCCCCACCCCAGGATCCCGGGGAAAAGCTTGTCGTACCTTCCACGGCTTCCTCCACCACCTCGTCGTCGCTATCCATGGCGTCTGCGACCCTACCCAGCACCGGCCGTGCGGCCGGCTCCCGTCCCTCCGGGTGCTCGCGGTGGCTGAGCGAGCGCTGGAGCTAAGCCCTGCGAGTTTGGAGGAGGGGGAGGAGGGGGAGGAAGAGGAGGAGCAGTGGGGCGGCTCGCGCTGCCTCCCCCTACAGTCCTTTCAATTCCTCCGCCAGCCGCGGCTGCTGCAGCCGCCGCCTCCCCCTCCCCTCGTCCCCGGTCCCCGAGGCTCCGGGGTGCGCGGCCGCTGCAACTTTCTCCTGTGATACCCCCTCTTTGTTATGGAGCAGCTGATCCGCTGACATCACCCGGCGCCGGTGCGCTCCCTCCCTCGTTGATTGACAGTTCCCGGTCCTTTCCCAGAAGTGAGGATCCTTAGAACCAAAGGCGCTCCCGGGCTGCGCCGCCTCTTCCAGGCAGTGGGCAGGCCGGCGGCATTTACCTTTTGGTTTGGTTCACTGTTCCCCAGCCACGCGGTCCAAGTCGCCGCCGGCTGCTCGCTAGCACCGGGGGCCGCGAGGGTACCCGCCTCGAGTGGGTGGGGGGCTCGGAGCCCCGGTACCCCGCGACGTGCCACCGGGGACTTGGAAGTGCGCCGTGCTGGGTGTTCCTACCATTATCCCATTCCAGGAAAACTAGAGCGCACTCGGAACTAAGGAAGCTTTTCTGCTGCTCCTGAGCTTCGACTTCCTCTCGCCCTCGAGCCCCACTTCACTCCGCTCGCTACCGGCCAGAGTTGCAAAGTGCGGCGCGCACCGGAGCGCAGGTGCCCCCTCTTTCTCCACTGCGTAGAATCGCCTCCATAAGCCACTTTCCTAGACTCCAGGGGGCGTCCTGTGCCCCGGATTCCACCGGACTACACGTCCTACCCAGGAGTCCCCAGTCTCCATCTTCTTTCGCATCTCCAGGCCCCTAGGGAGATCCAGGATTTCACTAAACCCAAATGGCAGCAGGCTGGTAATCAGGCCGCACCCGAGGGTTGGCCGGTTCCTTCTCCTCCTTGTCTTGGAGACGGAGCCACCAAGCGGAGAGCCGGAGCCAGGACCCTGTGTCTAGCGCGCCTCCTTCTCTCGCCCCAGTCTTGTACTTGTGATGTCCCTAGAAATCTCTTTAGTTTCAACCACTTCACTCAGGCATCTTTGAGGGAAGAAAACCCCTTCTCAGTCCAGCCACTTAAAGAGTGTCATTATGGCTCTACCTCTTACAGGAGGCAGCAAAGGATCTCTTTAAAGAGCGGGTTAAATGGATGCACATATACACAATGTACCGTGGAATTACCGGGTGCCGGTCTGGCCCTCTGCCAAGGACAGTCACCATGGCAGGTGGGAGGGTGGGGTAGGAAGCAAAGAAAGTTGTTCCATTTGAACAATGAATGAGGCAGGATTTCAAGGCACTTCTAACGCCTGGGAGAGTCAGCACTCCCACCCCTTCTTAAATGCCCCCCCCCTTTTTTTGTAGGCAGAGTCTCCTGTAGCCCGGACTCTAACCTCTAACTCACTATGTACAGGAGGACAATTTTGAACTAATCATCCCGCCTCCATCTCCATAGCACGCAATTACAAACACTGGCCAGCAAGCTCTTTATAATCCTGGAGATCCAATCCAGGTTCTTCCATGTTAGGGAAGCAAGCTCTCTATCAACTGAGCTGCACCCCTGCTGGCTGTTATGTCAGTCAGAAAAAGGGAAAAAAAAAGTAAAAGAAACCGCGTGGTGGCATTAATCCCAGCACTAGGCAGGCAGAGACAGGCAGATCTCTTAGTTCAAGGCTAGCCTGTTTGGTCTATAGAGTGAGTTCCAGGTCAGCCAGGGCTATATAGAGAAATCCTGTCTCAAAGGGAAAAAGTATTTAAGAGAAAAATTATAGAGACCCTAGCCCCAAATACTATCAGAAATTTTAGCTCCACTCTGACTGCTTTAGAAAGAGAAAGGCTGTGGATGTTCTGTTAGAAAGCTTAGGGTCCAGTCTCCCTCACCTGCAAAGTGGGCCAGGGAGGCCACTCTGGCAGTGTGGGTTCCTCTTCCTGGGCATTAGACATTTGGGCCATATGGGGAGAGACTTCTCTGGTTTAGGCTGGATTTCACTTTGGACCTTTAGCCTAGGCTACACCACTGTACACTCTGGATCAGACTACATTGTTCTAAACTCTTCCAGACCTCTTTGAGGTCTATCTTGGGATTGATCTTACAGTCTTTCAGGGCAGGTACCTGGGACCTTAGTTAGGCTCCACAGAAACTATTCCTGCAGGGAAATATGAAAGGATACTTCAAATTATAATGTAAATTTTAATCTTTTTTTTTAAATGATTTCCTTTATATATGTGTGCATATATATAAATGTACAGTGTACACACCGTCATGTTGGGTGTGTGTGTGTGTGAGTGTACCTCAGGAGGCTAGAGAGCATTGGAACCCTGGAGCTGAAGCTTCAGGCAGTGGTAAGCCCTTGGATGTGGGTGCTGGGAACCAAGTGTGGGTTTTCTGAGTCATCTGCAGTCCCTTATAACGTCACTTTAAAACATGAATACAGAAACAGGATTTTACTGAGCGTGTGTGTGCAGGTGTCTGTGAGTGTGTGCTAGACAGAGTCTCTCACTTGCCTGGAACTCATGGAGTAGTCCAGGCCTGAGATACCCACCTGTTCCTCCCTTCCCAGAGGTTGGGTTGCAATCATATACCTCCATATTTGTTTGTTTGTTTTGTTTTTAAACCATGGATTCTGGAGTTGAAGAATCTCCCCAGTCCTTATTCAGAGTTTTTGAAAAGGTATTTACCGTGTTCCATCCCTGGTTTTGAGCTATATGATATATCCTCCTATTTTTAATCCATCTGTATCACTACTTTCCTTACACATGATGCTGATGCTCACATGACGAAGAATGTCAGATATTCATCTACTTCAGTTACTAGACAATAAAAATGCTGAAAACTGTGGGACTGCATAAGTGTATCTTGGTTCTTGGCTGGACATGGGCCTGGAACCCCAAGACTCCAAGGGAGAAACAGCAGGAGTTCGGCCACGTCCCCAGAATCCTGGATCCTGACAAGCAGTCTGATCTCCATGGACCTACATTGTTCAGTCACGTAGGCCATTACAGCTCCTCCCAAAGTGCACACATAGAGGATGTGACTACAGGCCTCAGGCCTAGAGATTTATATACTATGAAGGTCAGAGGGTGGAGCCAATTAAGCATTCTCTCCCAGACCCTTCCCACTTTCCCCTCCCTATTTAACTCAGGTCTGCCCTGAGTTTGGGGGTGGGGGTGTACATCCAGATCCATCCACCACCGGATGTGAAAATAAACCATTTTGGAACCAAGGACTTCCTCATAGCATTGGGGCCTGCCATCCAAAGCTTCCAGCCTTTGGGACTCCAGACCTTTCTCCTGTATGTGGGACCCGCCCGCCTGGAAGCCTCCAGGACTCCACCACTGCGGCCCATTTTCCCACAGAAAACCGAAGGAAGAAGCAAAAATGGCTTATTTCTTTACTGAAAGAGGGTAATGTCAGGCCAGGAAATGTCCCTTCAAACAGGCACAGGCTCATGGTGGGAGGGTGCGTGTGTAGTGGGGAGGGGGAAGGTCTGCCACAAGGTGTCTTACCTCTGTCTTTGGGTTCAGAGAAGAATGTCCTCTTGGAGGAGTGAGGTTAGCCCTGCCTCTTGTGAGCAGTCCTCCTGTGTCAAGAGCCTTTCCATGTGCTACTTTGATAGTGTCTGGAACCAGCGTCCATTCCCTACCTCTACAGAAATGAGTCTTGAATATGCCTAGAAGGGTCTGGACGGGAGCCAGGGCCCTTCTGGTAAGGGTCTGGAAGGAACTCGCTGGCTCTTTCCATCAGGAAGGCAGCTGTTTGGATGGTCCATCTCAGTCTTACCATTCATTCCTCTTGGCTGTAGACCACAAGTTTAGGGAAAATGTTTGCTGGGTCCCCTAAAACAGTGATTCTCAACCCCCTCCTAGTACTGTGACCCTTTAATAAGTTCCTCACGTTGTGGTGACCCCCAACTATAAAATTATTTTTGTTGCTACTTTATTGGGGTGAGTTTTAAGGGGCTGCTTGACAGGAATTTGACATTGGGCCAGGACAGGGAAGTAAGTTCAGGTAGGAATCTAATTTTAGGCTAGAACAAAGAAGTAGGCTTCAGGCAAGAATATGACTTTGGACTAGGCTCACATACCTTGGTTATCCTGATAAGCCCTTAGAAACAGTGATCACGGGACTTTGTTTATTGCCTTGCTTGTTCCTTAGCCTAGAACTGACCTTAATACTTGCATGTAATTAAAATGGCATAAAAGCAGATTGGGAAAAAATAAACCGCCTCAGCCTCAGAACTGGCTGGGTCATGCTACAGTGTTGTCTAATTGTCTTTTTCTTTTTAATCCTCCTGCCCTGCAGGAGAACCTGTTGACTGACTGAACTGGCTTGGTCACTTTATAACTGGAATTTTGCTACTGTTATGAACCACAATGTAAATATTTTTGGAGATAGAGGTTTGCCAAAGGGGTCAGGGCCCACAGGTTGAGAACCAGTGGCTTAAAGGGTGCTTGAACCTTTACAGATGGTTTTTGTGCTAAGTTTGTTGACTGATGGATCCTTATTTGAAGCCCCAGAACCCAACAAGTCCCTGGAGCCAAATGTAGGATGAACATCAGCAGTGATGGTTTTGCAGAAAGGACTTTCCTGTTTCCTGTAAACGGTGCTGAGTTTTTCTCACAGACTTGATCCCTTTTGTTCAACCCAAGTGTCAGTGGCACCTTTGCATTGTTCCGCAGGCCCACAAAGATATCCACATCGTGTTCTTTCCTGAGCACTCTTCTCTGAGAGCTTGTTTTACAAACTCTCCACTGGCTTCTACCAGTTTCCTACCAATGTGGTCATGAGCTAGAAATCGAATAAAGCTCTTGCTCAGAGACACTGTGCAGCAACAATAGCAGCTGGCTGCTCCTAGCTCATAGATTCATAGTAGGTGTGCACACGATAGCCACAGTGTAGCCCTGGTGTGAGACTCTCTTGCACACCATATGGAGTGCTGACTTCTGTGGTTTTACTTATCAATCTATTTTAATTAGTTAATTATGCAGTGCCGAGGCTTTGTACATACTAGGCAAGCATGCTACACTACTCCTAGCCCCTTGATGGTGGATTCTGGAGGGCTTCTCCTGGCTGAGTATGCCCTTGGCCCCTTACTGGTCCAGTCAGACAGGACTCCATCCCTGAGCCACTACTCCCCATCCCCAGCTCCTAGTGAGCCTGCTGAGCCAGGATGTGGAGTGACTGGGCTAAGCATTGAGGTTTAGGTTCTGTTGTCCTCACCTGTGGCCCATCCCTCCACAGGGGAACCCAAGTCCCTCCTCCATTGTCATTGAAATACCCAGCTACTTAAAGTCATTTCCCACCCATGGCTTTCCCAGAGAACTCACAAGATTCATCTCCTTGCAAACATGATGTAACTTTTACTGTAAATATATTTCTACAATCTTCTGCAGCTGAGGCACTTCCTACGTCCTGGGTAAACATGTCAGAGAGCAGATGTTCGTGCAGAGCACACTGGGGAGACTGAGCCAACGTAGGTTCACTTGTGGTTGTTAGTAAAGACTATTCCTACCCAGCAGATCAGGGTCGGGAGACCCACAGGTCTCAACACCCAGAATACGTCCACAGGCTCCTGGGACTTTAGGATTTTCCAAGGGTTGACACCAGGAGCTCTTTTGGAAAAAAAAAAAATTAAATTATTTTATTATGTGTTTGCTGATAACATGTATGTGCATCATATACATGCCTGGTTCATAGGGAATCCAGAAAAGTGAATTGGATCTTCCAGAGCTGGAGTTACAGACTGTTATGAGCCCCCATCTGGGTTCTTGGAATTGAGCAGTAGTCCTTAGAAAGAGCAGCCAGTGCTCTTAACCATCTAGATCATCTCTCCAGCCCTCGTCAGGAGCTCCTTTTGCCACTGATTTAGAGAAAGGGTCTTTTACAGCTGGTTCAGAACTCATTGTGTAGTCCAGGCTGGCCTTTAACTCTCAGTGACCCTCCTGTGGCTAGTGTGTTGGGATTATAGGTTATGATGCTACCATTATCTGACCCCGTGAAGGGATTTTTTTTTAAATTTTAATTTTATTTTCCATTTTTTTAAAGTTTATTTTTGAGAAAGTCTCATGTAGCCCATGTTGGCCTCAAACTACGGATCTTCCTGTCTTTACTTCGTGAATGCTAGTTCACAGGTGTGTACATTCTCAACCCAGAAAATCCTATGTAATAGAGTCCCATTTGACTCTGGTTATTCTTTAAAAAGGCTGTTTTCTGGCTGGAGAGATGGCTTGGTAGTTAAAAGTATGTACTGCTCTTCCAGAGGACCCAGGTTAGGTTCTGAACACCCAGAGCAGGCTGCTTACAACTGCCTGTAACAGGATCAAATGTCCTCTTCTGACCTCTGTAGGCACCTTCCCACCTCCCCAGGTAATAAAATAGAAAATAGATTTACACAGACACGTATACATAAACAGCAATCAAACAGTTTAATTGAATTTTCTCCTTGTGTGTTTTGGTCCAGCTAAAAACTAGTGACTAGGTGACGAAATGCTTTGTACACACACACAACACACACACACACACACACAAAATGAAGAGAGAGAGAGGAGAGAGAGAGAGAGAGAGAGAGAGAGAGAGAGAGAGAGAAAATGGGCTACACCATCCTCTGCTGAAACCTACTCTGTACAGCTTGCAGGTGAGGAGGGTCAGGTGCAGCAGTGAGTCGCGGACTCACCATTTAAGCTAAGTAAACCATCAAACCCCAGCACCACAAGAGAAAGAGGAAAAGGATGAATCTAGGCTGACTGATAAACTGAGCATTCACTTTCTAATGCTATCTTTTCCTAGTATGAAGGAAACTGGAAGAGAGGACTGGAGAGCCATGGCCCAATCTCTGTCTTGGTGTGCTTTTTTTTGACCTTAGGGTTTTTTTTCTTGACATGGGGTTTTATGAGGACGGTGGTTCTTGGGTTCTGAATCACAGAATCACACTAATCCAGTGCCTAACAGTGTTAATGACAGCTGCAGAAGCTGGTAGGGAAGGCAGAGGGGCAGGATAGGGTGCTGGGGAGAAAGGCATTGCAAGCGCCTTGCCCCGCATAGGGAAGGGCTAGGGGGAGACTGCATGAAAGGGGCTGCGGTAGTAAGCTCTCGGTCAGAGGTCAGGGAGAACATGAAGCCTCCACATGAGAAGGTCCAAGGAGCAAAGGCGAAGAAACCTTATGCTGCTGGAAATAGACAGGACTGCAGTTAGACGAAGACCATAAATTCAGGGTGACCTGATTTGATGCCGGCAACAGGAAGTGCAGGGGGTGAGCAGAATAGTCCGACCCAAGGAAGTAAATTAAATAATAGTGAAAACCTCACAGTTGCCATGACATTAAAATACCTCGGTCATATTAAACGTCTTTCTCCTTTTTTTTTTTTTTGCCTGATTCTTATTCTTTCAACAGGCTCAATGTCCCTGCAGCATAGCCAGTAAACTAAATTTAGACCCTCCGGACAACAGAGAAGGAGCCATGTGGCCCAGATCTCTGTCTTGGTGTGCTACGACCCATATGACATAGCTTGACTTCTCAGATCTGAAAACCTAGGTTAGATTTGGGTCTAGTGAAGCAACTTGGGTGGGTGGGGGGAGGCCATATTGGAATCTGCGTAGTTCTGTGCAATAACTTCGGAAAAAGTAAGATGCAGAGAATAAATAATTGTATTTATTTGAAAAATAAATTTATTTTCTCTAAATTTTATTGTCTTGGGCTACAAATACAATGATTAGGGGCTCGGGAATATAGCTCAGTCTGGTAAAGTGCTTGACTTGTGAGCACCTGAGGTCGAGTCCCAGAATCCATATTCTAAGAAAAACAAACAAACAAAATGAAAAAAAAATCCAAAAGAGGTTTAGTCACACATGCTTGAAATCCCAGCAGTGGGGGTGGGGAGAGAGCAGCCAGCTAGACCAATTAGTGAGTGCCAGGTCCAGTAAAAGATATCTAAAAAACAAGGTGGACAGCATCTGAGGAATGACAGCAGGAACAGATCTCTGGACCTCCATACACATGTGCACATGTACCCCCATACATATGAACACATATAGGTAGCTGGGTCTCACAACTGCCCTATAGGAACACAGACATTGCAGGAGACAAGCAGTCTGTTACATACTCTTTTGTTTGTGGGACACTGGGATTGGAACCCAAGGAGTATGCTCCTTTAACATTAGAAGACTCAGTATGAATAAAAGATCAGTTTGACCTGACTACAGATGTCACACAACAGTCTCCAAGAGGACTCACATGAACTACATCCCAGAATAATGTACATAGCTGAATTGTGACTGATGGATAAGGACATTCTTGTCATGGCAAGTGCAGTCTCTTTTTGAAGATGAATGTGTTTGAGAAGACAAATTTCTTTCTTTCCTCTTTCCTCCCCTCCTTCCTCCTTCTCCTTCCTTCCTCCTCTTCCTTCCTTCCTTTCCTTCCTTCTTTCTTTGTTTTTGTTTGTTTATTTTGTTTTGTTTTTGGAGACAGGGTTTCTCTGTGTAGCCCTGGCTGTCCTGGAACTCACTCTGTAGACCAGGCTGGCCTCGAACTCAGGAGTCTGCCTGCCTCTGCCTTCTGAGTGCTGGGATTAAAGGCTGAGAAGACAAGTTTCCTATATGTTTGCTTAGGTAGCTGGGAGTTAGGGTAAATGGAAATCATGTGAGCCACAAGAGAGACAGTGAGACTTAGAAAAGCACTAGCTGTCCTTCATGTCACCCACTCCTGTGCACACCGTTCCAGCAGCTTCTGAGGATTTGAGCCTTTGTATCGAATACAACAGACTGCCTCCTCCCTCCCTCCCTCCTCCTCCCTCCCTCCCTCCCTCCCTCCCTCCCTCCCTCCCTCCCTCCTCCCTCCTGCCTCTTTCTTTCGTACTTTCTTTTTTTTTTTTTCTTTTCTTCACTCTTCTCTTTCTCTTCTTTTTTACTTCTCCGTTGGTGAATGGACTGCAGGGCCTGGACACGGCTAGCAATCTTCTACTCCGGAGCTGTCACAAAAGTTGTATTATGGTTTTAATGCTCCGGTGTCTCCTGTGATGAAGTTCTATTACCAGGAGTGTAGTACCTGCTGGAGATGGTCAGATGGGTGACGACTTGGTCTGGAGTTACAAGTGAGAGGATTGTAGATTATGTGAATGGAACCTGAGCTTTCTCTCCAGTTCCCTAGGTTCATTTTTTAAAGTCATAACTGCATCTCACTGTCTTTCTGATATCACTTGTGTTACTTTTAGGGGGAATGAGATTAACCACCGCCCCCCACTCCTTCACTACCTTGGCCTGCTTTGGCTGGCTCCAGTCACATCTCTTCTTGTGTGTGTGGTTTTTAGAATGAATCTTTCTGAGAGCAATGGTCCACTCTATCTCAATGAAGTATCTCCTTTTGTTTTACAAGCTACTACCCGAGTATGGTGGTTAACACTGACAACTGGACAAGGGCCTGGCATCACCTAGGAGACAACCTCTCTGGGTATGTCCGTGAGAGAGTTGCTAGACTGGGTTAACTGGGCTCCGGTGTCTATGTGGGTGAGAATGCTATACCACAGTGAGTGTCAGACATCTTGCTGGAGTTGGTTCTCTCCTTTTATCATGTGGATCAAAGATCAGACTCAGGCTTGGTGATAAGAGCCTTACCAGCGGAGCCATCACAGCAGCCAGGAGTAGTTTTGTAACTTCATTGAATAGCTTGAATTTGATAGAAGACAATGTCACAATGTCAAAAGGCTGGGCACGCCTAGGTCTTGTCATTTCTTCCTGGGATGTACTTTGCTGAGGGAATTTGCTGACAGTCTCTGAATGGACTGTCTTTTCAGGTTACTTTAAGACCCTATTGATTCTGTTTGCTGACTCTATAGATCCATTCCTACGGAAAAAAAAAAACTCTCTAACCAGCCTTCTGGAATATCTTTCAGGCAGATTCAAAAAGCTTTGCTCAAATGCTTCTGTATTCAGGACAGAGAGACACAAAGCGAGCAGCCCCAAGGCAGGCTTGGTGCTGTTTCCTTGGCCAAGGGCCAGTTGCTTAGTCCTGCTATGGGAGTGGGTCTTGCAAGTCACCAACACCCTTCCGGCCTGGCATCTGAGGAATGCCTGGGTTGCAATAAACAGTGCTTCCCAGTGGAGTGGGGTGCCACGGCACTGCTGGCCTGCAAAGTTGCCTCCTCCACACTGCCTTACCCCCACTGAACTGCCCCCTTCCCAGCCTCTTTCTGGAGTCTTTCCCCTATACAAATATAACAAGAGGTTGGATGGAAAACATGTCCGTTCATGGGCAGATGAGAAGGAGGCGTATGTAACTGACTCCTTTCTTCTTTTCAGACAGTCCCTCTGAAAATGAGGACCCTGATCATGAACAGGAGGGTTAGCTTGCTCATAAAGTCATTTTATCCCAGATACTATTTCCATTGCTGCATACTCTTTCAATTATTTAAAGGATTAGAAACTCATTCGGCATCTCTGTTTTCCTTTATAATCATGGCAGTCTCCTAGGCGAGAGAGCTTTCAAGTCTTTACCCAGGATCTCACAATTAAGACATGACCAATGAGGCACAAATTTGGACTCCTTGAGTCTTCAATTGTCCCCTCCTGTACTTCCTGAATAGAACCTGGAGCTCTAGTTGGTAGGCCAAGCAGTTCTAAAGTCAGGAAGGAAGCAATTGGAGACAGAGTAAAGGAAGGCCCCGCAGTTTGATTCACAAGACTTACTTAATTCTAAAAATTACCTTTTGAAATCCATTCATAGGTGACCAATGCAGAGACTCAGTGTTAGATAGCATCCTGGGGTCTTGTACCCAGTGAGAGTGGGATTTCATAGGTCTTAAAATTATGAGGAGACACAGCACATATCATCATAGCTCTGGAGGGATCATTCTAGAAGATGGGTGAACAAAGGAAAAGGAGAAGTTCTAGAAGATTCAGCATGTGTGTATATGTGTGTGTGCGTGTGCACATGCACTCATGCACATGGGCATCTAGAGGCCAGAGCTCCATGTTGGATGTCTTTTTCTACCTATCTATGCTTATGATTTGAAACAGGGTTTCTCTCTGAATCTGAAGCTCCTTGATTTGGCAAGACGGGCTGGCCAAAAAAACCTACAGCAATCCTCCTGATTACAGGCATACAGTGCTACAGCTTTTTATGTGGGTGCTTGGGAATGTGAACTCAGGTTCTTGTTGAGTGTAAGCACTCTGCCAGCCAAGCCATCTCCACAACTTTCTATTTTCTTTTTTGAGACAGGGTTTCACTTTGCAGTCCAGGTTGGTCTAGATCTCACTAGGTAGCTGAGGTTGACCTCTAATTTATGGTTGGTCCTCTCAAGTGTTAGGAAAACTCACCTGAGGGTTTTTTTTTTTTTTTAATCACATTTACAGAGCCATAGACGCTGGATTTATGCAGGTAGCATGATCATAAAAACCATAGGCTCATACTATGAATGTTTTGCTCTAATAAGTGGTTCTATTTTGAAAGTTCTGGGAACTTTGGGAGGCAGGAGCCTAAGTCATGGACGTAGGCCATTAGGGGTAGACCTTTGGAGACTATATCTTACCCTTGGTTTCAGCCTTGTTCTTGGCTTCCTGTCTGATATGGTGTAGACTCCACTGCACACTCTTGCTACCGTGATCTGAGCGACTCTTTTAGGCCTCTGCACCATGACAGAATGACACTTCTGAAACTGTGAGTCAAAGTAGGTCTTTTCTCCTTTAAGCTGCTTCTGACAAGTATTTTGGTCACCGTGATTGAAAGTGAGATAGGTTGTGCAGTGCCACAGCTGGCCACAGCTGGCCACAGCTGGCCAAGAAAAGTGTTGAATGTGGGTACCACTTCACTGAACTGCCCCAAGAGACCCTCCTTACTTGTGATGGCCCTCATTTCTTTGAGACCCATACTACCTTTCACTCTGAGTGGAAAGTAAAAATCCCAGTTGCATCAATGAGCTATCGTCCACTGTGTCCAGGGCATGGAGCTGTCCTGGAGAGTCAGGCAAGCACATTGGCAAGTGCCACTGAGGGGGCCTGGCTCCCAAACTCATAGTGAGCAGATGAGGCCTGGGCTGGCCATGGCCCTCTGTGGAGCATCTTGCATCTGACAGGGCACTCTGAACTGTGAATGCTGAGAAGTCAGAAGTTAGTGGTAACTTGGGGACTTCATTCAATTCTGAAAACATCTAGTTCTAACATATACTTTTGAGCGGCAATTTAGTACCACTTTCAGAAGGAAATCATCATGGCAGGGATACTAGACAGAACGAATATTAAAAAGAAGTAAAAATCCTTCCGGTTCCTACCAGCCTCCACTCTAAATCATGTGGTCCGTGTCCTTCCAGATGTGTTTTGTGTGTGACTATCATGTCATGATCTTATTGCCCTCATAACAAAAGTGGCTGTAACTTGACCGATTGACCCTTTCTCTTCTTGTTACCCCAGGTCATAATGCTCCTATCTCTCAGCAGCCAATATTCTCTTAGACCTGCAGTTGAGCCCAACATACTCAAATCTCTGCACAATCTTCTTTGGAGTGCTAGTATTTTTGTGGAAAATGGGCTTCAGCTGTTTACTACAGACACTGTCATAACCTGCTTCTTCTGGGCACCCAGAGAATCCTGGCCTTTCTTATTCTGTGCCACTTTGTGGGGCCGGTGCTTTCCACATTTACTGCAGAAGGTCCAGCACGTTTTAGGAACAGTCACTGTGTTTCATGGATCACCACCGTTAACCAGACCTTTGTTATTGCTGTTAATGAGACAAGATCTAGCTACACTGTGTATCCCTGGGTAGCCTCAAACTCACAGCAATCTTCCAGCCTCAGTTTCGCTGGAGCTGGAACCACCCTGCCTTGCTGGTAACAATCTGTATTTTTTGAAATGAACTCTATTCTTAAGTAATATTTCATAAAAATTAACTTCCTAAGAATCCAGCATTGTTTTGTAGTCTCATTCAGTTCTCAAAAGTAATAATAAAAGCATAAAAAAAAAAAAAAACCAACCCTACACTCAGGAATTACTGCATTGAAAGGAGAAAACAAGTGTATACATTTGAAAACAGTAGTTAAGGGCTCAGGTGAATTGTCTCAGAGGGAAAAGGCACTCGCTGCCAAACCTGACATCCTGAGTTTAATGCCTGGGACGTGCATGGTAGGAGAGAAGCAACTCCTGAAAGTTATCCTCTGACCTCTTTGCTGTGTACAGTGGCATGGTGTCTTAGTTAGGGTTTTATTGCTGTGAACAGACACCATGACCAAGACAACTTTTTTTTTTTTTTAGGTTTTTCGAGACAGGGTTTCTCTGTGTAGCCCGGGCTGTCCTGGAACTCACTCTGTAGACCAGGCTGGTCTTGAACTTAGAAATCTGCCTGCCTTTGCCTCCCAAGTGCTGGGATTAAAGGCGTGTGCCACCACTGCCTGGCCCCAAGACAACTCTTATAAGGACAACATTTAATTTGGGCTTACAGGTTTAGAGGTTCAATCCATTATCATCAAGGCGGGAACATGGCAGTATCCAGGCAGGCATAGTGCAGGAAGAGCTGAGAGTTCTACATCTCTATCTGAAGACTGCTAGCAGAATACTGACTTCCAGGCAGCTAGGATGAGGGTCTTAAAGCCCACACCCACAATGACACACCTACTCCAGCAAGACCACACCTCCAAATAGAGCCACTCCCTGGGCCAAGTATATTCAAACCATGACACATGGCACCTCTTTGTATGGGTATATAAACACATATATAGAAACAGAAACACACACACTATATATATATTTTTTTTAAAAAGAAAGCAATAGTTAAAATGCATACTTGGAACATGTTGGAAAATATAAACCAAAATGTTAACAATGGTTCTATCAGGGTGATGCAATCTTAATTAATTTTTATTTCCTTTTTATTCTCATTAACAAAGGCTTTCTAATAATAGCTATTTTGGACTCATATAACTATAAAAATGGGGTTATTACAAACCCTCCCAGCTATGGGCAAGTTTCTTGACTTTTCTAGGCTCCATTTCCTTTATATATAATATTGAAATTCCAGAGACGATTGCGATTAATCATCCAAACACAAGAAAGCACTTTACAGACTTCCAAGTACAGTGTGAGTGTTCAGGACATGACAGTCGCCATTATCTTGGCCATCGCCAGGCATTTCTTCTTCTAGGAGTGGGAAAGTGGTATTTCATAAATCACTGCCTGAATAAGGCCTCAGATGTCCTAGTGCGGAGGGTCAAATCTGAGTTGGCACACTGCACCCCTCTTCATCTCTGTGAGCTGCCCTCTGGCACTTGGTCTCTAACCAGACTTTATACACTTGCCACACTGGCCCTCTGTTCCCTGATTAAACTCAATCTCTAGCTCACAGTCAGCAGACACTGTTTTTTTCTGCCTGGATGTCTGTCATAGTTGGTTTTTGGTTTTAGTGTGGGAGGTGCTTCCTCTGATGGCTCCCTCGGTGCCCAGCCAACAGTCACCCTACACGCACTTGGTATTCAAGATTTCCCTTGTAGAATTTTCATCATGACGCTTGTCGCTACCTTACAAGGTTTGGTGTGCTTGTTTTAGTCTATAACCCACACACTGCTTGGCTTGTCCGAGTAGACACCTGAACAGGCCCAGAGGGCTCGTAGTGCTCAATCCACCATAGGTGCTAAAGTTAATGATTAAGCTTGTCCCCTTCCTATTGCCTTAGAGGGTGACTACTTTCCCAAGGAAGATCAACTAGTGACTTTATCTTCGTCATAGCCCACTCTCCATCTCCCTCCAATTAGGAAGAGGATTCAAAGCAAACCGAACGAAACCGCCTGTTTCTCAGCTCCCGCCTACCATGCAACCGTATTCATAGCTCTCTACCTCAAACTAAGTTTTTAAAGAGTCTCTCAGATTTGAAGAGAGAACCTTGTAGCCTTTATCCTTGATCCTGGCAGGCTGATCAGGCAATCCCCACCCAACAAAGAGAAAAGTTTCCTTGTGCTCCCTGGGAACAATGTCCTGGGACAGGTCCACAAAGCCTCTTTAACCCACACGGCAAAGTAGGAAAAAAAAAATGCCACGAAATTCTAGGAAGTGCAACCTGGGAGATGAATAAGAAACATATTTGCATGTGTATCTTGAATGTTGTGAGAGGAAGGCTTCGAGGCGGTATGGGGTGAAGGAGCAGGCTGCAGAGGAACCAGGAGGGGCAGCGGAAGCAGCCTCAGCGCTGACTCAGCGCCTCTGCGCATGACTGGGGCTTGGTCAAAGCCTAGCTGTTTGGAGCAGGTCTCAGCTTGCCTAAGGGAACATTTCCTTACATCTCCCAGCACCAGGGGCGGGCAGAGGCTGATGCCAATGTTTGTACTCATTGAATCCTAGAAGCTGGAATGAATACAAAAGAATAATTCTGAGCACCGATATTTGCATGTGGAGTGGAGGCGACTCACGAGCTTTGTAAGGAACCCCTCTAAGGAATTCAAGTATGAACAATTAGCTTTATAAAGAACAGGCTTAGGTTTGAGGGTTGTACCTCAGCTGAGGCTCTCTGGCTTTAATCTGTAGCCCACGAACTAGGAGTGGGGGCCACATACCTGTGATCCTAGCAATGGACAGATGGACAGTTACAAGTTCAGACTTACTCTTCTTTACACAGAATGTTCAAAGCCAGCTTAGGATGTCGAAGCCCTGTCCCACAACCCCCAATAAAACAACTGTAACAATTACAGGTTTAATTTGTTTTCATCAACATTGTTTGCTGCAAGGTAATGTCCAGTGGGTTTTTTTTTTTTTAACCCCTTTATTTGATTTTTGTGCTGTTTCGTTGAGGCAAAAGCTTTTTATCCCTTGAAAGTCTTCAAAAAGCAAGAGCAATATCCTGATGTGGGAGACTAAATACAAATTATGAAGTCATTTAGAAGAAGGGCTCTTTTGAGAAGGACCTACCAATTTGATTCCAGTCAATACTTTGGAAATCTGTGCAGAAATGGTCAGAGACAAAGAAAGTAAACTCTTAGTTCTTAGTCCTTGAAAGAAGACCTCTCAATGGTGGTTTTCTTTTTTAAATATATATTTTATTTGTTTTTATTATGTGCATATGTGTCTGTGTGAGTGGGTATGCCCATTGGGAATATAGGTGCTGGAAGAGGCTATCAGATCCTCTGGAGCTGCAGGTAGTTGTGAGCAGCCCCATGTAGGTGCTGGGAACCGAACTCTGGTCCTGTGCCAGCACACTCAGAATTCTTAACTGTTGAGACATCTTTCCAGGCTCCTCAATTCAATGTTTTAAAGATCACCAAAGAGTGTGGTGGTATATGCCTTTAATCCCAGCCTTCAGGAGACAAAGACAGGCCCATCTCATCGAGCCCAGTTTAAGATTGTGATACCCTATTTGAACAGCTACTAAAATGACCAAAAAGAAGACTTGCTAATCATACATTAGCCACGACAGGTCTGGATATACAGGGCAGGGTGAAGGTGTGTTTCAGTAGTAGCGGTGGAACACCTAGTTAGCACACGGGAGACCTTCAATTCTGTCCCCAGTGCCACCAAACAAATAAGTAAACAAAAAAAAAATAAGTAAACAAACTGATTATTTAATTTGGGGGACAAATGCAAAAATAGGGTAATATTTCTGATGACATTGTCTTATTTAGAATTTCAAATGCTTAGACAGGGGAAATAATATTCTCCAAAAATGGTGTTAAATGATTGCAGAACGGGTTGTGTGATAGTTAAGAGATTAAGATCCTGACATTATGGTTGTACATGAAGAAGTTTGAATGAAATTATCATGAGATGTGAGACTGAAAAACAGCAGTTTGTCTGTCTGTCTTTTTTTTTTTTCCAACATTAAGGACTGAACCCAGGGTTCTGCATGTTTGGCAAGTATTCTACCACTGAGCTACACAATCAGCAAGCTGAGCAATATTTCTTAATTATTATTTTATGTAATGTGTGTTTTTAAAATGAGTGTAAGAATAGTATCTCAGAGGCTGAAGACAGGCCTCTGCAGTCAAGAGCAGGCATTGTTCTTACAGTACAGTTCCCAGCACCTGTGCAGGGCAGCTCACACTGCTTGTAATACCAGTTAGAGGGGGATCTCATGTCTGTGACCTCCACAGGCCTCCACAGGCACACACATGTACATATCCACTCTCCAGACACACATAATTAAACATTTTAAAAACAAAAGCTAAAGAAACAATATGCCAAGTACTAATATGGTTTGAATGTGAAATGTTCCCTCTAGATTCATGTATTTGAACACTTGGTCCACTGTTGGTGAATTACTTTGGGAAGGCTGTGGAACTCTGAGGAGGTGGAGCCTTGCTAGAGGAAGTGAGTCCCCGGGGGGGGGGGGGGGGGGAGGGGGGAGGTCCTTGAAGCTTTATAGACTGGCCCTACTTCCTGTTTGTGCTCTGTTTCTTGAATGTGGACCCCAGCCAATCCCTAGCACCTGCTTCTATGCCTGGCCTGCCCACTGCCATGTATTTTCCACCAGGAGGGACTATATGCCTCCAGAACTGTAAGGCAAAATAAATTTTACCCCTTGACGTTGTTTTGGTCTGGAATTGTATCACAGCAATGACAGTAACTATGACAACTACGGACATTTGACTTTTTCTGTGTACACCCCCAAAAGTTAATGTTTCCAGTCAGGCTAATTAAGGCAGGATGATGCCAGGGGTCAATTTCTAAGTCACCTCTTTGTTTTGGGGCACAGATGTCCCGTTTCAATAGCAGTCTGCTTCTGAAAGATGCAAAGTCGGCTGGTGGAGGGCAGCTCTGGGGCTGTCACAGTATCTGTGCCCTCTGGGAAGTTACTTGTCTCTCTATGTCTCAGTCTTATCAACTGAAGGGGGGTAAAAAGAGAGAAACAGTCACATTTCTTCAAGTCATTTTAAAACTTATTTTTGCTAGAAATATGCAGATTCAACTTCTAATGTATATTCTCAGTGGGAAGACAGAGTTCGGCCTATTCCACACTGATGTTAATTTAACATCATTTCAGATGTCATTAATAGCAGTTTTGCCTTTGCATTTTGTATCTACCTGCAGGGTTTTTTTTCCAGTTTTATTTGAGATAATTCTTTCTGTGTAATTGTGCTGGCCTGGAGCCTCAAATTTTTTGGTAATTCCTCTGCCTCAGCTTTCTGGGTTACATATGGTTACCACTGTGTACATCCTGCAACTGTATTTAAAAAAAAAAAAAAGACAAGCCATAAATGCTGGCCTCTCAGCTGAACTACCGAGTCAGTTGTCTTTTCAGGCATGTGCAGCTTCAGTGGTTCCAGGGAGGCCAGGGTCACAGCCAAATCTCAAACCCTTTTAAAAGCTGTCTGATTTCTTAATCTTGCTTGGTCATGTCTCTCACTCTGAGATGGAGGTGGTTTGATATCTGCTTCACTGGGTGATGGAGACCATTGAACCTGCATGTAAATCCAGAAATAAATTGTCATTATTAAGTATTGTTATTGCTATTTTATTCCTGAATTTGTATGATGGGGTCTCATGTATCCCAGGCTAGACTCAAACTCACTTCATAGCTGAAGCTCACCTTGATCTCCCCCTCCTACACTCTTCCTCCAGCCCCAACATGGATTAGAATACAGCTGTGTAGAATCACACTTGACCAGATTATCATTTGTAAGATGGATGGATCCACCAAGGCCTTTCTCATAAACAATCAACTGTTACATTTTGATTGGATTTCTTTTTTTGGCGTGTGGTGTGTGTGTGTGTGTGTGTGTGTGTGTGTGTGTGTGTGTGTGCGTTGGTGGATACCACTGTTCCTGGCTTATGTGGTGCTGGGATTGAACCCAGGTCTTTGAGGAGACTAGACAAACACTCTACCAATGAGCTACATCTCCACCTTTGACTAAGTTTCTTGAGAGACGTGTTAGGAGACTTTGAGAGTGTCCCCTCTCCCTGGAGCTTTCTAAGGTAGGCTGTAATCCTGGCAGGACTCAGGTGGGATTTGGGGGCAGAATGGCACTATCCCTTCCTTCAATAGCTTTCTGACTTTATTTTGGGGTTTGCAGTTGAGTTTATAACAGGAAAAAGCTGAACTGCATGTGAGTCTGGTCTTATCCTTCAAAGATGATGCCCAAATGCTATATATATCCCAAATCCATTATCTGGTTTTGAAAGCTTCTGGATTCTCAGATGGAGTGATTGCCATTTAATACTTTAGCATATCAACTGGGCAGTGGGGCGCACGCCTTTAATCCAGCACTTGGGAGGCAGAGGCAGGCAGATTTCTGAGTTCAAGGCAGTCTGGTCTACAGAGTAAGTTCCAGGACAGCCAGGGCTATACAGAGAAACCTGTCTCAGGAAAAAAAAAAAAAAACCTTAGCATATCAACAATGAGTATTCTAGACTAGCTACAGATTATGGTCATTACTTCTCTCTGAGCCTGGTTTGTTATGCGAAAGAAAACAAAAACAATAGAATTGTACATTGCCTGGAGCCATGGACTTGGCCTGTGTGAGTTGGGGATTAACACTGAGCCGGTGTAGTCAGCTGTTAAGTGGCAAATATACTTGGCTTTTATGTGGGCCAGGAACGCCCTTACGGGGAAGAGTTAATCTTTCCTTCAATAAACAAACCCGTACTAACCATCCTGATGCAGCAAAGGATGGATAGAGAAGAAACACTGCTTGACAAGACCCTCCGTAATGTTAGGAAAGGGTTTCCTACTCAGGAAACCCAGTGGCTTCTGGGACTGGCACAGTGCTGGCAGGAGATTGCCCAGAAGGGGGCAGGGTCCACCAATGCCCTTCTATCTCTCCATAGCTGCTCTGCATTTTGAACCCTTATTTGGGGTTCAAAAACTTTCACCAAGTGGCCCAAGTTGCCCTGATGGTTCCAGTTAATCACTAGGTTATGCATATGCATGAGTTGGGGGTGGGTCTTTCCAGTGCCAACCTCTCTCTCTCTCTCTTCTCTCTCTCTTCTCTCTCTCTCTCTCTTCTCTGTCTCTCTTTTCTTCCATCTTTCCAAGTCCAGAGCAAGTAGGCAGAGACCTAACCAAGGCCAGCTCTGTCTGCAGTTTTCTCACTCATGTGATGACCCCCACCTACCGGTCTGTAAGGGAGGAGAATTGTTATCCTGTCTGTGGCCACACAGGAATTTAAGCTGCTAAAAGCTTCAGTAATGTTCCGAAGTCATGTGGTGACTCGGTACTTCAGATCAGGGAAAGGAGTCAGGGTTCTGGCCCTTCCAGTTTTACTACCTTAGCCCAGATCTTGCTGCGTCTTTAAATCCTCAATCCAGTTGGAGTAGAAGGCTGTGGGTGTGAACAGGTTCCATGTTAGCTCCCTCATTAAGGAGAACGACTAGAGGTGGATCACCCTCGTTTTCCCAAAAGTCTACTGAAAACCTGCTTTTTAATTTCAGTGATCAAGGCCTAGAAGGAGATCACATCCACCCTGTCCCCCAAGCGCACAAATTTGTTTGTTCTATTAGAGGCTGGTATTTCACAGCAACTGCTGATGGAAGTCTATATGGGCTAGACCTCCAGCTGCTGGTAAGCAAGTGTATGCTATTTATAGCTTTCTCTCTCTCTCTCTTCTTTGTGTGTGTGTGTGGCTCAAAGGAATGGAATTTTTTCCTTCTGAGACACATCGAAGCCACAACAGGATGTGGGCTCTGATGGAGACAAGGAGATCACTGGAATCATGATGCAGACAAGGAGATCACTGGAATCAGGCTACTGTTCTTCTCAGAGTTGAGAATGAGTCAGAGTCACCGGGAGGGTTTGTTAAAACAGATTACCTGGTGCAGAGGCTCACACCTGTGACTCCAGCGCTGAGAAGTTACAGGCATGAATATCACAAGTTCAAGGTCAGCCTGGCTATAGAGAAAGATTATGTCTCAACAAGACAACAGGGCAAAACTCCACACAGGCTGGGAAGACTGTTCAGTGAGTAAAGTCCTTGTGTGCCAGTGTGAGCACTCGACATTTTGTCGAGTGGGGGTAGTGACACTGTAATAGCAGCATGAGAAGGCAGAGATGAGATCCTTGGAGTGTAAGCAGCCTGTTCAAACCAGTGAGCTCTGAGGTCAGGTGAGAGACCCTGCCCCCACTTATAAGGCAGAGAGGTTAAAGATGACACTGCTGGCCTCGCGTCATCACTGGGCCCTACTCTAGTGTCATTGATCAATCCGAATCTTAAGACAATGCCACACACTGGTGCGATAAACAGCAGATGTCTGTTTATCATCTTCCGGAGGCTGATGAGCCCAAGAACAAAGTGTTGCTGTCACCTGGCTTATGGACAGTGCCTTGTTGCTGACCTTACATGTTGGCTATGGGACGAAGCTTTCTGGGATCTTGGATATGGAACTAATTCCACCACAGGGCTTCCCCTGGGACACTTCCAGAGGGCCCCAGCTCTGAGCACCATTACTTTAGAAAGTAGGATTTCAGCACACTAATTTTATGGGAGCTATAAATATTCAGCCTGTAACTGTAGGGTTTGGCCCTCAATGAGAATTTCCAATTCTGCAGTGAACATCGTGGCTGCTGGTCCTGAACCCACACTCTGGGGTCACTGCATTATTATACTTTATTTTTAAGGTAGGGTCAGTTATGGCTGGGTGTGGTCTCAAACTCGTTAGGTAGCCAACAATGACCCGAACTTCTGAGTATCCTACTGCTACTTCCCAAGGGTTAGGATCACAGTGTGTACCACTACACCTGGGCTTTGTGCACACTGGGCAAGCACTCTCTCAGGTGAGATAGAGCCGCAGACCCGCTGCTCTATTTTAATGGGCGAAGGGTACAGGTATATGGGGAAGGGTTGCCTTCATGGTAGCAGAGAGGACCAAAGGAATGTATTGACATGCACCAATGCTTCTTTGAGGATGTCCTTGTGTCCTTGTCAAATCAGGACAGTGGTTTCTGGGCCAGTATTCAGGACAGAGGTGTTATTTTACCATCACCAACACCAACACGATCATAACATTTGTTTTTTTGTTTATTTGTTTGTTTTTTGGTTTTTCGAGACAGGGTTTCTCTGTGTAGCCCTGGCTGTCCTGGAACTCACTCTGTAGACCAGTCTGGCCTCGATGATCATAACATTTAAAGGCTAAGAACTGTTGCCCGGCTAATTAAGGTCTACTATTGTCCAGATAACCTTCTGGACTCAGAGCAAAATGGAAGACTTCTTTATTAGCAGGGCTTTCCTTCTCTGACCTTAATTAATCCCCACATGCCTCTACCTGCAGAATGTCAGCATTCTTGGTTAACATTACAGGTTCAACTACTTTTCTCCAATAAGGACCCGTTCAGCTAACACCTGAGATCCCTAGGATCCCTTTCAGTGTTAATGAAGCATCTCTGTACATTAAGCCTTCGGCCAGTGACCTTTGCCCATCTTGGATATTCCTACCTCCAAAACTATAAAACCTCGAATCACTCCAAGTAAAGTTGATCTCTGCCTGAAACTGCTCCTGGTTATTATCATATGTACTCACAGGGCTTCTGAACCCCCTGTCTGTCTTTTCTGCTCCATTTGACCTCCCGATCAATATCAGCCAGTGGCACCCAGAGGCAGGACAGGTCACAGAAACCATAAGAAATGGGTACGTGCACTTTTTTTTTTTTTTTTTTTTTTAAGATTTATTTATTTCATGTATGTAGGATACTGTCGCTGTCTTCAGACACACCAGAAGAGGACATCACATCTTATTACAGATGGTTGTGAGCCACCATGTGGTTGCTGGGAATTGGACTCAGGACCTCTGGAAGAGCAATTGGTGCTCTTAGCCTCTGAGCCATCTCTTTAGCCCCCCCCAATTTTTTTTTTTTTTTTTTTGTTTTTTTTTTTTTTTTTTGAGACAGGGTTTCTCTGTGTAGCCTGGCTGTCCTGGAACTCACTCTGTAGACCAGACTGGCCTTGACTCAGAAATCCACCTGCCTCTGCCTCCCAAGTGCTGGGATTAAAGGCGTGCGCCACCACCGCCTGGCTGGCGCACTATTTAGTAGAACTTATATTTTAACTCTTTCTTGTCTTTCTCAAGAGAAAAAAAAAGGCAGTTAATTTGATCATACCACAGTGTTTACAGTCTAGCAGAGCCAAACACTGCTGATGACTGACAGCCAAGGACCAGTAAGTGTCTGGGCCCTGGAAGGGTGTACCTTAACCCCAGAGTGTTCTAAGATCTCAGCTCGGTTCTTCTGTTCATTTCCTCTGTTTCTTCCCTTCCTCCCGCCCTCCATTTCTTCTTCCTTTGTTGGTTATTGTTGTGGGATTTCTTTCTTGCATAAGGTTGGTCTGCTTAAGACGTCTGCTTCTCTTTTTGAATGAATTTCGATATTTTGCATTTTCCTCAAGATGTGAGGGCTGGGCGATGGTTCAGTGGGAGAGTATTGGCTGAGCACTTCCTGAGTTTGGGTGCTGGGAAGAATCCATATAAGTGAGCATGGCTGTCTTCTTCTACTACTCTGAGATAGGATCTCTCCTTGGACCTAGAGCTCACCAATTGGCTAAACTGGCTGGCATTAGATCCCTTGACTCCTCCTCTCTGCCTCCCAGCGACAGGAGAGCACTTCCAATCCTAATTTTATACCTGGGGATAAACTCAAGTCCCAGTGCTTGGTGTGGCAAGCTCTCTTTATGCACTTGAGCCATCTCTCTAGCCCACAAATGATTCCTTTTTAAGAATTGTACTTTGCAGGGCTGGTGAGATGGCTCAGTGAGTAAAGGTGCCTGCTAAGACTGAAGATGTCAGTTAATCTGCCCTGACCCTACAGAAGAGGAAGAGAAATGACTCCTGCAAGTTTCCCTGTGACCTCCATTGAGTGGGCCATGACATCATGTACTTACAATATGTATATGAGATTAAAAAAATTAAATGTAATTAAAAATAAAAATGACGCTTTCCTGTATGTGTACATGCCAATGCACTTTCTCAATCTCAGCTTTATGTATTGTGCTTTTCTTTTCTTGATTAGGCTAAGAGTGTGTTTTTACCATTGTTCTTTTGTTTTGTTTGGTTTCTGGGGATCCATCCTTCCTTCCCTCCTATGCCTCACCCATCTTCCCTTTCTTCTGCCAGAGCCTCATTGAGCCAGGAATTCACTCTGTAACCCAGGCTGGTCTCAACTCCTGCCTCTGCTTCCCGCGTGCTGGGGTTACAAGCGTGCATCATCATATCTAGCTTTAGGAAACATTCCTTATCTTAGAATGTAGCAGTAGTTAGCCCACTCTGTGTTCCTGATGGGTTGATGTGCGTGCACCCACCCAAGAGCTATCTGGATTTGAGAATGAAACACACACACACACACACACACACACACACACACACACACACACAGACACAGGTGTGCGCACCAGTTAATTTTAGTGCGCCTTGACTAGTTTGAATGGTTGGGCCCTTCTAATTCTTCCCATGGCTAGCAAACACTCCCTTCCAGTATTCTGGAGTTAATATCTTTAAAATCTATCTTTCATTTCTGCTGCCCTAAACTCAGTTGGGGAAGTGGCCACTAGAACCCTTACTGGAATTCTTACATGGTTGGTCCATCCTAAGCCCTTCTCATGGCGATTCTGATTCCTCCCCTTTCTCCCCAAGCCAAGAAATCCTAAAGTCCGCCTCTGTCTGTCCTGCCTAGCCATTGGCTGATGCCATCTTTATTTACTAATCAGAGTCAATGGGGGCAGGGTCCCTCAGTGTCTTCGGTGCAGATATTCCTGTAAGTAGTTTGGGGACCAAAAATCAACATTATAACACAAGCAGCATCAGGCCAAACCCATTCATTAGGAGACATTGCTATACTATCTTTGAAAAGATGATTCAGACAAAGGCTGAGGGTTCAAAACCCACAGAAACTATCTCCCAACAGTCAATTCTGCTGATTTTATATCCAAGTTTATTACAGGGGATAGATTCCAGTATCCATTATATAAGCATCCCTGGGTACCCACAGGGGATGGATTTCAGCATCTCCTCCTCCAGATCCTCAAATCCGCTGATGCTTGTCTCTAACATAGGCGCTCATAGAATTTACATACAACCTACAAACATGCTTCTGTGTACTTTATGTTTTTCTAGATTATTATTGTTGTTGTTTGAGACAGGGTTTCTCTGTGTACCCCTGGCTGCTCTGGAACTCACTCTGTAGACCAGACTGGCCTAGAAGTCAGAGATCCTCCTGCCTCTGCCTCCCAAATGCTGGGATTAAAGTTATGTGCCACTACTGTCCATCTTAGATTACTTAAAATATCCAAAACATCAGTTATCTACTGTAATGTTTAGAGAACGGTGGTGAAGAATCAGCATCTGGGCAGCACGAAGGCATCCCCAAATGTTGTCAATCACAGTTAGATCCATAGATGCTGAACCCATGGTGTAGGTGACTGACTAGAGTGCTAAGACTGTCTTCCTGTTTTCCTTAGATTTTAAAACTTCTTTTGAGTTGAATAATTTTCTTCAGATTAATTCTTCCTAAACAAATAATTTTTAAGTTAGCGTTATTTATTTACTTGTTCCTTTGTTTATTTGTATTGTTCCATGGGGCACACGTGGAGGTTAGAGAACAGCTTATGGGAGTCACACACACACACACACACACACACACACACACACACACATCTCTGGTTATATTTCACAGACTTTAATAAGTAGTATTTTCCTTATTATTTGCTAAATGATCTGCCTTTTGTCTTTATTCACGGAAATTGAAGATTTTAGACACAAATAATCCATCATCTTTAAGTCTTGCTGTTGGGTGATGCTGGTCTGGATACTATTCTTTTTCTCTTGGCTTCTGCAGATTAAAGCAATAAAGCCTTTTAACAGAATTCCTGCGTCGTGTGTGCTCAATGAGCCAAATTGCACTTCTCTGCAGTTTGGAAGGAAATGGAATTGGAAGATGGAACTTCAAGTCCTAGCTCTGCCACTTTTTATTGGTAACCAAATAAATAACCCGATTTGAGCCTCGCTTCTCGTACAGCTGTAAGGCTGCACTGTGTTCTCTTCTGTGCAATTTAGGGCTGCGAGGAACTTGGAATTAGTTTCAATTAGGCTGGCTTAATGATTCCTAGGCCCACTTGTTAGTTGAGTCAGCTTGGCCTGGGGACATGGAGATGCTGAGTTCAGCGCTTGCGTGGTCAAGCTGATGCTGGGCTTCCTCAGAGGTTCCCGTTTGACACAGAGGAGAAGAGCATCCTGTCACGAAGCTCTCTCCTGCCGAGTTACCTGGATGATCTGGCATTTCCTGTCCACAGACTTGGAGATTGTCTTGGCTGTCTCCCCAGTGTGGCTGCCTTCCTGTGACAGGGACCTTACAGCTGCAAGAACATGGCTACTTCTTTGCCTGTAGGTTTTCAACACCGCAACACATGCCTGCCCTTCTTGTACTGCCTGTATGATTTGATGACCGTAGAGACATACTTTACACATATGGTGTCTTACGATCCCATAGCAAATGATGCTGTGGGAACGATGGAAACACTTGGTGCTCAGAAATCACCAGAAATTTCCCCCGAAGAAGCAAAGAAACAGGTAGAGCTCCAACTGCTTGGTTTGATCCAGGATTTCAAATCTGGGGAGCCATTCCCATTCTAGACTTCATGGTTTTCCTGTAGGTGGCGCTAAAGGGTCTGATTCCACTAGAGTCTGTTTATTATGACAAGATTTCAACAGAGGAAAGTGAAGTGTAAGGAACACCATTTCTCCTTTGTCCTTTAGTCCCACGAGAGTGAGCAGCAGCCCTGAGGTAACATGACGATGCCACAGGAGAAAATTAACACAAGGTGATGCAAGTATATTTCTTTGAGGAGAGATTTAATTCTAGACATATTCTGCTTACACAGAAAGCTGTATCTCAGAAGAGAGGGACGAAGTGTACAGACAGCAGCAACAGTTCAGGAAGGCAGTCCCTGGCCCCCGAGGTCCTGGTGTGGAGATGAGGTAACCCGTGGCTTCTCCCTCACCCCCCCACAGCTCCTTTGATAGTTATTTCCTCCATTTCACAGGGTAGTTGTAGGCTCTGGAATGTCTGAAAGTTCCTCAGCGCTGTTGATTGTAGGAAATAGTTTGTTGGTCTATGGCTGCTGGAAGTCCCTGGAGAGGAACATCTGGTTTTTAAAGGCTCTACAGTGCGAGAGACCTCCCACTTTTCCTCACAGCAGTTTGTCTTTCCCTGCTTAGTGCCTGTCATTCAAAATGTGAGCCATCAGCTTCCTGTTCTAGCCACCGAGTCTGCATCTTGATGCCATGTTTCCCTGCCTTGACAGACTCTATCTTTTTCTTCTGTGAGTTGTCTGTTATATGGTGGTGTATCACAGCAATAGAAAAGAGACCGACATACTCCACATGTTGTCTTCTAAGATGTGCTGGCGCTCTCATTAACACATTCTCATCTTTTCTTCATAGCTCAGCAAATGAGGGATTCTCTGGAGTCCAGGTCACTCCTGAACCAACCTTCTCCTTGGACTCAACCTTCATTTGACTTATATGATCACCTTAGGGCAGCCAGAGTGACAGTGAATGTCTGTGTGTGCACTTTCCAAGGATGCAAGGGATGGAGATGCTGGGTACAAGACTATCTCATAACTATGGGCCGGTTAGCTTTCATTGTAACAAGACTCTGGGAAAATAATTTAAGGGAGGAAGGGGGCTCCATCCATGGTTTCTTGGCTCTGTTGCTTCTTGGCCCCCACATAACCAGAGGCAGCATAGCATGATGAGCATGTGGCGAAAAAAGTGGCTTAGCTCTCAGGCAGCAGTGTGCATCGGTGTGAGTGCCTTGGAGGGAAAGGCATTCCTCCACAGACCCGCTCCCTCGCCCAGGTCCCGCCTCCCAGGAGTCCTCCACCCATCTAAGGTCTGTCAGTAGACTAATTCCTTGTAGAAGTTACTGCTCTCACGGTGTTTGCAAGCTCTGCTTGGAACTCACTGGCTGGAAGCTTGTTGGATCCAGACTGAAGGCTGCTCAGGTCATAGCATGTGAGCGTGCCACTCTCGTTCGCATGATTCTGTAGGGCCCATAGACTTCAAGTTGTCAGGGGCTACCTGTGCCACACTGTGTATGATGGAGACAAATGGCTTCCTCTTCCCCCATATCCTCCAGATCATATATTCCTTCCTCCAAATGCAAAACCTCCCCTCATGCCCCTGCCGTCAAGCAATTAGAGACAGTCAAACTGCAAACATCATGAATTACTCATCAACGAAGTGACATGGTGTTGTCTGTGCCCTTCCTGAACTACTCCCTGCCTGACCCTACTTGCCCTTGGGGGTTGGAGGTGAGGTGGTGCAAACTCCTGTATCAGATGAGAAACGCCACAGCAAGCTCGTCTGAACGCTACTGCAAGCTTCTTTAATACCCTCCACGGGCACCCTATTGGTCCCAAGAAAACATCTCTTCTAAACTGCAGTTCCTGATTGGCCGGCATTGTCTATGTCAGCAATTCTTGGTCTCTCAGGCAGTCCTCAATTAGGTCCTCCTGCAGGAGATGTCTTTGAGGCTGCGGGACCTCCAGGCATGTATGTTATGTAGAGATGACTGCCACCTTTCCTCCTACAGCAAGGGACCTGCCCTTCCTTGAGAATCTGTAAGGAGTCCGGCCCTCCGTAACACTGCCACATGGGACCCTGTCATGTCTCTCTGTGGTATTAATATTTCTTCTGTAAATCTTTTACAGAAAGGGCAATCTGGTTCAGTGCTCCCTGTGAGTCCCAATTCCCAAACTTCCAGCAATCAAGCATTGAACCCATGAGCCTTTTAAAAGAACATTTTATACCCAAACCATAACACACTGCAGAGCTGTAACTGTACCTATGGGCTCCTGAGTTGAAGGGATGATAGGAACTGAGAGGACGTTGATAGGGGAACAAAGTCAAGAAAGATTAACTTCATGGCAGAAAAGTAATGTGGTTCTGGGGTTTCCCAAGTTTCTTTCTTTAAAAAAAATTTTTTTTATTACGTTTTATTATTTTGGTGGTGGTGTATGCCTGTGTCCTTTTGTACGTGAGTGTGTGTGTGTGTGTGTGTGTGTGTGTGTGTGTGATGCTCAGTGTGGGTGTTGAGGTCAAAAGACACCTTGCGGGAACTGGTTCCCGTCTTCTACTGTGTGTGAACACCAGAGATGGAACTCAGGCCCTCAGAACTGGTATCAGGTGCCTTAAACCACTAAGGCATCTTACCTGCCCTTCCTAGATTTCTTTTTTTTCTTTCTTTTTTTTTTTTTTTGTTTGTTTTTCGAGACAGGGTTTCTCTGTATAGCCCTGGCTGTCCTGGAACTCACTCTGTAGACCAGGCTGGCCTCGAACTCAGAAATCCCCTGCTCTGCCTCCCAAGTGCTGGGATTAAAGGCATGCGCCACCACCGCCCGGCACTTCCTAGATTTCTTAAAACTATAGTTCACAGTTTGAAATCTAGGATCTATGACTTTCTGTGATTCCTTGGTACAACTCAAACAAGGGAGATGTTGATCTCATAAGATTGTCCCAACTATGAAAGGAGCTTTGTGTCAGCTGCACAAATGCCTTTTAAATTTATTTAGATCTATGTTCTGTCATTCCTGGGTTATCTATTTGAACCTTCTAATATAACCTGGCTCCCCAAGAGGCTGCCCCTGAGCTCTGTCTGCTCCTCTCAACAGAACTTCAGTAATTCCAAAGATAGTTCAATTTGGCATTTTTTGGGGGATGTTCCCCAAGGAAATATTAAATTAGTTTTTATCTCTCACAGAAAAATAATAAATGTTTCCTAGTGTATAAATTAGTCTCCTGACAATTCGCTATAAATACACACAGTAGAGCTTGGACTAAGAAAATCAAGCTTATTTTTAACTAGTACTTCCTCAGAATATTTATCTCTAACTTTTCAGAAGTAATTTTATGGCATTTATTCATTCCATGCATTCATTCAACAGGTATTCATTTAGTGCCTAATATGTACAAGGACTTCTTGTAGGTACAGTCGGTGAGCAGATGAACAAAACTCCTGTGGTTCTTATGCTTTTGTGGAGACAGTGCCTTGGAACCTTACATGTGTATTTATTTGTTTAGCTGATTAAAAATACATTATTTGATTTTTTTTTTTTACATTTATGAGTGTGTGACAGAGAGAGAGAAAAAAGAGAGAGAGGGGGGAGAAGGAGAGGGGGAGAGGAGAGAGGGAAAGGGAAAGAGATGGAGAGAGAGGGAGAGAGAAGGGAAGAGAGGGAGAAACGGAAAAAGAGATTGCTATGAGACATGTGGCAGTCAGAGGACAACTTTTGGGGAGTCGGTTCTGAGTCCCAGAGAACAAACATGGGGCATCAGGCTTGAAGGAGGTGACCTTCCCCTCCGAGCATCTCACAGACCTTTAAATTACTTTTTAAATTAATACCTAAGGACATAAAAGCTGCACATACTAACAGGACACCAAGTCTGATTAATTTGATCATCCCATTTTTCCTTCCTTTGTAAGACTCACGTGGATGGGGCCAGTGTTGCTCATGACTGTCTAGTTCTCACACAGATGCCAGTTCATAAATAGACACTCAAATATTTGAAGAAACAAAATAAACCAAGAGCTCAAAGATTCATAATACGACATTGAATCTCCAGTGACGGATCCTCTGAGCCACAGTTTGCTGCTGGAGTTATCTCAAGTTGGGAAGCTCCTCCCACTTCCCCCTAGTGTGCAGGTTTAGAAATTACTCACGGGCATCGCTGTCTCGGTCCAAGGTCTCCGGCAGTCAGTTTTTGAAGGAACAGGAAAGGACAGTGATGGTCAGGCAAAGGGTGGCCCCGAGCTTAGCTTTCTTGAGCTGCTGTCAGAGCTGGATCCTCTATGAGCTCTGGGTGAGTGGCATCACAGTGGGGGCTGGGGGGTAAACCAGCTAGCCAGCTGGAGGATGTGGGAGAAACCTGGGCTATTCTAGTAGAACCAGGATGAGTCGGCAAGGAAAGAGCTTCCTAGCCAACTCTGTCCACACCCCTGCATTGTCTGCCCTGAACTGGTGAATCAGTAGTTGTCAGTTTCAGAATCTGAGGCTTGGAGCAGTAGTGGGGAGAGGAACATGGTCTAGAGACATCTGAGACAAACCTGGAGTCAAGATCCTGCAGTGCACTCAGCTTGCCAAGTGCAGTCAAGCACATGCATGCATGCCAATCAAGTATGGCAGAGACCGGTCAGGCAAGCCCATGGCAGGTCCCATGGCAAGGGTGATGATACATATGAGTAAGAGCTTGGATGGCAGCAAGGACAGAACTCTAACCTAGCTCCAGTGGGGTGACCCAGGAGCAAAGAACCACGGTTTGCTGCTGGAGTTATCTCAAGTTGGGAAGCTCCTCCACTTCCCTCTAGCAGGAAAACCACGATTTTGTTTTGGGCCACGTTCATAGCTATCCCAGCCATGGGTTAGGACACATCTGCTTGTATGATGTTCTTCTTCAGCCAGAGTACTGGCTGTGTTCTACGTTAGACCAGGCAAGCCTGTTACCCAGGCTCTGTTTCAGGAGAGAGCAAGGGAGGGAATGTGTGAAAGAACGGAGATTTCTTTTTCTTTCTTTCTCTTCCCATTCTTCTTTCCTTTCTTCTTTCCTTTCCCTTCTTTCCTTCCTTCTTCCTTCCTTCCTTCCTTCCTTCCTTCCTTCCTTCCTTCTTTCTTCCTTCCTTTCTTTCTTAGACATAGTCTTGCTATGTAGCACAGGCTAGTGGCAAAGTCCCCAATGTCTGCCTCTGTGCTCTCCCATACCCACGTGCATTGTTTTTTTTATAATCAGCTTTACTGAGATATTTACACATGATGGAACCTTAAACCTCCCTTCACAGAGGAAGCCACAGAGCTTGGATTCAATGAGTTCTGACTCCAAAGCCAAGTGTTGAGTTTGGTTTATTAGTAACTTTTGAGATGAGGAGACCACACCAGAGGCTTGCAAAGCTATTTCAAAGGTTCTGTGGCTTAGGGAGCTTTACATATACAGTTGCTTTTCTCTTCCAAGCTTAGCTTAAATCGTATTTCTGACCACATGCTTTTCTTGTCATACTCCTGTCTGGAGATGCCCAAGTTTCCCCTTCGTGAACGTCTCAGCTGAAACAGCTAGTGTTGCAGGATATTTGATCATACTGTGAACCCTAGCATATCCCCACTGTGTTATATACTGGAAAAACTTGGGTTTTAGTTGTGTGGCTCAGCCTTTGCGTACACCTTTAATCCAAGAGCTTTATGATTGAATGTTGTAAACAGATTAAATAAAGTCAACCATAGGTCAAGGGATAGAGCAAGCAACCATTTAACAGGAAGTGAACATAGGATTATTAAGAAAAAAAAATTATAGCGAGGAAGAGGGAGGAGGATAGAGAGATGCACAGGAAGTAGACGGGAGGGACATTCAGTTTGAAGGAGGTTTTTGAGATGGTGTGGGAGAGGGGCATTCCTGGTGGGACATCAGTTAAGGAGGAAGGGCAGCTGGATGCTCTCTCTGCTTCTCTGGGCTAGCAGGTTTTTACCCCAGTATCAGCTCCTGAGTCTTCAGTGGTAAAATTGAACAATTGAGATTTTGCTAAAAAACAAGCTGGCAGAAGGGATTCTCTGTGACATTGGAGGCTGGGTGGGACATGGCATTACAGCTATCATTAGAGTCTGTCTTGCTTGCTTTTGGAACTTGGCCACTGTGAGTAGGGAGGCCCAGTCTTTATGCTGTGTGAGAGAGGGCAGAGACTACACCTATGGTGATTCACTGGAGATTTACAGTGTAAATGTCACTCTCTGTGACTACTCTCTGTGTAGTTGACATTTATGGTTGATCCAGTACAGCAGAAGGAAGAGCCTTGTAGGGTGAACGTCGATTAAAAACAAGGCACAGGTTTCTAAGGCTCCCCCAGTGGGGTCACATGATGGTTAGTCGTCATAGTCTCACGTAGAAAACAAACCTCTGGGTGTGTCTGTGTTTCCTGAAGGCTTTAACTAGGAGAGAAGACTCACCTTGAATGTGGTCTCCACAAGCTGCGTTCGTGGGCTGAGTGAAGAGAGGGCAAGTGAAGCACTCACTCCCCCTTCCTGATGGAAGATACAGCTCCTCACGCTCCTGCTGTCTGGCCCTGACTTCCCCACCATCATGGACTGTATCTCCTCAAATACTTCCCCAAGTTGTTAATGTCAGGTATTTTATCAGAGAAATGAGAAAAAGATACAAACAATCCCTCCAGCAACCACTTGTAACAACAGGCATGGAATGCTGTCCACCTGGCAGGTGCATGGCGGACCTGTGGGCTCACTGTGAGGGCGATTTCTTCCCTGTACTTACCAGATCCTAGGCTAGGAGGGAAGTAGGTTTTCAGCCCAGGCTGTATGATTCCATCCCCAGATCTCAATGTCACAAAGCCAAGCAAAGGCCACCCTTGCACACAGACTGGAGACGGTCAGGTCTACTACTCAGTTCTTCTCTACTTGTCGCCTGAGCTTCTGGCCTCCATCTACACTTGGATCTGGCTGACAGTTGGTGACAGTGGGTGACAGTGAGTGTCGGTGCACCATCCTCTTGAGGACTGCTCTGCTCTCTGTCAAGCCATTCCTGCTGCAGCCATGTGAAGTAGAGACAAGGCTTCCCACAGCGCCCTTCCCAAACGACAGCTTTGTGAACAGCATGATTGCAAAGCAAGATAGACAGGAAAGCAAGGGGGCAGGGGACAGAAAGAGTGGTCTTCACTTGGACCAGGTGTTTGCAGATTCTTGGTGTTTTGTTCAAAGAGTCGAAGAGGCCTACATAAACAGCAAAGCAGCTCATTCGAAGCACAACAAAGGTGCAGGTCACTTCCACTGCAGACAGCAGCAGGCTGAGATTTGCTCACACATGCCTGCTTCCTGCTCATCTTTTTCTTGGGCCTTTAGGAGGGGGTGGTTGCTAGGGGTGGAACATGATAGTCTTTTTGTTCTGATTGACAGGCTTGAGTTATGTAAGCCTTTGCTCCCTGTGCACAGCCTTTCCCACGATGCATCTGATTTTAATCATATACATATCCAATCATGCAGATGCATATGATGACAAATAGGGGAGTGTCCTTAGAAGTACACTCAGAGGAAACCATTTGCCTGACTGTGCATGCATTCCACACCAATCTAGGTTAGACTGAGCCACTGTCCCCAGTTCCTGGATAGATTGTGGGATGCTTTTGGCCACTAGGGAAGTTACTAAGGGTTACTAAGTAGTGGTAAGTCTGAGTAACCTGTTGCTTTGTTTAGAGAAGGGGGTATGTGTACTAGATGCAGATCTGACTCTGAGCGGCTGAGTGCATACTTTGGAAAGGTATATGTATATAGTCTAGACCGACTGTGGACCCACACTCTTAAGCTTCCCCTATGCTAGCTTCCTGAAAGTCCTGATTTCTTAGATTTCTTTTAAAATAGTCTGATAGCCAAGGGAGGGCCCCAAGTGACCCTACAGAATACTGCCATTCCTTTCAAGATAGTTACACTTTCCTACTCTTTGTTTTCATGCCTCAGTCTTGAGGTAGAACACATCTGTACCTGAAACAAATGTCATGAGCAAGCCTCTTAGGTTTAGCAACTTTTGGAAGGTGTCTGCAATAAAACACCATGACCAAAAAGCAGGTTGGGAAGGAAAGGGTTTATTCAGCTTACACTTCCACATTGCTGTTCATCACCAAAGAAAGTTAGGACAGGAACTCAAACAGGGTGGGAACCTGGAGGCAGGGGCTGATGCAGAGGCCATGGAGGGTGCTGCTTACTGCTTACTGACTTGCTTCCCATTTCCTGCTCAGCCTGTTTTTTTGTTTTGTTTTTTTATAGAACCCAGGACTACCAGTTAGAAGAGGTGGTACTACCAATAGTGGGCTGGGACTTCCCTCATTGGTCACTAATTGAGAAAACGCCTTACAGCTGGATCTCACGGAGACATTTCCTCAACTGAAGCTCTTTCCTCTCTGATGGCTCTACTTGTATCAAGTGACACAATACCAGCCAGTACAGAAGGTTGTCATCTTTTGGCTTCTGTCATCATTTTGGCTTCATGAAAGCGTTCTCACTATGAAGTGCAAAGACTACGGTGCTCAGATATTTATGCTCACAGCTTCTGTAAGACAATAGGTCCCCTCACATTTTTTTAGAACAACCTCAAATATCTGCCAAGGAGGTCATCTTTGATACAGTGATTCCTAACCTGAGCTTGCAGGGGGATCACCTGGGGGCCTTGATGAAGCATAGAATAATCTATCCTCAGCTTCCGGTTTCTGGTTTGGTAACCCTGGCCGGGACCTGAGAATGTGCACTCCTGGAAAATCCCCAGGTAACATCAGTGCAGCTGGCTTGAGAACTGCTTGCCTAGCGTGTCAAAAATATTGATGTTTGTAAAATGAAAACGTCAAATTGCTCTTTTAAATTTTGCTGGTAAATTAAACCTACATCCATCCGAGAAACTCTGAGCAGTCTGTTACCAAAACACAAGAACAAGCTCTTTGTGGATACTGGAAACTTTGTGCTGTTCTTGTTTCTCCTTGAATTTTTCTTTCCCAGTAAAAATTTATGCTACTATTATACGCTTGTGTTAGCAGAGTTCTGATAGTTCCATATATGTCTCTGCCATGAATATGCACAGAAATTAAAATTTTCTGAGACTCTGTTTACAAATTTTACTCTGGGTTACATTATCAAGACACCTATCACATCAAATAAAAAGGGTTCTCATCTTGGTTTTGGCTTTAAAAACAGGGATATATATATATATATATAAAGTTTTGCTGATGCATCATTAAAGATAAGAATTATTATCTTGTTGAAAAATATTATCTCCGGATATAGCAAGTAGAATTTCCTTTTTCAATTACCTCATATACATTTTGAATTAATAAAACGAGTTACTAAAAACAAGATAAGGTTGCTTGTGAATTCTATGCTTCTTTATTAGAAAGAGTATTTGAAGAATATCGTAGCAGTAAACAGGTAGACAATGAATTAACTTATGTGCCTGGCATGCTGGTGCAGGCATGAAATTCCACTTGGAAGTTAAGGCATGAGGTTAAGGTAATTCTTGCCTGTGTATGCACTCAAGATCAACCTGGATCGAATGAGACCATGTCTCAAAAGACCAGAAAAGGGGCTTGGAAGGGATGGATGGCTCAGCAGTGATAAACATTGGCTCTTCTATTATAGTTGTGCTTGAATTCTTGACTTTCAGTGCTGGAGTGATTAAGAAAAGGGTTCTGGGATCTGCCAGAGGGGGAATTTATTTAATTTTTATTTTTTTTATTTTATTTTGTTTTTTCGAGACAGGGTTTCTCTGTGTAGCCCGGGCTGTCCTGGAACTCACTCTGTAGACCAGGCTGAACTCAGAAATCTGCCTGCCTCTGCCTCAAAGTGCTGAGATTAAAGGTGTGTGCCACCACCGCCCGGCGAGAATTTGTTTTCAAAAGAGGTTTCACACTTCTACGTATCTCCTGCCTCCGATTTAAGTCTAAACCTCGTCAGGCCCCCAAAGATAGACATGGGAGTCACTGGAAACTTCTTGTTCTTCTTTACAACTGGCCATGTTGAATAAATTCACTTCTGCATTTTCCTATTGTGTCTTTAGGGCACCTATTGATAATAGGAGGCTGAGCCTGGTTTGTTAGGGCTTTGAGGGTCTAGGCTCTGACCCTAACAACATCAGCAGCCTGTAGCTCATCACAGATTATATAGGAGTTCTTCTTCCTTCCTTGGAGGGAGGATGGAGACAGGCATTAAGGTACGAACTGGATAGGATTTGAACCTATGACCAGGTTCAAATGAATTGTCATCACTGAAGGCAGAGGAGTAAGATCAAGGCTTAGAGCTGGAGTAGGGTGTGTATAGGAATGAGGGGATGGTTGAGTCAGCCTGACCATAATACATCAGAGAGTAGCTAGAATTAATTTTGAATGAGATGTTTTCCTTGGCAGGAGAGAGCTGTGGTCAGAGTTGGGTATAGCTGGAATTGCAGTGGCACTATTGAAATAAACCACACTGACAGATACCAGGGCAACACTCTGGCATCCATCTGTACCCTCAGAAAGATGGCTACTGGCTTTGTAGGCTGAGGAGGTCCCTGCTGGGCATCACTGAGAGAGTGGAGCCTGACAAACGCTAGAGACAGTGTGGTGGTTTGCCTATGCTTGGCCCAGAGAGCAGCACTATTAGGAGGTGTGGCCTTGTTGGAGGAAGGGTATCACTGTGAGACTGAGATCAGGCTTTGAGAGAGCTTCCTCCTAGCCACCTGAGGAAGCCAGCCTTCTGTTTACCTTTGGAACAAGATGTAGAACTCTCAGCTCCTCCAGCACTATGACCACCTGCATCCTGCCATGTTTCCTGTCTTGATGATAATGGACTGAACCTCTGAACCTGTAAGCTGGACCCAATTAAATGTTGTCCTTATAAGAGTTGCCTTGGTCATGTGTCTCTTTACAGCAATGAAAACCCTAAGACAAAAGTTGGTACCAGGGACTGGGGTATTCTGTGATAGGCCTGACCATGTTTTAGTTTGGAGGAAGGTAGATTTTGGGACTTTGGATTTGGGAAGCAATGGAATACTTTAAGTGGGGAATTAATGGGCCATCCAGTAGGAATATGGAAGACAGTGGTGCTGAGGGTGATTTTAACTCTGGAGATTGTTCTTATGGTGTTTGGGTGAGAATGTGGCTGCTCTTTGCCCTTTCTGAAGAGTCTGCCTGAGGTTAGCCAGGTGAAGAGATTTCAGTTAATTGCACTGACAAAGGAAGTCTCAGAAAAGCCCAGCATAGACTGTGTCCTTTAGTTGATGTTCACAAAGTGTTTTGATCAAGTATAGCAAGCTTATAAGGGAAAAAATATAACATAATGTAATATAATATATATATTATATTAATATAAATAGCCAGTAATAAAAGCGAACCAGGAACTGCAATGAAGCTAAATCCTGTATTCAAGGAGATAAACAGATTAAGGGAGTGGTGACTTTTGGACAGATCCCACCCAGCTAAGCTTCTTATTTATGCATTTGCCTTAGATCAAGGAATAATTATATCATGGTAGGCATTATTATTACTTGGTTATTGTTTTCATTTGGACATTTAATCTAGCATGAACTACAATCTAGAAATGGAGGACACAGGTTTTTTGATCCAAATCTTGAGGAATAGTGGCTATGAAAAGCTTAGGTCATGCATGGTAGTACATGCCTTTAATCCCAGCATTCAGGAGACAGAGCCATGAAGATTTCTGAGTTTAGGGTCAGTCTACAGAGCAAGTTCCTGAACAGCCAAGCTTAGGCATTGAAGAGTTGGAAAACAGAAAGTGTGTGATGATGTAATAAAACAAGGGGTCATGTTCCAGCCCTAGGAAGCACCATAACTCAGCAGCTTTGGCCATGTGGCTCTGGCTTTAGAGTCAAGAGCAGAAGGAACTACTGCGACTATTGGTGCTGGTTAGCTGGAGCTTAGAAATTAGTGGTGATTAAGAAGAGACCAGCATTGCCGGGCGGTGGTGGCGCACGCCTTTAATCCCAGCACTTAGGAGGCAGAGGCAGGCGGATTTTCTGAGTTCGAGGCTAGCCTGGTCTACAGAGTGAGTTCCAGGACAGCCTGGGCTATCCAGAGAAACCCTGTCTCAAAAAAACACAAAAAAACAAAAAAATAATAATAAAATAAAAAAAAATGAAAAAAAAAGAAAGAAAGAAGAGACTAGCATCACTGAGGTGAAATCTTCTGGGAAGTATTTTCTGAGAGCACAAAGAAGCTGTGTTCCAGAGATAGCCAAAGTTGTACCTCATGCTGCAGCTGGACTTGGTAATGTGTAAGAGTCACCCAGTTGGTGTTAGTTTTGAAGAAACCCAGGTGCCATGAAGAACAGCTGAGGCTCTGCACTGTGAGAGACCATGGAAGGCCATTGGTGAAGGTGCAGCCTCAGTTGTAGTTGACAGCCCAGGACTGAAGGGGTCATGCAAAGGATATGAGATTTGGCACCATGAAGGAGACTATGAAAGGCTGTTGGTGAATCTAATGGTAGTGGAAGACCCCAGCATATTAGAGATGCCAGTACCATGGGATGACCACCAAGAACATCAGCAGCGTGGAGGGGAGGACAGAGGTGGAGAAGTGATACCAGCCCTTTGTAAGATCCTAAAAGATCATGTGTGGATCCCAAACATTGGAACAAGAAGCTGTAACGTTGAAGTTGCCTTGGATCTCCCAAGTTGTTAGAGGTGTCAGAGCCATGGGATACCTGCCGAGGAAAGCTGCTAACAAGGAGTTGGAACCAGCCCAAGAGAACGAAGTTTGTTGCTGCTGAATGCCGGATCTACCAACAACAGTTGACAAGAATGAAAGGAGCTGGAGATCTGAAGACCGCTTTGACATCAGACATGGAGATGCAGAGTTTGGAGTTTTCCCATCTGGCTTTTGGTCTTGCTTTGGTCCAATATTTTCTCACTATGAGGTTTTGCAATGGTAATGTACATCTGTGATATTGAAGGTATGTGATCTGCTTTTTGACTGTTAAATTAATTGGATGAATCTCAGAAGAGACTTTGAACTTTGGACTTTTAACATTGTTGAGACTGTTACAGACTATGGGAATTTTGAAGTTGGATTAAATGTGTTTTGCATTATTTATGGCTAGCTATGGCCCCCATAGACTCAGGTGTGTGAACAAGCCTATGGGGACCAGGGAGTGGAATGGGTGGTTTAAGTAAGTTTGGCCCAGGGAGCATCACTATTAGGAGGAGTGGCCTTGTTAGAGGAAATGTGTCACTGTGAGAGTGGGCTTTGAGGCCCTCCTCCTAACTGCCTGAGAACCAGTCTTCTCCTGCTGGCCTTCATAATAAGATGTAGAACTCTTAGCAACTCCAGTGCTGTGCCTGCCTGGATGCTGCCATGCTTCCTACCTTGATGATAATGGACTGAACCTCTCAACCTGTAAGCCAGCTCCAATGAAATGTTGTCCTTGTAAGAGTTGCTTTGGTCATGGTATCTCTTCATAACAATGGAAACCCTAACTAAGACAGGATGGGCTGTTCTGAAGTAGCAATAGTCTGCTTGTTGCTTTGGGTTCCATCCTGGGGCCATGATCAAATTCTGTTTTTTTCAGTAGTGACCTCACCCATTGAGAGCTGTGTGATGTCTATTAGCTATTAGAGTTGCTTAAGCAGAAAGAACTCACAAATTCCTGGAGAAGAATATCTTTGTTTCTGTCTGGCCAAGGACATTCCAGGGAGAAAAGGCATTACATCATCACAGCAGACTTTCATTGGCTGGCCATTTACTTGGCAGTTGCTTAGCTCTGAGTGTTCTGTGCATCGTGGAGGCTTGTTATGCTGCTTCAGTTTCTGGATTCAAAGCCCCTGACGTCATTAGGTTATGGCCAGCGAGTGAGATAACACAATGGTGGGGAGTTTTGGATGGTGGAAGGGTGTACCTTCTGCTGGTTTACTCTGAGCACTGCCTTAAGGAACCTGGGCTTTGCATTACTACATTAATTCGTGATGCAATATGCATGAAGGATAGGATAATGGAACTGTGACACCCTCTCTTCTTGGTGTCCCATAAAATGGGATGCAAATAAATTAATTTTTTTTTTTTTTAAATCACACAGCTTCAATTCCGGCTCCTGACGGATTCCTGTCTTTGTGAGGCTCAGGTGCCAGTTCCATTCTCATTGTCACTCCTGTTTCTTGAAGGTTAATAACAAAACTGATTTCTTTAAAAAAAAAAAAAAAAAAAGACACAATTATGCTGAGGAAATGGAGGAAATTGTCACAGTCACTTTTCTCCAAGCTTGAATTTGATGTTCTTTTTGGATGAGAAGAGTTAAAATGAACACCTCATTTTTCTTTTCTTTTTCTTTTTTTGCACTTAAAAAGCAACATAATTCTAAAGTGAAGTTTTACAAAATCCATCAAGCACTTCCAACCATTTGATGGGAAAAAAAAGAACAAATCTTCAAAGGGATTTTATATGAAAATACCCATTAGGCATGTACTGTAATAAAAAAATTTTAATGGCCATTTTATATTTCAGTTCTGAGCTCATTTTTAGTGAAATTACTTGGTGGCAAATGGAACCAGAGCAATCACCTGGGAGGCAGAGCTTGTGGCTTTCTGAAGTAATGGAGTGGGTACTCTCCAGTGACAGAATCCTCCCCAGGAGGAGCACTTGATAGAAGGAGCCTCCCCCAGTCTCCCTCTGGTTCCCTTGGAGCTGGTGAGGAGAACATTACCCTTCCTGCTGTGGGCTCGGCCTTCTCAGTGTGGCAGAGGAAGCTTCTGTTCCCTGAGAACACCCAGGACCTTGAATCCAGTGAGCCAGGGACACAGGCTGCAGGGCAGAGTCTGCCCTCCTCGGAGAGTTCACACCAAGGGACTTGTGTTTCCAGGGCAAGGAAGCCAAGTCCCCTGAGGTCTCTTAGCATCTTAGTTCACAGGGAGCAGAGGATGCAGGGGACTTTTTTCTCTGGTGCTAAATTTCTGAAAGGCAAACCAGGTTGCAGTGGTGTCCAAAGAAACCCTTCAGTGAAGCTGTGTTTTGTAAAGGGGTTTTCTTTTTGCAGAGAGGGACGGGGTCGATATGTCGAGAGCTAATATGTGAGGGCTAGAGACATGGCTTGGTGATTAAGAACACTTGTCCCTCTTGTAGAGGACTGGGTTCCTATAACCCATGTGGCAGCCTACAACCACCTGTAACTCCAGTTCTACGGGATATGATGCCTACTTCTGACCTCGGAGGACACCAGGCACACACATGGTGCACACACATACATTCAGGCAAAACAGTCGTATGCATAAGGTAAAATGAATATATATTTTGTATGATTAAACCTTCAGGCCTTTCATTTATGCTGGGTAGGGCTTCTGGTTTTAATATTTGCTAATCACATGTTCTCAATGGCAAAACTTTCTCACCTGTAGGTATGGTGTGTAGATGAAATGAGATTTTACATATATACTGATCCCATAGTAAATGTTCATAGGAGTACTCATGTTATAAATGTGACCCTTATTCAAAGGCTCTGGATTGCTGAGCTTTTTTCTGAAGTTTAGCCTGGTACGACAGACCTGAGGTGACTGGGTAAAGAATAAAAACTTCTGGTGTTTACTGAAGAAGTCTCTTTCTTTACTTAAATTTTCAAGGCTGGAATAAAGCTGCTGGTGTGCCAGCCCCAGTGAGCAAGCCTCTCTCATCTTGGAGGACGTGGATGAGTGACTGAGAAGTCTATTCTCTGAAGGAGTCTAACGACTGCTCCCATTTCCATAAAATACCTATCTTTTGCTGGAATAGAATGCAATCTTCATGGGCTAGTCATTTAAAGAACAGAACATTTTCAATCCTTAAAAAAAAAAAAAAAATCTTTGTAAAGAAATGTTTTTGCTGGAGACTCAGATGAACCTGAGTTGCTTCTAGAACTAGGCTATTCCCCTCGGGTAGCATTCATTCCCGGGGAGGAAGAGGGCTTTGTGTGTGAACTGAAAGGATTTATGAATGCAGTTTGATATCCAAGGCTCCAGAAATCTCGACTTGTCAGCCTTCTAACTGAGTGTAACCAGGGAGTGTTCTTTCACAAGGGAGACAGTTTCCCTCCCTCCTGGAGTTTCAGAGCTAGATCTACAGATGCCAGATCTGCCCAAGGGCATCCCAGGTGGAGCCGTGCCTCTGAGGAGGCAGAGAGGCACTGAACTGGCACAGGTTCCTTGGGACACAAGACTGAGGGGCCTTCTATACTAGGAGACTAGAAATACATACTCTAGAAGGGAGGGAGATTTAAAAAGTACTTATAAAAGCTGCGGTGGAAAAAAAAAAAAAAAAAAAAGCCGGGCGGTGGTGGTGCAGGCCTTTAATCTTAGCACTTGGGAAGCAGAGGCAGGCGGATTTCTGAGTTCGAGGCCAGCCTGGTCTACAGAGTGAGTTCCAAGACAGCCAGGGCTACACAGAGAAACCCTGTCTCGAAAAAAACAAAAAAAAAAAAAAAAAAAAAAAAAAGCTGCGGTGGTGGTTTGACTAGGCCTCCATAGGCTCATAGATTTAAATGCTTGGCTACCTGGGAAAGGCACTATTAGGAGAAACAGCCTTGTTGTAAAAAGTGTGCCCCTGGGGATGGGCTTTGAGGTTTCAGAAGCTCAAGTCAGCCCCAGTGTCCTTCTGTTCCTGCTGCCTGCTGATCAGGATGTAGAACTCTGGGTTTTCCAGCAGCATGTCTGCCTATGAGCCACCATGGAGTAAATCTATGAACCTGTAAGCCAGCCCAAGTGAAATGCTTTGTAAGAGTTGCTGTGGTCACGGTATCTCTTCACAGCAATAGAACCTCTAAGACAAACGTATTTCAATGTAGAAAACTACCCTCAATACTAAATCTATAGTCACTATATTTCCTTCTGTAAAGCCAAGATTCTTTTCTAGAATTTAAAAAATTTATTCCTTGAGAATTTCATGTAAGCATTCAACCTCCTTCCCATCCCCCACTCCCCATCCCTCTCCTCCTTTTCTTTGTTTTAAAAAATAATTTGCTTAATCTGGTCAGCACTGCCTTTACGTGCAAGGGAGTGGGGTCATTCCCCCAGAGCATACAAGGACAAGTTACCTGTGGCCACATCCCCAGAGAAGGTGATGATTTTATTTTGTTTTGACAAGATCTCATTCTATATTCTTGGATGACCTGAAACTTCTCATGCAGCTTAGGCTGGCCTTGAACTCATAGTCACTGGTCTGCTTCTGCCTTCTGAATGCTGGGATTAAGGGGTGAAACACCATGTTCTAGATGGCTCTAGGAGGAGAATTTTAATGTCAAGCTGATGGAGACTATGAATCATACAGATTTGGCCTTAAAAACTTTTTGTTGGAGCTGGAGAGATGGCTTCATGGTTAAGAGCACTGACTGCTCTTCTAGAGGTCCTGAGTTTAATTCCCAGCAACCACATGGTGGCTCACAACCATCTGTAACGGGATCTGTTGCCCTCTTCTGCTGTGTCTGAGGACAGCTACAGTGTACTCATAAGCATAAAATAAATAAAGAATTCTTAAAAAAAAACTTTTTTGTTGTTGTTATTTCTATGACATTTACTCATTTCTCTGTGTTGCTTGCCCTGGCACACATGAAGGTTCCACCTTCTGGCATGTGGGAACTGGGGTTCAGAACTCAGACTGTCAGGCTTAGTGGCAAGTACATTCATCCTTCGAGCCATCTTGCTGGCCATATATTTGGATTTAATATTGATGAGTTGCATTTGTGGTCACAGACTAGTAAAACCTGAGGTATCTGTCTCTAGGGACAAAGAAATGATTCCCACTATATATATATTTAGACTATCTCCTTCAACTCTCCAATTGATCCCCATTAATTATCGTTCGTTGGCTTTCCATCCATAAAAACTGCTGAAGGATTTTTTTGGAAGCCCAGTGAGCAGAAAATTCAGTCACTCACCTCAGACTGTTCTTCATCACCAATGACAAACAGCCCAGTTGACTGTTTAGCCACACTGACTGAAGGTGCCAGGTGTTTGGCACTGTGTAAGACTGTAAATCAAGACGGCAGAAATTTTCACTTGTCAAATTATTGTCCTGATTCCTGAGGAGACTATTCTCCAGCAATAGTTTAGATCTTTTGGTTTAACTGGGTGATTTTCCTCACTCAGGCACTGGTGTCCGGTCCTTAAGGACAGTAAAATATTGATTTCATAGTTGGTATAGTGGATCCCATCTCAATGAGTCCCGAAGCCATAGGACCCTTGGCCTGAGCTGATGGGGAGAAGATCCTAGGGAAGCATGTGGGACTGAGCCTATGGCCCAGCTCTCAGATGCCAGAGCTTGACCTGGAGAGGGGAGCCAGGAACTCTGAGGACCTAAATACCAAGGGAAGACGCCGTGTCCCAAAGGGAGGCTAATTCCTGCCTGTACATTCTCTGGTTTTTTTCGGGAGGAGTTGAAATTAACTCTGCAGCTTCCTAAAACAAGATTCTCTCTTTTTCACGTGTCTTTTCTTTCCTGACATGGACAGAGTTGATATCTGCTGGAAATCATTGTAATATCCCTCGGTTACAATCAACTATGCCAAGAGCTGTTGGGGAGGAAGCGGCTTGAGGTGGTTTGAATATATCTGGCCCATGGGAAGGGCACTGTTAGGATTTGTGGCCTTGTTGGAGTAGGTGTGGCTTGTTGGAGTAGGTTGGCCTTGGAGGAAGTGTGTCATTGTGTGGGTGGACTTCCAGGGCTCCTATGATCAGGCTCCGCCCAGTGGACAAGAGAGAGCCTCCTCCTGGCTGCCTGCGAAAGTGAGTCTCTCCTGCTTGCCTTCGGATCAAGATGTGGAATGCTCAGTACTCCAATACCTCGTCTGCCTGCGTGCCGCTGTGCTTCCTACCATGTAAATAATGGTACCCAGGCCGCCCCAATTAAAGGTTTTCCTTTATAAGAGTTGCCTTGGTCATGGTGTCTCTTCAGAGCAATGAAACCACAACTAAGACATAGCCCTTACTCCTGGAAGCCAGGGTGCCCAGCAATTGGGGGGATAAAAGGACATATAAAACATGCTCTATAAAATGCATTTTCTCTCCTCTCTTCCCCCTTTGCCCCTCTGATTTCCTTTTCCTTTGTTTTTTCTTCCTTCCCATCCCTCCTCCCTCTTCTCTCTCCCTCCTGGCATTCCTTCTTTCTATTCTGAGATGGGGTGGGGAACTTGCTAAATTGCTCAGATTGGCCTTAAATTAACTCTGTATCCAAACCATCCCTAAATGACAATGCTCCTGCCTCTACTCCCAGATAGCTGACGTAGCTTATCTGCGTCACTGGCTGCTGTATATGGGTTTTTTTTTTTTTTTTTTTTTTTTTTTTTTTTTTGTGTCAGGCACAATTTTGAGGAATTTACAACACTGAGCCTTTTAATTCTCATGGAAATGTAAAAACATTGTTTTGTTATTTTACATTTTAAAAATATTTATTTACTTTTTGTGTGGGAGGGTGGGGTATGTATGCCTCATATGTATGTATGGGGGGTGCAGAAAAAAACTTTCAAGAGATGGTTCACTCTTTTGCTATGTGGGCTCTGAGGATCAAGCTTAGGACGTCAGCCTTGGTGGCAAGTGTCCTCACCTGATGAGCCATCTCGCATTCTGATCTCAGAAAACTTTGAACATAGGCGCTATGTTTACATTTTCCAAATAAGGAATAGAAGGCACAAAGCAAGCGACTTCCTCGAGGACACAGGAGAACAAATGGCAATGTTTATTCTGGCTCAGCCACTCTCATTCTAGAATCTAGCCGGGCCCTTTTATTTCCCTTTTTGTTCCATTCCATCCGCATCTCTCCACCACCAAACACATCTCTCTCCAGAACACAAACAACACCAAAGCAGCAAGACTGGGCTGTAACTCCGTGCAGACGACTTACCCAGTACCTGAGACCCTGGTTCAGTCCCCAGCACCAAGCGAAGAAGCTTAAATACAGTGTCATTGCGGGAGAGTTATTTTTGCTAATTGCCGATTGTTGCATCTTCCTGGAAGCCAGCTGGCTGTGGTTGAGCCCTCAGTGATCTGTTGGAATTTACAGATCCATGGCACTGTGAAAAATAGGAAAGAGAAACTGAGGACTTTGACAAATCAAAAGATGACTGTCTGCGTTTTGAAGGATTCTTTGGGCAGCTGCAGAGACAGCTCAGTGGTTAGGAGCACATGCTCTTTCAGAGGGCCTGTGTTCTGTTCCAGAATCCACTTTGGGCAGCTCACAGCAGCCTGCAACTCCAGCTCCAGGGACCTGATGCCCTCTCCCGGCAACATGGCACTAAACTCATGTGTACATAGCCACACACAGGCACATATATATACATGTAAGTAAAAATTAAAACTGAGATCTGTTTAAAAAAAAAAAAGTCTTTAGGACAAGTGATAGTGTTTGCTTAGCATGCAAGAGACCCTGGGTTGATCAGCATTAATGCATAAATTGGGCATAATGGTACATACCTATAAGATCAGCACTCATGGAGGTTAGTAGCTCAAAGTCATCCTTGGCTATGTAGCGAATTTGGGGCCAGCCTGTGCTACATGCGACCCTGTGTCAAAAAAAAAAAAAAAAAAAAAAAAAGAAAAGAAAGGAAGGAGGAAGGGAAGGAAGAAGGAAAGGAAAGGAAGGAAGGAAGAAAGGAAGAAAGACATTTGGAAGATATTTGATTTGGAAAGTGATTGAATTCCTTTGATAGTTGTTTGTTTATTGACAAATGCTTGGGATGGGGGAGAGAACTCTCCAACTAACATGTTCACAGATCAGCATGGTGCGTTGAAGACCATCAGAGACTCAGTGGTACAATACCCCTAAAATGCGTGCAAGCAGTGAGAAAAGACATTTGCATTCACTCCTCCCTTTCAAACCACTTGCAGTGACATTTGGCGAAGCTCATCTTTGGCGCGAAGCTGGGCATACACGGCTGCCGCGTGAACAGTCTGGCATTGCGACTCACAAGACATTAGAATTAGAAGACAGATGGCTGGGTGTCAGTGGTTCACTGACTTGGTAGATGAAGCAGTGTATTTATTGACAGGCGGCCAGACCACAGCTCCTCATTTACAAACAGCAAGCGGGCTGTCTTCTTTATGCATGTATTTTAAAAAAAAAAGTAACCACTTGCTTTCTTTCGGAATTTTATTTACTTAAAAACTAATTTAAAACATTTATTTATTTTGTGCATGCCACTTGCACGTTATGCTGTTAGAATCCTTCTGCTGTGTAGAGCCCAGGATCGGGCTCAGGTCACCAGGCTTGACACTGTGCCATTCTCTGCCGAACCATCTTGCTATAGGGTCACAATAAAGGTTGACAGTCTTTGGAAAACTCTGCAGGTCTCCAGAATGCAGTAGTCACTTGCAGTGTTATTTTCCCCAAAACTAAAAATCATGGCTGTTTACAAAGAAACTTGTGGAAATCACGCAAATCCAAAGTTTAGCATTTCATAAGAATGTTTTTTAAAATTAAAAAACAGATTCTTCTTCAAACAGTACCTCCTGAACCAGTTTCCCCTCTCTTGTCACCCCCAGCTTCCTCCTCACCCCGCACCTGCAAACCCTCTGGCCCCCCCCTGGATCCATCTCCCCTTCGTTCCCCTTCAGAAAAGAGCAGGTCTCCAAGAGACAACAAGCAAACATGACAAAACAAGATACAATAAGACAAGCAAAAGCTGGACAAGGCAACCCAACGGGAGGAAAAGAGTTCGGGAGCAAGCAAACGAGTCAAAGACACACACTCACACAATGAGGAATCTCATAATAACACCAAGCGAAAACAACCATAGACTCAGATGACCTAGTGCAGACCCATGTAGGACCTGTGCTTCTTGCTTCAGTCTCTGTGAACCCTGCTTAGTTGATTCAGTGGGCCGTGTTTTTCCTGGTGTCTTTCATCCCCTCTGACTCTGGCAATCTTTTCTCCCCTCTTCCAAGGGATTGCCCAAGCTCCGAGGGTAAGGCACTTGATTCATTGTTGATATCAGAGCCTGTGCTATCAGTGTTCTATTCAGAAAGTCATCTCCTGTGCCAATGCTTGAACAGGGGACTGAAAACTATTCCCCACTTTCTCTTCTATCTGGTTAGTGTATCTCGTTTTATGTTGAAATCCTTGATTCATTTGGAGTTGAGTTTGTGCAGAGTGATAAATATGGATCTATTTGCATGCAGACATCCAGTTTACCAGCACCATTTGTAAGATGCTTTCTTTTTCCCGTTTGTCTTTCGGCTTTTTTATTAAAAGCAGTTGCCATAGGTGTGTGGATTTATGTTGGATTCAATTTGATTCCATTTGATAAAATCTGTTTTTTTTGTACCAATACCATTTATATTTATTAGAAGTTTCTGTATACAACTTGAAATCAGGGATGGTGATACCTCCAGATGTTCTTTTTATTGTTCAGGATGGTTTTTACTATCTTGGTTTTTGTTTTTCCATATGAAATTAAGAATTGTCTTTTCAAGGTCGTGAAAAGAATTGTGTTGGAATTTTGATGGGGGTTCACTAAAATCTGTAATTGCCTTTGTAAGATGGTCTTTTTTACAATGCAGCCTGCGAGCATGAAAGCTTTCCCTTCGAGACGGAAGTTTTATTATATAACTCTTTCACTTCTTGGTTATAAGTAATTCCAAGACACTTTATATTTTTGTGGCTATTGTGGAGGTGTTTTTTTCCCTGATTTCTTTTTCAGTCCATATGTTATTTACATTTAGGAGGCCTACTGATTTTTTTTTTTTTGATTACTCTTGTATCCACCACTAGTGAAGGTGTTTATCCTGTAGGAGTAAATTTTGGGGGGTTGTTTATGTATAGTACATTTCAAAAAATCAATATTTTGATTTCTCTTTTTTCTATTGTCCCCTTGATCCCCTTTAGTTGTCTTTTTGCTTTAGTTAGATTTTAAGTACTACTTTGAATAGTTAGGGAGAGAGTGGGTACCCTTGTCTTATCCTGTTTTGGTGGAATTGCTTTGAGTTTATCTACTTTTAAAATTTGGTGTTGGCCTGTTGGCTTACTGGTATTTGTTTTTACTGTATTTAAGTATGTTCCTTGTACCCTAACTTTCAAAATCTAAAGTCTAAAAATCTAAGACTTTAATCTTAAAGGGGTGTTGGATTTCTGCATTGAAAGAGTTATCTATTTTTTTCTTTCAGTTGTTTATATGGCATTACATTTGAAATTTTTATTGTTGGACCTCTCTGCATCTGGGGAATGAAACCTATTTGATCATGGTTGCGATCTTTTTATGTGTTTGGATTAGTTTGAAAGTATTTCACCCGAGATTTTTGCATCGTGTTTATAAGAAAATTGGCTTGTAATTCTCTTTGTTAATATTGATTCTTTTTGTTAAATAATGAATTTTGTCTTTGTGATTTAGAAAACAGGGTAACTGTGGCCCATAAAGAATTGGACAATGTACCTTTTTTTTTCTATTTTGTGGAATAATTTGAGGAATACAGGGGTTAAATCTTTAAAGTCTGGTAGAATTTTTGCACAAAACCATCTGGCCTTTTTTTTTTTTTTTTTTTGGTTGGGAGACTTTTTAATGACTGCTTCTGTCTCAGTGGGAAAACTTGTGGTCTGTTTAAATTGTTTCTGTTCTTGATTTAACTTTGGTAAGTGGTAACTGTTGAGAAATTATCCATTTCTTTTAGATTTTCCAATTGTGAAGTAGAAGTGTTTGAAATTTGTCCTTATGATTATCGGGATTTCTCGGGGTCTGTTGTTTTGCCCCTTTCTTTTGTTTCTGATCTTATTATTCTTTCTCTATCTTTTAGTTAGTTTGGAAGGGTTTTTGTCTGTCTTGTTAATTTTTTCAAAAACCCAATCTTTTTTCATTGATTCCTGTACTGTTCTCTTTGTTTCTATTTGATTGATTTCATCCTTTTGTTTGCTTATTTCCTGCTGTCTACCCTCTTGGGTGTGTTTGCTTCTTTTGCTCTAAGCTTTCAGGGTGCTGTTAAGTTGCTAGTAGGATATCTGATTTCATATATATATTTATTATGTAATATATAAATGATATTTTATGTTTACATATGTATGAAAGCCCCCCTCAAGGGGAGACCCTCGCTCATTTTTTTTTTTTTTTTTTTTTTTTTTTTTTTTATGTGTCAGGCACAATTTTGAGGAATTACAACACTGAGCCTTTTAATTCTCATGGAAATGTAAAAACATTGTTTTTGTTTTTTACATTTTAAAATATTTATTTACTTTTGTGTGGGAGGGTGGGGTATGTATGCCTCTATATGTATGTATGGGGGGATGCAGAAAAAAACTTTCAAGAGATGGTTCACTCTTTGTGCTATGTGGGCTCTGAGGATCAAGCTTAGGACGTCAGCCTTGGTGGCAAGTGTCCTCACCTGATGAGCCATCTCGCATTCTGATCTCAGAGAAACTTTGAACATAGGCGCTATGTTTACATTTTCCAAATAAGGAATAGAAGGCACAAAGCAAGCGACTTCCTCGAGGACACAGGAGAACAAATGGCAATGTTTATTCTGGCTCAGCCACTCTCATTCTAGAATCTAGCCAGGCCTTAGTATGTCCCTATTCTGTTCCATTCCATCCGCATCTCTCCACCACCAAACACATCTCTCTCCAGAACACAAACAACACCAAAGCAGCAAGACTGGGCTGTAACTCGTGCAGACGACTTACCCAGTACCTGAGACCCTGGTTCAGTCCCCAGCACCAACGAAGAAAGCATAAATACAGTGTCATTGCTGGAGAGTTAGTTTGCTAATTGCCGATTGTTGCATCTTCCTGGAAGCCAGCTGGCTGTGGTTTGAGCCCTCAGTGATCTGTTGGAATTTACAGATCCATGGCACTGTGAACAAATAGGAAAGAGAAACTGAGGACTTTGACAAATCAAAAGATGACTGTCTGCGTTTTGAAGGATTCTTTGGGCAGCTGCAGAGACAGCTCAGTGGTTAGGAGCACATGCTCTTTCAGAGGGCCTGTGTTCTGTTCCCAGAATCCACTTTGGGCAGCTCACAGCAGCCTGCAACTCCAGCTCCAGGTACCTGATGCCCTCTCCCTGGCAACATGGGCACTAAACTCATGTGTACATAGCCACACACAGGCACATATATATACATGTAAGTAAAAACTTAAAACTGAGATCTGTTTAAAAAAAAAAAAGTTCTTTAGACAAGTGATAGTGTTTGCTTAGCATGCAAGAGACCCTGGGGTTGATCAGCATTAATGCATAAATTGGGCATAATGGTACATACCTATAAGATCAGCACTCACTGGAGGATTAGTAGCTCAAAGTCATCCTTGGCTATGTAGCGAATTTGGGGCCAGCCTGTGCTACATGCACCCTGTGTCAAAAAAAAAAAAAAAAAAAAAAAAGAAAGAAAAAGGAAGAGGAAGGAAGAAGGAAAGGAAGGAAGGAAGAAGGAAGGAAGAAAAGGAAGAAAGACATTTGGAAGATATTTGATTTGGAAAGTGATTGAATTCCTTTGATAGTTGCTTGTTTATTTGACAAAATGCTTGGGATGGGGGAGAGAACTCTCCAACTAACATGTTCACAGATCAGCATGGTGCGTTGAAGACCAATCAGAGACTCAGTGGTACAATATCCCTAAAATGCGTGCAAGCAGTGAGAAAAGACATTTGCATTCACTCCTCCCTTTCAAACCACTTTGCAGTGACATTTGGCGAAGCTCATCTTTGGCGCGAAGCCTGGCATACACGGCTGCCGCGTGAACAGTCTGGCATTGCGACTCACAAGACATTAGAATTAGAAGACAGTATGGCTGGGTGTCAGTGGTTTCACTGACTTGGTAGATGAAGCAAGTGTATTTATTGACAGGCGGCCAGACCACAGCTCCTCATTTACAAACAGCAAGCGGGCTGTCTTCTTTATGCATGTATTTAAAAAAAGTAACCACTTGCTTTTCTTTCGGAATTTTATTTACTTAAAAAACTATTTTAAAACATTTATTTATTTTGTGCATGCCACTTGCACGTATGCTGTTAGAATCCTTCTGCTGTGTAGAGCCCAGGGATCGGCTCAGGTCACCAGGCTTGACATCTGTGCCATTCTCTGCGAACCATCTTGCTATACGGTCACAATAAAGGTTGACAGTCTTTGGAAAACTCTGCAGGTCTCCAGAGACTGGCAGTAGTCACTTGCAGTGTTATTTTCCCCAAAACTAAAAATCATGGACTGTTTACAAAGAAACTTGTGGAAATCAGCGCAATCCAAAGTTTAGCATTTCATAAGAATGTTTTTTAAAATTAAAAAACAGATTCTTCTTTCAAACAGTACTCCTGACCAGTTTCCCCTTCTCTTGTCACCCCCAGCTTCCTCCTCACCCCCGCACGCTGACACCCTCTGGCCCCTCTCCCTGGATCCATCTCCCCTTCGTTCCCCTTCAGAAAAGAGCAGGTCTCCAAGAGACAACAAGCAAACATGACAAAACAAGATACAATAAGACAAGGCAAAAGCTGGACAAGGCAACCCAACGGGAGGAAAAGAGTTCTGGGAGCAGCAAACGAGTCAAGACACACACTCACACAATGAGGAATCTCATAATAACACCAAGCCGACAACCACACCATAGACTCAGATGACCTAGTGCAGACCCATGTAGGACCTGTGCTTCTTGCTTCAGTCTCTGTGAACCCTGCTTAGTTGATTCAGTGGGCCGTGTTTTCCTGGTGTCTTTCATCCCCTCTGACTCTGGCAATCTTTTCTCCTCTCTTCCAAGGGGATTGCCCAAGCTCCGAGGGTAGGCACCTGATTCATTGTTGATATCAGAGCCTGTGCTATCAGTGTTCTATCAGAAAGTCATCTCCTGTGCCAATGCTTGAACAGGACTGAAAACGATTCCCCACTTTCTCTTCTATCTGGTTTAGTGTATCTCGTTTTATGTTGAAATCCTTGATTCATTTGGAGTTGAGTTTTGTGCAGAGTGATAAATATGGATCTATTTGCATGCAGACATCCAGTTTACCAGCACCATTTGTTGAAGATGCTTTCTTTTTCCCCGTTGTGTCTTTCTGGCTTCTTTATTAAAAGCCAGTTGTCCATAGGTGTGTGGATTTATGTCTGGGTTTCAATTTGATTCCATTGATCAATCTGTCTGTTTTTGTACCAATACCATTTAGTATTTATTATGATAGCTCTGTAGTACAACTTGAAATCAGGGATGGTGATACCTCCAGATGTTCTTTTTATTGTTCAGGATGGTTTTAGCTATCTTGAGTTTTCTGTTTTTCCATATGAAATTAAGAATTGTCTTTTCAAGGTCTGTGAAAAAGAATTGTGTTGGAATTTTGATGGGGGTTGCACTGAATCTGTAGATTGCCTTTTGTAAGATGGTCATTTTTACAATATCAGTCCTGCGAGCATGAGAGAGCTTTCTCTTCTGAGACGGAAGTTTTATTATATAACTCTTTCACTTGCTTGGTTATTAGAGTAATTCCAAGACACTTTATATTATTTGTGGCTATTGTGGAGGGTGTTATTTTCCTGATTTCTTTTTCAGTCCATATGTTATTTACATTTAGGAGGCCTACTGATTTTTTTTTTTTTTTGAGTTACTCTTGTATCCAGCCACTTAGGTGAAGGTGTTTATCAGCTGTAGGAGTAGAATTTTGGGGGGTTGTTTATGTATAGTATCATCATTTGCAAATATCAATACTTTGACTTCTCTTTTTTCTATTTGTACCCCTCTGATCTCCTTTAGTTGTCTTATTGCTTTAGCTAGAAGTTTAAGTACTACATTGAATAGTTAGGGAGAGAGTGGGTAGCCTTGTCTTATCCCTGATTTTGGTGGAATTGCTTTGAGTTTATCTACATTTAATTTGATGTTGGCCTGTTGACTTACTGTGTATTGTCTTTACTGTATTTAAGTATGTTCCTTGTATCCCTACTTTCAAAATCTAAAGTCTAAAATCTAAGACTTTAATCATAAAGGGGTTGGATTTTTGTCAAGATTTCTGCATTGAAAGAGTTGATCATATTTTTCTTTCAGTTTGTTTATATGTGCATTACACTTGTAATTTTATATTTGGACCATCTCTGCATCTGTGGAATGAAACCTATTTGATCATGGTTGCTGATCTTTTTATGTGTTCTGGATTCAGTTTGCAAGTATTTCATCGAGTATTTTTGCATCTTGTTTATAAGAGAAATTGGCTTGTAATTCTCTTTGTTGAATATGTGATTCTCTTTGTTGAATATGAATTTGTCTTTATGTGATTTAGGTATCAGGGTAACTGTGGCCTCATAAAATGAATTGGACAATGTACCTTCTTTTCTATTTTGTGGAATAATTTGAGGAATACAGGGGTTAAATCTTCTTGAAAGTCTGGTAGAATTCTGCACTAAAACCATCTGGCCTGCTTTTTTTTTTTTTTTTTTTGGTTGGGAGACTTTTAATGACTGCTTCTGTCTCAGTAGGAACTATGTAGGTCTGTTTAAATTGTTTCTGTTCTTGATTTAACTTTGGCAAGTGGTATCTATTGAGAAAATAATCCATTTATTTTAGATTTTCCAATTGTGAAGTAGAAGTTTTTGAAATTTGTCTTTATGATTATCTGGATTTCCTCAGGGTCTGTTGTTATGTCCCCTTTCTTTTGTTTCTGATCTTATTATTCTTTCTCTATCTTTTAGTTAGTTTGGATACGGTTTGTCTGTCTTGTTAATTTTTCTCAAAGAACCAACTCTTTGTTTCATTGATTCCCTGTACTGTTCTCTTTGTTTCTATTTGATTGATTTCATCCTTTTGTTTGCTTATTTCCTGCTGTCTACTCCTCTTGGGTGTGTTTGCTTCTTTTTGCTCTAGAGCTTTCAGGTGTGCTGTTAAGTTGCTAGTATGAGATATCTCATATACATATATATATTATATAATATATATATGATATATATGTTTACATATGTATGAAAGACCCCCTCAAGGGGAGACCCTCACTCAAGTCATGGGAATTCACGGCCACCAAGAAACTCGAGAGACCGAACTTGCTGCAAACTGCATAAGGCTTTATTTTCGGGAAATCAGATAGCTGAGGTGGAGACTCACAAGGAGTGTCGGCCCCAGGTCCAATTGAGAAGGGTTAATATAGGGAAAAAAACCACAGAACAGAGTGTGTGTGTGAGGGAGAATCATAAAACAAGTAAAAATACAGTGAACGGATCATGTGGAAACACCCTGTGTACTTATTTTTCAAGAATTTAATCTTATCTAATCATCTATCATGTGGCTAGCCTGTCCTTGGAACCCAGAGCCTAAGAACCAGATTACCTGCATTCTAGGTTCTGCCCTTTTGTGGAGTTCCTGGAACGCAGATGGCTTGGCTTCAGCCTCTACATACTAGGGAGTCTCAAAAAAAGTTTATTCTCTTCATGTATATATACATACACAATATGTAGGCACTTAGTGCTACAAACTTTCCTCTTAGCACTGCTTTCATTGGGTCTAGTAGCTTGGGTATGTTGTACATTCATTTTCATTTAATTCTAGAAACTCTTAAATTTCTTTCTTGTTTTTGTCTGACTCAGAGGTCATTCTGTAGAGTTGTTCAGGTTCCATGAATTTGTAGGCTTTCTGTTGTTTCTGTTATTGTTGATATTTAGCTCTAATCTATGGTGGTTTGATAGGATGTGTAGAGTTATTTCATTTTTTGTTTCTTTGTTTGTTTTGTATTTGTTGAGTCTTGCTTTGTGTATGAGTATGTGGTCAATTTTGGAGAAAGTCCCATGAGGTGCCAAGAAGAAGGTTTATTGTTTGTGTTTGGTGAAATCTTCTATGTATATCTGTTAGGTCCATTTGATTTATAATGTTGTTAGCTCCAGTATTTCTCTGTTTAGATTTGCCCAGATGATCTGACTATTGGGAGAGTGAGAGTGAAGTCTCCCACTATCAGTGTGTGAGGTTTAATATGAGATTTAAGCTATAGTAAAGTTTGTTGTATAGAAGTGGGTGCTGTTGCATTTGGGGCTTAGATGTTAAGAATTGAAATGTCCTCTTGGTAGATTTTCCCTTCTATGAGTACGTAGAGTCCTCTACTATCTCTTGATTAATTTTGGTTTTAGTGTATTTTATAGGTATTAAAATGGTTACATCAGCTTGCTTTGTAAGTCCATTTGCTCAGAATATCTTTTTCCAACTCTCAGGTCCAAGGATAGACCCTGAGGTGATGTCTATTCTTGATGTTGAGGTGTGTTCTCTGCACCTTTGTATGCAGCAGAAAGATGGATCCTATTTTGAATCCATTAATTAGTCTGTGTCTTTTTATGGGGGAATTGAGACCATTGATATTGAGAGATATCAACAACTGATGATTATTGATTCTTATTTTTTGTGTGTGTGTGTGATGTTGGTGGTGTTTTGTTTTGGAAATTCTTTAGATTTAATGTTCATTGACCGTTTCTATTGTACTTCAATGCCTGAGATTCTCTCCTCCATCCCTTACAGTCTTGTTGGTAAGGCTTGCTCTGCAGTTCCTGTTCACATTCCTAAAGTTTTTATTTTTAGATTCCCTCAGCTTGTGTTTCTTTATGCTTCTATTTCCATGTCTGGTCTTGAACAGTTTTATTCATTTCCTTCAATATTAATTTCATTTTTAAGAACTCTATATCTTTAAGGTCTCTTTCTTATACTTCAGCTGCATTGGCACATTCCAGTCTTGCTGTCATAGGATAGCTAGGCTCCAGTGGTACCTATGTTGCTCTGGCTATTATTGTTGGTTGTGTTCTTACACTGGCATCTAAGCATCTGGATTTGGGATAAGTATAGATCTGGATGCTGGTTTCTGGGTCAGTCTTTGTTGGCTCTGTGTTGCCTGGTTATTGGCCTGCTCTGCTGGTGTGTTCACAAGAAATGCTTGCTGGTATTGAAGGCTGGGATGCAGTGATGAGGCGGGGGAGGTGATGATCCACAGGATGCATGGACCGTGTTCTGCTGCAGTGTTAGGGATGACCCTGAGGATTGGTCTGGGGAGCAGACAGAGTGGAGAAGGTCCTTGGGCAGTCCTAAGTGGTCTTCTCAAAAGAACATCTTAATATTCAAGATGAACCCCACCCCTACCCTAAAGGACACCTGCAAAGTCTTCAGAGGTTACACTGGTTAGTTATACAACTCTAGATTTCTTTTAATTGTAAGTATAAAATTCATTTCTTCCATAATGTGAAAATACTATACACCAAGCAACTGGATGTCCATTTTAACAGATTTAAAACAAGGGACAATCAACTTCTGTTACCAGAGGGCACCAATGCTCATGTTGCCAGGAGAATTGCAAACTATGGAATTACAGCATCTGGGACCATAGAGAGGTCACCTGAGGTCTGTGGTCTGGTCCCGTTTAATCATGCCAGAAGACTGTGAATGCCTTCTTCAGGGAAGATCTTTCCTGCATGCCTTCATGACTCTGTCTAGTATCTAACAACGTTCCTGCCACACATTATCAGCAACAGATCATAGATTCATCCACCTTTATGTATTTATTGAGCATATATTATGTTCCCAGTGAAACAGCAGTGGACAACATAGGAAATGTCCCTGATTCAGGAACTTGCACCTCAAGGGGTAGAATGATCTTAATAAGTCATCCATACAAAACAAAATGGATTCCAAAATGGGCACAGTAAGCATGGAAGCACCTGACTGGATGGAAGTCATAGAAATATAGAATTTCCTGGGGACAAATTGTCACACAGTGGGTGGCTGAAGACAACCAAAGGGATTACTCTCTCTCTCTCAGTGTCTCCATAGTGGCCCAGGCTGGCCCTCTTCTGACTATGTAGCTGAGGATGACCTTCCACTTCTGATCCCACAGAGTGCTAGGTTTACAGATGTGCACCAACACACCTAGTTTATGCATTTCTCGGGATCAAACCTAGGGCTGTGTTCATGCTAGGCAAATTACTAACCAAGATATGTCCCACCCTGCATTTAATATTGTTTCTATGTTTATTTAATGTGTCTGTGGGGAAGGGGATGGGGTGACATTGGTGCCACAGTACTCAAGAGTCAGAAAGTAGTTTAGAGGGGACAGTTCTCTCCCTCACAATGTGGGTTTTGGGTCATGAGGCTTGGTGACAGCATCTAACCTACTGAGCCAGCTGTTAGTCCCATTTCCTTATTTTTAACTAAAACCAATTGTTCTTGAGAGTGAATCTTACTATGTAGCCAGGCTGGCCTAGAACTCACAATCCTTCTGCTTCCATTCAGGTGTATTGGGATCTCAGGCTTACACCATCACACCCAGATCTCTTCCAGCTCTATGAAGGCCAGTGTCTGAAATGAAGCATCCGGGGCCACTTGCAGAGAGTGGTTTTCTTACTTTTCCACCTCAGGTGGCTCTCTGTGCTACATTAGGTCCTTTTGTTCTCTGGTTTCCCCCTTATTTGGATGCTGTGTGATTGCAAGGAGAACTTGTCATGGGCTCCTCCAAATCTATCTGCCGAAGCTGCAGTTCTCAGTCGTCTTAGGGTTTTATTGCTGTGAAAAGACATCATGATCAAGGCAACTTTATAAAAGAAAACATTTCACTGGGCTGGCTTACAGGTTCAGAGGTTCAGTCCATTATCAGCATGGCGGGAAGCATGGCAGCATGCAGATTGAGTGTTGGAGAAGGAGCTGAGAGTTCTACATCTTGATCTGAAGGCAGCAGCAGAAGACTGAGCATCACAGTGGGCGTGGCTTGAGCATATATGACCTAAAAGCCCAGTCTCCACAGTGACACACTTCTAAGGAGCCCACACCTCCTCTGATAAGGCCACACCTCCTTCCTATGACCAACCATTCAAATACAGGAGTCTATGGGGCCATACCTATCCAAACCTCCACATTGGTGTAACTGGACTTGAATGGACTAGAGAAGCCAGGGGCATAATTAAGTTTCAATGAGGTCCCAAGGTTGGGGTCCTAATGCTGTACAGTTGTGTCCTCATGGGATGAGGAAGAGAGACCAGCTCCTCATCCCCCACATGCTTTTCTCTTCCTGCACATTCGTAACAGGGAGGCCATATGAGGACATGGAGGACAAATGACTGTCTTTAACCCAGGAAAACATTCTCACCTGAACTCATCCTTGATGTTGGATTTCAGAGCTTAGAAATGTGAGGGGAAAAAAAAAGTCCATTGTTCAAGGCACACAGCCTGTGGTATTTTGCACAGCATCCTTGTAGAATCTACAATGTAGATGAAGATGGTCCACCTGACTCCTTCTGTATCAGCTGTTCCTCTCAAAGTCTTTAGCTCACTCCAGTTTATGTCACACAGCTTGATATCCATGGGTTCATGGGGTTAGGACACATAACAGCTTTTGAGGTAGGGGAGGAGTAACACTGACTGAATCTACTACAGAAACTTCTGGAGGAAGTACCATAGAAGCTGGGCCTAAGGAAGGGTTGGACAGGTTGAAGGGAGCTGGATATAGGGCAATGGGGAGGGGTGTGCATGATAGACTAGAAGGGGGCATGACACAATGGTGGAGGATGGGACACCGACAAGACACTAGATGATACCATCTTTCTAAACACTGGGGAGCAGAGGAAGGCACAGAGTAGGCACAAGGGGTAAGGGAGAAAACAGTAATTACGGGGAGCTATGCAGAAGTGTGAAGGGCCAGGTCAGTGGAGCCCTGTGAGCCATGAGTGTCCAGGTCAGCGAACCAAGAGCACAGTGTGCATCTTCATCTTATCTTCAGGCAGTGCAAAGTCTTAGGATGAGCTGGAACACAAAACCAGACAGTGCCCAGGGGACCAGGGCTACTGCTTGTGTCTGGAGTATCCTTCATAGGTTCCTGTCCTAGAGGTTTGCTGTTGAGAGGGGTGGAGCCTTTAGGAGGGGTGACTAGGAGCTTGGGCCCTGAGGGCAAGTTTTGAAGGGAGGTATTGAGACTCTACCCACTTCTCCACATGCTTCCATCATGATGTGTTGATACAGGCCCAAATGTACAGGGTCCAGTGATCATGTACTGAAAGTGTAAGCTGAAAATAAACTTTGCTCCTTGTAAGTTGATATTTTGCCCCAAATGGGACATCTATATCAACCCCAAGACCTCCCAGGGGCCAGGGCATCTCAGAAGAGGAGCTATAAATAGTATAAAAGAATGATGTGTATGTGTGTGTGTGTGTGTGTGTGGTGTGTGTATGTAGGGGTGCTGGGAAATGCTGGACACAAAGTGGCTGTTCCTCTAGTGGACTCATGGTGGTGGGGGCGGGGGGACATCAGGGGAAGGGTTGTTTCCTGAACAGAGCACAAGACAGCCCACAGTCTGGCTGACGTGGGGTAGATGATGATCTTCAGGGCCTACCCCTTTCGAGGAACTACTGGCAGTTGATAGTTCCCAGGGGAAGGAGAATCATTGTTTTTAGAGATGTGACCACTGATAGGATTCCTGTGTCCTGGTGGATGGGCCTGCACACCCATGCACATGTGGACTGCACTAACTAGACTTAATGAATTACTTTAAAAAACCCATGAAGCTGGGGAGGGGACATGTTGGGGGGATACAGGGGCAATTAGAGGAGGAGTGAGGCACTTATCATATTTCATTATTATTACGTTTGTAATTCTGAAGAATAAAGTTTTGGTTTTCTATTTTTCTTTTGGGTTTTCAAGACAAGCCCTGGCTGTCCTAGAACTAGCTCTATAGACCAGGCTGGCCTCAAACTCACAGAGACCTGCCTGCCTCTGCCTCCCAAGTGCTAGGATAAAGGCGTGCACCTACACACGTTTTTGTTTCTTGTTTCTCATTTTCTTTTTTTTTTTTTTTTTTTTTTTAAGTTTATTATGGTATTTTGCCACAACAACGCTGAGCTTATGCTTATTAACAGCATTTCTAAACTTCTCTTACTACCAGAAGTCTGAGCACCCTATTACCCCTTTCCCTGTCTATAGCCTACGGACAGTTTAGATTCCACCAATTCACCAAATTCTTGGCTGATGGCCAACGATTTTCAGAGGCGGCAGAGAAGAAGAGAACAGGGATCCAGAGGGAAAGTGTCTTTTGGGAAATGTGTGTCTAAAATGCAGTTAAGAGAATTGGCCACTGATTGGGTCTGAGAGGACAAGAGAGTGAGGCTTCGATGATCACCCCCAGGTGCAGTTAAGGTCTGTGCTGAACAAAGTGGATACTGCAAGCTTCGCCAGCACAGGGAGGCAGCACTGAAGCTGAGACAGCCGCAGCAAGGGTTAGCCCAGGACACGGACTGAGGGCTGGGCCGGGAGGAGGGGCTGAGGGTGAGTCAGTCTGGGGCATGATGGGGCTAAACAGGATGACTTTGCAGGAGCAGCTCCAAGGAGGTGTCTGCGTGCAGGCTGCTGCCTCAAGCCAAAAGGAAGCTGTAGACAGGGAAAGGAGCAACGGGTCGTCAGACTTCGGGTAGGAAGAGAGGCTTAGAGCATAAAGAAGCTCGGCTCTGTGAGAGTTTAAAGAATGTGCTGGAGCCAGAGGCCAGACAGAGCTCCAGAAAAGAAATGCAAAAGACTGCATTGTGGGAGAGAGACAGACACAGACAGACAGACAGATAGACAGAAAGAGACAGAGAGACAGGGAGAGACAGAGAGGGTGAGGCAGAGAGAGACAGAGAGAGACAGAGAGGGACACAGAGACAGAAAGAGACACAGAGAAAGGCAGAGACAGACACAGAGAGAAAGAGACACAGAGAGAAAGAGACAGATAGAGAGAGACTATTAAGATCAAGATGGGGTATGTGTTACAGAAAGAGAACAGGGTATCATTTGTAGTAGAACATGTTACCATAAGACACAATGTTCATTACAGAGCTCCATCCGGTGGCAGTGGCTCTGGTGACAGCCATTTTGGCATCCATCCTGGCCTGCAGTTGGGGAGGGAGGGGGGAAGCTGGGGAGAGAAGATAACTGTACAGCAGGAAGGGGATGCTGGGCATGGAGGAGAGTGGGGAACGAGTGGGTGAGCACTTTGATTTTACCTGTGTGTGTGTGTGTGTGTGTGTGTGTGTGTGTGTGTGTGCATATGAAGGTCAAAGGTTGCTGTCATGTGTCATCCTCAGTTGTCCCTCACCTATGTTTGTCCCTCAACCTCTCTCACCTCTTGCTGAGCCTGGAGCTCACTAATTCAGCTAGGCAGGCTGGCCAGCAGACCCCAGATGTGTCTCCAGCTGGCCAGTGCGGGGGTCATAAGAGCGCATAGCTGTGCTCAGCTTTCCTGTGGGCGCTGCAGTCACACTAAGGTCCTTGTGCTTGTGTAGCAGGCACTTTCCTGACTGAGCCATTTCCCCAGCCTCTGATTTTACTTTCAAGGCAGTCTCTTATCAACCTCTCTCATTACTGTGGCAAAATCTGAGAAGACATGGCTTAAGGGAAGACTCTAGATTGTGACTTCATTGAGTTCAGTCCACTGATTTTGCTTCCACTGATCATGATAATGGGAGCATATGGAGGGGCCTGCTCACCTTAGGATGGTAAGAAGTGGATATTAAAGAAGGGACCAGGGACCTTCAGAGGCATACCTCCAGTGACCCATTTCCTTTGACGAGGCCCTGTTCTCCTAAAAGTTCTTCCACCTTCCCAGTTGGCATCACTAACTGGGGACTTGAGCCTGTGGGGGAACTTCTCAAATTCAAGCCATAGTCAAAGAAACCAAGGAGTAAGATGAAACATGCTTAACGATGATGGGAAGAGTCTATAGGAAAGAGGAGACTGCAGGCAGTAGCAGGGGCTAATCCCACCACAGGAAGGCAATTGAGAAGGGATCTAGAGTTCCCAGCACGGAATGATGGGAGAGACAAGATTTATTATAAGAGATGGAGGAAGGGAAGTTGGCAGGCGTGCAGATTTGGTGTGGGGTTGTCACTGGTATTCTCTTCTAGGTAAAGTCTCTGGGGCGATCTTGCGGAGGGAGGATTGGAGCAACAGAACTGCAGGTGGGTGGAGGCACAGGGTCAGGGGAGAACCAACTCCAGAAGCCAGGGAAGGCTGTGGAGGTCAAAGATGTCTGAGAAGTTACTGGATGCCGGCCAGACAGAAGGTAAGAAGCTACAGGCCTGTGGTTTCAGAGAGGTGGCAATCTGCTGTGACAAGGTCAAGGGCGTGTCCTGGTCAGGATGAAGGAGAGAGAAAAACAAAGGTGCGGTGACCACGTGAGTGCTAGAGCTGATAGGAGAGAGACAGCCATGTAGGGGGATGGGTGTTTTGCATCCCATGAATGTTTATTCGGACCCATTGTGTGCCTGTGCCCAAGGGGTAGAAGAAGTTTCAACCCCCTGGAAATAGGAGAATTTTGTAAGCCTCTGTAGGCAAGAAATCAAACTCCACCTAAAGCCTCTGCTTAAAAATGCCCCCAGCCCCCCCTATATTATTTTTAAAATAAAAAAAATTTTTAAAATCCAATTTTCCATTCATAAGCATCTCGGGTTTTAGGTTAGTTATGTCAAAAGTTCTCAACACACATGGTTGGGTGTTTATTTACAACTCAAGCTCGTGTGTTTCACCACACAAAATTTCCCAATTCTAACATTTGGTTTTTCCATTTTTTAGAAATCTCCAAGAGTCAAAACCCCCCCATGGCCGACCTTTGGGCCTGCCTCTCAGGGAATTTCGGGATTGTTTTAAAATGGAGGGGGGAAGGCCTTCTGAGGAAAAAGGGAGGGAAAAAAGGAGAAAGCAAAAAAGATTGGCATTTACTTTCTTTGTTTCCTGTTTGGGACGCAGTTAAAACCACGTCCCCCCTGAAAAATGTGCCTTTTGATAAAAGGGATAGCACCCCAAAATGTGACCCAAGAAAACCCCTCCTTCCCTTTTCTTTGGAGATTTTTTCCAGAAGTGAGAAAAAGCAACTAATTAAAGGGGGTTTCTCAACCTTTTGGGGTTTTTTCCCAGGATGTTGGGGGTTAGTCACTTTTTTGTGGGGGAAAAAAAAACCCCCATGCCAAAGCAATTTATGAAGAAAGAGTGTTTGATTCAGTTCCAGGGATAACCTCGTCAGGGCGGGGATGAAAGTGGATGCAGGACGCGCGGGGGGGGGAAGGAAAGGTCAACTTTAACTGAATGAGGCGAGAGAGAAGGAAACTAATTTGGGGAAAAGACATAAAACACTTAATCCAATAAAGGAATACTTCTTCCAGCAAGACCCACCTCCTAAACCCCCTAAAACGCGCCATCTACGGGTGTCAAACTTTAAAATGCCTACCTTTGGGGGCCCAATCCATTCAAAATCAGCCATCTTTTTGTGGGTTGGTGTGTGGGGTGTGTGGGGCATAAAGCATGTTATTTCCTTTAACAAATTAATGTTTTTACCCCGGGTTTACGGCCCATTATTTTTAAATTTTGTTGGTTACAGAAAATTTCTTGTATTTGAATCCCCAGGAGTGTCTTTTTCTTTTTAAACAATTAACCCCCTTTTCTGTTTTATTCTTTTTCTTTGTTTCGGATTTAAGGGAGGTTGGGAATCTTTTTCCTTTTTTCCCGGAAGGAATTTTCAAGTCGGGTTTGGTCCCCTTTGCCATCCCCCCGGGGCCCCCCTTGTTCAAAAAAAAATAAAATTATGATTCCGCCCAAAAGCAGTGCCTTGATTTTGCACAAAAGGGAACCCAAAAACCTCAGACCTCAGGGAAGCTTAAAACGAAGAATGTTTGGGAAAGTTTGTTCCCCCCCCCCCGCCCCCAAGGAGAAAAGGAAAGAAAAAAAAAAAGGGAACAACCACTCATTGTTTTGAGACTAAAGAAAGAATGTAATACAAAATAGAAAAATTTATGCAAAAATATTTTAAAAAGGGTCTACTAGGGATTTTTTTACAAAGGTGAGGGGCGGGAAAGAGTTGGGGTCCAGCCCTAAATTTTCCCCAGTCCTATCAGGAAAAAAAACTTGACAAATACTTTTTACCGTGAAAACCCCGAGGGAGACCCCAAAAAGGAGCTAGCATAGGGTTTTTTTAGGTGAAGGACACCCCTAGCATTATGGGCCAAGGATCGGGGGTTCCCCAAGGGGGAACCCCAAGGGGTGTGCCCCTTTCCTTTTTTTGTGTAATCACGGACTTGCTGGTGGGGTGACTTTCGGGAAAGCAACCTGTTGCTAGGCAACCAAGGAGTTTGGGGAAATTCTTTTCCCCCTAGGAAACGAGTGCCAGGAGCCTTAAAAAGGTTTTTGGATTTTAAACAAACAAACAGAAATGGGGCCTAGGGGAGTAGCGGGTCAAATTTTTTTGTTTTTTTTTTGAGAAGATGAGGGGTAGAAAATTATGCCTGGGGGGGGGAAAAAAAAAAAATGGAAGGGGAAGGGGGGGGGGGGGGGGGGGCAAAAACGAAAGGAAAAAGGGAAAAAAAAAAAACAAAAAAAAAGGAGGGGGGGGGAAAAAGGGGGGGAAAATGGGGTTGTGTGGTTTTGTTTTTTTGTTTTCAAAAAAACAGGAAATTTGATTTTATTTTACTTTTCTGTTTTCTGTTGGGCAAAAACCCCTGAAAAAAGGCCAAATAAAAAAAATTTTTACACCTGCTGTTTTCCCAGGGGGGGGAAGGGTTGGGGCCCAAGTTTTTTCTAGTTGAAGGGGGGTTTTTTGGGATTTAAGGCGAGTGGGTGTCAAAATTTTTGACTTCGGGCCGTTTTTTGAAAAAGCAGGGTTTTTGTGAGATTCAAAAAAATTTTAAAAAATTTTCTTCTCAAACGGCAGAAAACCCTTTTTGAAAATTAAAGGGGCAAAATTAAAACAGATTTTTTTTGGTCCACGTTTTAAACCCAGATTTGGGGCAGAGGCAGGGTTTTTATTGGGGGGTTCACAGGGGTTCGGGAAGCCGGTACACAGGAAAAAAACCTTTCCCAAACCAAAAAAAAAAGAAAAAAAAAAAAAGAGAAACAGTTTTTCCAAAAGGGAAATAACCATTTTGTTTTACTTAAGGATGACTTTGTTTTTTTTTTTTTTTTTGTTTTTCGAGACGGGTTTCTGGTTAGCCCGGGCTGTCTGGAATCCCGAACCAGGGGCCTAACCAGAAAACCTGTGCCTCCCCAAGGTGGAAAAGGCGTCCCCCCACCCCGGCTAATAAGAGCTTTTAAGTAAAGAGGGAGGGGGGGCGGGTTTACATTCCAATTTTCATTTGGCCACTTCTAGCTTTATGAATGCGCCCCCCTGGTTCAGGGGGTTTTCCCTCCCAGAAAAACCTCTTGGAAAATACTCACAGACTTGTCTAAATTGATAAAAAACCCTAAACCACTTAACCAAAGTGGTTCTCAACCAGGGGGTTTGATTCCCCCCATCTAAAAACCAGAAATTACATTTGATTCAAAACAAGCAAAAATACGTTATAAGTAGCAACAAAAAAATTTTTAGGTTGGGGTTCCCCCAAAAAAGAGGAACTGTTTGGAAAGGTTGAGAACCAGGGGTTGCATCAGGAAGGAGCCTGTGGAGGGGTCAAAATTTTTTAAAAGATTGATTTATGTTTTTTAAGTATATGGGGTTTTTTTCTGGATGTACCTCCAAAAAAAAATTATAAAACAGTAGTTTGGGGAGCCCCCGGGGGGGGGAGAATTGAACCCAGGACCCTTTAAAGGCCCGTGCCTTAACCCCGAGCTAAAACCCGATCCAATTTTTAATTCCTTTTGTTAAAGGGGCCCGGAGATCAAAATTAGGTTTTTTCCCGGGGGCCCGGGCATTTCAAAAGTCCTTTTTAAAGGTTCCTTCTTAGGGGGGGTGGGGCCCCGCAAGTTGGTTTTTGGCCGAAAGGGGGGGTTTTTTCCCCCCTTAGGGGGGGTTTGGGGGGTTTTTATTTGGGGACGGGGGATTCCCATTTGGGGGGCTTTTCCCCCCCCTTTTTCCTTTGGGGGGAAAAATCTTTGGGGGGTTGGCCCTTTTTTGGGGGGGAGGGCCAAAGGGTGTTTCCTTTTGGGGGGTTTTCCCTTTTTCTTTAAAACCTTTTTTCGGGGCGGGTTTCTCCCCCGGGTTTTTAAAACTTTCCCTCCCCCCCCTGGGGGGCCCCCGCCCCCGGGGGGGGGGCCTCTGGGGGGGGGGGGGGGGGGGGGTGGGGGGGGGGGTTGTTTGGGGGGGGGGGTTTTTGTCTTTTTTGGTTTTTCCATTGTAAAGTCGAAAAACCCAAAAAAAAGATTTGGGGAAAAATTTTTGGAAAACATGTAAAAAATGTAAAATTTGATTGCCCAATTTTTTTCTTTGGATCTAAAAACCATGAATTAAAACTAAAAATGTTGAACGGGTGTTTTAAAGGGGGGCCCAAAGGGTTATTTTAATTGGCGGGTTTTTTGGGGCCCAAAAAATCTTTTAACCGGTGTGACACGGGGATTCCCAAAAAACCCCCAAATTTTAATTTTTTTTTTTTTTTGGGTTTTTTTGCAAAAAACCCCCCAATTGTTTAAATCAAGTTTTTTTTTTTTCTTAAAATTTTTCCCAACGGCCCGGGCCCCCGGAAAGGCCCCCACATTGGGGAAAAAAAAAAACCCCCAAAATTTTTAAAATCCAAAAAATTTTTTTTTAAAAACCCCCTTTTCCCCAAATTTAAAATTTTTTCCTTCCCCCCGGCGGGGGAACATTTACCCTACTAGGGGCCCAAAAAAAAGAAGTAAAACAGCAAACTCAACCAAGAGGTCCTCGCCCCATGTTGTTTTTGGCGAAGGAAGGGGGATTTTCAATCTTGGGAAATTTTGGGTTAAACCCTCCCTGTAGGGGAAAACACATAAAAAAAAATATAAATTTTTAAAAAAAACTAAAAATTTGGGGGAAAAAAGGAAAAAAAATTTTGGATTTGCCATGTTTAAGAAAAATGCTTTAGGCCCTTTGGGAAAAACCCCTTGGCACGAAAATTTTCCCAGGAAAACACAAAACCCTTTTTTTTTGGTTTAATTGGAAATTTTTATCAAATTTTTTGGAAAAAATTTTTAAACCGTTTAAATACAAGTTTTTTTTAAAATTTAAACTAAAATTCCGTTTAAAAAAAAAACCTATCCACGGTTGAGAAAAATTTAAACAAAACGTTTCAGGGGCCAAATGAAGTTATTTCTCTGTTTTTTTCCTTAAACCTTTTCACTTTCCTTTTTTAAAAAAAAAACCTTTCCCTCTAAAAATTTGGGAATACCAATTCAAAACCCCCCCTTTTTTTCCCCCAAAAAAAAAGCTGATGCCGAACCTTTTGGGCCAACTTTCTGTCCCAACCCCCCAGGGGTTTAGGGTGAAAAGGTTTTTTTTTCAATTTTTTTCTTTTTTTTGATTTGTTTTTTACGTCAGGGTAATGGATCTTTTGGGAATAAATTTCCACTAAACCCTTTTTTGGGTGAAAAAAAAAAAAATATAAAAAAAGCACATTGCAAATTAACTTTCTTAAAACTCTTTGAAAAAACCCCCAAGGGAAAAAAAATTTTTTTTTTTCCCAAATTTTTATGTAGGAAAACCAAAGGGGTTGGAGTCCCCAGGAAAAGGGCTAAAAAAATTTTTTGGGAAAACCCTTTCCAGGAAAAGGGTATTTTCATTTTGAAAAAATTGGGGGGCCTTTTTAAAAAAATAACCAAACCCCCCCCTTAGAAACCTTTGGGCCCAAAAAACCCCCAAAAATTTTTATTTTTCAGGGGGTTCCCTTTAATCCCCAAAAACGCCCTTTGGTCCCATTCTCTACAAATTTTGGGGACCCCTGGGGTTTCTTTTTCCAGCTTGCAGGGGCCGGGGGGGGGTTAAACGAACAAAGGGCCCAAACTTTTTTTATTTTTTAAAAAAGGGTCCCGGGCTCCAAAAATTCCGGTCCCTGGGGGTTTCCCCGGGGGGGTTTGGGGGGGGGGGAGATTGGTTTTAAAATACTAGGGGTTTCCAAAGGCCCGTTGGGGCCAAAACCCTTTTTCTTCTTGGGGGCCTGTTTCCTTTATGGTGGGGAACAAAGGGGTTTAAAGCCCCCCAGGCATTACCCAAAACACAAACGTTTTAAAAAAAAAAACAAAAAAGAAAAAGCAAAAACCTAAGAATGAAAACCGCCCGGCCTATTTCCTGGGCCCGTCCCCTCCCCTTCCTCCCCTTTTTCCCCCCCGTCAAAACCTCTTTTGGAAAAATCCCCCCCTACCCCCTTTTCACCCTGGGGTTTTTTTTCTTCCCTTAAAACACCCACAAAAACTAAAAAGGGTTTGTAAATTTTTTTTAATCTAACTGGAATCTCAGGGGGTTTTAAATCCTTACAAAACCCCTTTTGGTTTCAAACCAAAATTTTTTTTTTATTTTTTTTAAAGTTTCAGAGCTTGATCAGAACTCCAGACTTGCTCTCATTTCTTGTGTCTCTTGTCCCTTCATTCTTTCGCCCCCTTCCCTAAGGTCTGGTCGAATACCCACGGGCTGGGGCAGTTTTCCCTGTAAATGGGCAGTGTGTTCAGTGACTCGAGGAGGAGATGCGGGGTCGGTGACTAATGTAAAGTATGCACACACTTACACACACCGTGTGGATGAAGCAAGCTCCACCAGCTTTATTTTTTTTCCTCTTAGTTCTTATATACCTTAATGAAACTCTCTATGAAAGGATAAAAAAATCACATTACAATAATTTCTTAATCATGAGTTTCAATTACACATAATGATTACAAGTTCCATATTTTTAAAAACAAGTTATTTTAAATTCCACATCTGATCACTCAGCTGCTCGTGTAGTTTCTTCCCATAATACATCTAGATCCTATAGTAATAGTTTTTCTATGGCAGATTAACAGAATTTGAGCAAGCCAACTATTTTTAACAGACAGTTTCTCTTGTACTGGCAGGTAGCAGTTTGTGGTTACAAGAAAGGAGACAGTTCTCATATTATTCTAATTTAACACAATTCTTTTTTTTTTTTTTTACTATTTGTTTATTTGCTTATTTATTTATTTATTTATTTATTTATTTATTTATTTAATGTATGTGAGCACACTGTCCCTGTCTGCAGACACACCAGAAGAGGGCATTGGATCCCATTATAGATGGTTGTGAACCACCATGTGGTTGCTGGGATTTGAACTCAGGAACTCCGGAAGAGCAGTCAGTGCTCTTAACCACTGAACCATCTCTCCAGCCCTTATCACAATTCTTATTCATCTAACACAGTTAACCATCTACCTACTCTTATATTGTTTTTATAGCAAAGTAAATGTATAGTTAACTAGAGATCTTTTACTTTTCTTGAGACAACAGAGAAGAAGGATCTATTCAGTCTGCATGCTGCCCAGTACTAAGTCCTCAAGGTGCACCAAAGCTCATCAGCAATTTTATAGTTATTAAGCCAGGACAGTCAGATTTTATAATGGACACTGTCTTAGTTATGGTTTCATTTCTGTGAAGAGACACCATGACCAAGACCACTCTTTTTTTGTTTTTTCTTTTAATTATCGTTAAACTTTTTTTTTTTTAACAGACATTAGCCCCCTCTCGGCCTTCCCTCCGACAGTTCCTCATCTCAGTCCTCCTCCCCTGTCTCCAAGAGGATGTCCCTACACCCACCCTGCCAGGCCTGTCCACTCTCTGGGCCTCAAGTCTCTTGAGGGTTAGGTGCGTCTTCTCTCCCAAGGCAACTATTAAAAAGGCAAACATTTAATTGAGGCTGGCTTACAGTTTCAGAGGTTCATTCTATTACCATCATGGCAGGAAGCATGGCGGTGTGTAGGCAGACATGGTGCTGGAGGAGATGAGAGTTCTAGATCTTTGGATCTTGATTCAAAGGCAGCCAGAAGGAGACTGTCTTCTGCAAGCAGCCAGGAGGAGGGTTTGGATCACCCTGGCCAGACTTGAGCATATATATAATATATATATATATATATATATATATATATGAGTCCTCAAAGTCCCGCCTCCACAGTGACACACTTCCTCTAACAAGACTACATCTCCTCCGATAGTGCCACTTCCCATAGGCCAAACACTCAAACCACCACAGACACAGAAGTTCAATCTAAACAGCGGGCACTGGAACCCAATTCCTGTCTCTGATCATCAGTCCCTTGTAGGGGAAACTCCGGATCCCTTAGCAACCAGGCTCACTTTGTTCTTGCTTCCTGACCTTAGCAGGCCTCTCACTAGGTAACTAAAAATGCGTTTTTAATTTTCATGTTGTGCCGAAGGTTTTCTGCTACAAAGAAGCTGGCAAGCGTCCTGGCCTAATTTAATTAATTGCACATAAAAATCACCTTGTCCTGATCTTTTCAACCATATATATTTTTAAATTTTTATCAGAAATCTTCAGGTTAATCATTAGGCTATCTGAGTGGCATTGCTTTTTGGGAAATCACCACTGTGGTTATACATTGTGATCTCATTGCTCAGTGGGAAATTAGAAACTCTCCAAGGATATTTACACGAGACAGAAAACAGGGAGACCGAGGCAGCAACAAGTACAGTCAGGGCTAGCAGTAGTATGGGGTCTTCAGGAAACAGGACCCTCAGGGCTTTGCCTCTCCGAGGTATTCTCATCATGACTCTGCTGACAGGTCAACTGTCATGCTCTGATACTAACTGCATGTACACAGCACCATCTATCAAAGTAGCAGCCTTATGCTAACAGGCACGAGAGAGAGAGATGGTGTAAGGGAAGGGGCCCCTCAAAAGAGAGTCTGACTGAAGCCCCTCAGCACTTGGGAGCCAAGAATTCTAGCTAGGTCCTCTTCATATATGTTATGGCTGAGTAGTTTGGTGTTCTTATGGGATTTCTAACAGTGGGAAACGGGGATGGGCACTTCTGACTCTTCCGCCTGCTTGTGGAACCCTTCTCCTCCTATTGGGATGCCTTGTTTGGCTTTGATGTAACGGTATATGTCTGGTCTTATTGTAGCTTCTTATATCACATTTGGTTGATGTCCCTGGGAGGCCTGCTCTTTTCTAAGGGGAGGCAGAGGTGGGAAGTGGGTCTCGGAGATTTGGGGGAGGGGAGGGAAAAGGAAGAGGGACAATGTAGTTGGGATATATGAGAGAAGAATTCAAAAGAAGAATTCCAGCACAATTGACAAAGTTCACTGTGGAGTTTGCCTACAGAGCAGCACTCTTCCTTTTATATAGGATTCAGCCAAGAATGTCAAAACAGTAATGAATAATGTTTAAGGTCTGAGTGTCGATGACCAACTATGGCTTATCTCTAGTCTCAGCTGCAAACCTACCATTTTTGGGGACTCTTATAAACAAGAGTGTAAATCCCATTTACAGTAAAGGATAGGTCTTAATCCCTTGTGTGGCCTACTTGTGACCCACAGCTTTACCTTATTGGATTGTAACCCTACCCGAGATACCCCAGAAACCACCCTGTTATCTCATTTATGAAGAATAGGGAAAATGTGTGTGTGTGTGTGTGTGTGTGTGTGTGTGTGTGTGTGTGTGTGGTGGGGCAGGGTGGGGAGTCCTTACAAACACTTTGAGCTATTATCTGGCTCAGTCAGTAGAGAGCTTCCTTTGTAGCTTGGGGACTGAGTTTGATTGCCAGAACTCATTAAAAATAGGCCAGACTTTGTTATTCCAGCTTATAAACCCAGCACTGGGGAGGCAGAGGCAAGTAGATCCCTGGTGCTCGGCGCACAGTCAGTCTAGACTAATGGGTACATTCCAAGACAGTGGGAGACCCTGTCCCAAGGGGAAAAAAATGGCTGGTGCCCCAGGACTAACACAAAAGGTGGTTCTCTCATGTCCAAGTGCACACATGTGTGTGCCCGGGAGCACAGCACACACACACACATGCACATGTGCACACACATACACACACACACACACACACACACACACACACACGCCTGCACATGTTAAATCTCACAGGTGTGAGGAGAAAGACCACTGACTCAAGTTATGACCAAATCAAAGCAAGCTGTATTTGTGTACATGAGCGCCAGACAGCAGTTGTCTCCGCCTACGGCAGGATTCAAGAGATCAGCCCTGAGCCAGTTTCTGATAGAGTACAACCACAGGGTCAGGGGTTTGCACACAAGCAAGCATGGCTACAGAAGCAGGACCAGGCAGTTAGGAAGGTCTCTCTTAGAACAAAGGGGAGAGAGCGTTTCCGGGAATAGAAGGCACTGCATTGGGGCGGGGTACAGAGTGAGTTTACAGTTAAAGGAAACAGAAATTTAAGTTTTACCATAATCAGAAACCTACCTTAACTAGAGTATCAAAACGGCTCCTGATTACAAAATGGAGATGAGCAAGTTTCTGAACACCCATACAGGCATATTTACAAGGGATTAAAGAAAAGAAAGTCTTTGGAACAATGCAGTTTCAGGACCTTCAAAACTGATACGGCTGCTAAAAAATACATTAGTGGGACTCTCTTTTGAAAGGTCCATGACCACCCTTGGGTGAGTATTATTTTTCTTGAACATGTCCCCTGGCTTGCCTCGGCAGCCAGGACCATGGCTTGCATCGGCAGCCAGGACCACTCCCTTAGTCATTCAGAATCCCTTGTTTGTTGATGCAGTGATACAAGGAACCCAAAGCTATCAGTTGAATAAAGCTGTCACTGTGTCTACAAATAGACATCTCTTCCCTGGGGATGAAAATGGCCAGGCTAACAGAATTTAAAGCTTCAGGAATAAAGCCAGCCTTTCCATGGAGGACCACTTCGCCTAATAGAAGGAGGGTCTGTTCCAGTTGGAAGGAGAGAAAGGACCACACGGTAGTGGCTATAAAACATCATGCAGCCAGACCTGGCGGTAGCAACCGGGTAGCTGAGCTGTTTGGGATGCTGAGGCTGGAAGATCACAAAGTCAAGACCTTCTCAGGCTACAGGGTGAGTCTAAGACCAGCTTGGGCAACTTAATGAGCTTCTGTCTTAAAACAAAAAGTAAAGAGAAGGCTGGGATATAGTCCAGGGGTCAAGTGCATGCTGGCATGTGTGAAACCCTAAATTCAATGCCCAGTACTTCAAATCAACCCAACGAAGACTAAATAAACAGCAGAGCTAGCAGTGCACACCTTTAATCTCAGCACTTAAAAGGCAGAGGATGGTGGATTTCTGTGAGTTCAAGGCCAGCCTGGTCTACACAGTGAGTTTTAAGCTAGCTAGGATACATAGTGAGATCCTGTCTCAAAAAACCAAACAGAACAGAACACCACCAAAACCAAATAAGCCTCCATCCTAGGGGGCATTTCCTGTCCCATAGGCTAGTTATTGCCATCCTCCGGGCACCATCAATCAGCAGGCCATCAAAAGGCTTCCAGAATAGGGGGAGGGCTCAGTTGGTCATTTAGTTGTCTCATGTAAAAGTGGCCCATGAGATCCAGACTCTGGGTGAGAGGTCGCATGAGTGAGCTGTGTTGGTCGTGATGCTCCTGATTCTTAGAGGGGAGTAAGAATGTGAATTATGTCATTAGCAGGTGTGGCTTGGTGCTGGGATTCTGGCTGAGTCTATCTACAGGTCCACATGGGATGGTGTGGTGGTTTGAATAGGCTTGGCCCAGGGAGTGGCACTACTTGGAGGTGTGGCCTTGTTGGAGGAAGTGTGTCATTGTGGGTGTGGGCTTTAAGATCTTCATCCTAGCTCCCTGGAAACCAGTCTTCTCCTGTTTGCAGGATGTAGAACTCTCAGCTCCTTCTACACAATGCCTGCCTGGATGCTGTCATGCTTCCTCCTAGATGATAATAGACTGAACCTCTGACCCTGTAGCCAGCCCCAATGAAATGTTGTCCTTATAAGAGTTGCCTTGGTCATGGTGTGTGTTCACAGCAGTAAAACCCTAAGACAGATGGTGATAGTTTGGAGCCTGTCTTCTGAGCATATGATTTCCTTTCCTTCTTCTGTACTGCTATCTTTTTGTTTCGGTTTGGTTTGGTTTTTCAAAACAGGGTTTCTCTGTGTAGTCCTGGCTGTCCTGGAACTCACTCTGTAGACCAGGCTGGCCTCGAACTCAGAAATCCGCCTGCCTCTGCCTCCCAAATGCTGGGATTAAAGGCGTGCGCCACCACCGCCTGGTCTGTACTGCTATCTTAGTAGGGGTGCCATACTGCTGAAGTCAGTCTCCCTTTGCTCTCAGCCTCTGCTTTCTCTGACTGCACACATCTCCAATGCACTGCTGTTAGCCTTCCTTCCTCTCTCTTCCCATTGCTTGGGCTCACTCCTGCTTTCTTCTTTCTCTGTGGATCATGGTGACAACTCTCTCAGTGGCTTCCCTGCCTCAAGTCCTACCACTTCCCTAAATTCATCAAAATACAAAGCCCATGATCTTACTCTTCCTGCATCAATGGCATCTTCTTACCTGTGCAGGGTCCTTTCCAGCAGGTGCCCACACTCACCATTTGCTTCCATCACAGTGAGTCAGTTCTCAGCCCCAGATGCCACACACCTCAAGCACCCCCATGCTTTTGTGTGTTCCTTCTAAAAACGGAATAAACAAACAAACTGTGTGTATGTATATGTGTGCATGCATGCATGTTGTGTGTGTACACGAGTGCATGCATATGTGTTTCAGAGGACAACTCAGGGTATCGGTTTATGCCTTCCACTTTGTCTGAGGCAGGGTCTCTTGCTTTCTGCTCTCTATGTTGGACTGGCTGCCTCGTGAACTTCCTGGATTGGCCTCCTATAATGGGACTTTCAAGGACCCACCAGCTATAGAAATGATGACACCAGTTTATTAATATTTTAAAGCTTAGCACTGAGCTGGGCAGTCCCTGACTATCCCTGGCCTAAGGCCCACACATAGCCAGGTCTACCTCTCTGCTTCACTCTGGTCCATCTGTCCACCTCCGTGTCCACTGGTGAATCTCCTGCCTCTCAGTTCTTCTCCCAGAGTCCCTACGTCTGCCTGGAAGTTGTACTTTCTACCTCCTGCCTAACTATTGGCTTTCGGATCTTTATTAAAACCAATCAGATACAATTCTAAATTGGCTCAGGCAGGTGATGAAAGAAAAAATATTTACAAAGCATGAGGCCAGTGATGGGCCATAGAAATGACATACCAGGATCTGGCTAGTATTTAGGTCTCTGCTGGTGCAGAATTAACAACTGAATAGACAAAGACACAATTTCCCACAGTGTATCCCAGCAGCCTCGGGTTTTTCCAGGGGAGTGTTAAGATTGCAGACGTGCTTGTTTATTAACTCTGGGTTCTGGAGATACGAACTTAGGTCCTCACACTTGGCAAGAGCCTCACCCACTGGGCCATCTCCCAAAACTTCTCTTCTCCTTTTCCTTTGCCTCCTCATTTATCCTCACACAGACTCAGCTCGTGCTGCCTCTGCCTCTTGTGTCTGCTCCTCTCCAGCCCTCTCCCATACCCTCCCCTCCCCCTCTTCCTCACTCCCAGTGCAATCAGCTCCCACAGAGGTCCTTGCCATCTCTGTCATCAGAATGTGGATTCCGTGCTTCAACGGTCTAGAATCCTCAGTCCTCAGGACAAATGTTTGACATGTTCTAGGTGCACAACTAAATGTTGCCATGGATACTGAGGGCTGGCCATTACCTTTGGTGAAATATCTGTTTAAAGCCTCCGCCCACTTTAAAATTAGGTTGCTTGTAGGTTTTTGAGTCCCGAGAGTTTGTTGGGTACTCTGGACTGTATCATCTTAGCAGATGGCAGTGGTGGTGGTTTTTTTCTATAGCTTCCGCTAGTCCTGACGTTTTTCTTATGCTCTGAGCGGCTGATATTGAATCTGTTCCTTTCTCCTTGCTGTGACAAAGTGCTGGACAAAAGTGACATAAGGCAGGAAGGGTTTGTAGGTTCAGTCCATCACTGCAGGAAGTCATGGTGGTGGGAGGGTAAGGCCTCTGCAGTCAGGAAGCCAGGAGAGCTGGATGTTCATGTTTAGCTTGCTGTTCTTTCTTACCCAGTCTGGGAACCCATGAGATAGTGCGGCCGGCCACATTTATTTTGGATTTCCCTACCCTGGTTAACCCAGTCTAGAGACTAACTCACCTTTGTGCCTGGTAGTTTGTCTCTTAGGTGATTCTAGATCCTTTCAAGTTGTTAATAAACAAGTGTGCTGGAAATTGAACCTAGGTTCTCTGTAAGAAGAGCACTTGCTTGTAGCCCCTGAGCTGTCTTCCCGCCCTGACAATAATCATTAACCAGCTATGATGGCTAGTCTCAGTTGTCAGCTTGACATCTAGAATCCATTTGAGACAAGCCTCTGTGCCTGCCTGTGTCAATCAGATTCATTAATCTTGATTAGATTAATCGAAGTGGGAAGATCTGCCCACTGTGGGTGGTATCGTGATGGCCCGTGCGTCCACCTGTGAGCCAAATATAAACTTTTTCTTTAAGTTGTTTTTGTCAGGGTGTTTTATCACAGGACCAGGAAAAGGAATGAACACAGCACTGCAGACAGCTTTATGATTTATTGACACTATTGAGACATGTTGTAGTGTTATGTGATGTGTTGTGATGTGTGTCATATGTGTTATGCATATGTTGTGACTTGCGGTATTATGGTGTGACATGTATACTGTGATGTGTTTGGGTTGTGTGTTGCCTTGTGGTATAGTGTGGTATATGTCTTGTGATGTGATGTATCTCGTTATCTGTGTGAGTTGTTTCTGTTCAGATACACTGTATTGTGATAATGTTGTGATGTGTGTATTGTATGAGTTGCACTGTGATGAACTCGCTGCAATGTGATGTATTCTGATGTGTTGTGTGTTAGGAGGTGTTGTGATGCGGTGTGTGTCTCCTGGTGTGATCAGCACATGGTGTGTGCTGTATTTTGTGATGTGTGTGCATTGTGTAGGTGTGCGGGAAGGGTGTACCAGGGAAAAGGCTTTCCAATAGCTACAGGAAAGAGCTGCAGCTTAAAGCCTCTCCATCACCCAGCTTGTCAACGCCCTCTCTCTTCAGGACACTCGATTTGCTGACGTGGGTGGGATTAGTGCCCTGCCCTATGTCAGGAATGGAGAGAAAATAGAATCAGATGTGGGTTAGCAGTAGGCTGCGGAAGGAAGAAAAAAGCTAATTCACTTATAGCCTGCCGAGAGCCAACCAAGTATCCCGGTGGGAGACAGGGGCAGGCAGAAGGCTTCACTTTCTTAAATAGAACTCTGTTTTGACATTCTCCTTGCTGCCATTCCCCCCACGCATGTCTGTCTCATGAGCATTGGTAAGAGGCAGGAGTTTGCCTGTTGCTGCCCCATCTGGTGGCGAGCCCGGAGAACTGCAGGCTTGGGGAGATCTGAGCCAGAGCCACTCAGAGCAGCTCAGGCTGCTACAGGTCAAGCAGCAGGGATGGAGTCGAATGCACTGGGAGGACCGCAGTAGTGCACTGGGTTGAAGTGAGTGACACCCACGCATCTTATCAACTGGGTCATCTTTGGAAGTTCTTTGTTCTTTTGTTTTTGAAGACAGGATTTCTCCGTGTAGAAACGGCTGTCCTGGCACTCAGAGATCTGCCTGCCTCTGCCTCCCAAGTGCTGGGATTAAAGGCGCATCACTATGCCTGCCTGACAGTTCTTCGTCTTTTTTGTACCTCGTTATCGTCTTATAAAATATGTGGATTGTTACTGTGAGTATCTCGTGAAAACTTGTCAAGGTAAAGTCAGCCATAAGAGTAGAGAGTGGACCCTATGGTCCCTGCCACGAGTCACCCCTCTTCCCTGATTCACTCCCACCTTGAATTTCCCTCCCTAACATGATTGTATAGCTGTTCTGAAGTTTCTGCTGTAGGCACTGTTGTGTTGAGATTAGTTGGGAAGCAGGTTAGGGGCATGGAGCCCTAGATCAGACACCACCAAGGCCCTGTCCTTCTGCAGTGTGAGGTCTTCCTTGGACTTACTTTTTCACAACAGTTCTTATCTGCTTACAATCAAGAGGGTGTACACTTTCTGTCCCCTTTGGCATCCAGAAATATGGAATTGTTCATTTCTAAATTGGGGTTGACATTGGTGATCCAGCCTGGGTGCTTGTGTTTGCTGGGTTGTTCTATACTGTTGTTGTTAGTACTAGTACTATTGATAGGGTCATGTTATGTAGCCCTAGCTGGCCTGGAGCCCATACCAATCCTGCTTCTCTGCCTCCTGAAAGCTGTCATTAAAGGTGTGTGCCACCACACCTGGCTACATTACTAATTTATAAGATCCTCTCCAGGGCTGTAATATTACTACTTTTATGATCTTAAAGTAACAGTTGCAAGACCAAAAGTCAGAGGCACCAATGGCAACATAGCTTGCAGAAGACCAGCATCAACCACGCGCTGACCTTGCCATTTGGGTTAAAGGTGAGAGGGAGGACAAATGATTCTTACAAATTGGAAACAACAACACACTAACATTTCCCTCTTGTGGATTTTCTTAAAACAGTAGGATAGCTCATTCCTGCAAGCTTTGGGATCTTGGCATGTGCCTGCAAAGGGCAGCTCCTGCAGGATCCTTGCTCTTCCCGTAGCTTTGCCTCTGTCTCCTTTGACAGAACGTTTTTTAAATACATGACTCAGCTGCGGAGCGTTCCCAACCTGGTATGTGGAAAATACCACGCAGGAGAGGGGATTCACACAAACCCTCCGTCTTCTCAGGGTCTTTAAGATCCATGACTTTGCTGTGGACTTGGTAGACTGGATTCTTGTGGACTGAGACACTTAATTGAGCTACTTGGTCGGGGTCCAGTTTTCCTCTCATCAAGTAGAGCCACCTAGAAACAAGTCAGAAATGGCGCGCCCCGCCCTCTTACCCACTTCCTTCATCAGACATACCAAGTTTCTTGACCTTATCTCTGTCCCGAGCACTCAGCTCAGTGTTCTCGCTTGGCTCCACTGTAGCTGATCAGCTTCGTTGAGGTTTGGGGTGTAGGGTACGGGTGAGGAAGGGGCTGGGGTGTGCTCTGCGGTTCTGCCATTTGAGAATTACCAGCCATGCTTCTGCTGCTCCTGTCTCTTGTTTGGAGTGCCGCTCTGGTGCAAGCGGGAGCCGGAGCTGTTAACTTGTAATGAGGCCGTTCCAGTGGCTACTCTAGTGTGACAGACAAATCACACCTAAAATTTAGGGCTAGAAACAACATTTAATTCTGCTCATGGGTTATGTGGGTTAGCAGGACTGGCTTGTGTCTCAGCTGGGGATATCCAATGGCTAGGAGCAACTCCATGTTGGTGAGTTAAGAGTCATGGGAAAACATCTTCAGTAAGGTCTAGCAGGTCATGCCAGATGTTGGCTGGTGTTTACCATGGCCCTTACACATGGGCTCTTCATGTGGCCTACACTTTATCTCAGCCTGGTGGCTTGGGGGAAGCCGACTTCTTATACTGAAGGCTCGGCTTATGGGTGTACCACTGAGCAACGCAGATGCTGTCCCACATTGTCGGGGAAGCATCACCTGTCACCACAGTGGTTACAAGAGAATTGAGACTGCTTCAGGCTCTCAATAAGGATGCATTAGCACCCTCAAGCTCACAGTGGCAGACGTGTCAGAGAGTGTGTAGATATGTTCTCAAGCTGCTAGAGGAATTGACCGGTGGGAGACAGGGCATAGAAGGGGTGGAGACTGTGGCTGCACTGTTTTAGAACTGTTTCCCTTCACAGTTTGTCCAGAGATGTCCAGAGATGCTAACTGGGGATACATGTTCAGTGACAGGCTCTCACCACAGCTCATCTGAGTAGCAGCTGTCCTGGGACACCCTCTGCTCGCACTGGTCTTCTTCCTGGATTCCTGGCTCGCCATTCTTCCTGCTCTGGTGATGTTATTCAAATATGCACCTGCATTTACACTTTGCCTGATGCTGCCTCCCACGAGGACCCTCCACATCCATCATGTCTCCCAGTCCTACTGATGTGGTCCCTCAAACCCCTTCCTCATCCACTCACTGTGTCTGCCTATACTGACACCCCAGTGGCCAGGGTCCCCTAATGCCCTTTCCTAACAGATCCCTTCTTATGTCCAGTAACAATACTGTCCCATTACCCATCCTGATGCCACTGTGGGACTCGGTGCAAACTTCTTCAGGAAATCTTCCAGGTAAATATCCTTGGGTGGTTCTGCAGCCTCAGCACCATGGACCCTGTGAGCAGGATCATTCTTTGTTGTGGGCTGTCGTGTGCAGCATAGGATCTTCAGTAGCATCCCTGGCCTCTACCCACTAGGTGCCAGTAGCATCCCACTCCTCAGCTGTGACAAGTTTAAAAAAAAGTCTCTGACATTGACCACTGTCAACGGTGGTGAACTAACCCCAGACTGAGCACCTCTGGCATGAGGTAAGTATGCCCAGTATGGCCCGGTGTGAGCCCACCCTGGCTCCTCGCTTGCTCTGCCCTTCCACAGCTCCAGAATTCTCTGACTTATCCTATCCCTCCTTAAGCCTTTTGACTGCTATTCCTTCTGCTGACACTTTGTTGCTAGCTGAATCACCACGCTGCATCTTTCTTGGTTTAGGCTTTTCTTTGTTTACTAACCTCACTAGTGTGAACCTGATGCCTTCGTCTGCCTGGTCCTGGGAATCTCTCCAGCGTTCACCCGCCTCTCTGACTTGTTCCTCTGCCATGATTTTAGGCAAAGTCCAAGCAGAGCTATTTATTTTTATTTTTAAAGTCAAGATACTCTAGAAACCACAGGTCAACAACGTTCATAGCAAGGTGGTCAGCTTCCTCAAAACTGTTTTTCAGAAATCCAGTATCTAGCACATGGGAGTGCTTTTTTCTAGGGTTTGCTACAGACCGGGGAGGTGTGTTTTTCAAATCTGTGGTATGTTTCAAATCTGAAGTGTTTTCTGGATGTGCTGTTCTCAAGCAGATGTGAATCTGTGTGGTCTCTGTGAGTGCTCTGGTCTGGACTTGTTAGTTCTGAGTGGGTCAGGGCTAAGGATTACAGTTTTGTACTTGTCTACTTGTGGTTTTGAGCTATTATGTGTGCTGCTTCTTGTCAAGGACTCTTGGAGATGCTTTATTTGTTGATCTCTGGAAAACTGCGATTTTATAGATCATTTAAAAATGATTTCAGCAGATTTCCACCCCACACCCCCATTTCATTTCTAACTGATTTGTCCCAGTTTTGATGACGTGCAGCCTTGGGGTAGTAATACCTGAGAGATCAGAGTGGCTTGCCTCTAAGCGACAGATAGTCCTTGTACTCTCGGGACTTGCGCCCCCTTGTGGTCTGACAAATAGGTTATCAATACCCGTAGGTTGAATTGAAGGCCCGGTTACAGTCTGACCTGGTGACTCTTAGACTCCTCCTCCTGCAAATTAGGAGTGTACCAAATCTGCTGACAGACTCGGGGAGTGAAGGGAAAGAAAGGGTGCACTAGGGAGCTTTGTCGGGAATTCTGGCCTCAGGTATTTTTGGGGGGTGAAAAATGTCAGTGACTGAAATTCTGAGACTGTTTTTCCAAAGCCTCAGGAACAAAGGCTAGAAGCAGACACAGCCTAAGGGCAGCAGGAGGAAGGAACGTGCTATGGAAGAAGACAAATAAAAGCAGGTGTGCCTGAGCTTTGAGAGCTGTTAGGCTCTTGCTGGATAACCTCCCTCCTGGCCTCCTGAGTTACTCGGGATGGGGTGGGGTTGGGGATGTGGGTGGAAGGGAGGGTGGGGGAAGGGAGGGTCTTGCTGGGGCTGGTAGGTTTCTTGTTTTTCAGTGTCATTTCCTTCCTGCTGGCCTTGGCTTGGCCTGCTATCTGGTCAGATGAGTGTTTTCCTGAGTCATGTGGCCACAGGCTTGTGCTGCAGTTAACTGTTGCCAGGCCCCTCAGCCCAGATGCAGGCTCAGCGCTGTGTTTCAAAGTGAGAGAGAGACTCCTGATCTCGCTGTTGGTTCTTAATTGGCCAACCTTTTCTGAGGGCTGGGGCTAGCATAGCGCTCGACCTTTTCCTTTTGCCTTAACAAACCCCGAGAGACATGGAAGAAAGCACAGTACTCTACGTTTTCTCAGCCCAAATGCTGTAGGTCATGCACACGGCAAATGTCTTTGTAGGCTCCATAAGCTCCTAGTGACGGCACTGGGGTGATGTGTTCCCACACAAAGTAACATGGAAGTCTGAATGACATACTGAGCAAGAGGAACTAAGCAGAGGTTCTCTGCCCACTCCTGTGTTGAAAACGCCAAGAGATTCCTGAGTTCCATCGATGTTTATTTAAACCCCCCACTACACGAATGCATGTACACATACATACATGTATGCATGCATGCATGCCTCTGTGGAATCTTCAGAGACTTCTTTCCTTCCTCAACAGCAATGGTGCTCGTTTTGGCTATCAACTTGTTCATTCTCTGCAACCTCACGGCCCAGATCTTCTATCTCTGGGACGTAGTGACTTCGGTACAGAACAGAGATGATACAGACTAGGGGTCAAGATTGGCCATGTTGTCCCTGCCAGTTAAAGAATTAAAAGGCACTGTTGGTGACGTACTTCTGTAATCCTAGCACTCGGAGGCAGAAGCAGACAGATCTGTGAGTTCCAGGCCAATCTTATCGACAGAAATTTACAGGGAGCTACCCAGGATGACATCAGGGACCCTGGGCCCACCCTGAGCACCTCAGGCCCTTGACTTGGGTCACAGACTCTCCAGTCTCTTGTTGTCCTGAGCTTGGTTGAGTTTATGTATCAGACTCTGAGCATGCCCTTCAGGGACAAGGGCAGCTTCCTCATCACAATCCCGTTTTAATATCTGCAATCCAGCACACTGTTCAGTTGAAAGCAGTCACAATTAAGACTGACTTTAACATTACTTAGAAACATTATTACATTCATTTCATTTGTTATTGTTGCTGCCAAACCGCCTGCGTGCAGCCTCTCATCCACTTTATGAGTCAAACGTGTGTTTACTGTGTGGTACTGTGGAAACTGACTTCCTTTCATATGCATGAGTTGTGTGTCTGTCTGTGTGGGTATGAGTGCTGAGTTAGGATATATGTATGAGAGTGAATGTGTGCTGGTATGTGTGGCTAAGGGCAGGAAAGGGCATGTGTGGCCCTAGATGTACATGCATGCACATGCGTGTGCCTGTGTGTATGCACGCGCATGTGTGTGTGTGTGTGTGTGTGTGCGAGAGCGTAAGACTGCAGCGTGGTGAGGGAGTTGGAAGGAGGATTTCTATTTCTCTTTACTAGCCTCTGGATTCTTTTATCTTATCCTGTCCTAACCCTTAAATAAACGTAAGATGACTCAGGTTGAGACCTTCTACTCCTGTAAAAGCCATCGTGAAGCCATTCAAATGGTATTTCCAGTCTTCTGGGGGAATCCGTGCAGCCTTGGGAATGATGCCTGCATTTTGAAGCCTGTGTTACAACCTGACGTGGCCTCATCATCACACAGGGCTGGTCTCTCTGTCCTTACTGGACGCTGGCAGCCACAGTTATGGTAGCACATGTGGGTGGCGATGCCTGTGGACGGCATTGTGTTTGCTCCCTCGTGATATTTCATCTCCATGTCTGAGGGCTCCTGGGAGGTCAGAACTATCATTTGTCTTTGAAGAAAAAGCATATGCAGGGAAGAGTAGCCTCTGGCTCCTACCCCGGGCTGTGAGCATAAGTCAATACTCAGAAATGGTACCTTTCCTTATTTCGAAGGAGTCACCTTTCATTTCCTGCATTTTGTTCTTTTATCTTTGGGGTTTGGCATGACATTCTGGTGTTGGATGATGGGCAGTTTCTTCCAAGACATGTTCTAACGTGACCAGAAGCCATCTGCCCTGTGCCTAGGGCAGCTGACTCCTCAAAACAGTAAAGTGCCTTTGTTCATTTTAGTCAGCTTTCCCTCACACAGGATGATAGTGCAAGACGCCTCCATTTCTGAAAGGCAAGATAGTCTGTATTGTTTAGCTTTGTGTTACTGTAACACAATACAGGAGGAAAACTAGTTAGAATGGAAAGAGGGCATGCTGGGTCATGGTTCGTTGCTTTGGGCCTGTGGTAGCACAGTACCTCATGGCAGGAGGCTGTTACATGGAAAGCCGGTTGGTCTCATGGTGGCTGGGAAGTAAGGGGTGGAGGGCAAAGTCTCAATCTCTCTTCTAAGGACACTCTCACAGTGGTCTAACTTCTTCCCAATATGTCCCCTCCATCTATCTCCTAGACAGGGTTTCTCTATGTAGCCCTGGTTGTCCTAGAACTCAGAGATCTGCCTGCCTCTGCCTCCTGAGAGCTGGGCTTAAAGGCATGCACTACTCACTCCAGATTAGACCCCGCTTGTTAAAGATTCACCTAGCACCGCCAATGTTTTGGAGGCTAATTCTTCAACACATAGCTCCTTGGGAAATACATAAGCAATGGCCTATTCTATTGTATTCTATTGTATCCTATTGTAGCCTATTGTGTCCTGTTGCTGTTTCCCAGATCTTTGCAATACTTGAGAAAGGGACATAATTTCTAGTTCACTTATCTGAGTGTTTCTTTAAAACTTGCCAAGTCAGTATGGGACTCTTCAGTTGGCCAGAACACCCTCGGGATCATGCAGTAAACTTGAGGCACATGGAGAGTACCCATGATTCACTTTTCATTCAAGACCATTGGAGTCATCAAGAGAACTGCCTCCTTGAATAGTTCTGGGCAACTGTGCGAAGGAGATGTATTTTCTGTCTCGTTCTTCCTCTGCCACACAGCATGCTGGCAGCTGGGAGAGTTCTGCCACAGTGCCTTGCACCCTCCAGGATGATGGACAAGCTGTCATCATTTGGAAGCTGTTATTATTTTTAAAGGACAGGGAGGAGAGGGAGAGGGTGGGCCAGAGAACAACTAGGGGTTGTGCAACAGAGAATGTTTGAGAGAAAACATTTATTTCATTATAGATATCATTTCTTTACATCAGTTAGCAGAATTATGCAGAAATAACCACATTTGCTTCAAGGCTTGTCGTACTACGTTGCTCAGGCAGAACCCCGTTTTATAGTGATGGGGGCGGGTGCAAATCCAGGGCCCAGTCTGTGCTAAGCTGGTACTATTCTATGAAACTCTATTCCCGGTGCTGAGTCTACAGCTTCCAGAATAGTTATAGTTAACGTTTCCATCTTATAAAAACAGTTCGTCCCCATAGTTCAGAAGCATTTTTCTGTTACCAACCCCTGAGCTGCCTTACCCAGAGAATGCCTTTGGTGAGTAGTCAGTACTGCTGGGTTCCCAGTTCTTATAGAGCCCTTTGCAGTCTCTGTAATTGTACTTATTTACTTACTGCAAACATGTGGCTTACTCTCTCAGTTCCCTCTTCTTAGACAGCTACGAGTAGTATCCAAGGTTGCTTCTCAGTGGTGTGTAGCTAGCATCCACAGGCCCTGGTTGCCGCTCTGTGGTGCGTGGCTGGCATGTACAAGGCCCCGTGTTTAATCCCTAGTGCTGAGCAAGACAAAGAGAAGAAAGGGACATTCTAAAAGAGCTGACGTGTCCCACAGAGAAATGTCTTCTGTCCAGGGGATGGTACAGAGAGCCTCTATGATGCAGTAGGCAACGGTGCTTTTAGTTCAAGCCTGAAGACCTGAGCTCACTCCTGTACTCTATGGTGGGAGGAGACAACCAGCTCTGATCTCCACTTGTGGGGTGTGGCCCACACATACCTGCCCACACATATACCTGTACATGAATACACCTGTACATGCATATACCTGTACACACACATGCCTGTACATACACATTCCTATACATATATATATATGTATATCTGTACACACATATGCCTGTACATACACATTCCTATACATATATATGTATATCTGTACACATATATGCCTGTACATACACATTCCTATACATATATATATATAATATATAGTATATCTGTACACACACAGACGTGTACACACATAACCTGAATAATACATACCTGCATACACACATACCTGTATACACATACATATATATATATATATATATAAATATATATATAATATATACTATATATACACATACACCTGAACACACACATACCTGTATATACAATACCTGTACACACATATCTATACATATATATCCATACCTATACATACACACATACCTGTACCACACACATACATCTGTACACACACCTGTACACACCCATACCTGTATACACACATTCCTGTACACACATATACCTGTACACACACATACCTATATACACATAAATCTGTACACACACACATACCTGTACACACACATACCATCTGTACACACACATACCTGCACACATACACACACACACACACACACACCACACACACACACACACACAGAAACTAGACTAATCAATACTTTTAGGTCCGGATGAAAAGGACAAAAGGGACATTAGTTCTGTGTCCTTGTTCAGAAAGGACTTGGCAAAGCCTGCCTCACCTCAGAGCCAGTGCTCTGAAGGAGTCTAGGTGGTGACTTCTGAAACCTGACTCTTCACTCTAGGCTGTAGCTAGCAGTCCTAAAACAACTGTGTCTGAAGTAACCTGTGTTCTCTTTGCCAACATTGTCTGACTTAGCTCTCTGCTGACCTTGGCCATTATTCCCCCGGAAAATAGGTTTTTATGATGTCATGCTTCTTAATAAACTTGCTTGGCATGAGTGATCAGCTGGTGCAGACCTCCGTGGCCCAGCTCTGATCTTTCTTTTTTTTTTTTTTTTTTTTTTTTTTTACTAAATGGAGGTTTATTTCCAGAAGTTAAAAAGCACCATTTACATACATATGTACAGATCTAGGCTTTGACCCACTCAAGGTGGTGGACACCCTTGGGAGATAAACTGGTTACAAACAACAGAAGCAGAGACTCAGTGGGCTGGCTCAGTTCTCAAGACCCAGAAGTACTGGCCAGCCTAACCCCATCCCTGTCTGAGACTATCTTCCCACAGGATGTGTGTGCTGAACAGATGGGACACGGAAAACATCTCAGTCGGAGTCATAAGCATCTCGTCTGATGGTGGCATCCACTGTAGTGGCAAGGCTGTCGTCCTGGCCTTTTAGCCGTTCACGGATCAGCTCTGCGATGGCTCTCTGGGTCCGCCTCTCCAGCCTCTCCAGCTTCTTGGCCACGTCTCTCTTGAGATCCCAATCAGGTTTCCGAGGTGCTAGGTTGGCCAGGTCCACTTCCTCACTGACAGGCTCTGGCTTGGCAGCCTCCAGCTGCTCCTTCACCTTCTCCTCCACTGCAACTGGTTTGGCCTGGGGGACCCGCCTCCTCTTCAGGTCTTCATCCTCTGGGACATAGTTCCGAAGCCTGAGTTCCCTGTGCCTCCCAACTTCCTCTTCCTCTTTCCTGGGCTTCTTGGTCTGTGGCTCCTCATCTTCCCTGTCCTTGCGCCCACTTTTCTCTCGGAGGCCCTTCAGCCCTTCTTTCCGCCGCAGCGCCTCTTCTTCGAGGCGGCCCACACCAGCAGGAGCAGCGGCCATCTTTTCTGAGGCCCCCCTCCTTTTTCGCTCCTGCCTCGCGCAGGCTCAGTGACTTATGGCCAATCCGATCTTTCTTTCTTATTCCTGGTCCTTCCACTCAATGACTCATTGTTTAGGATCCTTATGTCTGCTGGTTCACATAATATAATACAACAATATATATTTAAAAAGTAAAACAAAACCTTCTGGTTTTGTAGGTTTCTGTTGGTCCCACAGCAATATCCTCATGGTAGGATCACATAGACATTTGTCTCTGCAGAAGGGTCAATAATGTCCCTGAGTGAAGCCACATCGTTTTCTACCTTGCTAGAGGTAGAAGCTACTTGTGCCCAGGATTAACCTGCCTCAAAACAGATGCAACGGTTTCTGGTGAGTGGGGAACTGGGGCATGACAAGATTGACACCAGGGAGCCCGAGTACCCTGTTGGTACAAGGTCAAGAGCATCTTTAGGCCACCCGAGGAGTAGCACATGTCCAGGCATGGCCTCCTGGGCAAACATGAGCTTCACCATGCAGACAGCTATGCCTCAGCACCAGGCCCGGTGGGTCCAGCCTCCCGGGGCGGATGGTGTCTTTCAAATCCTTTGCACTGAGCTTTGCTTCACCTGGTAGATGTGGTTAAACACATGAGGACCCTGGAGCACCAACTACAAATGATCAGAGGCCCACTGTCCCCAGTGAACGAGAGTGTCAAAAAATAACTAATAAAACAGTGGATGCATAAGGCTTCAAGAGGCTTCAGGCTTTTATTTATTTTTAATTTGTCTCTTAGTAGCTGGAGTTGAGGAATCAGGAGAGATCAGTGTGTGTGTGTGTGTGTGTGTGTGTCTGTGTAGGGTGTGTGTCTGTGTAGGGTGTGTGTCTAGGGTGTGTTCAGAAAGAAACAGATATGGAACCGTGCCAGCAGCCCAGCCTTGCCTGCTTCTGTGGTTTTCTGTTTCAGTGCAAAGGTTGTTACTCAACCTTGAATCCTGCTCTTTTTTTTCTTTCCCAACTCTGTTGACTCAACCCTGTTGCCTTTATAAGGGAGAGATCAGCCCCTCAGGGTCCTAAAGCACCTCTGCTCTTCAGCTGGCTTCCTACAAACAGTTCTGTGGAAGAGATCAGAGTGAAAGAAAGATGGCGGGGGATTCAAGCCTGCTGGCTGCAGTCTCTCTTCTCTCTGCCTGTCAGCAAAGTAAGAACACGGGATCTGTGTGTATATGTGTGTGTGTGCACGTGCATATGTGTGCATGTGTGTCTCTTTGTATGTCTGTGTCTATGTGTACGAGAGAGACAGAGAGAGAGAGAGAGAGACAGAGAGAAAGACAGAGAGAGAGACAGAGAGAGAGACAGAGGGAGACAGAGAGACAGAGAGAGAGAGAGAGAGAGAGAGAGAGAGAGAGAGAGAGAGAGAGAGATTGTTTCAGTGTTTGTGTTTCATACCTACATTTCATTGGTAGTCCAGGGTGCCAGCAGAGATTGCTCAGGGTGGCCTGCCCTCTCCGTCCCTGAGATGGGTAGAATTTGGGAATGTTCCAGAGATCAGGTCTCTCAGGAATGTTGTGAGCCTCAGAGCCTAGTGACTCTGTATCGTTTATGGCGCCAGTTCATTTCTCAGTGCAGGAAGCACCAGGAGTCTCAGGCGGGAAGTGAGCACATGAAAAACGGGGAGCACAGATCTTCAGTAGGCGTGTTCACCAGGAAACTCTTCCTGTCTCTGAACTTGGTTGTAAACATTTAGCATTTTTGTTTCGTTTCGTTTTGTTTTTAAAGAAAAACTGCCCTTGGCAGATAAGATCACCAGGGTAAAGTTCTGCAGAAATATGCAGCTTAGATTAAGGAATGACTTCTAAACATTACAGGATTTCTCCACTAGGATGGCTCCACACCCACCTCTGCCTAGATAAATGAAGACTCTGTCTCCCCAGGAGCAAAGTTACTCAATTCATGCTATCTTCCTTACATGCTTAGTGAACAGAGTTTCTTAACCAAGAAAGCCTGTTTATTCTTTCTGGGGTGCATCTTCCAGAAACCTGGGCTGAGAGCTGGGGACAGTGCAGGCCGCACACTGCTGGAAGCAAAAGACTGCTATGCTTAGTGGTAGAGCAGGGTCTTCACACTCCCCCAGTGGCTAGTCTAGCCAGTCTGCTTTGTGGATAAGGGAAAATGTTAACCCTCCAAATACATATTTTGCTTAGCAGCTTTTGTGGAATGGAGCAGGAATTTGCTACCAGCCCCTGAAGAATTTGGGTCTAAGCAAACAGTGTGCTCTGGTCTTGCAGTTGCAGAGCAGGCAGGGACAAGGGCTACATGTCCCTTCCCACAGAGGCTGTCTCCCCACAGAGAGCCTTTTGTGTGCTGGTTCATGCCGACGACGACACTGTGTACTGGGACCAGAAGTGAGGCAGTTTGAGGGTGACGGAAGAAGAGAACAGGAGAAGAGACCAGAAAAATGATGTTTGTGACAGAAAAAAAATGTTTAATTGTTGGGGGTGGATCACAGAAAGAGAGAGAGAGACAGAGACAAAGAGACAGAGAGATACTGATTAGCTAGCCACTGCAACAGAAGTTTGTTGTTTACAGAATTAGGACACCTTGTGCCAAGGTACAGACAGTTCAGGCTTTTAAGAAAGACCCACTGGGATCCGTGTGGGCCAGTCTTCCGGAAGTGAACCTGGACCTGTGTGGGCCAACCTTCCGGAACCTGACTGCTCCAGGCCAGGATATTCTGTTTTCCGTGTCCTCAACACAGAAAGTTAAACAGGATCCTGAGTAGGAAGTACCTCCATGGTGACTGGCCCGGAATAGGTCCTTACCACTGTTCTTGTCCTAAACTTCTTATCTGCAGAGAGAAGCTTCCAAATAGAGAAGTGGCTTCCCCAGGGAAGGCTCTGTGATTGAGTGGTTCTCAGTGGTAGAGGAAGTATCCACCTTTACTGTCCCTAGCACACAAACATCCCCCAGCCCCAGGAAAGAGGAAAGATAAGAGAAATTCAGTCTTTGCACAGAAGGGATGGAATAACTTGTCCACAGTTACTGTGTAGATTGGAGCTTTTACTCCAGAACCTGACACCAAGCCCAGATGTTCCTTCCCTTTCTGGGTGCTCCCACACCTGTCGCTTTCCCTGACGTAGGTCCTTACATCGGCTGGTGTGTACTGGCTGCAGTTCACAGACTTGAGGGAAACTGACTTCTTTAGAACGTATACTCATTCACAGGCCCTCCAGAGGCCCCATGTTCTTGTGCTACTGCACATTGGTCAATCCAGGAGCACACAGCCTTCATTGTTTCCGTCCCTCAGTGTTCTCTCCAGGGCTATGGAGCAAATTAGGAGAAACGGTAACAGTACAGGGGCAGGGGTATTGGAGGCCAGAAAGGTCAAATTCCAGTTTCCCCATAATTCTCCATAATAGACAGGGCTCCCTTCTTTGGGCTCCGGTTGGTCCCGTGAGCTACTGGCTCATCCATAGTTATTTTGCCCAGCAAGGGTTTAGTGCAGGGTTGAACAGTACCCACCTCTCTCTTTCAGATCACTTCAGCCCTAAGTATTACATACTTAGCATGTTCACTTCCGCTGTTTAACTCCTAAGTAACAGCTAATGGGGGGTGGGGGAGGCAAAGGGAAGGGAAGGAGCCTGCTCAGAGTCCTTCCTAAGCCAGGCCCAGTTCTGACTGACTTCCTGTCAAAAGGCAAGTGTGCTGATTTGGGAGAAAACATCTCCCTGAATACTCACAGAGAAGAGACCGAGGCCACAAACTTGGTGTGGGATTTTACAAGAGGAAGCTATTCCTTTTAAAGCACTAGTGGATCAGAAGTGGATGTTGAGATAGTGAAGTGAGACCAAACATTGCCATGTTTGAGGCAATGACCAAGGACATGAACCTGGGGGAGATAGTGGGAAAAGACATGACAGACGCCGGGAGGTGATTATGAAGCAAGGAGATGAGGGAGCTGGGAGATAATTCAGGTGGTAAAGAACTTGCTTTGTAAATGCAAGGTCTTCTTGAGTTTGATTTCCAAAACTCATATTAAAACAAAATAAAACAAACAACAACAACAAACCCTCAAAACTGGGTATGGAGGTGCAGGCCTGCAATCCCAGTGCTAGAGAGACAGAGACAGATAGGTCCCTAGAGCTCACTGGCCAGTCTGTTTTAATTTGATGATTTCTAGTAGGTAGTCCTGGTACCCAGATGTACTCACACTTCACTGGTGACCAGTGATGTGCCAGACTGTAACACGACATTCCGTTCCCTTGCAGGTTATTTTGCTTTTCAGGTCGGACGAGTAAGATTAAAACACAAGATTGCACCTCCAGCAGTCACCGGCCCTCTGGAGTTTGAGAGAATATTTCGAGCACAGTAAGTAATGCTTTTCACACAGACAGGCCTGCCACAGACAGTCTGACTAGGGGAAAGTGTAATACAGAAGGCCCTAAATTTATTTTCAGTTACAGCCACAAGTCACTCTGTGTCATCCTCAGGTTCCATTGTCATGAAACATCCAGTGGGTGATGCTTACCAAATTTTAGTTCAGATCTAATAGAGCTATTTACCCAAAACGCTGCAACTTAAAAAGAAGAGTGTCTGTGTCTCTTAGGCATGGTGGCTGATCACAGAGACCTCTCTAGACTCCATGAGGGCTCAGTAGACTCAGGTGTAACTAACGATTTCATACTTTCTTTTCCTTTAATTTCTTTTTTAATTTCTCCAAGAACCATTTCCTTAAACCCAAAGCATATAAGGAGGAGATGTCCTGAGTCACGAGTTCTCAGAGTCTCTGATCATCTGTGTTCCCTGCCTTTTCAGACACACACAGAACCTTTCTGTCACAGACACTATGCACTTTCCTGTCAACATTAGGGTGACCTTTATATTTCACCACCAAAGCCCAATGCTTTGGAAACTGTCACCATTATCAATATCTTTTGTTAGTTTGGGGGATTTTTCTTTTATGTCCAGGAGTAAGATTCATCTATATTTTTCCTTCTATAGTTCTGGTCTCATTTTGGCTATTAAAATAAAAATTATATCTTGAATTCAGTTTTGGTAAGGCAGGCCCTTGGGCTGACAACATGGTCTCTTGATCAGTCTCTTGCTTCCTGAGGGGTTTTATAGGCCATTCTTTCCCTCAGCTTCAAAGTGTATAGGGAATGCCAATGACAAGACTCAACACAATTTTAAGTAACATCAAACCATACAAGGAGAAGTCATTCCCGTCCTAGTTGTCTTTAAATACTTTTGGGATATCAAGTAGCAAGTATTGGTTTAATGCCAGCATGTTTGACACCTAGAAGTAAACGTTTATTTTTTCAGGGTAATACATGTGCACAGCCTGGAAACAAAGTGGAGTGACGAGTCTTTACAAGTCACTGTCTTTTGTGCTTGCCCCTCATACGCTGCCCTCCTGTCCCCCACATAGCCACTGGCATCCATTTTGGTAACTCTTGTATTTCTAAACACTGTGATTTCACTGCTGCCTTATTGGTAGATGGTTTTAAGCCTTGCTAGTTGAGGTCCTTCTATGAAAGAACGTCACACTATTCTCTCTTTGTCGTCTTGTAATCAGGTCACTATGTTACACGTTAAAGCCGGGTAGTGGTGGTGCACTCCTTTAATCCCAGCACTTGGGAGTTAGAGGCAGGCGGATTTCTGAGTTCGAGGCCAGCCTGGTCTACAGAGTGAGTTCCAGGACAGCCAGGGCTATGCAGAGAAACCCTGTCTCGAAAAACCAAAACACCAAAACAAAACACGTTAAACCCCAAACCAGAGTTTGTACCATTGTGGTTAAGTAAACAACTTTCCAAGTGCAGCAGGATAATATTCTGTAATTATGTTTCCTTCTTGTGCAGGTTTCATTTTTCTTAAGGTTAATTTGCTTGTTAGTTTAGTTGTCTTTGTTGTCTTTGTTTCATTCCTGATTCTTCTACAGAGTGGAGTCTCTCCTCTGAGCACATCGAGATGTACTAGCAGCCTGCTAACATCCCGTTCCTGCTTTGAGCCAGGTCTGCCTGAATCCTCCCCTTTCCGCTCTAGGGTGAAGGATGCTCTTTAGAGTTAGTTACCACATGGCTGTAATTCTGGTCTTCCTGTCACCACCCTAGAATTTTCTTATACTCTCTGGTTTGGATCACCTGGTACCTGGATTCCAATTTTTTTTTTCATTACTTTTGTCTCTTGTTTTCTAGAAGCACATTTGTTAGCTGTCTGTTACAGTGATGAATGCACAAGATAAGAACCTGCAGAGTAGAAAGATTTATTTCGGTTCAGGGTTTTAGACATCCTCCTCTGTGGGCCATATTGTGTGGCACATACATCATTATGGAAGCATATGACGGGACAATCCCTGTTCACCTTATGGGCACATGCGAAAAAGAAAGAGTCTAGGCCCCAGCATCCCCTTTCAAGGGTCTACCACTAGTGATCTAAGCCCTCCTACTGCCTCCGCTCCCTGAAAATTACACACCAACTCTGTATTATTTAGAGGCCTGTGGGAGAACTTTCCAGATCTGCTCTAGGAAACTTGTCTGAATGCTTCCCGAGAGGAGCTCAGGACTGTAGAATTTATAGACTTATCCTGTTTAAATACAGCACAGCCCGTCACCTGATATCGATGATGTTCTGATGAGGTATTTATATTTCCATATGAAAAATCGGTTCTGAATTGTGAGACAATTGTCCCATCACTCTCTTCTGTCTTTGGATGCTGTTGACAATTGTCCTCTAGACCCTGCCACGTGGTATGGGAACCCTGAGAGTCTCTGGGGTGCTCTGTGCCTCATAGGTCTCTTCTGCATTACATCATGCTGAACCCCAGGTCAGGCCTCCTTGTGGTCCAGAAACTCATGTCCTTCTGTCCCAGGAGATTAAAAAAAAATTCTCCCTCAATTTCTTCTTCATGCTTTCGTTCTTTTTTGAAACGTGCTAGTTGCTCTTGAGCTGGTCTTTTAGTTTCCTTTATTTTCAGTTCCTGTATTTGGGGGCTTTGTTTTTGGAGAAATTCTCCCATTGCCTACTGTTTGCCAGCTAAAGAATTTTCACTGATCATCATTCCAACTCCCCAAGCTTATTGTCACCCCTTGCTCTTCCATGGCTGTTGTCAATGATGTCAAACCATTATGTCTTCGGGTCTCACAGGTACGATTTGTTCTTTTCCATTTGAGAATTTCATTAATCACTTAAAAAATTCTCTAGCGTCATTCCTGTTTAAATAACACTTAGCAAATTTTAATAATATCAAAGCACACAAGTCAAGTCCTTTCAACTTCAATTTCTCAAGCCCCTTATGGTCTTCGTGTTCAAGTTATTATTTATTTTGAATTCTGTCTTTCATTTTCACACATTAAGTAAAAAAACCCACACATTAAATACCGTAAATATGTATGGTTATCTCCATATACAATGGTTTGGCTTGTATCAGTGAACAAACCAAGAGTCCTGTGGTATACACAGCCGAGGAAGACCGAAGGTCAACACCAGTCACATTTGCATGACCGAGGTTTGTGCTCTGGAAATCCCTCGTGAGAGCCCAGGAGGGGACCGGCCACAGGAGTTGGGGTGGATTGCAAGCTGAACTAAGTTGGCTGATGTAAACAAGGCCAGGTGAGACCACAGCTCAGCAGTAGAGTGATTGCCTTGTACACCAACTGCCTTGGGTTCAGCACAGTAACCCCTCCCCCCAACAGAAGAAAACCACAAAAGGGATTGAACAATCCCTGAACCAACCACCCCCACAACTGGTGTATAGAAAACTAGGAAGCATCATGTGTGAGGCTGAAGGTGGGGCCAGTGGAAGGTTCATTTCGGCCTGACTGAGCCGAGGACTCCTGGTTGGGAAGGATGACGTGTCTAGCAGGTCGGATCTGAGGACACATCTTGGTTCCCTGTTCCTTCTCACTGTTCCCACACATTTGATTCTGTTTCTTCCCACCCCTTCTATAACTGGACTCTTTTCGTCCTAGAAGTAAAACTGGACCCCATTCTAAATATTTCTCTGAAGTTGTTGTTTATGAAATAAGTACCCAAGCTCTCAACTCATTTGTCAGAACTTAGTTTGCTTAACCACAGTGGAAGAGACAGAGGTAAAAATAATCAAATAAAACAATACCCTCATAATATCACGGTGGATTTGGAGCCAAGTGAACTTGGCTGGTTCAGTAGGGGCTCCCTTGCTTCCTTTGGAGGGAAAGGGAGCAGTCCTGACCCACTCCCTGTATTTCTTCTTGAATGTTCTATAGCACTAGTCAGGTTCTTACCTTACATTCTAAGGTTTGGGACAAATCTGGAAAATTTAGACTCCATTTGTCAGGAGTATGGCATGTAGATTTTATGTGGAAAAACTACCTGGGCCAAAAGGTCTTTGCAGGCTTTTTCTCTGTCTCTCCCACACTGGCCTCCTTAGTTCTGAGGAAGGGATGCACTTTGTTTTTCTCCTGTCCTGGATGAAGCATTGAATTCCTCTTGCTATCCTTGACTTTCACAGACACGCTGCTTTCCCGCACTCTTCTCTCTGCTGCACAGCCTGCAGCAGGGCCAAAGTCACTGCTCTCTGAGTAGAATCACATCTCACCAGCATCACTCCATGGTCCTCTAAGCCCTGTGGAGGCGCCTGCCTCTTGCAGCAGGCTGGGGCAGTCATCTGGTCAGCTGAATGGTGGTTGTCACAACTCATTTAAAATTTGAAGCCTGGAATTTTACAGATGAAAACAAACGATCCTAATTTATGTTCAACCCCCACAAAAAACCTAAAGGTAAATTCACAAAGATAGGAGTTTTCAAATGTTCCATAACTTTAGAGTGATGCAGGTCATTACATTTTGTAGTATGTGAAGGAGGAAGAGACGGAGGGAGGAAGGGAAGAGAAGGGGATAGAGAGAGCATCTTCTCTCTCTCTCTCTCTCTCTCTCTCTCTCTCTCTCTCTTCTTTGTGTGTGTGTGTGTGTGTGTATGTTATATGATATATAATATGCTCTATATGTGTGTGTATTGTATAATATGTGTGTGTGCTTGTGTGTGGTGTACAGTGTGTGTGTGTGCATGGCGTATAATATGTGTGTGTATGTATGTGTGTGTGCGCGAGTGTGTGTGTGTGTGTATAGGGCCAGAGGAGGATATCAGGTGTCCTGCTCTATCACTCTCTACTTTGTCAGTGACAAAGCATGTCACTGACCCCAGACCTGAGCCGGCAGCCAGCAAGCCCAAGTAGACCATATCTCTGGCCTTCACTGTGCTAAAGATTAAGGTGCAAACACAGCAGACTTTCTATACCGGTGCTGGGATCTGAACTCAGGTCTTTGTACTTGCGTACTCTTACCCAATGAGCAATCTCTCTGGCCTGAGCATTTCTATGGAAACTTACTGCTGGTCTGTGTACTGGACACTATCTGTGGAGATCTGCGGCAGAGCTCTGGGCCACCAAGCAGGAAGTGACTACAGTAGGCTGGAGCAGCTTCCAGGGGCAAAACCTTTGGGAGGCGACTGATTTCTCCAAAAGTGTCACAGCTCCTATATGACAGAAGCTCTCAGTCGATCTTTGATGAAGTAACTTTCTGTGCACCTTTCTTCCTTGTGGACAGGGTCTTATATACACTTTGGAGTGGGTTGGGGGTCTAAATGCAGATGCTTTCTATTGGCTGAGATGTTAGGGATGCTTCAACTGCATATGGAGGGGCTTTGGACAATGCCCCTACATCACGGTCCTCTCCATGGAGTGCTGTGGTCATGTGACAGGAATCTGGTTAGGAGTAGGTGAAACACCTACTGTCCTCATACCTGAGGATGGGTTTCTGAACCCACTTGACCGTACCAAGTTTCCTGGCACTACCCGGCAGCTTACCATCCAGGGTATTAGCTGGAAGCACTATATGCCCATTGAGTTGAATAAAGAGGATACCCAAGATCGTGAAAGATTCAGTGGTGAGGTCAGTGACAGGCAGAGGGAATCTGGAGCAGAGCTGGAGATCTTGGCTCCTCGTGTGTTCATCCTGCTTCTATCAGCCATTTAATTGCTTCGTGGTAGTTAGAATTAGGCCCTGCTGCCACCAGGATACACCTCCTGCTGACTTACCCAACAAGGAACACTTAAGTCAATTAAATAATTAATTGACTTATTTTTGAGGTGCTCATTGTTAAGATTGGTATTGGTTCAGGACCCCCAAGATCAAGTGCTTAGTACAAAGGGGATTTATTAGCCCCAGAGGGACAGAGGACAGGGACTAAGAGACAAGGACAGGAGATAGAGGAGGAAGGAGAAGGGAACAAAGAGAGGGGGCTGGAGTATTTGTCCCAGAGGGAGACAAAGGACTGCCTCTGAATAGAGAGGAGACAGAGATATGGCACATGGGAAATGTAGTTTATAAAGCTAAAGGGGGAAACCCATGTTAAGCTGAGGTGTTTAACTTTAATTGGGCATGTTAATTAGGTGAGCCAATGGGGGGCTTTTGATTGCTAGACTTTAATATTTGATAGTTGAATCTTAGTTGGCCTCAGGAGGAGGAAGTGGCCAAATAAGGGAATGGATCTTGGTGGTTAGCTTTAGGAATGTAATCTAATGTTTTTTGTTTGTTTGTTTGTTTGTTTTTTTATTTCTTTATTTTATTTTTTTGCAAGGCAGAGAGAATGGGAGAAGGGCAAGGGGAGCTAGAGTCATGTTCACCACCCACGAGCTGGCCAGAGTCCCTTCACTCACTATGTAGCTCAGGTTGGCCTGGAATTTCTGCTTCAGCCTCCCGAGTGCTGGGACTCCAGTCCTGGGTCACCATATAACCTGTCCCATAAGGAGCAATTTAGATATGTCCCCACCTATCCATGAACTCCTGCGACCCCTTTCTTACCCAGAGGCCTTCTCTGGGCATGATAAGCTGTGGCTCTGACCCTTCTGATAAGAGTTATAATTCACAGGGCTTCTTGCTTCCCAAAGTTCACAGACCAGGCCCTGGCACCTGTGAATTTGCAGCTGCTAAGTCAGAGTGAATCAGCAAAAACGGAGGAGGGAGGAAAGATCTTTAGAAGTTGTCATTGAAATGCCTAGCCTGCTTTTATTTTTAAAAGCTTTCCTGTCTACAGTGAGTGCAGGGTTAGGAAGGTTCTCAGGCTTACCAACTTTGAGAATGTCCCTCTTTCCAGCTTGCAGAGTGAGGTTGTTACATGCAGAAGTTCACGTTGTAGGTTCAGGAGTCTATTAACTAGAAGAGATGCTGAGAAAAGTTTCATGTCAGAGGCTTCCCTCCCACCAAGAGGGTCACCCTAAGTGGTGAGTTTTTGAGAATGACAGGACCTTCCTTGGTCCAAGTGTGTATGACCCGCAGCACCATGATCAAGGCAACGTATAGAAGAAAGGATTTATTGGGTCTCAAGTCCCGGAAGGTTAAGGTCCATGACCATCATGGTTGGGACTTCGGCAGCAGGTAGGCAGGTATGGGCTAAAGTAGTAGATGATCCATAAGTAGGAGGCAGAGAGAGCTAACTGGCCTGACACGGGCTTTTAAAACCTCAAAGCCCACCCTCAGTGACATACTTCCTCCAACGAGGCCACACCTCGGAATTCACCCTAAACACTCAACCAAACTGAGGACTAAGCAGTCAAACAGATGAGCTTATGGGGGTGTGGATGGGGGTGGATGGGGGTGGATGGGGGCCACGTATTCCCTTTAAACCACCACAGTGGGTGTTGGAAAATCCATGATCACCAAAAGCCAACCTGAGACAGTGGTCCTTGAGTTCCAACTGTGGGTAAGCAAAAGGCTTTATTGAGGGTCAGTAAGGAAAAAATGAGAGAAATTCCTGCGAGTGGGAGAGGTTCCCAGAGAGGGAAAATATCATTAAATTGTTTTGTGTAGGAGTTTTTATAGGACTTATGTTAGAAAAGAGGGTATGACTAATGTAAGTTCTGTTGCATTGGTTTTCTGGGCTGTCATGGGCAGAGACAATAAAAACCCCCATACTCTATGCATGCCCCCGGCCCAAAGAGGGAGATGCTAATGCTGTTTGCTCACTGCCCACCCAGTTAAGGGTGGTGGAAGCCCTCCCTCCCTTTGTCTGTCTCTGACTTACTCATTATTAGCTGCTGACCTTGACTGTCTGATGGTCCTTAGCCTGCTAGCCAACGGCCTTGCAGGTGTCTTGGTGGCTGTTAACTAAACTCTGATTTCATTCTTCCCATATTTACACAAGCAGCTTGTATCACAGCTACCAAGATGAATCTGCAGTCTTTCTTCAAAGGTGGGGCCATAGTCTCATGTCTACGGTGATCTGGGATGGTCTCTTTTCTAGACTAGGTGGACATTTCTGGTTAGAAGTCATTCTTAAATAATAGTAGACTGCTTGTCATATGACAGGGCAACCACACCTTGCATATATTCTCCAAAGAATGGAGTGGGGTTGTGGCCTCAGGGAAGCCAGCTGGCCTGCTGACACGGGCTCAGAGCTCTGGCCTCCCTCTCTCCTTATCTACTTGGTTGTCTCTTAGTTTGCTGGTCCTCTTATTTATCTTCTTTGGCATTCCCGACTTTATTGTTTAAACCGTAACCTTCCGGTTAATCTGTATCTGTTATCTGTTTTCACCGAGCTATTTGTTATCAGAATGTACTCTTCCCTGTCCCTTATGACTTGTGGTGAGCCTGGTGAGTTGCTCCCGCGTCTAAGTAAGCCACAGGGAGGGGAGGGCAATGTTGCGGCTTCTATTCATATTCATTCTTAGAATTCCATCCTTTTCGTTCTATGTGTTCTATAACACATACAGTATTGTTTTCTAGTTGAGTGCCCCAAACTCTCAGAGGTTTAATGCAATGGAAGTTGTGCCACACGGGGTCACAGGGCTGAGCCCCAGAGGTGTAGGACGGTAGAGGTGACACCCAGGACTGATTACAGAAGTTAGAGTGGGCATGGACTCTCTGATGCAATAAGGATCATGTCTAGTTGAAGTTCAGGAAAAGGCTGGAGTTCTTTGCCTGTGAGTCCCTAGATGCGCATAGTGGATGGTTGGATGACTAACAGCTGGGTGGAGCTAAGGTCCCAGTAGTCATAGGGCTCCTTCTTTATGGGGTCCAGGTGAGAGTGTTGCATTTCTCAGTGGTCCAGTGTGATTGACAAATCTTGGGCCTGTGTTTTATAATATGGTCTAATCTGCCCAGACACACATATGCCCCTGCTCTGGTTTGATAAAAGCACTACCTTTGTACTTGTGGGGTTGGATTTGCTCTCAGTCTGTGCACACAGGCGGTGCGATAAGGGTGGTGCTGGACATCTGATGGCATCTGTGGGTGGTTCCAGGGTTACTTCCCTTTGCATGTGCATCAGACATGGAGCCAAAGGCTGCTTGCACTCTGGTGTCACCCTGGGCAAGGCACAAGCTGCAGCCACTGCTCCACAGTCTGGAGGAATGGAGAGCTCACGTGTTCACCACAGTACCCGGCGGTTTCAGCTTTTCTCAGGCTTTTATCATTTTCTCCCTTAAGCCTCATGTCTCCTAAAACATTTTGGCACCAGACAAACCAGGGCAATGTATCAGGGTTGTACTGGTTTCAAAACTTGAAGTTCCACCTTCTAGATAATATCTCAAGCCCAGGCCAAGCAGGACACTTGCTCCCCTACTGGCCCTCTAGCGAAGACCTTTCAGTTACTCTCCCTGGTGTGGAATTTCAGGCCCCTGGTGACATTTACTTATAACAGTGACTGTCCCTCCCCCATATTTCTATACAGAAAATGACTAGACACAGCCTATCTCCCCCAATCCCGGGTGGATATACAGGGGAGGGAATATTTGACAGGTGATCACCACGGTGTCTATGAAGAGCAGTTGGCACAGGAATTTGTCTGCCTTGCAAGGACAGTATGGAGTGTAGCTGTTTAGGTGGCCAGAAAGAGCTAACATTGTTCCATATAGGTTTGTCCTGTCAGCAAAAGTAACTAGCTGCTGATAGCTTAGGGGAGGAGTTTTCAGAATTTGGTCCCCTTAACATGAGTGTATCTGTTTACGGCGGCGATTATCACGGGCACAGCACACCTTATCATCCTCAGGCTGTGGGGGCTTTAAGAGGCTCAGAGGTGCTGCTGGCGGGAGAGGGTGCGGTCACAGGGTGGAGGGGTGGAGGGGCGGAGGGGTGGAGGGGCGGAGGGGTGGAGGGGTGGAGGAGGTGTTGATGAGCAGGCAGCAGGGGACTCCAGGTGTTTCAAGGTGAAGCAATACTACCAGGTAGACAGCTGCAAATAGTAGAGACCCCCCAACTGGAAGCCAGAGAATTATTCCTGATGTCTGAAAGATGATAACGAGAAACAGACACAGATGCAGGTGATGGCTAACCATTGTAAACGGACTGGATTTGAACTTATTTAGGAGACACACCTCTGAGCTCATCTCTGGGGCTGTTTCTTGAGAGGATTAACTGAGGGGGAAAGACCCATCCCACAGGCTGCAGTCTCAGACTAAATTAAAGGTATAAAAGGAAGAAGGCAACTAAACACCAGCAGCCTTCTCTTTCTGCTTACTGACTGTGGAGGGGGTGTGGCCACTTACTTCATGTGGGTCACCAAGCCTTTCCTGCTGCGGTAGACTGTGAACCATACACTGCACAAGCCAAAGCTTGAGGCATGTCTGCAAAGGTCTGAAGCTGAGTGAATTCAGGAGTGACTCCTGCTTGTGATAGGACGAGGGACTCATTTCTTGGGGATAAAGATGAAGAAATACCAAGTAACCTGCCCTAGCGCTCTAGCCTTTGCCTTTCCGTGAGCATACATGGAGCAGCAGTCAATTCTTGCCTGATCTCAGTGGCCTTGAACTACCCTCTGCTCATGCTGTGTATCTTAGCACAGTGTTTGTATTTTTGTGATGACTTCTGGGAGTTGGGGTGTTCCCAGTGACACAGTCCCAGCTTCAAGCAGCTGGCTGGCCTCAGTGCACTTGGTATTGTCCTTGGGTCTGGAGCATTGTCCGTACCTAGGTGTCCTGGCAAGTTTTATGTCAGCTTCACACAAGCTGGAGTTATCTGTAGAGAAGGAAGCTCAATTGAGAAAGTGTCTCCACGAGGTCCAGCTGTAAGGCATTTTCTTAACTAGTGACTGATGGGGACCTGTCCAGGCCATTGTGAGTGGTGCTATCTCTGGGATGTAGTCCAGAGTTCTATAAGAAAGCAGGCTGAGCAAGCCAGTAAGAAGCACCCCTCTATGGCTTCTGCATCAGCTCCTGCCTCCAGGTTCCTGCCCTGTGTGAGTTCCTGTCCTGGCTTCCTTCAGTGATGAACAGCTATGTGGAAGTGTAAGCTGAATAAACCCTTTCCTTCCCACCTTGGTTTTTGGTCCTGGTGTTTTATCACAGCACTAAAGCTGTGGACCTAACCAAGACACTGGACCAAATCCCGGGGCTGCTTTGGGAGTTCTAGTGACGGGAGGTGAGATTTCAGGGCTCTCTCTCTCCACTGAAGCCTTGTCCCTGAGCCTGGTACTGTCGCTCTGGTCCGGAGTCTCTCTAAGCCGTTCATGAAGGTGATCCATCCACACCAGGCTGTTCGCTGTTAAGGAGTTCTCCAGCTTGAGTTGCACGGAAAGACTCACACCAGCCTTCCGTTCTCATTTCTCTTTTCTTCCAAGAGACTTCCTTCCTCTTTCGTGCACAAAAACACATCAGTGTGTCAGCCTCTGTGGACAGACCCCCCCAAAGAGACCACAGGCTCCCAGGCTCTTCCCCACGGTGAAACTGGACAGTGAGACTGGACGTGGCTAGGAAGCTCTGTATAGTATCTCTTTGTTCCTCAAAATGCAACACCAAGGTCATTAATTCACTGCAAAGAAAAGTCTGAAAATAGACTTTTGAGAATGATACTTCCAAGGTGTTTAAAAATGTCACAGCTAATTTTGAATAAGGAGATGTGGGAAAACTCCTCAGTCCTTACGTCCTGGAGTAATTTAGGGTGTATCATGAAACCTGATAAAGGATGGGTCAGTTGGGTGATGTTTCCAAAAGGGGCCCGGAAATTGCCCTGCCTGTAGAAAGAACCCTCCCGTGCTGCTCTTCTCTTTTGCTCTCTGGAAAAGATTCTATGGAAAGGGAAGTGTTGGGAAGCAGGTTCTTGATTTTAGCTAACTGTTGTTATTCTTCCTATGATATAAAATATATAAATAATATAAAGTATGTTTTCACTTAATCTACCACAGCTACTTACAAACTTATAAACCCATCACATGCAAACACATGCCAGGGCCATGCCAGGGCCATGCCAGGGCCGCAAAGAAAACCATCTTTGTCACTTCTCTGAGGGTTACAGAGCTAAGCCTGCACTTAGGCTTCTGATGAGAGCTTCCTGGCCACAGGTGTCCTTCTGGGCCTTAAAGAAATGATGAGAAGAGAGAGAAGGAAGTATTTCGGTGTCAACAGCCTGTTTTTCAGGCCCCTGGAGAGCAAAAGGTCCTCACTGGTTTTGTTGGTAATGTTAGGACTTTTTGTGTGTGCCTCAGGATTCGGCAGCAGCCATGGCTTTTGTGTGAGTGTGGGATTTGTCCATTGTTCCCCTTTCTCCCTCCTATTGAGGACAAGGATTAAATTCAGAGCTTTGCACATGCTGGGAAAACACCCCAACACTAAGAAACATCCAAGCTCTTAAAAAGACTTTATTCGTGTTTGTATTTTTGTGTATGTGTGTGTCTATGTGTATGTGCGTGTGTGTATGGGTGCCTGCGGAGACCACAAGAGGGCACCGAGTGTCCTGGATCTCGAGTTCAGGTGGTTGTGGGCCACTGGGGGTGGGAACCGAACTCAGGTCCTCTATAAGTGCTGAACGGTCTCCTCCAGCTCCACTCCACCCCAGCCCCATTTCTGAAGTTTTTGTTTTGAGACAAGGTCTCATTAAGTAGCTCAGTCTGGCCTTGAACTCACTCTATAGCCCAGGTAGGGAGTAAATGTAAAAATTGCTTGCCTCAACCCCCTAAATAGCTGAGATGACAGATATGTGTCACCAGGCTCAGAAATGACAAATTATTCTTACTGATTCTTACAGCACTGAGAACACTGTCTTCTCTGGTTGAGCTATCTGCTAATAAATTAGAGCTAACCCAGTCACTACTTCATCTCACCTTTTCCTTCTCTGCTAGGAACATATGAGTTAACTGTAGCTCCCAGAGAACTATTTCCTTGTGCTTAAAATAGTATCAAAATCTCCATCTGACTTGCCCACAAATAGAGGCAGTGGAATGCTTCTGTTTACTAATTTTAATTTTTACTTCATGTCTATGATTGCTTTGCCTGCATGTAGATCTGTGCAGCACTTGTGTGCCTGCTACACACAGAGACCAGAGAGAGGATCAGATCTCCTGGAACTGGAGTTACAGACACATGGGTGCTTAGGATTGAACTCGGATTCCCTGCAAGAGCTGTCAGTGCTCTTAAGAGGACAGTCAGTCAACTGGTTACCTTCCCACTGCATAGAATGGGAATTAAATGTGTTCATTTCTTTCCTTGGAAGCTTTTAGGGGAATTATTTAAAGACTCAAGTGGAAAGCTAAGGGTGTGAGAGAATTTTTAAGAAGAAAAATGTTTAATGTGAATTGAGTAGCCTCTTGGGTTACTTGGATAAGGTATGGAAATCTATTTAGGCTCGGGAGGCCTGGCTTAGAAAGAGCCATGGTGCGCTTCACTAGTGACGATCTGTGTATAGGAGAATGACTCTGTCCCGCTCTGTGGTTTCAGCAATGTTTGAATCCTACTTCGAAAGACTCTTTTTAAGTGGAAGGATCCTTTAAATTCCTGATGCAAGTTCTTGTATTATTTTTGCTTGAGTTGATGGAACGCTCACCTGCAGCTGGAAAATCAATACATTAGCGTATGTTTCTTCTCGAATTAAGTTTCATCTTTATTTGTCCCCCTACAGGCAAAACTCTTTGGAGTTTTATTCTGCATTCCTTGTGACGTTGTGGATGGCTGGATGGTACTTCAATCAAGGTAATTATAAGGACATGTCAACTCATTCCAAAGACAACTGTGGTGTTTAAACACAATTAAGGGGCAGATAGATGACCATATGGCTACTGATGCTGGAAATGACTTTAACTATAAGAAGCAATGCCTGTACACATCCTAAATTCTAGGTGTGTTCAGATGGCCTCGATGTGATTTAGTTCAAGAATTAAAAAATAAAACCAAACACTAGCAGTTGAATATAGGGGTAAATACTTGAGACTCCAGGAGTCAGACAGAGGCAGAGCTGTGCCGTGAGACTGTGTCTCAAAAAGCAAGCCCTGATAACATAGCTCAGTGGAAGAATACTTGCTTGACATGTAGAAGGCCAGGAGTCTGGGTCTGAGCATAGTTATACTCTCAACATAAGCATCTTGGATGAGATAGGGCTCATTCAAGGTCGTCTGCCTATAGACCACACACAGCTTGAAACAGACTACATGCTAGACACTCAGGGATAAAAAAACGACATGAATCTTGTCTTCAGATCCAGTAATCTAGTTGAACTGGATGATCAGAACACAGAAAACAATTCACTTTTATGACAGCAATGTTCACGGAGCACTTACTGTATGCTGCTAGGTCATTTTTGTTTCAAGTTCATAGATTTGTAGGATTTAAAATATTCATATGATATAATCACTAATTGATTCCTACTTTACATATGAGGAAATGGAGGCACACAGGTCTTAGTTAGTTGTCTGGCCTGCTATTCACCAATGTGAATATCAATCTTCCATTCAAGGACATATCAGAGCTATTGATATTTGTCCCAACAACCTATGTTTGGAAGGTCCAGAAGGACTTGCATCTTGGATGCCACAAGTTTGCAAGCATGTCCTTTCTATTTGGCTGAAATTTCCTTGGTGAGCTGAGGGCTTCGTGTACCCGTGGATTCAGGGTTTGGACCTGCATGGATACACTAGCTGGAGACATAGAATCCCCTTTGTTTCCTGGTGACTGCAATGGCTTTATTTGGGTATGCATTGGATTGGTAAGATTTAAATAAATTAAACTCCAGCTGCTTCTAAGGAACCTTCATCAATCTCTTTCTTGTGATTTTTCCTGTCGACCAAGGAATTTCAGATACAGTGACCTTTAGAGAATAACTTTTTAACTTTACTCAAGTCTTCCTTTTGTTCCTTAATGGCACGAGTGGAAGTGGCTGTTCCTCTTCATCTAAGGACACATTAACAATGAATAAGGGATGTGCCATTAGATAACGGTATTCTGTCTCTGTCTCTTGACTCTTCAGATTTTCCCATGGTGGGCTGAATGATGCTGACTGCCTAGAAGGAAAGGTTCTTGAGTAACTTGTCATTCTTTTCTCTCCTGACATAAGTTGCCTACTAAGGTGCCTCTGGCTGTTCATTGGCTTTGGGGGAATAATTCAGTAGGTTGGGATAGTAGATCTCAACAGAGAGCATGCCTAGAATCTTCAACATTCTTAGATGCCAGGCAGCTCTACCACTACGCTGGGTTCCCATGTGCTGATCCTTTGGTGCCTTCTCCCTCTACCAGCATCCTCAGAGCCCTTTCTAAAAGGACAGAACTCCTCCTGTTCCCTCTGTGCCACAGCACCTCGGAGCGTTTCCACACTTTCAAGCCTACAATTTTTGTCTCTCTATCCCTTGTCTTCTTTTTATTGATAGAATAAAGTTGCTGGCAGATGGCTTAGTTAGAATGCCAGCCATAAAGACTTCAGTTCTGATCCCAGCATCCACACAGAAAGCCTGCTGCAGAGAGGCACACGCATCTATAACCCAGTGATGAGAAAGGACACTGGAGACAGGCTCCAGCCAATGAGCTACAAGTTCAACAACAGACCCTGGCTAAAAAATTGGGAGGTTAGGGATAGTGACTGAGGAAGATACCTGATATAAGGAGGATAACTAAAACCAGTCTCTGGCTTCCATATGTGCACGCATGCAAACACATCCACACGCACAAATGCCCACATGGACATGTACATCCTGCAACACACACACACCCCTGTCATATAAAAGATCAGCTATGAATAGAAAAGAAATTTTTTTCTTTGTTTTATCTTCTTGGGGTGCTGAGGATCAAACCCAAAGAACCGAGTGTGCTGGCCACACACTTTATTGAGCTACAGCCCCATTCCTAGAATAATAACGTTCATAGAGGTAGAACTGATAACCGAATCTTTAGAAAAACACCTGACATATACAGAAAATTAAAAAAAAAATCTTGGTGACCAAGTAAAATAGTGAATTTAGTTATTCAGCATGTCACAGTCTCAGACAGAGACTCTACATCAGTGGCTCTCAACCTTCCTGACGCTGTGACCCTTCAACACAGTTCCTCATGCTGTGGTGACTCCCAACCATAAAGGTATTTTCTTTGCTACTCCATAAATGTCATTTTGCCACTGTCATAAATGGTAATGCAAACATTTGTGTTTTCTGATGGTCTTAGGTGACCCCTGCGAAAAGGTCATTCACCCCCAAAAGGTTGAGATCCGCTGCTCTAGACATTCAGTTTGCATCTGTGAGGTGCTCATTTAGAGAAGACATCAGTATTTTGACTGGTCAGAATGGCAGCACATTCTATTGTGTTTTGCATATTTGGGGGATAAAACTTAGATGTGGTGAAATACATAGATCTTAGGTGTTCAATGAAGTTTCACAGAGGAACAAACTTGTGGGAATCAGTTTTCTTTCAAGATATGCAGTGGCTCCTCTTGTCCCCACACCCATTCAGCTCTGTCCCTTCCACTGCTCTGGTTTTTCCACAGTTTGGTTTTTCCCATCCTAGAGCGTCATGCGATTGGAATAATACCGTATGCTCTGAGGTGCAACGCCTCAGCCCCCAGCTGAGTGCTACTGAGATTCGGTGTTGCTGCAAATACAGCTCTCTTGATTCTCCGTGGAGTAGCAGGGGCATAGAGGACTATACCATCTGGTCATCAAGTCTCCCGATGACAAACTCCCAGACTAGTTCATCCTTTAGTGACCATGAACACATAGCTCATAGTTATCATGACCAATCACAGTTCTCATGAATGTCCTCGGATGGGTCTTTTATGGGCACTTGCCTTCCTGTTTCTAGAGTAAATACATAGGAATAGACTAGTTGGTTAAATGATATTTTACTCTTACAAGAAACTTCCAGAACTTTCCCTAAAGGGGCTGTGTGGTTTTTGCATCTTATCACTGATGTGTGTAGATTCCACTTATTCTGTATCCATTCCATTTTATATTTTTGGTCTTTAAAATTCTAGCCATGCTGGACATGGTGGCATGTGCCTTTGATCCCAGCATTCAGGAGGCAGAGGCAGGTAGATGTCTGAGTTCAAGGCCAGACTTATCTACAAAGTTCTAGGAAAGCCAGGGATACACAGAGAAACCCTGTCTCATAAAACATAAAACAAACAAACAAACAAACAAACAAATAAATAAATAAATAAAATGATTCTTTTGGGTACTTGAAGGTAGCATCTCACTATAGTTTAAAAACATTTAAAATGAATTATGTTTTACTTATTATTATTGCTTGTGCATATGCATGCTATGTGTATGTTGGAGCATGTTCCACAGAGCCCACTTGGAGATCAAAGGACAATGTTGTGGAGTCCAGTCTCTCTTTCCTGCTTTCCTGACTACTGGAGACAGAATTCGGTAGCCAGGCTTGAGCTGCAGGCTGGCCTCTACCCACTGAGACATCTCACTGGCTCTCACTGCCGTTTTAACTAGTAGCTTGCTGACCTCGAATTGTCGTAAAACATTTTTTTTTATGTGATTACTGGCACACCTATTTATCATATTGTGTGAATTGTGTATTCAAATATTTTACTTATATAGAAAAGTTGTTTTTCTCTTATTATCTTAAGGATTCTTTATATATTCTGGACACATTTATATTGTCAGGAAAATACTTTTAAACATACTTTCTCACTCTCACTTTATTTTGAGAAACATTCATTAAATTCTCTAACTTTCTTGATTTCATTTCTTCCATAGTTTTTGCAGCCTGTCTGGGTCTCCTGTACATATACGCCCGTCACAAGTATTTCTGGGGCTATGCAGAAGCCGCTGAGAAAAGGTAAAGAGAGTCCAGTCGTGGCATATTTATGCAAGCACAGCAGGGCCAGTTTGCTATTCCTGAGAGGCACTAAGAACACATGGAGTATTGGTGACCAAAATGACCTGTGCTGCTCGAGGGCAATCTTGGCAAGCCACACAAATAGGCATGAGATGACAAAATGCAAGTGTGTATCTGCTCATCGCTCGGGAGCTTTGTTTGGTTTGGTTTCTACATAAGGCTTCTCTGTAGGCCCCTGGCTGTCCTGGAACTAGCTCTATAGACTAAGCGGGCCTCCAACTCATAGAGATCACCTGCTTCTGCCTTGGGTGTTGGGATTAAAGACATGTGGCACCAGTGGCAGCCAGCAGAGGCACTTGGACTCTTAATCCCAGTGAGAGTTCAGCATCGTTTCTAGCGTGCTTAGGAGGTCACTACTGTGCAGGGGCCAGTTAACCTCAGTGCTCAGCATCCCCTCACATTTGGTGGAAGTTCTGAGCCGTCCAGCAGCGAGCAGCCTTTACCAGGGCCCCGAGGCCTCATCACAGTCCAGTTTGACGCCTTTCTCCCTCACATTCACCTGCAGGATCACTGGTTTCCGGCTGAGCCTGGGGATTTTGGCCTTGCTGACTGTCCTCGCTGTCCTGGGGATAGCAAGCAGATTCCTGGATGAATACCTGGACTTTCATGTTGCCAAGAAACTAAGGAAGCCCTTCTAAGTTTTTCACTTCCCTTACACGCTTGTAGAGGCCATCACCACTCTGAAAACAATATAATGTCCTGTGTTAAATAAAACTTTTAAAACTTTTGTCTTGTGACTTTGGGGAAATGCTGCCTTCTGCAGAAGCCGGCCCTGCTTGAGAAGTGAGTTTCCCGATGTGGGCGCACCTGCACCAGGTGTGTCAGTCCCGGGCTCGTAGGATGCTTGTTGAGGGTGTGATTGTTTTCATGACGATGAAGCTTGATCCACATGCTGGCTTCCGTCCTGATGAAGAGTCCCAGGTAGAAACAGCTCAGACAGATGGACCCTCAGCACTGACTACAGCAGCGCAAGAAATGCCAGGAGGAGATGTCCAACACATGAAATAGCCAGACTAGAGAGTCATCAGCTAATCACAACTCTGTCTGTGAAGGTGTATTTCATGAAGAACAAAGGAAAAAGAGAGACATTGCATCATTTTAAGGAGTCCCCTGGGGCAGTGTTCATTCTATTTGACAGAGGATCTCGGGTCCTTGCTGACAGTGGCAGAGTCTGACCTGGCTTCCACGGCAGATCTGTATCTTGTGGGGCTTTGGCATAATTGAGGACACAGAGGAAGCCGGGTGACTGTCCTGTCTTGGTGTGCAGCCACTACTTGGCACTATTCATTTGATATTTCAGTTTCTCTTCTGACAATTGGGAGTGATTCTGGCTTCTGGCCTCAAAGACCTTAGGAAATAGCCAGGTGCAGATACCTTCTAGAAACTCTTTAGTGTTACTAGAATATGAATAATAGAAAAGAAAACAAGAAATAACAGTGCTTCCAGAAAAGCAAGAGGAGCTAAGAGCCTCCTGGACAGAGCCGGGCCCCAAACGAATGCTGGTACCACACTGGCTTGGACAGGAGACATTTGAACTTAAATCAAATCCCACCACTGGTAGGTGATTGACTCTGGATAAGGTAACCCTCAACAGGAAGTTGATTGTAGAAACCGAGCACTCCAGAGTCAGGAGACCATTGTCTGCCTGTCACCTGTCCAGCATGGCACAGGACCCCAGCACTCTGTAGCTCTGACCTTTGTTTATCTCTTAGGTAAAACAGAGATGATCCTTAAAAATGCAACACTAAATGTAGTTGGGTTTTGTTGTTATTATTGTTGTTGTTGTTGGTGTTTTGGTTTTGCCCTACGGAATGTTTACCACATCCAAATGCCATTTGGAAGAAAAAAAAAGAAAACTTTCAAAATTTTTAAGAACTTAAAATAAGTTCTATTTTGATTTAGTTATACACATGCTCATGCACACACATGTACCCTCACACACATGCACACAGATGGTTAATGCATGTGGAAACAGGTAAAGGATGGACCAGGCTTTCAAAACTTCCATCTTCAGCTATTGCCATGGAATTAGTTTTTGTTCTCTTCATTGCCTCTGTAGTATTTTAATTACTGTTAAGTTGGGCTATAAGACCCTGGGTAGAGCTAGCTTCCTCCACAGCGGATTCTCTCTGGCCAAAGAGATGTTGTTTTTGAGACAGGGTTTCAGGATATCCTTGATTTTATGATCCTTCTGCCCCAACCTTCCCAGTGCCTGGCAGGTTGTAAGTCTCTGCTTCATCTGACGGTTGTGTGTATATGTCTTTAGTAGTAAACCTGACACTTTTTACACCAAGAAAATCAGATTCATTACTTGGAAACAAAGTCATGAGAAGAGGGCCCAAGGATTTCCTTTTGTCTACTACTGAAGCCTCAAAAGGCATGAGGACCAAAGGGAAACTTGATAAATGCCAAGTAGGGAAAAGGGACAGCTGTGGAAGAGCTTTGTGAGATTGCAACAACTCGGATATGGAGTACAAACTAGAAGCTAGGAGGGGACGCATGTTAGGGGACGCATGTTAGGTGCTGTAGGTCTTTTAATGACACTGTGATTAGGGTAGAGAATGAATGTTCTCTGTGGCTGCACACTGACGTGCTGAGTGGGGATGCGGTCACAGACACATATTTTGCTTTGAAATGACTCCCAATTACGAATAAGGAGTCCTCATGGTGAAGTAGTAACCTCGATTAAACTGAGTTGATGGCTGGAGATACTCTTTCTGCTTCCCTGATGGTTTGGAAATGTTCTAAGTTTTAAACTCTTAAAGAGAAGCTGAAACAAAAAGTCAGGTTTTTCATAGCTGGAAAGTTTCTTTTTGTTCTATGTCAGAGATGTGATAGGGACATAGTGGCTTTGCTGGACCCATTAGTGTTGGTCTGGCCCCAATGGCCTGTGCATGGGCAGGGACATGGGGACTCCCAGGTATGTGGGAGCTGCATTGATTCCTGCTGCTTGTTATCAGAAGTGAGGTGGGCGCCTGTGGCAGCCGGGCCATAGAATAGTATCCCATGCCCTTTGAACTGAACAACAACACCAAAGAGAGTAAGGTAAGGGCGAAAAGAACACAATAAATCAGGAAGCAGCTGAGCAGTTCAGATGTGGGTCTCCTGTAGTCTTGTTCCTTCCCAGAAAACTGTCTCCTGCTTGTTTCCATGCTTGGACATCAAAACATGTCCAAAGCATCACTAATAAAAATATTACATCATTTGCTCCCCCACACCCAGCTCCCCCTTTTTCAGACACTTGAATCTGGAAACGGTCCTTAATTCACGAAGAAGTTCCATGGGACAGTGCTGCCATGACTTTGATATGAACCACACACAGGAAAAGATGCTAAGCCATGCCCGGGTGGTTGCGTCTTCAGCAAGGGGTTGGATGGCCACCATGACTTGTTACTGTCCCTCAGTCAAACGATTTCAAAACCCCTAGTCTCCAGACACTAGCTTTCACACTGAGCCTGAAATGCAAAAATTGGCTGGTTCCTCGGCCCCACCCCAGTACTACTGTCTTGACTCATAAAGTCCATCAGCTCTTGGCATTGTCTAGACTGGCATCTACAACCTTCTTGTAGAATCCTCTTGGGCACATGGTAGATGGTTGTGAAATGTTTAAACATGAACTTCATACCACACATTCAGTTTTATCTTAATAAAATTATAGATTTATTTTTTTAAGAAGAAAGGTATTCCACTCATCCAGTGCCCAACAGATTTTAGTATAAATTTTAAAGAGAGGAGTCCTTACTCTTCTCAGAGAGCCATGTTTTTACCCTGTTGTTAACTCTCTCTCCCATTCTCCCTCTGACCAAAACAGATTCATGTTTATCATCCTGATATCTGATAGAGCCCGAGCTAGCCCACTGTCAGTCAATCTGGAAGTGTAGCCCGCTGTGGCTAGGGCTAGCCTCTTCTTTCACAGTGAAGTTCATTCTTTCTTTTGGCTTATGTATATTAAAACTCACCTTTGTTGTAGAACCATTTCTACTGACAATCTTTTCTGTGATCTATTTTCCTGCTTCACTCAGAGCTTCGAAATGTGTTACTTTACTGTGTCTTAAGTTGAATGGGGTGTCTTAGGGCAGGTCTTCTGAAGGTGGAGAAATAAATTCCCATGTATGGGCTTATTAATGAAGGGCCTGAAGGAGGAGGAAAAAAAGAGCGGGGCAGCAGATGGAGAATGAGAAGAACCCAAGCAGAGGGGCAAATATAGCCAAACCCCAGCCTCTGCCTGATCCTGCTGCCAGCTTGGAGCATCATTCGATCTCAGAGTTTGTCCAGACAAGTTAACTGGCCCGTTATGATCCTGCAGCATGAGTGATTGGCTAGAGCAGAGGAGTGTAAGCGTGAAGCATTTTCAGCTCAGGATGGGCACAGGAAAAGCTCGGTCAGGCCCCACTTTGATGAAGAAACAAGGAACACCAGGAAGGGGAGGTGTCAAAGTGTCAAGACTGCTAAGTGTTTCTTCCTAATACATTCCTAAGATTTTTACCCATCAAATTTTCACTACCCATTTTCTCTTCAATATATTTTTATACATTTATGTGAGTGTGTGGTGTGTGTGTGTGTGTGTGTGCATGCACATGAGCCATGGGGATTATATAGAGGTCAAAGGACAACTTCTTTGAGTAAGTCCTCTCCTTCCACCATGTTGGTTCCAGGGATTGAACTGAAGTTAGCAGGCTTGGTGGCAAACTCCTTTACCCGATGAGCCATCTCTCTGGCCCTGCCATTTTCTGAACACTATGGCTGAGCCAGTTTTGAATTGTTCTGGTTCTGGATCTATAAACAGAGCTATGTTAGACCTTCTCCCTCCCTTTCGACACATCCCTCGGGATGCTCCAGTAAATTTAGAAAATCTCCATGGTGTGGTTGAATTAGAAAGGCTGAGACTGATTGATTTCTACTGTTAAATACTTGTTTAAATAACAACACCACAATTCTGAGAAAGGAATCTGCAGTCAGTCTACTAAAAGCCAGGCACGATACATCTGCCTATCTGACACTGGAACACAGAGAGGACCCTAACGAGAACTGGGCTATGGATTGATTCAGATAGTGACATTTTATTGGTTGGTTGTTTTTTCTTTAAAAGCGGTGTGCCAACATTGCTTCGCTTCTACATATCAGAATTGTGTACACTCCATAAAGGAAATAAGCAATGCTTGATGTACAAAGTAAGAACAAAATAGAAAAATCTGAATAAAATGGAGGAAGTTGCCATACATCATACAGTAGAAATCAGTAATTAGATGTCATCTGAAGTGTAATATCACCTCTTCAATGATGCGTTAGGGAGGAAATAAAAATACTCTATTTTAAACAAACATTTTATATATATATATTTTTTTACATGTATACTTTTTACATATAGTAGACCCAGTGATATCTGTAGCATTGTAAAAACTTATTTACAAATAGCTTTTTTTTTTTTTAGACATTACATATACATCAGCACCGTAGTAAAAACAAAAACAAAATGAGCTCAGTAAAATCTACCACTCTATTCGTTGGTCCTCAGACTGGGCACTTGCAGGAGGCTTTTAAAAGACAGCACGCCCCTGTCTCCATCTCTGGCTTCTCATCATTGCTTGTTTACTTCTTCCCTGTACCTGGCAGGAAAAGTGATAAGTTTGTATTCTATGCTCTCTCCATTTACTATGGTTTTTTTTTTTTTAATTTTTATTTTTTGGTTTTCACGTGTTTCCACTCAGTTTCCCTAGTAGCAGTTCCTCCCCATTCCGGGAGGTCACAGTCACCTTGCCACCACCTCTTTGGAGAGGCACACAGCTCCTCACCCTGGTACCTCTGGCTTTACTTCCTGTCTGAGCAGGTCTGGAATTCTGGGGATACGGAGAACAAATCAAATGTTACCTTCTCCCCCTCCCTGGAACCCCACCTCAGCTTTCAGCTGCAGTGCATCCTGTCTAGACTTTCTTGGGTATGGCCACTGAAGTCCCCACAGGCTGTGGTCTTCTTAGTAAGATGTATGTGAAGACATAGAAGGAAGCCAGTTTGTAGGATGTACAGTTTGTGTGTACGCATGTGCGTGTGTTTGGTCAGGAGGAAAGTAAACAACACAGACAAATGTCACATGACCTCCAAGATGGGACTGTGGGAGGGGAGGTAAAGACCAAGAGACAAGGCTTGTGATCATGGAGGCTGTTCACTCCTTCTTAGTTTTCACTTGGGGAAGGCATGTGTGAGTTCCAAGGAGACCGGCTGCACAGCTTTGGAAGTGGAGTGAGTGGCTTAGGATGGCGGCCACACTTTCCTTCTCCTCTCTTCAGCATCTACATCAGTAAGATGGAGTTATGCGGTTCAGCTTTTCCATCTCTAGCATTTGATATTTGTCTTCCTGACGCTGGAGTTGATGAGTCAGACGGATTCAATGTCATTGATGACACCATCTGAAAGAACTGGGCATCTTCCCTGGGAACAGCAGAAGTATGGGTGTGGCTCGAATAAACCTGCAGCTCTAATCAGTGCGGCCCACTCCGCTCCAGGGGAGACAGTTGACTTTTCCACATGGAGGAAGAAGAATCCAGTGTCGCCTTCGAATGCCAAGCACTGTCTGTACTCTTGCGTGACGTTGACTCTGCCTCAGCCCTTTACTTCTTGGATAGTCTGTAAGGAGAAGTAAAGGCAGGCTGGCATAGAGGCAGGGAGGAGTGGAGGCAGGCTGAGGGTGGAAGGGGCCGGCTTGGCAGACACTGAACTCAGCAGAAGTCTTTCCACCCTGTGGCCATAAGCATATGAAAACCAGCTAGATGTGTCAAGTTGGACGGGAGCTCACCTAGAATGATGGCCACCATGGCCTTCGCTGAAGCTGACCATCAGGGCTTCTAGCTGGCCCTTCTCAAGCATAGTTGGCTATCCCCTGGTGAGGTGGCTGGCAGCAACACCCTACCATTCCTGAGGGTCACTCATTGCTGGACAGGAGACAAACAGGCCTGGAGGATCTTTGCTTGTTTCCCCAGGGCCAGCCCAGGTGAGCTCATGGTTCTGCCTCCAAATCCAGGAACATGTCTGGAAGCATACATTTCTTTCTGACCCATGCACGTGGCATGTGTGCATCCTCTGCTGGGCCTTTTCTGGGTGAGGCTCCATCTCTCGTCTCCAAAGCTGAGGTCTCAGGACCCGAGGCAGGAAGGCCTAAGGGGACCTCATCTTGGGCCATCGTCCCTCTGGGCCGGAACAGCTCCTGGGCCAGAAGATCCCAGGGGTGCTTAGCAGAGGAGCTCTTGCTGCCTCAACTTCCCCACCTGCTCTCTGCATCCCTTCTCTGCAGGCAGGTATCGGCACGCCCTCTCTACTTGATTGCTCTGTGGAAGTCGGGTGGAACGCTGCCCCACAGAGCTGGGGATGGACACCAGTGCCTTCTACTGTCAGCCAGATGTCAGGTTCTCAGTTTACGTGGGTCAAAAAAACAAAACACAAGGATGGGCCACCATCCCGTCTCCTTTTCACCTGTGAGGCTTCGAGCAGAGCAGCTCTCGGGCCCCTCCTGATTAAGGATTACCAAACAGTTCATCAAGCTCTTGCATCCACTCATCCCCTGGACCACTTTTGATGATGGAGTCCACGAGGTCTGTACTGTCTGGGAGGCCAGGGAAGGAAGCCCCAGCACCCTCACCGCTATAATTGTATGACATGTCCTGACCAGGGTTCCGCTCATAGGCCTGGCCCTGGTTGCTTGCAGCAAAGCTGCTGCCTGCTATCTGCTGCTGTGCTGGGGGCTGGCCAAATGCTGGCATTCCAGGGACACCCTGGCTCAGGCCAGGCATGACCAATGGCCTCACCTGGCTGGCACTTTGCTGTCCTGCCAGGGGTGGCATCATCTGACGTCCCATAGCTGCTGGATTGAGGGTTCTCACTGTGCCAGTGTTAGCATCCATGACTGGCTGGCTCAGTCCCTGTGGGAAGTGTTGTTTGGTCAGTCTTGGCTGACCAGCTTGAAGTGGGTAGCTGGCACCATTGTTGAATGGTCCCAACTCGCCACTAGTCCTCCCAGGCACTCCCTGTAAGCTCCTCTGTGGCCAGTTTTGTGCTCCTTGCTGGACGGCTCCCATGACACTTTGAAGCCTTGGTGGGCCTTGGGGCCTAGGCAAGGCCTGGCCCACAGATCCTTTCATCTGCTGGTGCTGCTGCGACAGAGCCGAGTTCACCAGCATGCTCTGACTGAAGCCACTCACCATGCCTACCCCTTGGCCGGAGGCTGGCTGCCTGGGTCCCTGGGGTGGGTTGTGTGGGATGCCCATGCCACTTTGGTTGGGGTGCTGCAACATTTGGGTCATTCCTGTGTTCATGTTATACATTCCAGGTTGGCTGGTTGGAGGGGCACTATAAGGGGCCAGTCCTATCTCTGACTGTGCTGCTGCTGTAGCCATTGTCCCTGGGTTCTGGGAAGGTCCCATTCCCATCATGCCTGCATTCTGTGCCATCAACCTTGACGTCCGAATGCCCTGGAGAGCCGCCTGGCTTCTCACAGCCGCCATGTCCTGGGGTGAACCTACAGAGAGGGAAAGACAGCCATCACCCACTGTTCTCCATATCAACATATTAGATGTTGCTGGAATCTTCCTTGGGAATGACAGTCCCGCATATGAAAGGATCTACTGCAATCATAAATCTTCAGAAAAAAAGGTCATTACTTTTAATGATTATAACACACGAGTTGCGAACATTTTGCAAAATATTGAAAAGTACAAAGTCAAAAATGAAAGTCACCCGATTCCCAGCATCCAGAGAAGATCCCTGCCAACTCTTATTTATATTTAAATAGACACAGAAAATTGAGGTCATACCCTCGTGTTCCATTTGTTCACGTTTCAGATGTTAGCTATTTCCTTTTCTGGGTATTATGCCGTCAAGTCAGTGGGATGCCAACTCTTTGGGCTGTGTTGAGTGCAGTGGTATATGCCTGTAAGCCAATCAACTTGGAAGATAGGGAGGTATAATGATTGTGAGCTCAAGACCAGGCTACATACTGAACTCCAGGCTGCCTTGAAGTATATAGTGGGATTCTGTCTCAGAAAGGAGGAGGAAGAATAAATCTGCTGAGTGCGCATTCTCTTTGTGGACTTGATTCAGTTCTCAGTAGAGAATCCATTCCAAGAATCTCCATCAACTGATTTTTTTTTCCTTTTAGACATGAGTAGGACTTGAGGTAAAAGGTCATGACCACTGCCTTCAAGCTGTTTGACCAATGAGGCATATTTTAGATCCACCCTGTGGCTTTCTGACTCATCACTGGCTACTGCAAACAGGCAAGTGCCTACAGCTAGAAAAAGAAACCATCCTGTCTCTCCTTGCTTGGCAAAGACCCTCATGTCTTTCTGGAGCAAAGCTCACCCTTTTGGACCAGTAATCACTCTGCACTTCCCTTCCTCTCCCCTCCCCTTCTCTCCCTCCCCTCTTCTCTACTCTCCCCCACTCCCCTTCTCCTTTTCTCTCCCTCTGGAGTAGGACGGCTGTCTCGCCATGGAAACAAGACTGATTTTGGGGCCGACAAGCACTAGCTTGCCCTTACAAGTTGTTCACCTACAAAATACTCTGTAGCCTTGAGAAAGGAAAGCAGTCTGAGTCCTGCTACTGTACTCCACCCTGGGCTGGCTAGAAGTTCTCTATGACCACCAAGGATCAGCAGGCCCAACAGAGGATCCCCCAGGAATCCTTTATCGTTGCTCTTTTCCATTTGTCAGTTGTTAAGTTTATCAGTTATGACCCAAATATAAATACACAGAAAGCAATGCATCTGCCACAGGCTTGCACACATGTCACAGTGGGAAGCCAGGGCCAGCAGGCACACAGTAGCCTCACCTTGGAACTGATTGACCTGCTGGACTGGGTATGGATTCCGCTGTTGCTGGAGGTGCTGGCGGGGCAGGTGCGGCTGCTGTAACTGCTAGAAAAGATGAGAGAAGCTGGAGGTGAGACAGGGGGTGCACACAGCTGAGGACCTGTCAGCTTTGATGAAGGTAGTGTATTATTTTTCTCTCAAAGACTAAATTTTGTGTGGGTGAAAAACCACATACATAGAGGCAAAGGCTGCATAAAGTCCACAGTAGGTGTGGGTGGATTTTCACAAAGTGGAAATACCTAGAAAACTAGTCTTACCTTCAGAGCCAGAGTCAGACACTTGTTAGAGGGCCCCCTTTTTCAGTCATTCCTCTCCCAGAGCACCATTAACTTGACTTTGAGCCACACAGGCTACTTCTTGCCGCCATTATATTTCATTGAAAGGGATTCATACAGTGCATATCCTATGCCTGGTGTCTTACATTTCCCATAAGACTGGAGCAGTTCCTTCATGCTGAGATGTATGCTTCCTCTTCACTGCCGACTAGTATTCTATCGTATGGACATACCACAACGAACTCATTCTACCACACACAGTTATTTTGGGTGTCCTAGTCTGGGGCTCTTGCAGATGTCACTGCTCTGACTTGTCTTCTGATGATATTTCCCTGTGCTTGATGCTGGACTTGCTGGCTCATGTACCAAGTATAGCAATTTTATCTTTGATTTTCCAACATCAGCCAGAAAGACTGCTTTCCTTGGCACGGTGGGGATCCGGCTCAAAGGGACATGCAACTGCTATTTTAATGACCTAAGTAGATGCTGTGGGTACAGGAACACAGGCTCCCAGGAGCCATGTTTAAAAAAAAAAAAGCTAATCTTATTCCCATGAAGTCACACCACCTGTACAATACATGTCTACAAGTAAAACTCTGAATTTGCTGTTCTGAAGCAACCATGTGGGATTGCACCTATTCTGGGAGTCCAAGGCCTGCCTTTTAGTCTTTCTTCTTTGACTTGCGTGGGATTCTGTGCCACGAGCATCATTACCAACCTGCTGGGCACGCTGTTATGATCATTATAATGTGCAAAGGAGAGAGACACAAGGGTAAGAGGAAAGGGCAGGGAACCAGGCTTTTGAGTTCTCGGTCAGCTATCAACTAGTCACGTGACCTCTGATGCCACTTAACTGCTTTCCTGCAGCTGCTGAATATTCATTAAGTACTTTTCATGTGTGAGAGCCTAAAAAGAACATGCAACCTGATCCCCGCTCCTCAGAGTGTTCATTATAAAAATAACACCCACTGGCTACTTCTTGCCACATGTGTTTACTTCCATTTTCTCTCTCAAGTTTGTTCCTAGGCAGGTTTGTAATTTTCCAAATTTCTTTCTATTCCCCTAAAAGGCCAGCCAGCATTCTGGCATCCAAAGGAAAGAAACAACAACAAAACAAAACTTAGCTTCTGCCTGCCCTGTTGGCCCAGCCTGTGTGTCTACCGTGGGGTTCTACAGAAAAAGAGATCAATCAATGTGTAGAGTACTCTGAGTGTGGGCCAGAGACCAAGCAAACCTTTCAGGCAATGATGCAAGGATGTATTGGAGTAAGTGGAACTTTTAAATGTTTTTCCTGGCCTGGGGAGATAGCTGAGTCAGGAAAGTAATTAACACCTCAGAAGCATGAGGCTCCGGGTTTGAGTCCTACAGCCCACGTTAAAAAAAAGAAAGAAAAAGGAAAGAGAGAGAGAGAGAGAGAGAGGAGGGAGGGAGGAAGGAAGGAAGGAAGGAAGACAAAAAGCAAAAAGGAAAAAAGTCAGGTGTGGTATAATCCCAGGACTGGGGAGGCAGAAGGAGGCATCTCTCTGGACAAACACTAGCCTACTTCTCAAGCTTCAGGCCAGTGAGACACCCTGCCTTAATAAAAAAGGTGGACAGTGCCAGAAGGATGCTACCTGTGGTTCATTATGGCCTCCATACGCGCACATTCACATTCATTCAAGCGCGTGCGCGCGCGCGCACACACACACACACACACACACACACACACACACACACACGGACAGATTTCTCCTTGTCACTTCCTATACAGTACACAAGTTTAACTGCCTCATTTACAGGGAGGAATAAGTCTGTGGTAGTGGTGGGCTGGGCATGGCCTGGAGCCAGGATTCTCTACTTCCCTTCTAAGTCTGTGGTCTCAAACCACAGAAGTTCCACCCCAGCTTCAGTCTTGCCACCTGTAAGCGATGGGACTTCAGAATCTTGACTGCTTATCTGACACCTCAGATAGGAAATTGTTTTCAACCTCTGTGAGTGGACAAGGGGGGACATGCTATGTGCTCTTCAAGAATAAGGCATTAGCCTCAGTTCCCACCTGCTTTTAACCTTCGTGGCTCTGACTTCCGAGTCAACTGAGTTCCCAGAGATAGGCAGCATCTCAAATCTGTCCGTTTTCCATCACGGGGCCCCTCAGGAAACACAAGTGTTTCCAATATATTGTTTCCAGAACTGAAAGTGACGGGGCATGTTCAATGCTGCCGAGACTGAGAAAATCACAGAGTCAGCGTGGTGCTGATGTGACGATCAATATTTACACTCAGGGCTGGGGTGCAGCCCAGAAGCAGAACACTTGCCTAACATGTGTGAGTCCCTGGGATCCATCCCCAGCAGGGCCAATGATAGCAGAGAAAGCTCAGCAGAAAGCTGAGAGCACCATGGAGGTCCTGAGTCACCCAAAATCTGAGTATCACATGGGGCACAGGCAGGTAAGACATTAAATTGACACGGATGACACATGGGCTGTAGCTTTTCTACAACAATCCCCATATGGTTGTGTGTCCTAGGAGCCATTTCCATATACATTTGTGCAAAGCATAGTTTTCTAGGGACTTTGACATTCTTTATCGCAAACAAACTTTAACATGGGAAAATTATGCAAACCTACCTAACCTGCTAGATGAAGAAGGTTTTTAAAAAATGATGTGTGTGTGTGTGTGTGTGTGTGTGTGTGTGTGCCTGTGCATTGTGTGCCCAGGGTACAGGCAACCTCTGGTATTTTCTCACTTTCTATTTTGTTTGAGGTAGGGTGTCTGGCTTGCCTCTGTATATGCCAGCTAGCTGGCTTGGTGGCTTCTGAGGGTCCCCTGTGTCCCCCCATCTCATGATAGGTGCCTTGAATCCTGATGGGCACTACTGCAGCTGAGATTAAATGCAGATCCTCATCCTTATACAGTGAGCACTTTACCCATCTCTTCAGCCTTCCATGATCTACTTATTCATTCAAAATCATATTAAAAGTGAAAAGGATAGACAAGTCCCCATCCTGAGCTGGGTGATTTCAACTTGGTCCCTTATAAACTGTATATACGGTTGCTAGGGCAACTCAGACTGTTTTTTGTTTCCTCCATGTTTTCCAGGTAGTCCCATCTCATCCTGATTCTTGAGGGGTTTCTATCTTGTCTCCTTGTCCAAGTCATGGATTTGATACACCTCTTCCTGCGATCTTCCACCTCCCCTTCTGCTCCTCAGGCCTTGGCTGACCAGGCTGTCAAGGGGTGGCATGAGAGCATACCCCTGGGTGGGCACAGGTGTGTTCTACCTGGCTACTCTGACTCCTTCTGTGTCTCGGTTGCAGCACATGTATCAGAAATAATCTCTCAGGGCACCAGGCACACCTGAAAATGTCCTGGGCTTGCTGGAGGAGAGATTTACAAAGCCCAGAGCCCCTTAGCAGTTCCATTTATCACTACCGGAGAGATATTAGCACAGCTCCTTGTCACACACCTTATCCAGGGTGAGGGGATGGAGGTTTGTTTGTACATTAGCTGCCAGGTGGCTGACTGACCTTGGTAAGAAGGGAGATAATTACACAGCTGCCCAGGAGCATAAGCAAAGTATGCTCAACAGCACACGCTTTCTCTTGGAGGGTGACTGGTATTATTCATAACTGCTATTCTGGGGGGCAGGGGCCTTGGTGTGCCTGGAGCCTACTCAGTACCTTGAAGAGGAAATTCCAAAACTCTAATTCTATTGGGAACAAGGTATGAACAAGAGTCAAAGCTCTGCTGGGCTTTTCAGCCCACCTGTGATACAGGGCCTGTCTGCTGAGTAGGATGTCCTACAAGGCCCCATAGGGGATATCACAGGCTCTCTTACAGGCAGTTTCAGGCAATTCCTTGGGATAACACTAAATCAGGCACCAGCATCTAAAGACAGAATAAATCAAAGGCAAGAGGGGTGGTCTGCAGGGAAGGCTTTCTTCCAGAGCAGGAGGATTATATGGCTGGGGCGGATGGGTATGCTCCGGTAAAGGCCTGTGTGTGCTAGGCCTTCCTTTAACTCACAGGTTCCTGAGTTCTATGATAAGATGTCAGGGACTTCCTCCAGTTATATCGTCTCCATGACCCCCGTTCCAGTTCCCTGATATATCAGTTCTGTGTGTCTTACCGTATTGTTCCCATTGTCTTAGTTACAGTTCTGTTGCTGTGAAGAGACACCATGACCACAGCAGATATTTCACTGGGACTCGCTTACAGCTTCAGAGTAAGTTTAGTCCAGTGTTCATCATGGTGGGAAGCATGGCGGCATGCAGGCAAGACATGGTGCTGGAGAAGGAGCTGAGAGTTCTACGTCTTGATCCAAAGGCAGCAGAAGGAGACTGTGTGCCATACTGGGCACAACTTGAGCATAGGAGACTCAAAGCCCACCCCCACAGTGACACACTTTTTCCAACAAGGCCACACCTACGTCAACAAGGCCAGATCTCCTAGTAGTGTCATTCCCTATAGCCAGCATTCAAACACATGAATCTCTGGGGGCCATTCCGATTCAAACCACCACACCAGTCTAACAGTTACAACCAACTCAGTTGAATTCTCTAGTCTTTCCTTCTGATTTTTCTCTCTCTCTCTCTCTCTCTTTTTTTTTTTTTTTTTTTCAGATAGGGTTTCTCTGTGTAGTCCTGGCTGTCCTGGAACTCACTCTGTAGACCAGGCTGGCTCTGAACTCAGAAATCCGCCTGCCTCTGCCTTCCAAGTGCTGGGATTAAAGGCGTGTCCACCACCGCCGGTCATTTTCTATGTCTCTATGAAGGACAAAAGGTCTGTGAGCATCTTGACAGGGACAATAGTGATTTTTTACCAATAGGAAGTGCCAAATAAAGTGCTCGCTGAAACCTTGGGGCACGTTACCTACCTGCTCAGCCAAGATCTGCTGCTGCTGCTGCTGCTGTGCTGTTGCTGCTGCTGCTGTTGCTGCTGCCTCTGCCTCCCCGAAGGAACTGTTGCTTCTGGTGCTCCATCAGCTGGGCTCGTTGATCCATCAGCATCTGCTTCATGATGGCTGCCTGTGGCTGACTGCCTAGAAATCCAAGACTCCCAGGACTGGCTCCGGAGACCATGCTGCCCGACCCTGGGGGCACAGAGTTCTGCATAGGGCCTGTGGTCCGGGGAATACCAACTGCGTGCTGCTCCTAGAGGGACAAAGAAAGCCATTTAGAAATTCTGCGGGAACACTTCCTATCATTTCATGGGAAACTTCTTGGGAGGGAATGGGGCAGAGATCCTAGCTTGGGGATTCCACGGGTCCAGAGTGGTACCAGTTACACTTCCAGAAAACCATCTTGTTTGGGCTTTGCCATAGTAGAACTGGAGAGGGCTCACATGGGCAGAGCAAATAGAAACAGAGAATGGGTCTGGAAATTGGGAAGCCAAGTCATCTGTTTCAAATGGGATGGCATCGTGGCGATGCACTGGGATTTCAACACTGGATTCTCTTTAAAAAAAAGGAAATGAAATGACCCTTGGGGTGGGCTTACCATTCATCTCAAAGGCAATTCCAACCTTACCTTTCTTTATAATCCTAGCACTTACTGTCTACTTTGCTAAAATGGACATCTTAGTAAATAGGAGAGATGCTCACGGAAGCCATATACTGCCACAGTTGTTAACAAATAGACCTGATGCTTGATGTTAGTTCAACTAGTCAAAACACTTGGTTTGTGTGTTTGTTTGTGTGTGTGTGTGTGTACGTTTTACTTTATTTTGTGTGTGTGTGCATTTTAATTCTATCAGGCAGAGGCTTGATAGTAGGCACTGAAAATATTTTATTTTGACCAAAGCGATATAATTTCAAGAGAGGGACTTCTTGGGAAGACCAAGGGGTTCAATCAGAGGGGAAGGGCATGCGAAGGTAACGGTAAGGAAATATAATCAGAGCGAGTTATATATATAAAATGAGAAATAATACATTTTTAAAAGCTATGTAATATCTAATCTCTTTAAAAATAGAATTGCATCTCATGTGTCTGGGATAATTTCAGCACCAGGGCCTGGACTGGGACTCTTGGCTCTATAATTATTTGTCAGAGAGTTGATAGCAACTTAGAAGGACTGACCCCCAGGGGATAGAGGTAATGTGTTAAATAGCTGATCTCACAGAGCCCAAGGATATCTGGTAGAGTGCCCTCAGAAGGGATGTCTATGCAGCTGGACAGTGGAGGCTACCAAGGAAAATGCACAGGCACAGGAGGTGTGTAGACAGAAAAGCCAGTTTTTAGGCACTCCTATCAACAAAGTGGCAATGGTAAATGCTGTGACTGTCCTGTGGAAACAGTCCTTTCTTCCAATTCACTGGTGTCAAGCAATTAACTTGAGCACAGGAGCACAGACTTAAATGGCACTCACATGAGGACAGGCACAGCAGTATTGTGATGACAGGCATCCTCAAGAAACCTCACAAGAAAAATCAATAAAATACAATATCTACTATTATTTTAAATTCTAATCCAAACTAGATTTTTAATGTATCCTCCCCTCTGCGTGGCTACTGTTTTGCTGTAGATGTGGTAGATTAGGCAGACAATTTTCTCTCAAAATACAGAAACCAGATTCTGTCTGTCTCTCCAGGGCCAGTTTGGGGTTGATCCCCCATAAACCTGGGCTTGTTGGCCTCTGGCTTCTCTCTTTGCCTGGTGCTGACCTAGGCATGCAGTCCTTTCTGGTGAAGTTCCACCGAATATTACATTCCCTACTCACTCTGCTTCCCTGCACCCAAACAAAACTGGATAACCAACACAAAGCATATCGATTCTTCAGAAACAATAGCTAAGGGAGATACGGTTGTTATGTCAAGTTGTTCAGTCCACAACAGGACGGTCCCTAAGAGAACCAGGGTACTGATGCTGGGTCTAGTTCAGTATTATTTCCACTTACTTCCCTGAACTCTAAGTCCACAGTGCCAAGCACATGTATCAGAACAGCTTATAGTCTAAACATGAGTCTTTTTGGTGTAAGTGCTGGCTAAATTCCATCTCCATAGTCCACGATAGAGGCTTTTATTTATGCGCATTCTCTGCAATCAGGTGGAGAGCTGTGAAATATTTTTAATGTTAATAAAGGACATTTATGGCTGCAGGTATCTAGGTACACAAGAGACTTCCCTTATCTTCTCGTACTGCTTGCTACCAATTTCTAAGCCCCTCCTTCCTACAAGATCAAGCTGTTTCTTGCTCCTTGCTAGACAAATGGCTGATCAACTTAACACTTCACGATAGAGCTAGTCAACCAGCAGAAGGACAGATAATAGTTTTTCTTCCATGCATTTCAGTCTGTTTAATATTTCCCGGTTTTGATGAAGAAATTTTTGAAGAGAAAATGAGATCCAAGGAAAGACAACACTTTTTTAGCTTGTTTTTGAAAGGGCTGTTCTTCCTGGCACTTTCTCTCTATGCACTTTGAGATTTTGTGGCCCATGTGTCCCTCTGCGTAGCTGAAGAATGAAGCCAGGAGTGAAGGGCTGCTTCATAGCCTTCTCTCCCCTGGGAAAATAAGGCAAATGAGGCAATGATATTCATATACGAAGCCACATTTTGTCCCTGTGGACACAGACAAGCCATTACCTCTGGGGTTACTTTCATTCCCCAAATGGTCCTGTCCCCAAAGTTGTTCAGGTTCTTAATGCAGACTACACGACCCAATATGGCTGCAATGTTGCCTTCCAAGCACGGCATCTTTAGGGCGTCCCAGCAAGTGCACAGGTGTGCTCCAAAGTGTGAAAGCACAACATGACTTGTTTACAAACGAAGCTGGTGCAGGCGGCTGTTTATGTTGTGAGGCTTCTTTTAACCTCGAATCTAAGAGGGCTTAATGAGAAATAGTCTGTCAAATTCCAGTATTCCAAGTCCCTGCTCTTGTTTCTATGGAGGACACACACTGGGTTGTGCAATTAGAGAAAACCAGAGTGAGCTTTCGTCATGCGACATGTAATGCCTTGGAGCCAAATGATGCAGTATTTTTAGTTTTAATTACTGGTTTGTTCTCCACTCCCAGCCCAGCGACCTCCCCTTGCTTTCCACCCAGAATCTTAATACATTCTCCTCTCCTTGAATCCAATTTGCTACGCAGATTTTCCAGGCTCTCCAAGCACTCTCACTTTTCAGTAAAATAAGGGGAGGAAATAAAAAAGAGAGAGATCAAAACCAAAGAACCTGTCTTACACATTCACCTTCCGCTCCAGGGACAAGAGCTTAACAATTTTCTAACGGCTAGAGCGAGGTAGGAGGGTGTAAACAACACTCTAGCCTCCCCCCAAAGAGGCAGTTTCCGACTTCAAAAATCAGAGGCGATAAAAATATCTTCTGAGAACAGCCAGCTGTTTATTTATAAATCCCACTCGTGGGGAAACTTGCTTTCTCTGAAGGGATTTTTACGCCCCAAGAACACGCAGCATTTGAGTGATAGGGCCAGAGATGCGGCGGGTATGGAAGACCATTGGTTCCTGGGAGGGACAGGATGCGACATCCTGTGTACTTGGATCCAGCAGACCCTGGCTTCATCATTTTCTAGGTGGCCCCAGGCCCTCTTGAGCAGCTGTTGTTTTGCCGGTAGCCCAGCAGAGGGTGATGTGAGCCCGGGACCGCACTCCAGGCCTCGCTCTGAGTCGCCCCCCCCCATCCTCCGCCCCCCTATCGCAGATGGCTTAATCAGGGCTGGGTCCCCCCGCCCCGCCCGGGCAGCCGCTGCGGACGTGGAGCCCGGCAGTCAAAGTGTTCTTGCGTACAGCAGGTAGCCTGGCAACTGCGAGCATAATACCGAGCAGATGGTGTTCGCACGGCGTGATGGACATCACACACGACAGCCTGAGACAATCCAGGAATTCCCTGGTGGCTCGAGGCCCTCTTTGCACAAAATGAGTTCTCTCACCATGGCGGTGCATCTTAAGGGGTGGAGGTCTCTCTCTTCCCTACTCTCTGACACCGAACTGGTTTCTTATTACCGATTTTTCCCCAGCCAGAGGGATGAGGGACTTGGCAGGATGGGGTGAGGGGTTGGGGGGCGGGGGTAGGCAGGAAGAGGATGTGGAAGGAAACTGAAGGATGGCGGCCGGAGGAGATGCAGGGGGGCAGTGGCGGCCAGATCCAGGGGCACCTTGTCGTTGGAGGGAACAGGGTTCCTCTAGTCAGGCACAATGCCTGTGCAGGGAGAAGGGACCTCTGCTCACCCTGCAACCGCGTGGCCTACCAGTCGCCCAAATGAAATTTAGGGTTTTCGTTAAAAAGTCCCCTGGGGTGTAATTTAGCCTCTTCAACTCCAGCCTATCTCCTTACAAGTCCTCAGGGGGCTCTGGAAAAGGCGCAGGAGTAGGGCCGGGAGCTCCAGGCTGGCCAGAGAGCGCCTCTAACAAAGCCCAGGAGCTCAAGAGCAGGGCGGTGCCCTGGGGCCCCCTGAGAAACTCAGCCTGACACTCTGGGGGTGGGCATATAGCCCAGTGCTACCACTGCGTGTTCTGTAGCTTGGAGAACACCGGAGGAGGAAAGCTGTTGTGGGTAAGAAAGAGTTGGAATAAATCAATAAGCAAACAGGGCTACCGCGAAAACAAATCTCTGTCTCTCTCTGTCTCTCCTTGTCTCTGCTCTCTGTCTCTCTCTCTCTGAACTGGGTCAAGTAATAGGAAAAAAATCCAACCAATCTCGGGCCAAAGAATTTTTGACTAAATTCTAAGTATCAAAAGACTTCATATCCAGTATTTAGAGGCTGTCTACAAAGGCAGGTTTTAAGTTTCAGAGGGTTAGGGTCTATGGAAGGTGACAGCTAAGGTCACAACCTGCCCAGCAAGAGTTTAGTGCTTTCATGTCAGTGAGTAGTAGGCAGGATGGAAGAATCCATCACCAAAGGACCCCTGTTGTGACTCCCAGAGGCACGGGCAGGCCATCTTGTCTCCACCCAGAGTCCCTTGAAAATTTGAAAATCACATTTTAAAGTGGTGAGTGACAATGAAAACTTTGGAGATGAAAAAGGCTAAGAAGATGTGAAAGTCTCCCCTCATTCCATAAGAGAAATCTGTGTACAGCAATGGCCAAGAGTGCAGCTTCTCAAAGTGTGGTCCAGGTTCAACTTACATTAGCATTCCCTGGGGGCATGGCAGAAATGCAGATTCCCTGGCTCCACCAGGCCTACCAATCAGACCAAGTTCTCCAGGTGATGGGGTACCCTGTAGTAGCTTGAGAATTACTGGAGCGAGTAATCCTGGCTGATTGCAGCCTGGCCCTGATTTGATTGCAAACTTGCATTTTCAAAATCAAGCTTGGGTGCAGGCTTGCTCTGGCTTCAGTGTGAAATCTGCTGCATTTAGAATCAAACTCCCCCTCCCTGCTCAGGGCTGCTAGGCTGGCTCAATGATATTTGTCACGAAGACCTGAGAATTCTCAAGGGAACCAGGGGCCATAACTCTTTCTAGAAGGATGGTACTCCAGTTGCAACTGATCTCTGAAAGCTGAAAGGTATCGAAGACCAAGGGATGGGGCTTGGGGGAGGGGAGTGGGAGTTGGGGGTTCCTTGCCAAGGGAGAGATGCAGGCATGCCCCGAATTTCCTGAGGGTAGCAAGATAGAAAGCTACGGTTTGACAAATATCTCCTCTGGCTGGAAAAGGTTCTTTAAATAAAGAGGAAACCACAGGGCACACACTAGACGATAACAGACTTGCCTGAGGAACTCAGCATAGTCTGCTAGGTGCCTTTACCTATGGAATCAAATGCCTTCTGTTGATTAGAAAGTGCAAATCTCTGAGAGGTTAGGGAACTCATCTGATTGTCCCACAGCTGGTGCGGCATCTTTGGGATTTGAACTTTTCTACCAAAACAGACGTCTGGTCTCAATTGAGCTGACTGCCCAGGAACACTCTGGAATAAAGAGCGAGGCACGGGAAGGGGGGAAAGACGGACACAGAATAAAAGTAGAAACTATTAGAATTGAAAAGAAAAATCAAAGAATGAAATTAAATGTGAACAACAACAACAAAAACCAACTTTTTTTTTTTTTTTTGTTTGTTTTCTGAGAGTCCAAATCAGGATGTCTCTGTGTTATCAACTTTGACATTTTTTTTTTTTTAACAAAAGGGCAGAAGACTAGGCTATCCAACCATAAGAGGAAAGATGAAACAAAGTAAATTAAAATCTGAGTTCCCTCTGAAGTCTACCAAGTGTCAGGGCAGCAGCATGGCCTGTAGATGGTGGCAATCTGAACTAATTTCCTTTTTCAATGAGATTTTTTTCACTGTACGGTTGGAAAGTAGCTTACAACAAACTCCCACCAGAGCCCCAACGATCACCCCAAACATCTCTGCTTCCTAAGATGATTGGAGAAGGTTGCACGAAAAGTTTGTTTTCAGCTGAGTACACTGGCACATGCTTGTAAACAGTAGCACTTAGGAGGCAGAGACAGTTGAGGACTAGCCTGGACTACAAAGTAAGACTCTCCTATTGTTTGTGTGATTATTTCCCCCAAACAGTTGGATTTTAAGGCCGTGACTAACAATTTAAGAAGTGTTTCACTCAAACAGTAGTAACTAAAGGCCAGTTCTATTACCAAGAAGAAGCTCTTTCCTTATGGGGACCCAGGGACCCGACTAGAATTCAGATCCTCTATGGGACCAGGACTGAGACACTCTGCTGGCATAGAAGCATCTGCAGGAGCTCTCTCTCTCTCTCCTCTCTCTCTCTCTCTCTCCTCTCTCCTCCGAGACAGACACATGGAGTATACAGAGAAACAGAGAGAGAGGGAGGGAGAGAGAAAGAGAGAGACAGACAGACAGACAAAAGTTGATGTTGCCTGTCTCTTTCTTTTGCTCTTCACACTGCTCTTTGAACTGGGTTTCTCACTGAGCCTGGACCTCATGGGTTTGGCAGACTGGCTGAGCAGCAAGGCCCTCCTGGCTCTGCCTCTCCAAACCTGAGATTACAAATCTTTGTAACCTGGGTGCTGAAGATGGAACTTGGGGTCTAAGACTTGCTTTGTAAGCATTTTATCCATTGAGCCATCTCCCCAGCTCCTGCAGTAGCTTCCTCCAGGGTAGATCGTGTGTTGTGCTTCTAGTTTGGTTCTATGGAAAAGAGGCCCAGGGCTTTAAACTTATTTTTTTCCCTAGATTTTCAATGAGCAGATAAATGATGTCTACTTAGACACCGAAGACAGCAGAAAAGTTGTGGCCACAAGTTTTTTATCCACACATGAAAATGTCTGAAACAAATTGCATTATTCTCCAAACAATACAACATTAACTTTACAACATTTACATTTTTTAAGGTATTACAAGTGGTCTAGAGATGATTGAAAGTATATGGGAGGATGTATAGGTCATATGTATATCCCATGACAGCTCAGATAAAAGACTTTGAGCATCTTTGGTGTGTTGGGGTATTTGTCCTAGACCTAATCCCCCCAGATTCTGAGGGAAAGGCTGTATTGAAAACATGCATGCTGGGCTAGAGAGTTAGCTCATTCCTAAGAGCAAGTACCACTCTTGTAGAGGACACACATTCAGTTCCCACACCCATTCCAGGCAGCTCACAACCACTAGTAACTCTAGACACATGATCCAGCTCCCTCTTCTGGCCATCACAGGCACCTGCACTCACATGACAGATACAACACACACACACACACACACACACACACACACGTGAGGATTAAAAACAGTATCTTTAAAATAGGAATGTTGTTGGCTTTCCTGCTCTCAGCCAGGCAATCCCAGAAGTTTTAAAAGCAATGTATGAAAGTAGGAAAAAGAAAGAGGCAACACTTGTTTATAGCACTCCAAGATAACATTGTTCATCTTATAATTGCATTCACACACACCCCTCCTTTCCTTAGCAGGAAAAATGTATTTTCATGCTCTTGATGATGGCATTGTGTCTGACAGTACATACTACCAAGTAAAACTTTATAAGACAGGAAAATGAGAAAACGGAAAGTTCCAACTTTCCAAATGCTTAAATACAAGTTACAATTTACTAGCAGTTTATCTTAGTGGCTCATTTCCTGGACAGTGTATTTTGTTCCTTGAGGATAGAAGTTTGTATATTTTGCCCCCAGCATCCAGTATAGTTGAAACACAGTAGCAACAAGCTGCACGTTTGTGGAATTCAGCTAACTAGGCAGATGAATTCTAGCCTAAGCCAACACGGGGTGTGGAGAAAAGACGTGTGTGCCAACAGACTGTTTCTTTGAGGGTCTGGTGGGGCCTCTGGGAATGTTAAGGAAAGAGTTAAAGTTGGCAGGACTCTATGAAGCTGTGGAGAGCAACCAAGGAAAGGTCAGGTTTTCAAGGACTTTCTTGGACATAAAAATACAACAAAAAATTACCAGTGTTTCTTATCAGTGCTCTGACCCAAGTCACAATCCCACCCTGCGTTAGAAACATAACTTTGAGAGTTGTGCTTTTCCTCTGCCTCTGATGTAAATTACAGACTTCCTCTGATCCTTTTGTTGCACTTAATTCCACCACCAAAGCAACGCTAAATTGGTTAAAAGTTCATTAGTGTGCAACAACAGCGGTTCAATTAAATAAATTATGGCACATCCATACCGTGAATGTGAGGCAGTCAATGGAAATCATGCCTTCTTGGATGGTCTAATTACACAGAGGGAGCTCACTATGTGCAGCTGACAGAGGGGAAAAACCATCTCTGAAACACTAGTCACAGGAAATATTATATAGTCACACCACACACCACACACACACACACACACACCCCCTGTCTGATAGTATATAATATATAATATTGGAGACAGGTTTCACTGTGTAGGCCTGGCTGGCCTGGAACTCAATATGTAGACCAGGCTGGCTCTGAGATCACAGAGATCTGCTTGCCTCTGCCTCCTGAGGGGCAGGGATTAAACACGAGCTTCATCATTTTCAGCTCTAATTTTTGTACTTTAATATTTTCATATTATGAATGCATGGCATTTTTTAATTTTTACGTGACATTAATTAATTAGTTTTGTTTATTATGTATTTGTGAGGCAAGGCATACAAATGGCGTTCAGAAAGTAATCTCCAGGAGTGAGTTCTCTCCTACTGTCACTCAGGTCCTGGGGACTAAATTCAAGTTGTTAGGGTTGGCGGCATTGGCTTGCTGAGCATGAACATACTAGACTTTTACATAGATGGTACTTTTTGATTGTTTTGTTTTTGTTTTAGGACAAGATCCCATGTAGCCTAGGATGATCCTCCAGTCTCCACCTCCCAAGTACTGAGATCACAGACATGTGTATCCATGACCACTTAAGTACTTCTTATCTAAGAGTGAGTCTAAACTGACATGGGGCAGAACATAGTTCGTGAAGGACCCAGGACACGTCTGGCGTGTGGCTACTTCCCTGAGTCTACTCTCTACTGTACTCTACTGTATTCTACTCTACTCTACCAATAGAAAATGTTCAAGGCACAGAACGTATGAGCAACTGAGTTTGCTCATTACCACATCCATCCTGGTTTTCACTGCTTCAGTGGAAAGCCCTCGAGTGCAGCCAGGAAAGGCTCGGAGCACACTGAGCACCTTCCAAATCCCATCTCCCCTTTAGTGGAACTAATCTGCTCTCTGTGACGTTTCTTTATTCTAGGCTGGAAACTACAGAGATGGCTAAGGCTGCAGGGTGTTGCATGCTTGAAATCCTAGAGGCCCTGGAGGCTGAGGGTATCTAAGAGCTCCAAGCTATTTCAGTTTCCTATTCTGTTGCTACAACACAATACCTGACAAAAACAACTTAAGGGAAGAAGAAAGGGAGGGAGGAAGGAAGGAAGAAAGAAAGGAAAGAAGGAGGAGTCCTAGTTACTTGATCATAGAAGACACTATGATCAAGGCAACTTATAGGAGAAACATTTAACTGGGTCCTTGCTTACAGTTTGAGATGGTTCCTACACGCTCAGCATGGCAGGAAGCAGACAGGCAGGGATGTGGGGCAGTAGCTGAGAGTTGTACATCCGAGTCACAGCCAGAAGGCAAAGCACGCACACTTGTGAGAAGGGGAGGAGGTGAGGGTGGCACTTCGGTTTTTGAAACCTCAAAGCCCACTCCTAGTGACACACTCCTCCTATAAAGCCACACCTCCTAATTCTTCCTAAAGGGTTCCACTTTCTGGTGACTAAACATTCAAATGTGTGAGCCCATGGAGGCCATCCTCATTCAAACCACCAGGGAAGGGTTTATTCTGCTCATAGTCTGAGGGTAGAGTCCTTCACAGTGAGAAAGTCATTGCAGCTGGAGCGTGAGGTAGCTGGACACACCACATCCATGGTGGGCAGGCAGAGAGATAGAATACTCATCTTGTCTCCCACCCCCGCTTTTTTTTTTTTTTTTTTTTTTTTAACAAAGTTAGGGATCTCAGTCCAAATTCAGGGTGGGTTTTCCCACCTCATCTAACCCAACCTAAAAACTCCCTCTCAGATGTTCTCGGAAGTTTGTCTCCTTAATAATTCTAAAGTGTGTCAAATTGGCAACATTAACTATCTCACAGGTCAACCTGGGGTCCCATAAGTCTTTTCTGTGGGCTGTAAGACCTGCTGAGAACAATGTAGCACAGAAGGCAGCAGAGATTTTTGCCGCCATCCAAGAGGCTCAGACTGTAAATGGCTTGTCTGCTGCTGTTAGAGTCTCCACCCATCCGACTTTTACTTCCTTTCTTTGACTTACAAACTGTGGGTAGAGTGGTCTCAGCTGCAGTCTACAGCTAGGGTACACTTTTTTCTTGGGCTTTCACCCCTAGTCCAGACCATCCTCTCCCGGCCTCCAGCCTTCTGATGAACTTCTCAAAGCCAAGGTTGCGTAACTGATACACAGGCCTATCTTGTGTTATACTGGGAGATGGGCCAATGTTTCCATTTATAGACAAGAGCACTGCTGTGCTGCCAAATGGAGCGCGGTGCTGGTGTGGCTACAAGATGAAGAAAGGAAAGAGCTGGAGCTCAGGGCTTACAGGGAACCCTTGAACCTCCTCCGCTAGCCTGGGGACAGTGACTGAGGAGACTCAGCTCTAACCATCTGAGAGGAGAGTCTTCTAATAGCTATCCATTTCTATGCCGGCCAAACACTGCCACAGGAGGGTCAGGGTAGCCTGCCCTGCTGGCCTCATGGCAACTGGGCCCATCTGTAGGCAAACCACATGAGTATGTGAGGCTGAGGAGGGGGCAGTTGTAGACCACTGCCCTTTGGGTAAGACACGGTGGTTGGCCTCTTGAACTCAGCAGATGGGATACCAGACAGAAACATGCCTAGATTGGATCTGTTAGCATTCCATCATGCAGTGGGTGGGACTGACAAGGCCCCGCCCCTCTTTGCAGTTATGCATATAATGTTATTGGGAAAGTGAGAGACAATTTCTTCAGTGGTATAGATGCTTATAAGTTGCCCATGGTCCTTAAAAAAAAACAACCCTCTACCCCTGCTTCTGTAAGTTCCCTTAATTAAACTCATTGGTTCACCAAATAGGCCTTGAGTGGAAGTGTTCCTTTGGTTTGTGTTTGGTGCCCAGTCATGGGGCAAATAGATACTTATTTGTCACCCCCCCCCCAAGATCCTGGCACAGGCACCTCCTAGCATCTGTAAGAGTAGCATCCTGCTGGATAGGGCAGTGGTGGGGCTTGAGGAGGGTAAAGCTTGGAACCTGCACTTGGTCTTTTACACACACACATCTTGGCCTAGAAAGAGTTCTCAGAGGATGCTCACAGGTTGAGGGTGGGGGGCTAGGGCCAGGAGGAGCTGGGGTGGGTGCAGAAGGCTGGTTGTGTGTGGGCCTTACACATGCAATACCCTTAGAATATTTATTTTTACACACATTCTGCCATTCGGGTTGACAATGGGAACATTTTGGTGAAACTGAAACATCGTGATCCATTTTTGTGGTCTACACTGTATGTACTCTGTAATGTTCTTCTGCATGTGCTCATGTGTGTGCCACTGCAAGTGTGTACATCAGGCTAACAACAGTCTTGGGTGTTGTTCCTCAGACTCTGTCCACTTTGTTTTTTTTTTTTTTTTGAAACAAGGTGTCTCCTAGAACTTTAGCTTGCCAATTTAGGCTAGGCTGGCTGGCCATCAAACGCCAGCAATTGGCTAGTCTCTGTGTCCCCAGTGCTAGGATTATAAGTATATACCATAATCCTTGACCAATTTATTTACTTACTACTGTGTGTGTGCATGTGCCTCTATTTGCACACACACAAGTGTACATGTACATAGTGTGTGTAGGTCAGTGGTCAACTTTGTTGGGTTGGCACTCTATTTCCAATTTTTACACAGGTCGTTTGGTCTTGTGTGGCCAATCACCAGCTGGCCCACCCCAGCATTGTTTATGTGGCTTCTGGTGTACACCCCCTGCCCAGCCGTTTAAGAACATTAGTTGGGTTCCAGGATTGAACTCAGGTCCTTAGTGCATACAAGGCAAGCACTTGCCCACTGGGCCATCTTGCCAGCTCTCAACTAATATTCTTTCTATATGCCCTGCACTTGAGAGAAGTAGCCCTAATAACATTTTTATTCATTTTATAAATATCTATAAGGTGGACCTAAAGAATAAAAGTGGCCCAGGTATTTTCTTAACCGTGAGACTTGGAGACAGAATAGGATAAATGAGCAGTTTGAGAAGAAATGTTGACCTCAATCAGTTTCCTACTTTGCTCCTGCATGGTGAAGGGGAAACAGCCCGAGTGGATGTGCAGGACACTGGACTCAAGGGCTAGCTGGCTTGGTGCAAGGCTCTGCCTCTACTTGATAGCAGATTTAAGGATAAAAGAGGATTTGACTGGGAGTCTAGATGGAATTGTAGATTCCTGTTTGAGTGGAAGAGAAGAGAAGGAACCACCATTGGAAGGCAAGGTGAGGTGCTTGTCTGGGTGTGGGGGAACCCATCCTTGCCAGTAGATTGGGGAGAATGACTAGCAAGAGACAGGCCCAGACACAGGCAAGACATGTGATATGACCAGGGGACAGCAGGAGCTGAGGTAGGCTCTCAGATGACAAATGCATCATTCTATAGCAAGTGTCAGGTAGAGCAGAGATTAGACTGGGGCTGTCTGAGGAAGTAATGGGAGGAAGGCTGGGGTGGTAGCCCTGGGGTAATCCAGCCTGCTGTTGAAGTGAATCTGGTTTCTCACTGTGGAAACTGAGGATGGAGTCAAGTCACTTGCTAGGTATTATCCAGCAAAGCTCTGCAGCTCCTCCATCACATGCCAAGACCGCTGAGTCACAGCTCATACTCGCTTCTCGTCTGTTATTTTCCCATTGCTTGAGCCCATGTGATTACTAGAGATCTGGCCTTGCCTGCAAATCAAGTGTAGACATAGGGTGGTGCATGCCTACAATCTCAGAACTCAGAGAGCTGAGGCAGGAGGATCATCAGTTTGAGGCCAGTCTGTGTTATATGTGAGACCCTGTTTCAAAAGTAAAGAAATAAAACAAAAAGGCAGATAAGATAACTCCAGTGTGTCATATACTTTCCAGTCTTAAGTAACTCATTGCACGGGCTGGAGAAGGGGCTTAAGCACTTGTCGTGTAAGCATGAAGCCTAGAGAGAGAGTCTCCAGCACCCACATAAATGCCGGGTAGGTATGGTGGTCCATCTACAGTTCTAGCAACAAGAAGGTGGAGATGGGATCCCAGAGCAAGCTGGCCTGCCACTTTGTTGACTAGCTGGCCAAGCTCTGGGTTTATCTGAGAGACCCCGCCTCAATGAAAAAGTGTGAAAAATGTGGAAAGTGTCAAGACAGTAGTTAACAGGGTCTCCACTGTGGATCATCAGACCATCAGATGATCCATCGGGCTTGGCCATCAGCCTCAGAGCTTCCCAGACACCAAACCCAGCTCTTGGCCCCATTCTCCATAAGGACCCGAAGCATACCATAGCAGGCCCTTCACACAGCAAGCCTCATAAGGGTTTGTAATGGAGAAGAAATCTTTCCCACCGCCCCCATCTCAGAACACAAGGGTAGGAAGCCAGAGCCATGTCTCAGCCAGTGCCTACAGCATAATAGAGTCTTAATAAATGCATCTGGAGGCTAGATGCTGTTCTGACTCTAGTAACACTGGCTCAATTATTATTATTAATAAATATTGTACAAAGACATTTTAAAAATGTGGAAAGTGACAAGGAAGACCCTGTCCATATGGACACACACACACAGCACATACACATACACACAACACATGAATGCACAGCTTACACACACACACACACACACACACGTGAGATAAGAACTTAATGTATGTAAGTATAACCTCAGTATATCATGTTTAATATTGTGTACTGTGACTTTAAAAATATCTAGCATAAGCAGGCATGGGTTCTGACTATTGTCAAAGAGCTAATATTTTCTGGGGATGAAAGGAAACCAGAAAACAACAGGAAATAAGATCAAAACGACTTTGAGAGGACGGCAGCTTTTAATTTTGTGCTTCTTTACTTGCTCCCCAACTTTTCCCTTCCTGCTAAATGCTTCAGTCAATGTCTAGGAAAGCCTGGGAAGGCAGAGTAAAAGTCTAGGGATAGCCCAATTTGGATTTTAATAAGCAGTCTTTGTAACAAACGCAGTAACTATTTGCTAAGCATAAGTTCACACTTGGACAGAAACAGTCAAAAAAGTACTTGGATCTTATTGCTGTAACTTGTTTGCAACAGAAATACTGTGTTAAATAAAAAAATAATGCTTAAGTTAGCACGTGGTGTGATATTGTCTTACGGATAGTGTTGGCCTTTCCACGAATTTTTAAAAGTAAACTTGAGATGGTGGTTAAAAAAAAAAACATTCGAATAAACTGGTAAACTTGCACGAAGCCACTCAGATCAGTGACAGTTCCTAATTGAAGTTAAGAATCTGCAGGAGACTCTAGGTAAAAGCTTGTTTTGTATTTTAACTTGGAGGCCTGGTGTCTTCTGTTGAACGCATGAAATACCTTCCCTTTGAAAATCTTCCCTTTCTCCAGATGACGGTGCGGTGAAGCAGACTGCCGTTCCTAACACTGAAATTTCCCGAGCCTGAAAGATGGATGCAGCACCTGGCCCGCCTGTCTCCCACTCTGAGGGGAGGAGCTACAAATCTCTCTCAGGCTCCCAGGGCCCCTGCCATCTCTGTCTTTCCCACACTGGCCTCTGTAGGAACGAAATTCCTCAGATGCTTGACACTAGCCAATTTGTTTTCCTTTCCCCTCCCCCTTCTCCACCTCCCTTTCTAACATGGCATATTCTATCTGTGCCTCTCAAAGCCAGGGGCCAGCAGCTCTAGGCTCCCCTACTCTGAATGAACCTCTTCTGCTCTGTGTTCTGAAGGAGAAAAAGGGGGGCTTGCCATCAAACGTTTGGGGAGAATCAAATTTAAACATGATTTTGTTTCTTTCCTCTCTTTGAGGCACGATCTTGCGATTTAGCCCCGGTGCATCTCGAACTTGTGATTCTTTGGAATTACAACTTGTGCCACAGCGTCTGGTTTAAATATTATTTGTCAAGATTCCTGAGGAGTGAAGGAAGCAACCAAGTAGAAAGCAAAACCCATAGGGACTAACTAGTACAGCCACCCCACGTGTGCCTCTGAGACCAAACCACGTGTACCACCAAGCCATGCCACGTGTACCACTGAGGAAAACCGATGAGGAAATGGAGGAGTGGAGTGACAGGAGACTGCACGGGGCACAAGGCAATTGTTTTCCTCATCAGTATAGGATTTTCTCCTCCAAGCAGCTAAGTATCTTCACTTTAGAGATGGATATGTTTGAAAATCTCATATGAGGGCTGGACATACGGGTTTAGATGTACAGTTTTACCTAGCAAGGGCCTGGATTTTATCTTCAACACTACAGAGAAAGAGCAAGAGCGAGAGCGAGAGGAAGAAAAAAGAAAGAAAAAAGAAAAACAGTAACAATGCCTCTCTCCCAAAACATTGTAGCTAATATTTATTCCTTGTCCACATTATCAGACTTATGCCTGATACTTAAAAAAAAAAATGGTGTGGGAGCCTGCGTGCGTGCGTGCGTGCATGTGTGTGTGTGTGTGTGTGTGTGTGTTGTGTGTGTGTTCCTGCCTGCAGAATTCAGGTCAGTTACGGTTCGTCTATCCCCACTTTTTAAAGACAGTGTGCCCCCACTGAACCTGGAGCCCGCTGATTGGTGAGACTGGATGGCTGGCAAGCCCTCCATCCATCTCTGCTCCTCCCCTCTAGGGCTGGGTTTACAGATGCTCACTGCTCTGCCCAGCTTACCAGTAAGCACTTTACTCGCAGGACTATCTCCCCAGCCATTTTGCCTGGCACTTTTTAAGAGCACTGGGAGCATAGAGATCTCTGCTGGGCTTTTGCAGAGCTAATGGCAAAGAAACCCCACAACAACACTGCCTAGTACCTTAAGCTTCCATGTCCCCGAGGGCTTTGTGACTGTGCCTCCATTCCTTTCAACTGTCTGGAGGCTAATTGGAGATGGCACTTTGGAATTGAGGGTCAGCAAAGTGGGGTAAAAGGGAAAGACATCTTGGGCTTTGCAGTCTCTCTGCCTCGTATTCAGCCTACAGTGTCTGGAAGGAAACAGCTGCACGGGGACTTAATTCCACGAGGGTCTAAGATGCTCAGAGGAACTCAGCTCAGGGGGAAGAGAGAAGATAGCAATATGCATACGTGGAAATGACTGAAACTGGAGGCAGGGGAGTATAGAAGAGGAACTTGCCTCGGGTAAGATCAAGAATAGATGCTAGCTGGGGACACGCTTCTATCTTTGTCCTCAAAATCATGTTAAGGTCTGGTTTGATACATTGTTACTCAAAGCTATGCTTTCTGTAGTCTGTAAATTTCTGGGATTGGAAGGAAACTTCGCTTCCTCCCCACACCAGTCCAAACTACCTTGGGGAATTGGGCAATTTGAAGGGTCAGTTCCTTAGACTGTGAGAAGGGCAGTTAGGCTGGAGGCATAGTGAGGGGTCTCGATCTAACAGGGTAGTCTGCTGGCAGCCATTTTGAAAGACTGCAAACACAACGTGGCTTTGCTTTGCTGGCTTCAGACAACAGCTTGTCTTGCTCACTCAGTGTGTACCCCATTTCGGGTCCTGCATCTTGGTGAACAGATGGTAGATAAGACTTGGTACATGAGCCCTGCCCTTGAAGTTCCAGAGAGTCCTGCAGTGATCAACAACAATCCAGCATTTCTACAGAGAGTTCAAATGTGACACACACACACACACACACACACACACACCATACATATATACATATGTAGATAGCATGTGTATATGGAGGCTGGAGGACAACCTCATGTGTTTATCATGGACCATCACCTTTCCTTTTTTGAGACAGGTCTCTCAGTAGTCTGGTGCTCATCAAGATAGCTGGACTGGCTGGCTAGTGAGCTCCAGTGTCTGCATCCCAGAGCAGAGATTACAATGCCATGATACCATCTACACCTTTTTTATGTGGGCTCTGGGTATCAAAACTCAGGTCCTCTCAAAAGGACTTTACTGATTGGCCCATGTTACCAGCTCTGTAGCAAATCTTTCTCTCCAGAAAAGATTAGAAATTTCCTCTAAATGCCTGTGTGTGTGTTGTGTGTGTGTGAGGGGGAATCAAGGAATGGCTTCAAGAATATATTTCTGATTATAGAAAATAATAGCAATGTCTGGATCTGACATTATGTTTTTAATTTAACTTTTATATTTTTTATGTGTATGAGTGTTTTGCCTACATGTTTGTGTGTACCTCGCATGTGTTCCTGGTGCCCACGGAGGCCAGAAGATTCCCTAAAACTGGAGTTACAGATGGCTGTGCGCTGCCATGCAGATGCTAGCACTTGATTTAGGTCCTCCTGAAGAGCAACAAGTGTTCGTAGTCATCAAAACCATCCTCCAGCCCCTATGCTTTTACCTTTGAGGTTTCTTTGCAATTATACAATTTTTTTTTATTTAAAAAAGAAGCATACAGATGCTAAAATGTTGAAAAGCTTTCACTAAGAGACTCTACCTCTCAGGTAACTCAGGGCCATGACACAGGTTGGGTAGCATGAACAGGGATGTGCACACAACCCTTGCCTTACCTGTTTCTCAAAGATTCAAATGGGATTCTGACTGTTCTAGGCCCAGGCCCCATAGACATTGTCCTGAAGGCAACTGAAACTATTGGTTTGTTTTTTTTTGGAGGGGGGGAGGGCTCATAATCTCTGGTTATTATCTATGGAATAAAAAAGGTAACCATAAGAGGAATTTTGAAAGACAGGAATCTTCAGGACCTATGAGGGAACTTCACCCTGAGGCTATGTTCATGTCCCACAATTTGTACAAACTTCTGAGCAAATGCTATCTTCATGTGGATCCTCAGACCAGAGGCAGCAGCAGTGTTTAATTGGTGAGGTTTTCACTCAATTGTGGTACCAGACAGAGCTCTTGCTCCTTGGATATGAATGATACAGAGTCAATAGCTAATCTGCATCGCTGTAATTCCACTATCTCCTTGCACACTCGTACAATGGAACTGAATGAGAACACCCACTGTCCTACCTTGCAAGTTCCAACCCTCCTGAGTGGAATTCATGTTACTTAAAAACAAACTAAGAGACAGCAAAGAAACAATATGGATGGATTACTCATATCACCAGAGTGCAGTGGATTTGACTGGACCGATAGGAGCGAAACACAGCTTGAAAAGCCATGAAACATAGAACATTCTGGAATTCATCTGCAAGAATTCTTTTCCTTCAAGGTAAGGCAGCCTGGGTGCTTCCCACACAGTTCTGTGGCACTGGGAAAGAGAGGACAATCTCCAGCCCCTTCCTGGATGACAATAGAATCTTTACAAACTTAAGTGGGTGTCCCTTGCTTGTGTGTGTGTTTTGTGTTGGTGTGTCTGTCTGTCTGTCTGTGGATGCTCATGCATACCACCATATCTGGTTTATACGTGCATGTGCATATCTGTATGTGTGTAGTGGTGACTACACACATACCTGAGGACATGCCAGCATTTGCTGCCTTGAATCCAATTGAATTAAAACCAGACCTGCTCTAGAAACGGCCTGTGGGACAGTTTGGGGTTCTTTTCTCTTTGTTCCCTAGAGGTAGTGAGCCATAAATCCAAGTTGAACCTCAGACTTACAGCCAGAGTTTCTTCTCACCCTTATTGCACCACATGATGTAACCCGACCCTCTGGAATCCCCACTTCTGCTCACTCTGTCTGACCCCAGTGCCCACACTTGTGTAGCTCATAAGAAAATACATTTAAGGAGGGAGTTGGATCCTCTTCACCTCCCATAAACTTTTTTCCGCATGTTGCCTAGAAAAACGTTTTCCCTAAGATTTATGTATTTTAAATTTCTTAAGTTAGCAATGTGCCTCAAAACCAGCAATTCTCATGTCCTGGCCTCGGCAGCCCATGCTCGTTCCTCCCTACCCCACACCACTTGTGTGAAAGTTTATTGTATTATTCATTTATTTTGAGACAAGGAGTCATTTAGCACAGGTTGGCCTCAACTTGCTAGGTAGCCAAGGATGACCCTTAAACTTCGGATCTTCTCATCTCTGCTTTCAGTGTGTTGGGACCAACAGGCCTGGGCTATCATGTCGGCCTCAGCTGTTTTAAAACGGAAGTGGGGAAGCTTCCAGAAGTGGGGAGTGTTTTGCTTCTGGTCTCAGCTTTAGAGAGAAAGGAACAGTGCTGATGGGCAGGAGGAGAAGGTGCCTGCTTCAGTTTGGGACAGCGCACATTTTCTTCCTTCTCTGAAGCAGTCGTCTCTAGAAATGGGAGTCAGTCCTCGAATGGGAGAGCCTCACTCTGAGTCGTATGTAGTTCAAGCTAAGAATGCATGGTTTTGGGGGTGAGATAGGGTGCAGCATCTCCTTAATGTAGCTCAGGCTGGCCTTGCTCTTTTGATATCCTGGTCTAAGCCTCCTGAGTGTGGGATTACAAAAGTATGCTATCATGCTAGGCTGTAAGTATCATGCTAGGCTGGGGATGACTTTGAAAGGTGAGTTTAGGGTGATTTGTCAAATAACAAAATGTGTCAGCTTTTTTTTTTTTTTCTAAGACAGGGTCTCTGTGTATCTCTGGCTGTCCTAGAAGTTACAGTGTTAGCCAGGCTGCCCTAGATCTCATTGAGATCTTCTGCCTCTGTTGCCTGAGTGCTGGGATTAAAGGCATGCATCACTATGCCTCACCAACAAAAAGCCTTTTAAACCTCCTCTCCCATATCTTTGTCCTAATTAATATTTTTCTTCAAGTGACTTTAGATCCTTTAGAAGACTGTTGTACTTCATATACTACTTGGAGTGCTTAAGTTTCAAGGAATGTCACTCAAGATGGGTTGTAGGTACCCAGGGATCAAAGCAGGGGGAGGGTATGGGTGTGTGGGTTCGGGTGGGATAGATACTGACATAAACCACACCCAGACTACAATCCCACTCTCAAAGTATCCGATTTTGATTTTTATGTGCAAGGATACGGTCGAGCTCTTTTTGATAAAGAAAGGACCACGTAATGTAGAGCGCTCCAAGGAGCCCGATGTAAAAGGAGGCCATTTTTGCTTTTATCACCACTGTGGTATGAGTCCAGAGTAGAAGTTGGAAGCTCATCATCTCCTGCCTGATCCTTAAAATAGAAGTTATCCTCCTGACCCAAGACTTGGAGCTTCTCTTGGCTGTAACTTGGAGGTTCTTATTCAAACTTCCCTTCCAGCTAGAAATTCAACATTTCCCTCAATACGATTATAGACAGCCATGTGCAGGGCCATATTTGGTTCTATATATAGTCCATCAACTATAAGACTCATGAAATTGAAGGCATGTACTATATGTGTCTGAAAAAGGTTACCCCTAACTCTGGCATATCATCCATTGTAAGACGCCTACTAAAAAGAGTGCAGACAGAGAGAAAGTGTTCTAGGATTGTTTAGAGATGGGCCTTAGACATCACAGTGTCTGGGTGTTGACTCTCAAGTAGCCTGGGGTCGGTGTGGTGACTTGCATCACTGGCTCTCTTCCCACTCACAGCCACCCCTGCAAAAAGTGAGCGATGTAGCACTTCCTACCTTCTTCTCTGAAGAGAAAGAGAGGGCAGCTGTGGAAATGGCCAAAGATTCCAAGGAGGCTTCAAAGCCAGGTTTTACCCTCTTGGTCGTACTCAGAGCAAGGCTTGGCACAAACGAACTTCCTGTATTTATCCCCTTTCCTCTCTCTTTCTCTCCCTCCTCCCCTCCCCCTTTCCCTCCATCCTTCCCTCTCTCTCTCTCTTTCATCCCTGCCTTCCTTTTTTTTCTTGGAGGTGTTGAAGATCAAACCCAGGACCTTCTGCAAATTTTCTACAACTATAGTTTTCTGAATGATAGTGAGACAAAACAGAAGCCCCCATATAATGTTGTACATATTTTTTCCAAGACAGCATGTGTAGAGATAAGAAGTAGCAAGAAGAAAGACGTGGCATTTCTTACTCTGAAGAACACAGGACCAGCTCTTAAATAATACTGGCTTGGTTCTAGAAGAGAGGAAAAAAAATCTCGAGGTAGGCAATCACTTTAAACAAGGAAAATGGCCCTCTACATTTCCAATCATATTTCTCAGGCTGCTTGTGCCATCAGAACTTCCTCATGCTGGTACATGCCAAGGCTCAAGGAAGGAAAGAAAATGGGACAGTTGTGTGTAGGCTGAGCAGATTTTTTTGCACCTATATGTGTACGCATACATTTTTCTTAACCTACTTTAGTAAAGGTTCAACCTCCCCTCTGGCCTACCATCCACCAGAGGTAGTGGAAAGGAAAAGTTATTAGGACATGGAGAAGCAGACCTGTTTAGAGGTAAGTTCAATCTTCATTGTCAGAATATCAGCCATTCAGTCCAGTAGCAAAGACCAAGTGCAAATAAGCAGCTGCAGTCCAGTCCTCTTGGCAGACACTACACACGAAACCAGCAAGGGCAGTTCAATCCAGAAGCAACCGCAAGGCTCACCAACTGGCCCAAGGCTGAGGAAGTGGCAAGAAGCCACGGGAACCTCATGAGAAGTTCTTTGGCAAGTTTCTCTCTAAGATGTCACCACAGGCAGAGCTCAGCAACACAATGTAAGGCGAACCAATACATGCGTGTCATTAGTGAGTGAAGAATAGTGGGCGGAGCAAAGCAAACCAATGCTAGAGCTCCCATTGTCTGTGAGGTCATATTTATATTCCTTCTGAGCATTATGTGTCCTTTCACATGTATGCAATAGCAAAACATCCTTTCACGTGTGTGCCCAGCAAGACATCATTTGACAAAATTAACTTTCCAAAGAAGCCAGAAGTTTTTACTACATGTATGCTAGGTCAAGATAATGGGTTACACTATAAACTGGAGGAATTTATTCCTTCTGTCTTCACAAAAGCACAATAGTCTGAGTCTCATTCAGAAGAGGTTTGATTAGTAAAAACCAAATGTATAGAAGATTGGGTGTCATATGATTCAATTTCTATTTTCTTTCCTCATTCACTGGGTTGAAATATCCACAACATAAAATGTATCATTTTAACTGCATTTGAGGGTACAGTTTAATAGCATTAAGTGGATTCACAATACTTTGTAACTATTCCAACTACTTTCAGGACTTTTTCATCATTCCAAACAGAAACTTTGTACATATTAAGCAGCATCTATTTTTTTTCTCCTAGAAGCATTTTAACTGCTATTATGGGTATTGATATAAATTTGGAAAGGAATGTGGGGAAGGCATGATGGGAAAAACTCCGAGTGCAAGTTAAAGATGTTTTCAGATTTGTAAGTGAACTATATCATCTACAGCCTTTCCAACATAATCTAAAACTTATCATGAAAATAAAATGTAATTTTACGAAGTGATTGAAGAGAACTGGGTACCTACAGGCCTCTTATAGTCCTTCCTTATACACCTGGGGAACTGAGGTCACAGGGATGTCTAGGCAAAGAGATCTGGTCCATGTTCAATTCTTTTCTCCATCAATCCCCTGGTCCACTCTCCCCTCTATTACGCATTCACTCTGACTAAGCAATGTCAGTACATGGCCAGGGACAATGGCTACCAAGAAATGTGGCCACTGGCTGGCCCGAGCAGAGCTCATATAAGACGATAACCAGAAATGAAGAGTGTATAAGGACCAAAATGCATACACAGGAGTTGCTAATTCTGTCTGGAAACTGCAACAGGGTAGGGAAGGAGTTACTGAAAACCCCCTTCACCTTGTGGAATGTTAAGAATCAAGATCATGTACTCTCTGAGTGTATACTTATGAGTTGTAAACATGATCCTTATAGAGAGTGTGTGACAGTGACAGTTGATAAGGAAACTATAAACCAGGTATAGGCACAGGCCTGTAATCCAGTGCTTGGTTGTAGGGCAGGAGGATCAAGAGTTCAAGGCTACTCTAGGCCCTATGAGAACTTGTCTCAAAAACAAACTCACAAAGGAAAGAAAAGCAACTATAAGTTGGTATATGCCATGTGTCGACAACTGTATAAAACTGACAGGAGTGTTTGATGTAAAGCAAACCAGGTGAGTGGCAGTGTGTGTTTGTGTGTGTGTGTGTGAGTGTGTATGTGTGTGAATTATTGGTGTTCAATTAAGAATTTTAACATGCACCTATATTTATTTTTTCTGATTATAAATTTATCTACGATGGAAATTTTGGACAACATAGAAAAACCTCATAGCAAAACCTAAAATGGGAAATTCATAGGGGAACCAGTGAGGACCACAACGTGGTAAGGACTTGATCCCTACTGGAGAATAATATTCTCTAACAAAATATTCACCTGGATGAAACAAAGATGGCGGCTGCACTGTTCTGTTATGAGCGGCTGTTATTCTTACTTAAACAATGGTATATTAGTGGTTATTTAGAACATTTTCAATTTTTACCATTTATTTAAAACTATTTACATATGTTTACTGTGTACATGTGCATGTACATCTTTGCACGCGTATGCATGCATGCCAAGGCCATCCACCTTATTTTCTGAGACAGGATCTCTCACTAAACATGGAGCCCCCAGCTTTAGCTAGATTGCATAGCCAGCGGGTCCAAGGGACCCTGTTTCTGCCTCTCCATTGGAATTACAGGTGTGTGTTGTTACGCCTAGATTTTTATGTGGGTGCTGAGGATCCACTGCAAACAAGATGGCGGTCGAAGGCGTGGGTCACCAAGCTTTCCCGCAGCCTCCTTCTCTGCCCATTGCCCTGGGTGCAAGCACAGTACTCTGTGCCGTCACTACTGTTACTACTTGGCAGCAGACACCTTGTGCCTCCTAAATCTGTCTCCAGGGTGGTGAAGGACCAAATGCCACAAACGCCCTTCCCCTGGCTGTAAACCGGGATTCCTCTGCTGTCTGCACTGGACTGGCCTCCGTGTAGCAGGGTGAAAGGCATCCTTCACTCCTGCAGTCGGCTGGTGTCACTTCTCAAGAATGACAACTGGTTTGCTTTTCTACTCATAGCTGTGAGTCGCAGCAACATCTGCAGGCTCTTGGGGCCAAGCACTGGGATCAGTCCAGAGAGAGCCTACTTCAGCGATTCATCTGGAACCTTCTACACCTTAGCATCTTGGACTGGAAGGAACTAAGCCAGCAATGATGACAGCGAACTTGGAACCTATCCCTCTGTTACAACAGCAACTGCAGCGATTCAGGATTTCATATTACTTTATCTTTTTCTCAATGGATATCACTTACTGTAATAACACTTGTCCCCACCCCACCCCCAAATCAATGAAAAGCAAAGAATGAATGTGAACTGTTGCATATGAGCATCAGATCTACAATGGGGACACATGGCTTGCTGGTAGAGCTACTAGGGGCTGAGGATCCCACAAAGAACTTTAGCTGTGTAAATTTTAATCAGTGGGTCAGGATATGGCAATAGGTAAAATTTAAAGAACACAAACAAAAGCCAGCAGCTAGGGACGGCTTAGGAGTCAGGAGCACTGGCTGCTTTGGCAGAGGACTTGGGTTTGGTTCTAAGCACTCACATGGTGGCTCACAACCACTTGTAACTGAAGCTCCTCGGGATCCAATGTCCTCTCCTGGCCTCCTTGGACACTAGCAACATATGTGGTACACAGATGTATGTGCTGGCAAAACACTCATACATGAAACATTTTAAAGATGTTTTTAAAAACCCATACAAATTCTACACTGCAATTTATAAGTCATGTTTTAAAAACTAGATTGTTATCTTAATTGTATGTATATACATGTGTGCCTAGATGTGTTGTGTGTGTGTGGTGTGTGTGTTGTGTGTTAGTGCCTGCAGGGGCCAGAAGAGGGTGTCAGATCCCCTGGAGCAGGAGTTACAGGTTGTTGTGAGCACACTAGAAAAGACCCAAGAAGTCCCTGTACTATCTAATCAATTATTTTAAAGTTTTCCATTGTTTTTATCAAAACTTCAAGGAGTGGCTACCTATCTGCCTGTTCAGAGATTGGAAGAGGGACCCACATGTGCCCAGCTGTTCTCCCGACAAGGGCAACTTGGATCTGTGATTTGGACCTCTCTGAATAACCCTTTTAGAGCAACTTCTGAACACGATGCAGGTACATGTTTCCTTCATCTCTTCAGGTCGCAGGATGATGTTCTTGGTGATACCCACGCTTTGGTTTCCTCTCCCGCTTTCCTGTGTTTCCCATCAACCACACTTCCAGAACGAGCCTTTTCTCATTCTCATCTGTGCTATCTGCTGACTCTCAGTTCTTCTGTGTGATTCGCTTCAAGGCTTTTGCTGGACAAAAACTCTCATGAAGACTGTCATGCACTGACAAATATGCCAAGTGATACCCCTGCTTCCAAAATATCAATCATGCATCCAAAGGGTGACTGGGCTGAAAGAGACCTCTGGGCAGTGTGGCACCTGAACTTCTCTTGATGAGAGCCGACAGGAGATTTTGTTAGATGTTTGTCCATCCATCCATCTGTGAAAAATCACTGTGATGGGTTGAGAGGCTGGTTCTAAACTGAACATAATGTACTTGGAGACAGATGTCCAGCACATCACAGTCATCCAGAGAGAACATTCTTGCTCATATGATTCCTCTCTAATCCCTGATGTTTAAACTGACATGTGAGGGAGGAGAGGAACGTGTCCAGACAAAGCTCAGGCAGGGTGCTGTGGAGCACAATGGGGATGACGGAGACAGAAAACCCACAACAGCAGAGTCTCTGGTTATTTCCCTAGGGAAACAGTATCAGAGGGTTGGGGTGCAACCACAGACTGCCTTGAATATCAACACACTGAAGTATGCAAAACAAACAGAATGAACCCACTGAAGCACAGAGATGCTCGTGGAGGCTTATATGATGATAGGGACATTCTTACCTCCCACCCTTTATATCCAGCCTGGCCTTTCCCTGGGGTGCAGCCTTCCTTCCTACCTTGAGCCAGCACTCCTCCTTTATAAACATAGCTGATATTGGGCTACTGTCTCTGTCCTAGGTGTGGGAGACAGACTAGGTTTTGTCATTAACGATTGAGGCACCTAGGTAAAAAGCCTTATAGTTACTAAAATAAATTATGGAACCCGGACTATAATTCTAGGGCTATAAGACAATTTTGTTTTGTATTTTCTTTATTCTTTTTCCTACCCCCATGAGAAGTATAATTATTTTAATATTTAAGGTGGGAAAAGAAAGTGATCTAAGACCGAACAATCTTCATCCGTGGCTACACAAGCACAGCTGATGCCAAAAATGAATGCATAATGGGAGGGCAGAGTGAAACATGAAGACAGACAGAGACGAGGCAACAGCCATTATTCAGATAAGGTGCAAAAAGGCTTCTGGAAAGTTCTAGGACAAAAGACTAAACACACGATTTGTGACAATGTAGAAAGGATGCCATGTTGGGGGGTTGCCTGGCACTGTCAGTCCGGTACTCATATGAACTGTCTCAGCTCTGGTCCTCAGAGTGATGTTGACTTGTTGTTCCCTGGTGGGTAGGAAGAGGCCTGAGGGATGTGGGATTGGACAAAGGCAGCACATAGGATGAAAAGATGAAGCTAAAACCTGCCTGGGGTTTGAGAGACACTGGAGAGCGAAAAGAAACTCAGCAAAACTTAGCAGTTAATCCAGAATTTAGATGAAAAGAGAAATCAGTTTGAGATGAGAGGCCGAGATGTATTAGACTGAATTTGTGCTTTGGATTACAGCAAGCTAGACTGAAACCCCAGCATTTGGGTAAACAGAGTAGGTAGGAGAACTAAGAAAAGCCAACAGTAAATGCTTAGCACGACACCTGGTCCATGGGTCCACGGCACTCTCAATATCCAGTAAGAACATTATCATCATTGTTATTAGGAGATAGGGTCTCAGTATGTAGCCCAGGCTGGCCTGGGACTTGTATCCACTTACCTAGCACTTCCTGAGTGTTAGGATGGATGACAAGCACGTGTGACTATTATAATGATTAGATGTGGGCTGACACAGGTCTGTAGAACACTGAGGCCTCTCAGGTCACAAGAGCAGTAAGAACAGAAGTGGGAATCTGAAGTTATGCTGCAGACTCAAAGGGAAAATGTACCGCGGACACCGATCAGAATCCATGTGGAGTATTGTTCAGCTCGAGACTCTAATGTCTTAAGATGTGTCAAGAGGCCTAAGGGTGAGCTGTGTGACATGACAGAAACTGGGCACATCTGTCGAAGAACACTGACTCTAACATGGCCATAACTCTCTTGAGATCCCTGCAAGCTATTACAAGAAGAGAGAATGGAATTATTCCGTTGTTCTGGAAGACAAAATTTAAAACTCTCCAGCCACGTTTGCTTAACAAAGAGGTAGGTTTTTTTTTTTTTTTTTTTTAACACAGAGTGGACAGAGGCGCAGGCTCCTGGATTCCACTACTGCACATGCTCAGAGAATCTGCATGAGAGTCGCTTAGGAGAATGAAGAGACTGCTCTCTTCTCTGCCGCGGCTCAATCTCACAAGGCTCTCTCTTATCCCGTCAAATACTGTCAGGAAGGACAAAGAGTTTGCAAATCTTTCCCACCAGGACAGAGAAATCTCAGGGTCATGCGTAGGTACATGTCCACCCAACAGGTACTCACTGATGGAAGTTCACAGTCAGATACTGTGCTAAGTGACAGGTCTACAAAAATGACATATTAGGTCTCAAGGGGTGCCTGGTGAACAGATGGATGCCCCTTTGGATCCTGTGGAGGTACAAGTGCTGAGAGAGAGAGAGAGAGAGAGAGAGAGAGAGAGAGAGAGAGAGAGAGAGAGAGAGAGAAGAGGTCTTTGAAGCATATAGATGGTTCAGCTTTCCTAGTGTGACAGGATGGCCAGGGTAGGGGACTGAGGGAGAAGACTCTGGAAGCTGAACAGGGGTTGAGTAAGTAGAGTGTTTGTGGTATTAGGGTCAGCATGAGCAAAATACCGAAGTAGGAAACAGCCCTGTGGCATGGCAGTCAGGTGGCCACACTGAGAGGTAAGGCTTAATAAAGGGATGGCCATTAGGCTAGTGGGTGTGGAGGGGGCAAGAGCCCAGAGCACTCAATGCACATCTCTAAAATCGTGCATGTCACACACAAACACAAAAGGACTCTTGTTCAAGCTTCAGGATGACCAACCAGTCTCTGGCCTCTAGAAATGACTTGTTCCACTGTCTGTCTAGTGGCTCTGGGAGTCAGTGGTCCATGACTGACCAAGTGAGTATCTCTGCTGAGATACTCAACCTATCTAGGGAATAAGGTTTATTCTGGCCTATAGTTTTGAGGCTTTTGGTCATGGTTGCTTGGCTTCATTGCTTTTGGACTTGGAAGGGGTATTATGATGGGAGCATGAGGCAGATAAAGCTGCTCACTACACATGAGATGCCGTAGAGAGGAAGAGGAAGGGACCGAGGTCCTACTGACACTTAGAGAGCAGACTCCTAATGACAAGGTCCTAGCCCTAGAAGATTCACTAACTCCAACTATACCACAGGTCAGGGACCAAGCCTTTCATGTACAGGCCTCTGAAGGAGACTTATCCATGGCACATTGCTACTAAGGTTGTAGTCTATCATGTCCAGATAGCTCCTCTGAGCTCAGCCAAAATTGAGGACCCCCTTTTCCAGCAGGGCTTCATCTTCTCTGCCTGATCTGGGGAGCCTGATCCCCAATCTACCCGAGGAAGGTCACATAGTTCTTGGCAAACCTGTAAGTTCAATTTCCTCTTTTCCCCTATAAGACGCACCCAATAAGTAGCTGGGATTCCTAGACTGTCTGTCCATGCAAAGAGGCATTCACAGTTACTTTAACTCCAGTTGATTTTACATTCACCCTGAAAACGCCTTTCCAGTCCAAGGTAGCCTTGGTCACCCCAGATAAAGTGTATGCACACTGGCTGTCTCACTGAAGACTGTCTAAGAGCGCTGCTTCATTGAGTGTCTTCTAAAAGAGCTGCAACACAAACCCCACCTGTCCTGGACTCAGCGCCCTTTCGGCCTGGACACATAAGGGGAGGATGCAGAACCATGACTGGTCCCCAACATGCATACCACACTTATCCAAATCATAGCTCTACCCTGTACAGTGCACTTCATGAACACGTGAATCCTGTTTATCTAACTCACTGCTCTACTGCTTTTTCTAGACTGGGTTTGAAAAGCAAACGTGAAGGAACAGGAAGGATCCAACCTCACAGGGTTCCTGAAACTACACGGAGGGGACCTGCTCTAAGCTTGGATAGGTGAAAGCCATCATCATTATCGTTCACTTGCCTTTCTTTAATTTTTACTTTTGTGTCTGTACTTGCTTTAATAGACTTTTTTTTTTTTTTTTTTTTGAGTGGAGGAGGAAAGGGTTGTTGCTGGGAATTAAACTCAGGGCCTCATGCATGCAGTGTATCACAGTGCTATGGCCCCGTCTCCTGTCCCTTTCCTTTTTTTTATTTGAGGCCAGGCCAGCCTGCTGTCGTGGTGCATCCTTTAATTCCAACACTCAGGAGTAGAGGCAGGAGGATCTCTGTGGGTGAGAGGCCCACCTGGTTAGAAGGCAAGTTCTGGGGTAGTCAGGGTTACACAGAGAAACCCTGTCTTGAAAAAAACAAAACAAACAAATAAAAACCCCAAAGACAGTGGAGTTTGGCCTAAGTTCGTTGTTTTGAAGAATCAGGGGTGACAGATCATGTATATTTTGGAGAATCAAGGCCTATCAGGGATGACTGTAATCTGGGAGAGATTTCTCCTACCACAGGATAAGGCCTAGAAAGACCCTGAACATCTTTCTTCTAGTTCAAGTCCTAGAAGGTGAAGCTGCAGAACACTCTGGAATGAATGAGGTGGCTGTTCTGAGCAGGCAAGCCTCTGGGCCATCTGTTTAACAGTACAGTCTAAAATGTATATGACATTACAACATGCTGGGTCCACACCAGGGCTTTGGTCAGTTCTTGAGTCTGAAGAAAAACTGGAAGGTTAGGTGTTAAAAACTTGGGGGTAAGGGAAATGGCTTCAATTTCCAAAATAAGCAAAATTTCTTAATCTAACTGAAACAAACCCAAACAAACAAAAAACTGTTCAGCATTAGACAAAAACAAAACAAAAATCAAATCTGTTGATGTGGCTGGGTGCTGGACCAAGAAGGTATATTTAGTGTCACGCTGTAGGGCTGATCTTGAAGCCAACAGGAAGTATCTGGAGTCACAGCTAAAGATATCTCAGCATGTTCGGAAATTTACGAGCAGCTGTAAAGTGGCTCTATGGTGGGCAGAGGGCTGGAACAGGCTTCCTTTCAGATGAGAGAGGCCGCTGAATTAAACACTCAAATACACCAGGTTCGTGGCAGGCACAGCGCACCTGACACGCTAAAAATAGCCGCAGTAGGAGCTTCTGTTGCTAAAATAATACTGAGCTGATATGAGCCTTTCCTCCCTAACCTAACAAGGACGGATGAAGGGGTGGAGGATGGGTCCTGAGGTTCTACAAAGGGTGCTAGAAACCCCAGGCCAAAGTTAGGGAGTAATTTTCTAGATAGGGAACTTTCCAAATATGAGCAGCTTCCGTAAAACGAATCTTCCAAAGTCCCAGTCATCAATAGATTATTTTTTAATAACACACGACAGCAATGGTCGCACTGAACAGGAGTTGCACACCAGTCCTGCTGACGGACGAGCGGTGCTTCTGCCTGCTCCATCCTGGTCAGGAACTGGTTATTTTTAAACATCCTTTTGCTGGCTTCCCTTATCAGCAGCTCCACACCCTGCTCACTCATGCTCGGCTGCAAAGCCCCCAGCCCCCACCAACTCCAGACCCACAGCGGCTTGCATGGGAAAGGGTGAGTGTGTGTGAGGCATGCAGCTGAGGAGCAGGCCACCCTCCTCCAGAGGACGATTTGTGGGGCCAGGGTCAACTTAACTTTGCAACTTTCATTCTGTGATCAAAGACATTGTTTCATTTTTCTTTTTTCTCTTTGATTGTCTCTTCGGGGCCAGGGATATAGAACCTACTGTATAAGCATGGGGACCCACATTTGACCCCCAGAAGCCACATAAAAAAGCAGGGAATAGTGGTGTGTGCTTATAATCCCAGCAACAGGGAGGCAGGGATAGGTGGATCCTAGGGTTTGACAGCCAGCCAGCCTAGTCTAATAGGTGAGCCCAAGGTCAGTGGAGAGACCCTGTCTCAAATAAACAAACAACACAACAAAGCAAGGTAGACTGTGCCTGAGAAAAAAATGACACTTGAAGTTGCCCTATGGCCTCTATGCCCCGCTCCCTAACCCCCGGGACACGCAACCGTCATTTTGCTTTTTTTTTTTTTTTTTTTTTTTTTTGCTGCACAGTAGAGCTGATAACACCATGGTAGTCCAAAACTTTCTTGTGGTGATGGAGGAACCAGTGTATGCAGAAGCACCATGTGGGCCTGAGGGATGCTGCTGTTGCCATAGTTACTGGGCATTTTCATTTAAAGGTGGGACGGTGGACAGCTGAGAGCATTGAGCACACTGGCCTCTGTGTGTCTTCATGGGCAGTGGGGCTGCAGGAACTGCTTGCTTTACACCTCAGCTTGACTCTTTACCATCTTTGCTGGGCTGCAATCCTGAATTCCCAAGCTCATAGCAGTGCTGGGCCTGGTTGTTACCATTGCTCACAGGAGGACTCCCCTCCAGGCTGAGAAGAGAGGGGCCCACCTTCTCTGAAGCAGGCCTTTCTAAAAGCGTTCATTTAACTAAGGAGATTATCTTTTAGTTTATTTGGTTCCTTTCTCTCCCAACAAGTTACACTGAAACCAGGTTAAAAAACGGTAATGTTGCCATGACAGTACCTGTGACACATGTGCTCAGAATCATACACACTGGGACTTTGCATGAAAAGGTGAAATTATTTCCTGTGTTAGATCTTTCCCTGGCTCCCTTTCTGCACTGTCTGTGGTTGTCAAATAGTCTTTACTTTTTTTGAGATTTTATTTATTTGTATGTGTATCTTTGTTTGCCTGCATGTGTGTACGTGCACAGGGTGAATATAGTGCCCATGAAGCCCAGACGAGGGCACCGCGTGGCCTGGCACTAGAGTTCCAGTTGTTAGTTGCCATGGGGGTGGGCGAAAACAAACCTGGGTCCTCTGGAGGAGCAACCACGCTCTAACCTGATGAGCCATTCGCCCGCCTCATTAAACAGTCTTTAAAAACAATTTAAAAAGACAGTGTGACTAGAGTCTTAACATTTTATAACCTGGTACCAATTACTCGAATTTGGCTTGATGGAGGTGTGCAAGTGCAAACCCCGGGGCATTTAAAGAAATGCCACACAGACTATAGGTCAATGGAATAATTAAATTTCCAGAATCTAAAATATTTGAGAGTAGCCCACTTCAATACAAATTTGCTTGTTTGTTTTTACAAATGTACTGAGCAGCAAAGTTTCTTTTCTACTTAGAACTCCTTTAAAGTTCCAATACTTAAGTTTTTAATTGTCCCCCCAAGGTCCATACGTTGAAAGGTTGGTCTTAGCTTATGTTGGTATTGGGAGGTGGCAGAAAGGCCAAGTGGAAGGAAGGTAGGTCGTTGGGGACATGTCCTCGGAGGGGTTGAGAAGACCCCTCTTTCTCTTCCTTTGCTTCCTGGCCACCAGGAGGTGGGCAGCTTCCAGGTCAAGCACTCCTACCCAGATGTGTTGGCTCCCACAATCCCAAAGCAACGGTTCAACACCTCCAAAACTGTGATCCTAAATAAGGCTTTTCACTTTTTAAGCTGTTTATCTCAGGCATTTACTATAGGATGCTGGCTATCACAGAAGTCTACAAGCTTTCCAATCAACGAAGAACCAAATATTTGCTGAGCACCTGCTGTGAGCTGAACATGGGACAAGGTGTTGTATATTTCCCTGTAGTTCACCCTCTCCCCAAATCCTCCCAGAGTACCAGCACTGCCTGTTTTGTTAGACACCAGGAGACAACATCCTCCATGATTTTCAACGCTCTAGATCATGTTATCCATGGGAACCTCCAACAATGTGTGGCTCTTCCAAGAAATAAGCAACCATCAAGCATTACAAAGCAAAGTCGTGTGGCAGCTAGCCATTCTCCATGTTTCTTCAAAGGTATAACAGAGTTTGGTACCTGCCCAGAACTTGTTTTTCTCCAGATGGCTTTGTGGCCACCATCTCCTTTAGTTTGATTTGTAAAGAAAAACCCCTGACTCTATTTGACATAGAAGTAGATGGAGTCAGGTGAGGTAAAGGTTCTAGCCGCTTGGGCACTGAACAGATGAACAGCGAAAGGAGCAAAGAACTGAAGCTAGCTAGCTTATGGCTCTGACTGTCGGCCTGTAACATCATCAGTTGTGTAATATTAACAGCAGTAGACAGGAAGTATGAGCTGAAGTGTGCTGGTGACTCCTGATACTGTAGTGAAACTTGGAGATCCATGAAAAATTGGGGATCACGACGTGTGTTCCCTCTAACCTCCAAAAAGTTGTCTGTGACCACCATTATTGTCCATTTCATTATTACACCAAATGGTTCAATCTATTCACACCTTCTTTGCCTCGACAGGAAATACACCAGATAAAATAATCACACCACAGTAACTTTCCAGTCGGTACTGGTGATTGACTTTAACTAAAAAAAATCTTCCAAACTAGGTCAACACTTAAACCTTTTTCTATGAGGCACGAAGGGACACTTAGGAAAGCAAAGTCATCTGTGTCAGTATTAGCCACAGATGGTTGCTACCTCAGAGCTTTTTCCTCCGTGACACCACATCTTGGGCTTAAACTATTTGGAAAGCTGTACGTACCTCTGTTCTTACCACCTGTGAGTTAGCGAAGCCCCATCAGCTTATACAAAAAGCTGTGTATGAGTGACTGACCTTTTATTCTTCTTCCTTTGAATTTCCCTCTCTCAGGTGTGATCCCCTGATTTCATTTTACCATACCAGACTTCAGTAATCATGTCCATAGCATCAATATTTGGTGGGAGAAAGACTCCAATAAACTCCCCAAGTCCTTACATATCAAGACAGAAGAAATAAACTTTTAAATCTACCCCATTCAAGAAATCTATTTCTTTCAGAGACTGGCCTCAGCTGTCCAACTTAGCTTTGGATTTGCATGAAAATCAATGCAAATTTGTGTGTGTGTACACACGTTCTCTGGAGCTCATCTCTCTATAAAGGTTGGGAACTATTACCCTTCATACCTCAACTCCTTCTAGAATCTTCTTTAGTTCTGATTAGTTATTTATTGAGAAGGAATAGCCAGGGTGATATCCACTAGTCCAAATGAGGATATGTCAAATTCCAAAGAGAAGATGATTTTTCTTTGTGATCCTTCAGAGGACGCCTGTTATTTGTAGGATTTGGAGTTATAGCAGCTGCCACTGGATCCAGGTCTTTGGGGAATGGTTTATAACGATCCTCATGTCCATCTTCTGCGTGGAATATTATTATCCCATTAGTACAACCTAATTTGGATTCTTTTCCCTAGATGCACTGCCTTGTGTTTTTCCACACTGAGCTTTCAGCTGCTGCCTGTCTACTCCTCAGCTGCCATCCTGTCAGATCTTCTTCAGGAATTTACATAATGTGGACTTGGCTTTATGTTGTGACATTGTCCTCTGCAAACTTGCTGGGCTCCTGTTTCTTCCTAAACAATGTTTAAATAAGGAACTGTGCAGACAGCAGAGACAGCACCCCACCCCCCAAACCCTGCTCAAACACTGTGCTCCTGTGCCCACAGTAAGGCTTTGACTGGGTAGGGCCTACCTGACAGAGAACACAGTGCCCAGATCCTCCTAAGTCTCGGTGGGGCCAAATTATCAGTACTTGCCAGAGATGTAAACAGAAGTAGAGGGTTGGTGAAAAATGGTGTGTGTGAATGTATGTGCACATATATGTGTTAAATGTATGCACATGCATGTGAATGTATGGCACGTGTGTGTGTGTGTGTGTGTGTGTAACTATATGTACATGCATGTGTGTGTGTGTATGTGTGTGCATGCATGTGTACATATGTTCTCCATTATCTTCCCTCACTTGATACAGGGACAAAACAAACCCTTTGAACCCAGCAGAGGCAGAATTGAGGAGGAAACCAGGCTGAATTCCTGTGACACCTTATGAGGTAGAGCTGCCTGCTCACAGGGACACCACATCGACTGTTAGTGGGTGAGAAATAAACACAAGGCACTCCACAGAACTGCAGGGCAGCAGACAGCATGCACACTGGCCACTGTGACACCCCACTGAACTGCAGGGCAGACATACAGCATGCACATGCCACCACATGAAACACTTTGCTTCCCAGAAAGTTCCCATTCCCTCCATCCTTAGTTCACCTATGTCCACACTTAAATCTGAAGTACCTTAATTATTTTCACGGAGGATTTTGTCAAAGATATTTTTGATATCTTACACCACAGCTTAAGCTGCTTACCTAAAACAGCAGCGTCCAGTAAAAGATCACACACCTGAAAAGTATTTTGATTTACATAAACAAGTTGTTTCGTGATCCCCACATGTTAGTATATATTATGTAGCTTAGGTTCATTCCGGCTTAGAGGCAAACTGCACAGGTCCTGCCAATCAACAATACACCCATGTTTTGACTGAGAGTTGCAAGTGCCTCTGCAGGAACCAACAACACTGTAGACAAGCAACACCAGATCCTCTGACGGTTCTCAGAGTGTTTAGAAATGATACACAGTGAGTTCCTGGAGCCATAATAGTGGTGCTTTGCTGTGCTGTGTGGTATTGGCTGATGCATGAACTCTGGGAAGACAGACACCAGATTCTGAGAGCTACTGTTATTCTCTGAGACCAACAAAAATGCTTGACATTTCCTCTCCTCTTCTCCTATCTTCCTGATACAAGATAAGAGTTTAAATGTATTGCCCTGACCAACACTGACACAGAGTATACCTTCCTCTATCAGAAGGGAACAAGGTGGGATGTCTACTGGCTGAAACTCCCCTAGAGCTGTAGCTGCTGTGATAAGAGCCTGCTGTTTAGGAAGACTAGTCCACCACTCCTTTAAGGCAAATTTTTCTGGGGAATTCACTAAAGGAAACTAGTGGCTCAGCAAAGGCAGACAGCTTGTTACAAGGCTTGGAGAATGTTCTAGATGGAGCAAGAACTCTAGGGCCTTCAAGGATTCCATAAGGAGCTGGAAGCAGGTGGGCAGAGCGTCCTACTTTTGGGAGGGGCTGTCCTTCCATAGAAGGTGATGCTCCCTGATATCTGGAGAGGTTCTGGGATGATGGGCCCAGATTGGTAGTGATAAAGTAAATTAAAACACATCCTCCTGATGATGGATCTTAGGCTCGTGAAACAGAAAATCTGGAACTGTAATTGTGGTCTCTTTTGGGTTTGTTCTGAGCTCAGCAGGAGAGAGACATTTTCATGGTAGTGACCCTCTAGTTCACTATAACAACTCTAGTGCCCTAAAACACTCTAGTTCACTACAACAATTCTTTCTTAGGGAGACAACCTTGAATGCAGCATCACACAGGAGATGCAAAGACTAATGACATCATCACAGGAAACGGACAGGTGCAAGGCACACTTATCAACCGACAACAAAACTCAGCCATTTGGAAGACTTTCCACAGCAAAACTCCTTTGTTGCTGTGGGAATTTAGAGACATTCCCCAAAACACTTTTACCACCTTTCCCTCTGATTAAAGTAAATACTGATATTGGGAGAGGGGTGTCTTTGGAAACTTCTGACTAAGACAGTGGGTAGAGGCTCTTAGAAATCCAGCCATTACTCCCACAGATACTGAAAAAGTCTCCACATTAGTTCTTGGTTTACCACTGTCCTGTTTTTTTTTTTTTTTTTTTTTTTTTTTTTTTTTTTAGGAATTTTATAATTATATTTATGTACAGAACATTTAGTGTACATTTAACCCAGTTTAGTGGCGAGTTCTTTAGCCTTTGCCTTTTCCAGCTTGGCAATGCGAGCCACAGACTTAGGACCCAGGACGTTGCCTCCCCAGTGGCGGCGGATCTCGTCGTATCTGTCATTGTAATTGGTCCTAATAGCTTCCACCAGCTTAGCCAGAGCACCCTTGTCTTCCGAGTTAACCTGTGTGAAGGCCACAGTGGTGCATTTCTTCCTGTGGACCAGGCGACCCAGCCTGGCCTTTCTCTTGATGATGCAGTAGGGCACCCCCATCTTCCGACACAGGGCAGGCAGGAAAACCACCAGCTCAATGGGGTCTACATCATGGGCAATCACCACCAGCTGAGCCTTCTTGTTCTCCACCAAGGTGGTGACTGTGTTGACTCCTGCTCGGAGGACAGGTGGTCTCTTAGTTGGGACGTCTCCTTTGCCAGCAGCTTTCTTCTCAGCACGGGCCAGTAGCCTTTGCTTCTTCTCTTGCTTTGTCTCTGGCCTGTACTTGTGGGCAAGCTTAAGCAGCTGAGTAGCTGTTTGCCTGTCCAGGGCCTGGGTGAACTGGTTAATGGCAGGAGGTACTTTGAGCCGCTTATAGAGGATGGCTCTTTGCCGCTGCAGCCTGATGTAGCGGGGCCATTTCACGAAGCGTGTTAGGTCTCTTTTGGGCTGGATGTCCTGCCCAATCCCGAAGTTCTTGGGCCTTTTCTCGAACAGAGGGTTGACCACCTTTTTGGCCTCCTGTTTCTTGACGACGGCGGGGGCCGGGGCCACCTTCTTCCCCTTGGCCTTCTTTCCTTTGGGCATCTTGCTCGGCTGGAGGAGAGAGGCACTGTCCTGTTTCTGTCACCAGGAACAAGCACTTCCCAGACTCCTCTGGGGGCAGCAGGAAAAGAGACAGGTGGTTGGGTTGAAGCTGGACAGGACTGGATATTAGTGTCAGGGGACAAGGTTGGAAGACAATTTGGTTGGAAAATTGCTCTTTGTTTCTAAAAATAAATCTGACCTTGTTTTTTTTGTTGTTGATTTTTTTGTTTGTTTTTTTGGTGAGGGAGGCTTCTCTGGGATGAAACTAGCCAAGTGCTGGTCTCTTTTTAGAAGTGTCATAATCTCCCTCAGTTCACAGGTGAGCACCATAGACTTCCTCGATCCCCAGTCTCTGGTGAAGATGAGTAAACGTCAGAGGCAGTTTTCCTTGACAGGATATGGCTGATGAGTACACTGTGACATAATATAGGCTCTGAAGAAAGAAAGGGTGGACTTGGCCAGAGAGGACAATGGAGGGTGGAGAGGGAAGCCTTTAGAAACTGTGAAAGAGTGAACACTCAGATGTGGCAGTAGGAAATTCTCCAAGATCAGGCTGGAGCGGCCTACACGTAAGGATGCCTACTACCAACGGCCTCTGCATCAGCAGCTCTCACTCGCAACATCAAATACTCAGTAAAATGATATAAATTAAAATGGAGAAAGAAAGGCTTATTCTGGCTCACAGTTTAAGGGGTACAGGCTATCATCACGAGGAGGAGGTGGCTCACACTGTGTCTGAAGTCAGGGAGCAGAGAGCAGAAAGGAAGTGGACCTGAGTGATAAGACCCCAAGGCCCTCTCCTGGTGACCCACTTCCTTCAGAAAGACTCTGTCTCCTAAATCTTCCATAACTTTCCCAAATAGCACCACCATCCGGGGCCCAAGTCTTCAGCAGTTACAGGAGCCATTTCACATTCAAATTGAATCACCTTCCGTGAAGGTCCACACTACCTTCTTCTCTCCAGCACACTAAATCCTTTTCAACTTTCTCCACTGCGATCCTTCACCTAAACTTGTAGCCATACTTTATAACAGCATGCTGCATGCCCAACCATACAGGAGTCAGGGTCCTTCTTCTTTGGAAAGACTACTTGGGGAAATGATGGGGCATAGACTGAGCACATATTAGTCTGGGTCCAAGAGTCAATGCTCCTTCTGAGGGCTCAACAGGATTGAGCCTTGTGCTATAGACTGATATCTTCGAACTCAAGGAGCTTTTATATAACACCTGCTGCTTTTTGTATTGTTTAATAAGGGTCTCACATAGCCTAGGCTATCCTTGAACTCACTCTGTATTGGGATGATGTTGAATTCCTGATCTTCCTGCCTCAGTTTTCCAAGGGCAGAGATCACGGGTGTGTAGCACACACTTGGCTCTCTAAAGAGACCCCTTATATTGTTTTGAAAACTTAGTTTAATTTTGAATGTCATTTATTTTGTTTGCACGCAGCAAGGGCAGGCATTGATCACGTACTGTGGTATGCTGTGTGCGGAGTACAGAGGACAATTAGTAGGGTTCAGTTCTTGTCTTCCATCATGTGGGTCCTGGGGACTGAACTTGGGTCACCAGGGTTGGTGGCAAGTACCTTAACCTGCTAAGCCATCTCACTGGCCCCAAAGGCCTCTCGAACCATCTCAGTTGCTTGAAATGACTATATGCACAAGGCAAACATGAGATAATGAAGTTCTTCTCCTAGGAGGGGAAGGCAGTGTGTGAGCCTTATTGACAGGCTTCCATGCTTCCCCAGAGCTTGGGAAGAACAGCCAGGACCTAGATCGTTATTTTCCACACAGATACTTGGAACCACAGAGTGTAAATTACTGGACAGAATGTTTCACTAGTTTATCTCCACACCATCTCTGAGTTTAGTTGTTAAAATAATAATTCTATTTCTTAAGGAAAAAAACAGGTGTAATTGATTTCTACAGCCCCTTCCTGGCCTAGGCAAGAGTTTCTCATTCAAGTGAACCACAGAGATGTCTAGTATCAGCTGCTGGTGCTCTGAAGATGCAGACTCGAGGGGTTTGCTTGACTGAGGGGAGAATGATCTTCAACAACTGGAACCAGCTCAGTGGGACATTCTTACACACTGCCTTGTGAATTATCAGGCCTTTTTGTTGTTGTTTAACTGATGTTTTTGAGACAAGGTTTGTAGTCTGTGGCCCTAGTTAGCCTTGAACTTTTGGCATTTCTGCTTCAACCTCTCAAGTGCTGGGATCCTAGACTTGAGTGACTACGATTGGTCATTTCTATATCTGGAAAGAGTCCTGCTCTTTTTCCAACTAAGAGAAGATAAGCAGGGGCTACCACATTCCTCTGGAACAGTGCTTGCTCACAGGCTTCACTTTCTTAAGAAGCTGTTTCAGCATTGTTGTTCTCCAGGAATAACTTCTACACGTATCATAGCGAGATCTAAAGAGGACCAACTCTCCAAAAGCGGAAGGCCTCAGTGAATTTTCCATCACTGAGGCTGTAGGGGCTGAGGCTGGAAAAGCAGTTATCAGAAATACTAGGGAGAGAACTCAAATGTCAGGGGAGGGTCCCAACTCCGATATAATGTATTACATCATTTCTATCTCTAGGAACCTATAACATTGTAACAAAATCAGCTTCAGTATGTCAAGAGCTACATATTTAAAAAAATCTCCATACACACTCAGAAACTTTATTGGTAGTTTTTTGAAAGAAGCAAGAAAACTAGCCTATAAAATAGAAAGGCCACAAGGTGAAGCCAGAACAATCAGAGGACATGGGGGTTCTTAAGCTTATTATTTTATCCTTGAGACCAGTTAGCTAACCACAAACACAAGTAGATAAAAGTGAGTTAGCTATGGTGGCACAAGCCTATAATGTTAGCAGTCAGGAGAAGGTGGAGGCAGGAGGATGTGTTAGCCTGGGACACATAGTGAGACTTCATCTCAATGACAATCACCCCAAACAAAACAGACAAAGACAAGACTCTATCACTCACACCCTGGTCTTCACCACCCCCAGCATCCCGACTGAGAGGACACTAGGTGCAGAGAACCGACTGCCCAGGCTTTCCACTGAGCCGTGTGTGATCTGACGACGGCTCAAGGGTCTTGAATCTCTCCTGCTGGTTCCACGTTCTTCAATAGCAAAAGGAAGATATCAAAGCTGTGCAAGGAGACCCAGCTCCCAGGAGGGGAAATGCCAATGGCTGCACCTGTTTCCTATCACTTCAGCATTTCCTTTCAGCTGGTTAAGAATGTCACAAGCAGAGCATCACTGCTGCAGAAAGGAGTCCTGGTACACAGTGGTGAAGCACAGAGCCAGACTGTGCTCGTAGAAAGGAACGGAGTCAGGCCTTGGTCAAACAAAATGCAAAGGAGGTCCTGTAACCCTCATGAACTCAGTGGACATTTCAGACTCACAGAGTGGGTAAGTTTGTGATCTATTTACATAGATGGAGATGATCATGTGGTCGCTGGCGCGTGCGCGAGCACACACACACACACACACACACACACACACACACACACACACTGTATGGACTGTGCACAAACTTTGGCCCTCAGAACTGAACTTGTCACCGAGATAGCTGAGAAGAGAAGTACTCAATACAATAAGAAACCACACACAACAGGACCTAGTCCTCCTTTGTCCAGTGACCTTCGCTTTCATGAAAAGTTATTCATGGCCTAAGAGAAGTACCAGCATCATCAAGTAGCACTGAACCAGCCCTTAGCACAGCTCTGCAGAGCTGAGCTTTGCTTCACAATCAGCAATAGCCAGAGTGCTCCCTGTCTGCCCAAGTCCTCCCGGGCAGCGGCACACTGGGCAAGCATTTATTTGACTGAACTGTGCTTTACTACACTCTCTGTGTAGTCTACAGGCACGAGGGCAAAGGCCATGTCTGTTTTGTTCACTGGTTTTTCTCTAGTGCTGGTACATAGAGGGCGTTCATCCCTGAAGGATGGAGGATGCTCTGTCTCCGCTGTCACACGAATCCTGCTACCCTCAAGCAAAACCGAAGGTCCCTAAGAAAGCACTGATTCTCATCTCACACAACAGCCCAGTGTGTCAGGTACTTATCAAGTCTTGAGGTTGCCTTTGTCATCAACTACATCCCAATCTCAGAGTGAGTTTTCAGAGGCCAGAAGACAAGAGACACCAGACAAATGAAGGGTTAGGGCAAGAGAGTCCTAGGCTGAGGGAGCGGCTGGCCCAAAGACAGAACAAAGCAGACTCCCTTCGGGACTCTGTGGTCCATGGCATCACTAAAGATGAGCTGAGGACTCAGCAGGGAATAGGAACCCAAGAACAATAGGCTTTGAGGGGAAGAGTGAACATTTTAAGTTAAGGGTGAAGGACTCATATTTCCTCTGGAACGCAGCTGTCCTGCAAATGGGTGGAAGGGCAACTGAACATCCTCAAGTCTATGTCCAACAAGTGATAAAGACAGCCTGAGTGTGGAACGAACAAATGAATGAATGAACTAATGAATGAATGCCTACAGAACAATAGAAATAATTAGGATTCAATCCTGAGGCCCACTCTTAAGAATGACTACACTTAGAGGGTTGCATATTTCACTTTCAGAGGGTGGGAAGAATAATTTTGTGAACTATGAAAAGAATTTAAATTCTGTGTTGCTCCATTAACGATCAAGACAAGACACGTCTTAATAAGAGAATCAGCAGCAGTAAAAAGAAAAAAAAAAGAAAAAAAAAAGAAAAATCCTGGGAGGGGAAACTGTTGGAGGAGGATCATGTTTGGGAACTAATTGAAGATTTACGATAGCAATTTTTAAATCGTAGACATGAATTAGTTGGAACTGTGATGGCTGAATTCACGACACATCGCGGTTGGAGGATGATACAAATGGTTATATGATACTATATTGAACCTCCACATTACAAGATTGTTGGAAATTAAGCTGTTTGTAACTTCCTTTGGAGGCAAGAGAAATATGTGTGCAAATGTTAATCAGGCCCCTGACCTATCTCTTGGTACAGTTTGATAGCCATATCTGGGATAGGAGCCAAACTCTCCTTTGGGTGAGAGCTAGCAGTCCCTAGAGCCTCGGTGATGAATTGCAGAGTCTGGGAACAGGAGAGGAAGTCGTCAGGACTAGAACAAAGGGCTGGTGCTGTGGTGGGCGCTTGGCCTCCTCTTGGCTGCACGCGGTATATGACTCTGGCTTTTAGACCACTCCTTTCTCAGCCCTCAGAATTCTTAATCCTATTCTCATTGCCCTAGGTAAACCGGAAAATATTTCCTTCTTGACTGCGGTTACTCACACAATAAACAGGTAATAAACATTTTACTGCCCTGAGCAACCTCCTGCCGGGCAGGCAGGCGGGAGAGAAAAGGCTGCAGAGGGTGTACCTCCTAAGGACAAACTGCGGGCGACAAAGGAGGCTAGTAACCCTTTAATAGTGCTCACCTCGGCGGTTCCAGGAGAGTGACCCTGAGCTGCTGGCATGAATTAGCCAGCCCCAGCACTAGGGAGTCCTCTCTGCTTGAGGCTAGTAAGGGAAGATTTGATTTCACCAAAAGGTAATTTAGTTGCCATTTCAAAGCTCTGTCTGGCTAAATTAAGGACGAGGTCGAAACAGAGTTTACTATCTCGCAGTTTAAACCTTGAGCAGGGAGCTCTGAAGGCAGAGAAGTGGCTCTGGACACAGTGGTTCTCTTTCCAGTTTGCATCTTGCTTTCCAACACATCTTTATTTCCTTATTCTTCTTTATATCTTCTCTGTAATCAGATTAGATAATTTTTATCATCCTTTGTCCTGTGCAAAACATAGTGGACATCCTATCTTCCCTCCCTCCTCTCCCTCTCCCTCCTTCCCTCCTCTTGCTTTGCTGAACATCAAACCCAGGGCTTTGTGCATGCATCCCAATCCAACATTGTGTGTGCACACACACACATTTTACATGTATTTATTATTTGGGGGCACTGCAGGGGTCAGCCAGTTCTCTCCTTCCACCTTGAAGATTCTGTGAAGGAAATTCAGGTCATCGAGTTTGGTGGACATCCTGTTCCCTGTTCCCCAACATCCTACTTTTCATTCACACTCAGGGGTCCCTCAAAAGTCTGCTACCAGGCTGAGGGAGATGGCTCAGTGGCTAAGATTCTTACTGGGCAAGCCTGAAGGTCACAGTGCAAAACCCCAGACCCACAAAAGGCAACTAGATGTGTTAGTAGGGACCTGAAACTTTGATTCACTTGTGGTGAGATGGAAGGCAGAGACAGGACAACACCTCCAGCTAGCCTAACATCTGCAGTGGTGATCAACAAGAGAGTCGACTTCAAAGAAAGCCAGGAGCAAGGACTACACTCAAGACTGTCCTCTAGTCTGTACATCTGCGTTCTCTCTCTCTCTCTCTCTCTCTCTCTCTCTCTCTCTCTCTCTCTCTCTCTTTCTCTCTCTCTCTCTCCCTCCTCCCTCTCTCTTAGATACGCTTGTACACACACACACACACACACACACACACACACACACACACACACACTTTCCTAAAAGCTTGTTACCTTCAGCTCAGTTAAAGCTTTTTGAGATTTCTCAACTGCCTGGGAAATACTTTAGTTCTCTTTCACTATGTAACTCGCAATTGTGAGGTGACATTGTGCCTTCCTCCACTGTAGGAAAGAAGGCACAGCCAAACAGAATCGGATAAAGTCTGCCCCCACCACTGCCATTCAACTTATTTATGGGAAATTAAAATCTTACTTACATAAACATTTCCCACAAAATAGCATGCCAAATCTGAATGTATTAGCCCAGGGCAAACGATAAATGCATAGATAATTTTCCAATTCATGTAGGATGAAAAAATGATTATTTTTATAAATCAACAGTTCTATGAGGCCAGCTGCAGTTAATTTATGGTATCTGGTTCTAATCTTATTTGAGAATATTAATTCTTATTGTACTTTGATGCAGAATGGCTAGGACTGGCAAGCAGGTACTGTGGTACTGCCCGGTGTAAAGGAGTATTTTTGCTTGAGACCTGATTGGGTGCTCATTCTCCAAGGGCACAGACGCCTACACGTCTCTTCTGCTTTGGCTTTTCCTTTGGTCTTTTCCTGGAAGGGCTAAGGGAATGACTGAAAGTGAGGAGTCACCTACCCAGCAAGCACGCTCAGGAGCACAGCAGAGAATGACAAAGATGCCGCCTGCAGCAGGGTTCCTGGGATGTTTTTGGACATTTTGGCGGAGGGGTTCAGATACATAGGGGTTTTCCCTCCACTCCTCTTTGGATGCCTCTTAACAGAGAAAGGATGGAGGCGACACTCAGAGCAGACACTTGAAAACTGAAAGAGTTTAACCTCTCCCTCAATCCCCAACAAAGGGAACAGAATGGCCCTGGATGGGTACACACAGCAGCAAGGGGAAAAGAGATCATAGGAGGATAGGGATCAGACAGGGGGGTCTGCATGAAAAGGCTCAGCCTGAAAAGAGCAAAAGGCAGGGTACAACCCTTTGTGTTTCTGGCACTAGCCTTCCTTTTATTAGGCGTTTGTCCTGATTATCTTAAGCTGTCAACTTGACACAGCCTAGAGTCATCTGGAGGACAGCCACAGTTCAGGAATCCCTAGATCAGAGTATATTGGTACAGAAGGTCTAGCCCACTGTGGGCGGCACCATCTCCATATAAGAAGGCTAGCTGCGTATAAGCCATGCTGTTAGTCAGCAGTGTCCTCTATGGCTCCTGCAGTAAGTACTTCTGGGTTGTGAAATGAGTTCCTTGGTGGATGTGGTGCTGTGTGAAACAGGAAGCAAGCCTGCCTGCTAGTTCCTGCTTGAGTACTTCCCTGAAGGATGGGCTGTGACCTGGAATTGTAGGCAGACATAAACCCTTTCCTTTCCTAAGTGTCTTTGCTCAGCTCCTTTCAACTCCATGGTGTACATACAAAGAGCAGCAGTGAGAACCTTCAGTCAGAGAGAAGCAAGAATTTGTGGACTGGCAGGGTAATACAAACCACAGGCAGACTGATAGGGATCCTGGCTTAGTATGTCAACATAAGAAGCATGAGCGAACAAGGATGACACCAATGGCCATGCCAAACAGGATGGGGAAAAGCTCATGAGGTCTCAGCCCTACATACAGAACTATATAGGCAACTGAGCAGAGCTGGGAGTGTGAGAGGTGGCCTTCTGAAAGGAAGAGCGGACCAACCGTAATGCCAAATGATCAGCCCTGAAAAAATACATACAGGTGGCATTATATAGACCAAATGTGTTAGATATAGAAAAAAACTATATCCATATATGCATGCAGTAACAATTAGTGAAAAAGAGGACATGGATTTGAAGAGGACAGGGGATGGGTTTATGGGTGGGTTTAAGAAGGAGGAAAGGGAAGGGAGAAATATGTAATTAAATTATAACCCACCCCCCCCCCAAAAAAAAAAGGAAGAAACTTGTCTTGGTCAACAACTTAGTCTTTCAAAGTTCCAGGTTTTAAGAAATCTGACACGTTAGAAGCTCATCTCAATTTCACAGTACCTATACATGACAGGCAGGTTACTTGGCCTCACCCCACTTTGTTTTCCTCACATTAGAGAAGAAAAGATAAAATAACACAGCCTGCATATTATGTTGAAGACATAGCTATGTAATACGCACAGTATGTCTGTCTACCAGCCTGCGGTGACCTCAGTGAGAAATGCTCTCCATTCGCTTCTGCATTTGAACACTTGGTCCCAAGTTGCCCCTTTGGGGTTTGGCTGAAGGAAGCATGTCACTGGAGTGGTCTCCAGACGACTTCCAGTTTGTTCTCCCTGCTTTATGCTTGCAATATGATAGCTTGCATAGGACATCTCAGCTTCCTAATCCGGGCGCCATGCATGCTGCTAACTACCATGCTCCCTGCCATGGTAGGCCCTCATCTTTCTTTCTTCCATAAGTTGCTTTTGGCTGTGGTGTTTTGTCACAGCAACAGCAAAGTGACCAATACACAGCTGGACAGTGATCAATACAGTGACCAACACACAACAGGACAAACAAAACAAAACAAGCCACCAAGTATATTACCCATCAGATTAAACAGAAGTTTCCATTGTCCTTCATAAAGGACCCAAGAGGCTAGGCTGTTCCCCCTACCCCTCACTCTTCCTGAAGCTGGAACATCTTATCCTCTCTTATGCTCCCCTCCCTGGGACATTTATAAGGCCCCTGTAGTTCTAGGTTCCTAGAAAGGCAGTGAGCTGTCCTAATTTTGGCCATAGAGAGAGCCTACTTTGAGTCAAGATTGAATTTATTACTCCCAGACATCCTGCATGCAGCAGCTTACCAAGGCCCCAGTCAGTTAGCCAATACCTTTCTAGCATGGCCAGAGTCTTCTGATTTATTCTTGACCCTAATTTCTGTACAGAGCTGAAGGGCAGTCTTTGAGGGTTCTATACACACGGATGTTTCCCTGACACACAGCCTTCTTAGAATGGTTTTACTAGAGATGGCTGGCATTTGTTGTTTTTTTTTGGTTGAAAAACCCAAAGTGCTCAAAAGAAATGAAAACAACGTTTGTTCATTCTGAAATTTCATTAAAAAATTAATTTATGATCCTTGTTCCCAAAACCCTAGTTAGTGGTCACAATGTTAGCTGTTGTTTTTAAACCTCTCTTTTACATTTAAGATGGTTCCTAAAAAAGCAACAAACTATTTTATTTTAAATCTAGGAATTCGAGTTAATATTTATTGCCTGTTGAAAGAAATAAATCGTGGACTATGTCTGTACCATGGGATTTGCTGGCGTTACATGTGATCGTTGGCGATGATGACAGCCTGGAACATGGAAGAGGTTCTTTATAAATCAATAACCGGGGGTGGAGGGGTGGGGGTGGGTCTGGCACTTTGGTGATTTCATTTCTAGCCACAGCTGGTCAGATTGCTTATTGGAAAATAAAAGTCATGGTAAATTGAGCTTGACAATAACCAGGCTTGACTATGTAGACCTGGTTCTCCATTCGAGGCAGTTAGAGTGCGTGGAGGCGGGGAGGCGACAGGAAAGGAAGCCTGACTCTCACAGATCCATCTTCCTTATCTTGTAGGGCACAAGTCATCTGCTGTTTGTGTGAGTGCTGCTTTCTGTCAGCTCCTAGGCTCTGTACCTTCGTAGCTTCTCCACACTGCCTGAAATGTAGCTATTTTACCTTTCTTGTTTCTCAAGGGGGAACAAAAATCAGAGCCATGCTGTCCAATAAGGTACTCATTTAATCTTAAAAACCCAAGGCTGGAGAGATGGCTCAGTGGCTAAAAACATATACTACTTGGCTGAGGACCTGCAGTTGGTTCCCAGCACCCATGCCTAGTGGCCCCAAACAGTCTACAACTCCAGGCCAGGGGAGCTAGCTAACACCTCTGGCCTCCTCAGATGCCTGTGGGGTGCCCATAACCACCCCCCATATATACACATAATTAAAAGGTTTTTTTTTTTTATTTTAAAAAATGCTGTCTCTCCAGCCACTTGCCAAGTGTTCTTAGCCATATGCGGCTAATGACTACTGTGTTGGGCTATGTGGTAACAAATCAACCCTCACTTCCCAGAATGTTCTAGCAGACAGCTGCAGTTCAGAAAACTGAATTGGTACCAAGAAGCCCTTCAATCTCAGTCCCCTGATTCTGAGGTCACGGTAACCTTCGTACTACCTGCCTCTGTTAGAATGTGGTGAGTCTCTAGCATCCTGTATCTTCCTAGACTGCAGGGAAACACAAATATTGTGACCTGGGCTGTGGTGCAAACACCGTGATACACGAGACAAAGTGTCAACTTAATATTTTCCGGTAGAAATATAGAGGGTGATGTGTGTCTTCCACTCAGCAACAGGAGACCAGAGGGTGTTTACTTTGTATGAGTCCCTCCCACTGCTATAAGAAGTTGTAACCAACCTGTTTTTTTTATCATCTGTATGTGACTATTCAGGTGCCATGTGCTTGAAGACCAAGAACTACAGAGGCTGTGATAAATGTCCTCTGCTCAGAGGACAGCCATCAAAGTCATTGCTCTACTCCTTTAGGATGCTCAGTCTCCCAAACTGTCATCCCAGCCAATAAACTTTACTAACTCGGAGTCCCAAGTGCAGCGTTCTTCGGATGCTGTTGTGATATGTACTATGAATTCCTATTTTTTTTTTTTTCACTTTTGGGACAAGGCCTTGCTATGTATCCCAGGCTGGCGTCAAACCTGTGATTCTTCTGCCTCAGCTTCTAAAGTGCTGGGATTACAAGTATGCACCTCCATACCTAGTTTTAAAATTCTTCATGTACTTACGACCCTCGAGATGTTACACCTCATTAATAAAAACTAATTGTGAGAGACAATTGCCGAGGAAACCCCAGAAATATTCTGTGATGTGTGTAACAATATAACTACCTTTTCCTACTTCGGTTGGGACAGCATTTTTGAGAGGCACAGCCTGATTGCTGCTCCTTTATCGAAAGCACAGGAAAGGGAAAACCTTTCTGCCGACCAACAGACAAAAAACAGGGGAGTCACACTGTTTGAAAGGCAGTGTCGTGCTGTTAAATTTGGTAAACTTCATACAGTCTAATTTTGGTGAGCCTCAAAATCCTGGCGCTATGGCTGGGCTGAGTTACGGCAGGTGCTTCCTTTCAGTGGTCCCCAAGCCCTCACTTGTCTGCACATCATCTGCACTGCACGCCCATCATGGCTCTTTTTCCCTCCACTGGCCCCATTTGTTCTCCTGCATTAGGCAGGATTAATTATTGCCCTAATTTCCTAGGTAGGCAAATGGGGGACAAAGCAGTGAGACTCCGGCTTCACACAGCGCAGTGAAGTGTGGCTTTACTTTCAGGCCACTGAGCACAAGCCAAGCTTACTTCACGGCTGGAACATGTGACACGGGGCACTTGTTTTGACACCAGCTATTCTGTTCATGATGACATTGCCTCTCGATGAAAACTGGGCAAAATCTCTTGACACCTTCAAGTCAAGGTGACTGACTAGAATGAAGAGTGTGCTGTTGAGGAGGACGGAAATCACTTCGTCACATTTTCTACGTGTAAGAAGCTGCCTGTCTCTTTTAATGGGCTGATAATATGATCGCCAATTTGGTATCTGTTACAGGTTGTATGTGGAATGTCCCCCAGCAGACTCTTGCATTTGAGCCTTAGCCTCTGGGTATTGTCCTTGTTTCAAAGGGACATGGGCGAGCTGACAATGGATATAGGCTACCAGGTAGCAGGTGGGCTTAAGGATTACAGCTTGGCCCAGCTTCTATCCTCCTCTCTGATTCCTGGTCTTCCAAGATGTGAACAAACCATACTTTAAGCTTCCACCACCATAGGCCAGCCTTTCTAGCTGCTGTGTCTTCCTTACCCTGAGACTTCGATCCACAACAATCGTCTCCTCCTTTAGGTGGCTTCTGTTAGATATTCTGTTACAGTGATGGCAAAAGTAATCAATACAGTCAACGAAGCTGAAATGGGCTGGATAGAGGAGAGGGAAGAGGCCATGAAGAACTAGATCATAGTGCAAGAACCCTGGAGAAATGTGTTGAGAAGTAAAAGGGAAACAGGAAATGGTGATACTTGGGAATTAAGGTCAGATCATTGTTTCTAACCTTCAAACCTTAAGGGCTGTGGTTGGGATGAATGTCCCCTAACAGGCTGTGTGTTTTGGGGAATGGGTCCCCAAGATGATGGAGCCTTTAGAACTTGAGGGATACTGGGAGACCCTGAGGTCACTGGGGTTTTGGGAACCTGGCAGGCTCATGAAGTATGTACTGTGATGATGTGCTGTCCTGGAGCCCCCACGATGGGAATGCAAGGCTCAGCATATAGCCTCGTGGAAGACTGTGTGGTAGCATGTGTAAGTCCAAAGACCACACAAAATGAGGAAGGAAAATGGTGATGAAGGAAAGAATGGAGAAGGGGGAGAAAGGAAGGCTAAACGGAAAGAAGGCTAGCTGGCCAGTTACCAGATCTTGGCTTAGACCAAAATCTCCAGAACTGTGAGGGAAAAAAAAAAACCAAAACCATCAACCAAACAACCCTTTTCTCTTTATAAGTTGACTGCATCAGATATTTTGTCATAGTAATGCGAAGCTGACTACCACAATTAGTCAATTCAGTTTTAAAAGACATTTTCTGGAATAATCCCATTGATTTTTTTTTCTTTCTTTAAACCAACCAGGCATAGTGAAACTTTCAGTTCACATGGACAAAGGAATAAAGAAGTATTAGGTCTTAAATGTTTGCTGGATAGACTTCTTTGGAGGGCTCTTAGACCAACATACACACAGTAACTGTAGATGGCCTGCCTGCTAGCTTGTTTGGCTGGCCTGTAATGAGGGGCCAAGCTGGACCAGGGAGCAGCTGTAGAAGGGCTGACAAGAGTCAGTGTGCCTGGAACCCATGGAGAACCCGTGTGTTCAGCTTCTCTGCAGGCAGGTTGCCCTGCTGCAGAGCCTGTGGCTTTTGGCACCAGGGTTCCATTTGTCCCCTCCATTTTTCAGAAGAGGATTTGAAGCCTCTGAGGAAAGACCTTATAATGTTATTTACTGCTATTTCCTACGCTCCAAATCTGGCTTTAGGCTGCCTATTTTCAGTGTTTGGGAACCTCAGGATGGGAGCAAGGCATGAAACCTGCAGCTAATTTGAAACTTTCCCAGGGCTTGGCATTTAGCTGCAGCCCTTGTAGGCATTTTGAATTTTTTTTTTAAAGGTTCATGCAGGCTTTCCAGGTAGTGGGCCTTAAAGGGAACATGGCTCCGAAAGCCCCTTTGTGTTGTGGAGCTGTGGGAAGAAACAGTGACACGCTGCCCCGTGTTCCTATGTAAATGCTACCTCGAGGACACAGTTTTTACTGGACAGATGGCTCATTTCTGGTCCGTAACCTCATTTTTCCAGTGTTCTGTGTACTTGTGAAGTCCTGCCCCTGGAGTCAGGTCCTAATTGGTGTCAAATGTTCAGAGACAAAAGTGAAGTGTATGCATCATTCACGGAAAGGCTGTAACTGCAGTGGTGGCCATGGCTCCAGCAAAACTTGTGGCCAGCAGGACCTGCTGCTGCAGACCTGCTCAGAACTACTGTACCTGAATGCCAAGCTCAATATTGTCTGTCATCACTGCCAGTCTCCTGCTTCCAGAAGGTCTTTATGCTGGGGTCCTCTTTAGGTTATCTATATGTTGACCTCGGTCTGGCTCTGCAAATCTGGGTAGGGTTGGGGAGGGGAGCCATTTATCTCACCACAGATTTGGGGGCCACTTAGAAGCCCTGCTGCCACCCAGCAGACAGGTAATCCTAATAGCCAGGACTCTGCAGTCAGCGAGCGGCCGTCTGATTGGATGCACATTCATCTTCAAATTATGTTGTGTGACAGCCTGAGCTGCTGAACACTATTTTAACATGCAGATTGACTCCTCCGAGGCTCTTCATTATGCATTTAGCGGCCTGTTTTCAGACTAACCAGCATGTCAGAGAGGCCCTATCCTTTTTCCACCTGGGTGGAAGAAATCGCTTGCTGACTGTGGGGGAGCCGTGGATATTAAAATGTATGTTTATCTTTCTGAGTATCCACATATACCCCCACCCCCTCCACCAATGCAGGAAGAGAAGAAAAGGGGCAGACAGCTTTGACGCTGAAGCAAAGAAAATGGCTATGCCAAACAAGCCAGTCTCTGTGGAAGACAGGAGCTGACAAGGCCAGGCCGGCCTGCTGCCTCCCGGCTGCCCTGGCTGCCTGCAAGCCAGCCTGGGTGTGTCCACACAAGCGCTCTTCTGAGACACACACAGACCCTCTCTTCTCTTGTACACACAGCCCCAAGTATTTTAAGCAGCACACTTCCAATTTCCTGTTTCTAAAATTGTCTCACATCTCCAGTGGCATTCCATGCAATCCTGGCAAGTCACAGGCTGAGGGGCTGAGCCAATTCCACTCCAAGGACAGTGAGAGTCCTGTGTCTGTTGAGGAACAACCGAGTAGGGCCCTGGGTCACTCACCCCTCATCTCTTCCTGGTGTGACTTAACCTCAGTCTGCTGGGACTTTGTCTCCATGACCTCTCTATGACCTCCAGCTGCTACTGGGCAAGCACCCAATAGCCTCTCTCTCTCTCTCTCTCTCTCTCTCTCTCTCTCTCTCTCTCTGTGTGTGTCTGTGTAATGTATGTGTGTATGTATGTGTTGTCTATGACCTTCAGCTGCTATTGGGCAAATACTGCTATTTCCTCTGTGTGTGTGGGGCAGCTACGGTATGTCTGATATCGGGTGTGTGTGTGTGGTGTGTGTGTGTGTGTGTATGAGCTCCAGCTGCTACTGGGTGAGCACTTCCATTTCCTCTGTGTGTGTGGGGGAGGGATAGGGGTATGTCGGGTGTGTGTGTGTGTATGGTGAATATGATATATACATGTATGGTGTATGTGTTTGGTGTGGGGTGTGTATGTGTGTGTTGTATGTTTGTTGTGGTATGGTGAGGTTTGTGTGTGTGGTATGTACATGTCTTTTCGTGGTGATCTCTTTTCTGTTTCTTTAAAAGGAACTGTACTTGCACTGGTTTAAGATTCCATTCCTGTCCCACATAGTCCCCAACGGTGGCATTTTTTGCATGTGTTTGAAAGACTCCTTCCTTTCTAGGAAAGGACTCCACTATTGACTGTGGCCATTGCTTCTTGAGAGGACCCAGTTCCTTCAGCCGGTGTGGGCTATGCTTGCTGTGCAGACAGCACTCTCCTCTGTCATCTGACTTGGGAGGCTTTCCTCCTTTGTTGCCTTGAAAGAATGGTCTTCAGGGGTTTAGGAGCTTGGCTTGAGCACACGAGCTCAGGGCCAGGGCTGACAGCAGCCACTCTGCCACATGTCCCCAGAGGGCAGGCATGTGTGCTTAACAGCTTCTGGGTCTTTTGGGGTGGTGTCGAGTGCTGCTCTTCAAGATGTGTCTGGGGGTTTGCTATTTACATTAAAATATTACATCGTATGTTCACAGGGCTCCAGGCACAAAACAAAGCGGAAGGCGGAGGTGTGTTCTGGATTCTGCCGGCGAGGGAGTGAAATGGTCCGATGCTTGCTCTGGGACTGCCATGCTCCTGAGGAGAGAACCTCGGCGTGGAAACGGCAGCTTTTATTTTTACATGGACTGTGGTGATCTCCACTGGCAGAAACAGGTTGCATGTGTCTGTGAGGCTGTAGCTGGCTGGAGCCACACTGTGGACTATTATCTGAAAAGGTCTCAACCAGCGAGAACAGTATGGCTGCCCGTGCCAGTGCAATGCTTAGGGTCTGCCCTTCGTCAACGCTCGCAGCCTTTTTGTTTTCTGTAACTAGAACTGGGAGTTCTTAATTAGTGCTATGAGGATTGTCCTGAATACTGTTAAGGGAACCTTGAAGGAACAAAAGAGACTAATGTATTAATAGGCTACCTCCGAATGAGACTTTGGGTAATAACTGCATCATCAGAGCTGTCATATCAGAAGGGATTGAAACAGACGATAAAATACTGTTAGACACAGTAAAGGTGCCATCGACACCAGTCGAGAAGCGAGCCTGTACAAGATCATCTGCAGCTCCAACTTAGAAACAGATCTTTCTTGCCACCACACTTAGTGCTTGTTAACTCTGCAAAGCAGATAATAAAGTGACGAGAATCTCAACACTTTAGGGATTTCCAGCGTTACTTTCTCTGGTATTTCTTTCTTCAAGAAGGTGGCACATAAACTGCAAGTCAGATGCTAATTTCACAGGATCAGGGGGAAATTGGGTTGTTTTGTTTTGGAAAAATCTCCACAGAAGTAGATTTGCTCTTTAGCTTCCTGTGTGTAAGGCAGAGCTGACATTTTGAACTGAGAAAATGCCATGAAGGACCTATCTGGCCCTTCAAATAAATCTCTAGATTTTTCTGTGAACCAATCAATTGGTTCTCTGAGATGTCAGCCATATAACAGACATAGCTGTCGATAGCACAGAGTGGTCAGGGCTGGCTATGCTTGCAGTAGGCAGTGTGGCTGAGTGGGTCCTCAGATGTACAGCAAGATGATACAAGATTGTGTGTTTCAGGGATGTTGATAAAGTAAGGTGACGGGCCAGGGGATTGTGTGGTTTCCAGTAGAAGAAGACAGAGCTATGTATTGCTAAGACTCCCTGCTCCCTTCTACCTGGGACATCCATGACAGGGAAGGACACAAACTGTGTCTGAGTGTCCACTTCTAACACCTAGGATATACTGAACCACGAGAGTACAGTTGGAAGCAAAAATAAGTATTTCAATACATCACAAATGTAGTAGCACATGTGTATCTACCCACCCCTGGGGCTGAAGCAGAAGGATTGTTGTGAGTTTAAAACTAATCTGAGCTATAGAGCAAACATCAACCCAGCCTGGACTACAGTGTAATACCCTGTCTCAAACCCCCCACCCCCAAAGAAAAACCTCCAAAAGTCCCCCTGAGAACTAACAACCCCCCCAAAGAAACACATACACTCCTCCTTGGGTCTGACCACTGAACCTGTTGGCTCTGGTCTCTGACTGGCAGTAAGCAGCCTTGGGCTACGCCACCCCCATCCAAAGCTTTACTGGACCCAACATCCCACAGAGAACACTGTTATCCACCACTCTAGCTTGAGCGGAGGCAAATGTCTATGTAATCCTGTGCCCTTAGCAAATACATATCCCTAGCCCAAGCAGGGAAATCTCCAGTCGAGAAATCCTGGGAAAGAGTGCATCTGGGTCTTACTGAAGCACTCACTATGTGCCATCTTTTCCCACCACAGGACAGTAGAACCAAGCAGGAAACAGCCTTCCAAATCTTGCTCCTGTCCTCTGGATGACACTTCCGTTTCCTTCCTCCAAGTCAGTAAACTTCTACAAAACCCCTAGCCTAACTTCTTTTCTAAATGATTTTCAAGTCCCTTTCCTGGGATTTAATGTCTCTCTGGATACCCTAGACTGGACACAGAATAGCACTAATGTTTTATCTGTTACCTTAAGTTTTCGATATTATTTTTTCTTTTAGGCCCCCAGCATCCTATTGGCTTTTTAAATTGCTGCTGCATATTAGACAGGTATCCCCCAAGTTATCGACCATGACTCTTAACTTACTCTACTATGAGTTCAGAGCTGATCAGAGATTATGAGAAGTTTACAAGATTTCTCCCAAAGTGCACCGTTTTACGTTTAACCAAATTAAATTTCATCTGCCTTCGAGCTCCTCATCCCCCGGTTTGCTTAGCTTTGCCTAAAGTGTCTCATAGCCATCCTTAATTTTTTTATTAACTGTGCCTATTCCTGCTCAACTCTCCACTTGAGTGTTTTGGCCTGAGGTTCTTCTCACCCTCCGGGACCTTGGGCTTTAAGAGGGATATTATGAAGCTGGTAGAATGGTGATATGTAAAGATCCCTCCAAATTTATGAGGAGGCTCCTGAGGACAAGCGCTGGAGTCACATTTGGTCCCCAAGAAGCTTTCTCCATGTTTTTGGATGTCATGGCTGTTGAGCTGCCGACAGGTCCCCTTTGCTTTGTTGGTGACCAGGAGAGGCAGCGGTTTAGACAAGTGGAGGCCCTGACAGCCATTCACTCTGCCCTTCTCTTCCTGGGGTATCAGGTGTGGATTTGTATGTGTCTGTGTTCATGTGTGTGTGCAAGTGCAGGAGGCTTATACCACAGCTTGCATGTGGAGGTCAGAAGACAGCCTCTAAGTACAAGACAGGCTCGTTGTTGTTCTGGCTGTGTTTGCCAGCCTGGCTGTCCCACAAGGCTCTTGGGATTCCCTGGCTTGTCCTCCTATCACCCTATATAGGCACCGAGATTATAGATGCATGGTTCCCTGGGTTTTGGGGATTTGAACTCACATGCTTGCATACCAAATGCTTTGATCAGTGAGTGATCTTTGTAAACTGAAGGCTTTTCTCTTAATAATTAAAAAATAATAGTAATTGTTATCTTTACATATAACAAATACACATAATATATTTATATAGATATATATCTTATATACACATATTTGTATATTGTATACAATGTATATAAATATAAAAGTGAATAATTCAATTGAACAGAAGTGAGCTCAGCTCATTGGGCAATTGTTCAGAATAATTTTCTTGAGTGCCGAGGGGAGAAGGATGTTTTGTGCCTTCTCCTTCATCTTTGCTCCCGTCTGACTTTGATCCTTGCCCTCCCACAGCCTGGGGAAGAGCTTACAATGGGCAGAATAAACTCCTCCAATGTGGCTAAAACTCTCATGGATTTCCAAGCTCCTTCTCCTGCTTAAGGCTATAATCTTCAATTTCTCTTGCCCACCGAGATGGTCCCAAACCCAACCCAACCCATGGTTTGTTTTGACCTATGTGATGTAATGTCACTTTGGGTGAGGGCGTTTTTTTTTTTTTTTTTTAGACATTTCCACAGAGAAAGAGTGGCTTTTTTTTTTTTTTTTTTTTTGATATCCTGCCTGGAACTCACTTGCACTTATAGTCAGAGCACAAGCCATTGTAGACCATGAGCAAAGAGAGTAGAAATCAACGGGAATGTGCGTTCTTGGCGACTGTAGCTACTTCATTAGCCTAGACCCCTCAGTTCTGAACGTCCAGATGAGAGTCAGAAATGAACTCATCTGTTGAAGACACTGCTGTGGGACTGAGGCTGGGAGGGAGTGAGGTCCTATCTAATTCTTACTGATACACGAGACTGGGCTGCGGCTGCCTTCAGGGAACCAGACAAGTGGCTTCGGAGATCAACAAGTTCGTTGCAATTCATTTGTTGAATGATTTCAAACAAAAAGCCAGACTGAGAAAATGGAGAGAAAAAAAATGCTATAAACTATGTCTTTGTTTTTCCCTTAAACAAGCTTTGATCACACAATGAGCAGTAATGCAGATGCGTGTGTGTGTTAAAGATCCTAACAGAGGAACCCCCTGAATTGACACGGGGTATACAGGATCAGATCAGGGCTGGGAAAGGTCTAAGACCCCAAATGTGAAGCAAGGATATGAAGCAAGACCTGGATGGCCACATGGAGGGTTCAGAGAACATGTAACTAGCTTTTAAAGAAAGTATTTGAACAGATAGCAGATCTCTCTCTCTCTCTCTCTCCTCTCTCTCTCTCTCTCTCTCTCTCTCTCTCCCACTTAGATTAATATTAATATAATTTTTAAAATGCTGGTTGCAAGGCCTCAAGGATTTGGACATGGCTGCTGAAGGACTGGGAAGCACATGCAGAGTTTGCATAGATCTGGAATGTGTTGGGCTCAGCACCATGTGATAATTTCAGGAGATGTCTGTCTATCTGGCCAAGCAAATATAGGTTTGGCACACGGGACATTCAGATCCTATCTACAAGCTCAAGTGGGAAGCTATGATCATTCAGGCCCTGTTAATGAGCAGCTCCCTGAGGGGTCAACAAGGCTGAAGGGCTGGCTTCCTGTGCAGGCAGACAGATGCAAGCAGGAGGCAGAGTAGGATAAGGGAGCAGCCACCCAGCTATGAGAGTGCTTGGCTTTACTCTAGTGGTCAGTTGAGAGAGAACAGCATTCATTTCTGGAATGAAGTAGATTAGCTCCAGGGACAGAGCCGTACCCAAAGTCACTGACCTGAGGTTTGAAACCAATGTTTCTGCTGACAAATAAAGTGAAACAGGGAAAGAAAAGGAGGCAGTTGGCAGCTGCTGTCCAGTGGGCCCGACATTTTATTTCAAGGCATCATGAAGGGAGTGTGGTAAAGAGGGGGTCAATGATGAAAGCCAAGAACCTGAAGAGGAGAAGGAGGAGGAAGAGGAAGGGGAGGAGGAGAAAGGGAGGAGAAAAGGAGGAGGACAAAGAAGAGGAAGAGGAGGAGGAAGGGAGGAAGAATAGGAGGAAGAGGAAGAGGAAGTGGAGGAAGAAGGGAAGGAGGAGGAATGCCAGGGATGCTGGGATGTGGCTTCATCATACCTGGGGTATCTCTCAGGACAGTGATGAGAAACCTGTAAACTTCATGTCCTTAGTGTGTTCAGTTGGGCAATAAAAAGAGAACTTCTCAAAGCTGTGGTGAGAATCACACAAAGCCCTGCAGGAACACGGCCTCCCATATGTGTTCCATGCACACAGCTCAAATGGACCGGTTACAGCACTAGAGAAAACGCCAGCATGCCACTCTCCACCCCATCGTGTTTTACCGCCTGTGTAATTTTATTTTGCATGATGTATAAGCAAACCACCTTTTTAATTGTGGAAAAAAATATTATTAAAATGTCCCATTTGAGTCATTTGTGAGCATTAATTCAGTGGCATTAGCACCTTCACCATACTGTGCGACAACCCTTCTACCCACTGAGAGCTTTTTGATGCTCTTAGAGAAAAACTGCACCCATAAAATAGTCACTGTTACCTTGCCCTGAATTTCTGGAAACATCTCTTGTACTTTAAGCCTTATGGATTTGCCTATCCAAAGCACCTCGTCTGAGAGTACTGTGTGCTATTACTCTATTGGGTCTCAATTATTATATTTAGCATAATGCTGTCATGGTTTGTCTGTGTTGGAGCATGTAGTAGAATGTCCTGCTTTTTAAAGGTGGATGATATCCCGATGTATGGATATCACATTCTGATTACCATTCATGTGTGACAGACATTCAGGCTGTTAACAACTTTGATAGCATGAAGAACTCCATGTCTATATAGTTTACACCAAAGTTTCCTTAACTGCAGTCATAACTGCACTCCCACAGGGACACACAGGAACTGAACACTTTACCGTGTCCTCTGCTCACATGTGCGTGGTTTGGAGTGGGAATTACACCATTTTAAATTTCCAAATTAAGGAGCTGGAGAGGTGGCTTGGCCACTAAGAGCGTGTGTGACTCCTGCAGAGGACTGCAGTGTAATTACCAGCACCACAGCAGGCAGTGCATAACCACCCATAGCAATAGCTCCAGATTACAAGTATGACGCCCCCTTCTGGCCTCAAGCTCACTGCACTCACATCACAACTCTCACACACACATACCTCTGACTCAAAAAGACTTTACAAAGTAAGTACCACATTAACAAAAACTAAATGGACTGAGCTTATATGACATTAATTTAGTCTGCAAGGTAATTTGATAGAATTTGCTTAAATATTTTCGAAATTACTTGATAATGCCAGATTCTGAAGTTTTACAATCACAGAATGTTAGCCGTACATAATCTTTAAATTTATGAAGTATCATCTCGTGCTGGAATTAAACAGGACACTCACTGTTCAGACAGATGATCTCATTATCTGATCAAGTTATGAATAAATTCCCCTGCCATAGTACAAAGGAAGTCTCAGAGAGGGTCAGGGGTAGAGGGCTTGTCTGGCATGTTGAGGTGAGTTCAGTACACAGCACATGAATAAACAGTGTTTTATTGCAGGTCACAATTCCCTTCTGTATACTCAGTTTTTACTTCACAGTTTCCAAGAAATCACCTTCAGTTCGAGCAAGCACTCAAATCTGGGTTCCTGCATATGCTACCATTTCACTACATACACTTTCAGCTCTTTAAACTCTTAATTTCGAAATGATAGTCAAGAGAGCTTTGTTCATGACACAGATGAATGCCTTATGGAAATTAACCATTTGGTTCTTTGGTTACAAAACACATTATTCTAAAACCAATATTCAAGAACCCTGGGATATTTGCAGCAGTTTAGCCCACTGTGTTTTAGACATATGTTCTCTATTGCTCTCTTACTGAGGTAGGTTACTGTGTAGTAACCAGCTTCCTGGCATTATTGCAGTAGATGAAGGTGTTCCCTTTCGGGACAGTCTGCTGGAGACAGATGGGCCCTGTCATTAGGCTCTCTGCTAGAAGGTCTCCATGACTCGAGTATTTGGGCAGATGTATGTTTTAGGGGAGAGAAATATTAATTTAGACAGTGTGATGCTTTTATTGCTGTGAATAAATCAATTCAATCCAACCAACATTTAGTGAGCCCTTGCTAAGTCTTACCTGGCCTCCAACTGGGCAGTCTGTTGGCAGAAACAGGGACAACGCAGATGAAAACCTTGTTTACTGTCACATACAAAGAAATGAGCTTAGATGCCTTGTATTAAACCCAAGAGAGAGCAGAGAGGCCATCTACTTCAGTTCTGCCTAGGACAAAGAGTTAATGATATCCTTTACAGATAGCATATTAAAAACAGTACACCTGAGTCTGGCTTACCTGTCACCCAGCACTCAGGGGCTGAGGCAGGAGGATTATTGAGTACAATGCAAGCCTATGCTACATAGCAAGACTTTGTCTGAAGAAACAAAACAAAACTGTATTTTTGTAACTGAGACTTAAGATGATATCCAGATACCAATCAGGTTTCAATATATACAAACATTAATCAGGTTTCAAATATTTGAGCTAGAACTTCGATATTAATTTGTTTATGTCCCTCGTGAATTAATATAGCAAGAGTTAGGAACATTCTACAGTAATACCCTTTCATGGAGGTTAAGTGAATTAACCAAGATTACACAGGTAGTCTGCTCTGGTCTGCATTATACAGTATACTTTACACATGTTATGCTTGTAGACCCCCAGAAAACACCAACACCCTGTTCAGGATAGAGATGTAAATAGGGAGACATGCTGTGGCTGCGGAGTCTCCCTATAGAGACAGTTATGGGAGCTAGTCAGCCTGCATCCTCTTCCTAGATGCCCTTCAGTTTCTTCACCTTCACCACTGACTGTGAAATGCATGCACCTGACCTCGGCCACCTGAACGTTAGCTCCAGGCTTTGAATTCAACCAGACAAGAAGAGAAAAGTGGCAGGAAATGACACACTTTGGTGGATGGCATCTTGATAGTCTCGGTGGCATTTAATGCTAAGAGAGCCCTAGCAGTACCTAGTCTGTTTTTCCAGGCATGATGGCTCCCAGAATTTTTAGACCCACCCCCCAACACACACATGATTCTACTGCTGTCAAAGCATCCAAATAACATACTGAGGATAGACACAAAGATCTCGTTGCAGATGGCTGGGTATACCTTCTAAATCTGCTCATGTTTGATTAGCAAACTCTTTGTGTATGCATGGTTTGTGTGTAGCTGCACACCCATATGGAGGTGAGGTGATGACCTTGGGTGTTGTTCCTCACTGGCCTGGAACTTTCTAAGTAGGTTAGAATAAGTGGTTAGTGAATTCCAGGGATCATACCTCCAGTTCCCCAGAGCTGAGATTACAAGTATATGCTATCATGCAGGACTTAAAAAAAAAAAAAAAATCAAGCCTGGGCCTTGGGAATTGAATTCAAGTCCTTACATTTCCAAGAAAACATTTTAGCAACCTAGGTATCTCCCCAGCCCTAGGCTACCTAATTACCCAGGACTGATTTTGAATGTTCTACCTATAGCATCGACCAGTGATTCTGAGAACATCGACGTTGTTGTATGCTGAGGATATATTACTTTACTGATAAAAACAAAAGAAAAAACACCTTGACTAGCTCCTTTAACACTGGCTGGAACACCTTGTCAGGAAGTGTTGTTTAAAGAGAAGGCCTTTGTAGAAGATCAATACTCGTGACCAAGACTCCCTGGCTTCACTATAACCTGAGGTAACCCATAAATCATTATCAAAGAAAGATTACATCAAACTCCCTTCATTTTAAAGTAATTAATCTCCCGGCAAGAAATTATAATATCCCTGTTCACTGCTCCAGTAAGACAGAGCACTGCATGTCTTAGGAAACAGGTCATCGGGCATTTTATCCAAAGAATGCCACTCTGCCCACCACGTTCCCTGACGTGGAACTAAGAAGGCACATGGAATGTCACAGAGGGTGTGGTGATAGCTACTGAACCCACAGGTTCCACGAAGTCCCGGGTACCTGGTACATCAAGAGCTCCATCTCACTTCCCCAGCCATTGGAACACTGGGAGGAGAAATGAGCAACTTTCCAGGCTTGCCGGTGTGTTCACCTGCAGAGCCTGGCTTACACGTGCTCTTCCTTCTAGCTTCCTCTGTCTGCACCTTGGTAGCTCCTTCACTTTCCATCATGAACTGCTAAGACCTACTGAGGTGGCCTTGAGATGAGCCAGGCGTGAGCTGTTCTCTTCCGGTTCCCATAATGAGTTCCTGGGGGAACACCAGTTTTGTAGCTAAGATGTAGCTTTGGGGGACAAATCATTACTCCAGGCTGGAAGAGCACATCGTATCTGATTCTAGCTAATGGCACTGCCCACCATCTCTGCTCCTCCATGGTGACCAAGATTACACCGCTTCATAGGCTGGGTCAGGTACCAAGAGGTTGTCTGCCTTGGAAGGCATATTTTGGAAGGGAGGTGAGCAATGATACCTAGAACTTCCAAACAGCCAAAGTCTGAGAGAAAGAGAGGGGGGGGGGATGGGGGAAGAGAAGAACATTCTTCTACCCTAGCAATATAGTTCTGTCTACCCAGAACGTGGCAGAGGCTCCATTACACTTCATCTTGCCGAGAGCTCAGAGAGGACTGCCACACTGTTGGGTGAGAAGGCACAGTTGACACGCTACAGGACGTGCATGGCACCTGTCAAGGATGTCAATAATACATTCTGAACTTTGGGTAAGTCTGAGAAACTGTCTAACTTGAAACTTCATTAGAATACTAATAAAAAAAAAATCCCAACCCAACAATAGACCAGCACAATGTGAGTGTCAGACGCTTATTGAAGAGCAAGAGCCCAGCAAGCCAGACTTGAAGCCCTTTAAAGCACAGCCTTCTGCCCATTTTTTTTAAAAATCAAAATCCAAAAATATAAGGATATTGGCTAAATTTGGAGTTAGTGGGGGGGGGGGTCATGCTTTCTGTGTTGTGTGTATTATACATGAAATATTTTTGAATGCATTTTAGTGAGGGTTCCGGTGAAATTAGCATGTCTTAACACTCGAAGGCAATTTCCCGTCGTTAACTTGTCACAATGTATTTTGTTACAGGAGTTCTCAGGGAATGTGTAAAACTTCATCCTTTCTCTTCCGTAAGAAACTGGAGATGTAGAAAGGATTTTTAGAAAGTCCCATTTTCTGGTAAGGAATGGACTCCATTCTTCAGAAAATCCGTCAGACTCCCTTGGCAGCGACCTGACAAATCCTTTTCCTCAGAGACAAAGGCTGCAAGCAGTAAAGGACATCCATTCTTAGCAAACCCTTCCTGAGGACACTTGAGGCTGACCCCACTGACAACCTGCAGGACTACTGTTGTCAGTATAGAAAACATTTCTCGGAGATTGTAAATTACTCTAGAAGAGCCTCAGGTGGGTTCCTATCCAGGTATATACACACAGATCACCACCCTCTCTCTCTCTCTCTCTTCTCTCTCTCTCTCTCTCTCTCTCTCTCTCTCGTAAAGACAAGCCTGTCATAGAGTGACATCCGTCACAGACAAACACTTCTCTCAAATACCCAAGATCTTCCTCATCATTCGGGTGCCTACCTGCAGTGACTGTATGTCACAACCATAAGCCACTGGGCGGGGAAAGGGGATGCTAGCAGGTGGGGGCCTCTTTGAGGCTGGAAAGCTCCTTTCTGCTGGGTAGATAGTTTGAGGTGAAATTTCATAGAACTTGGGCATGATAGGTAGGTCATACATTTTTCTTTATAGAGTACATCTTCTCTGTTTCTTTGGGGTGAGGGGATAAACAAAGGACAAGTCAATGTTCCTGCTGAAGCAGATCGTTCTGCATTTGTAATCCTCAGCTTACTGATGTGATGACTGTTCGGGGCTTTAGGAACCACTGCTATCTAGTAGGGCTTTAGAGACGAAAAAAAACTGAAGAAAAAAAAAGAAAGAAAGAAGAAGGCATTTTACACTTCACATGTCTGACAAGGGTGTGTGGGGCCAATTTACAGCAGGGGCTTAATATATTTTTGATGAAAATTGCTGCAACATGGCACACAGATTAGAGAGAAAACAGCTCTTTTGTAATGACAGCAGTAGATTCTGAAATGAAGCCCAGCTGGTCCAAAGATCCTCCATGGATCAAGAGATGTATTCCCTTCTTGGGCTTCACCCAGCATGCAAGAGTCCTTCAGGCTGCAGGCCGTATTGACTCTCTGTGGGGGAGACTCTGGGGACCCCCACTTTCTAAAAGAATCAGTCCCTTATGGAAAATTCTAATGACACAAATGTGTTGAAAAGTCAGCCAAGCATTCAGTGGGATCTGACAGGTCACTGGGTGCGGGGCGGGGCAGCTCACATGACCCAAACCTGTATGAAACATCCGACGTCATACAGTGATCCATACATCTGCAGTGACAGCGGTGTCCCTCTATACCAGCAGGATAGGGCATTTACAGTTTGCACGCTTTGAAATGTGGTAATATGAGAAAGCATTTTCTCCAGGATTGGGAATGTAACTCAGCTGCTACAGTGCTTGTCCATGCGTCAAGCCCTGGGTTCCTTCCTTACAAACCTGGAGCAGTGGAACATGACGAGATTTGGAGGCAGGATGATCAGAAGTTCAAGTTATCCTACTTTACAAAGGGAGCTTGAGGTGAGCATACGATAGAAAATCAAAACTCAAACAGAAAAACAAACCAGCAAACAAAGGGATAGTCACCATTGTGAGTGTGGCGGGTGTGGAGTGTGGCAAGCAAGACTGAATAAATGATAGCTACGGCAAAGACTAAGAAATGAGGTTTTCTAGACCTCATTTTACGTATGACTCCTGGGCATGGACAAAGCCTTATGAGAAAAGATTTCTCCCCTCTACTCCTCTCCACCGCTGGTGCTGGGAACTGACTCCTGACATTGTATGCATTAGGCAATCCTCTCCATCAATAAGCTGCTCGTCTTGATAACCTTAGGTCACTTATTTAATTTCCATAAATCCAATTTTCTCATCTGTACAATGGGCTGACACCTCACAGGCTCATCAGGGTACCCTGCAGTGATGCTGTCACAGCACTCAGCCTCCTGAGAATGGTCAGCTTGAGGTTATCTGTGGATCTGAGGTTATCTCGAAGTTAGTATTGCTTTATTTTTATTTGATTTTTTTTTTTTGACGAAAGGTAGCCTTGCTCACTAAGTAGCCTTGTCTGACAGTGAACTGACAGAGATCGGGTCTGTCTCTGCCTCCCAAGTGCTCGAATTAAAAGCATGTGCCATCCCTCCTGGCAGTCAGCTTTATTTTAAAGGAACAGACGCTGTGGTAAGGCAGATCCATATCCAGGTGGTGACATTTAACCAACCAGCAGTCCAGTCAGCTGTCGTCCTGGCTCTCGAGTGTCAGACACATCAGCAGGTTCATGCTGCTCAGTGGATGCTGAGCTGGTATCTGGAGAACCAGGTGACAGGCCCTGGTAAGAATCACTTGACAGCTAATAACGTCACAGAACCATGAACATATCAGTTCAGGCCATTTCACAAGCAACTGACAAGTCTCTTCAACAAGCCAGAGGAGCACATAATAAAACAGGAGGAGTGGATTGCCACTCTAGATGAAAGGAGATATAATCCGATGCTATATCCTTGATGGGAAGTGGCAGCCATTGGCAGAAAGAACACTGATCAGGGAGGGAGGGCATTGTGGGTTGGGCTGTGAGCACACAGGGGTGGAGGGACCCAGCAGGGGGGCATTTTACTGTTTGAGGATACAAACCCTGTATGAAGGGGTCAGCATGATGGCTGGAATTTGCCAGTTAGACACCTCAACAAGAGGAAAGGAACACACGCGGTAAGTGTTCCCTTAAGCCCTTGACCCTATCAAAGGCACTTGAAAAGATGTCACACTTAAATGTAATAGGCCAGTTTTAGGGATGGCCTCCTTAAAACCAATCATACACAATGGTTTTGTGATGATGTAACTATGGACAAAGTACTTTCTGTACTTTTTAATAGCTGGGGTAAAGATACTGGTATTAAGAATTGTTAGATATTCAACCATGAAGCTGGTGAAGCTACCGAAGCCTGGAATCTACTTGAAACCCCTAGATGCCAACACAAAGAAGAGGGAGGGACTGCTCACACAAGCGTGGCACTGTTTCTGTAATTGAGTTTCCATGTCATGTTTATGGGAGCTCAAAAGAAAATCCACTTATTTTGAGCATTGGTGCCAAATACTTATTTAAAGTAAGTCTACATACTATGTTGAGCTTTATTAAAAATTGCTCTAAGTAAAACATGAGTTAATGTTGACTATTTTCAAATGTTGAACTAGGATCTGGGGTTGAAGTTCTCTGGTAGAACACTGGTCTAGCACTTACTGAACCTGTGGGCTGGATTCCCAGCACCAAAAATACAATAATCTAACCAAAACCAAAACCCTCAAAAGATCGAACTGAACTCAACCCAAGAACCTTCAAGGTAAATTTCATTTCTGATATTCTATCCATAATCATAGACAGCTAAGCTCTGAACAAAGTTTAATTCCCAGAGTGGCTGTGCAGGACTCTCCAAAGATGGACACTGGTTACTGGTTACTGGTTATGTTTCAACTCTACTGTTAAATGCATTGGAAAGACAAAAGCCACAAAGGTCACAGCCGTTACCTGCCTCAGCCCCTGTGGTTAACCCCAAGGATCACTGGCTACTAAGCATGCTCCAATAGTCGAAATCCTGTTAGGCAAGTGTCACATCCTTCATCACTGACACGCCAAGAACAGGTCATGGCAATTCAACTAAAGCCCTGATTTCTCCCAGTTCAGATGGGAAAATTCTCCAGGTTGACATTTCACCAATTTCTCAGTGTCTTCTTAGTCTGGCTTCCAAAATGAAATAAAATCAGCACACTTCTGTTTGGTACTGAGCAGAGATAAGAAAGCTGTCTAACCTAACAAGGCTGTATAAATGCTTCCTCCTATTTTTAAGTACTTGGAAACAGACTCAGTACCTAGGTGCTTGCTAGCTAGATGAGCCCAGTCCCATGGAGCCACACCTCTAAATGCTTCTCTTATTATAATCCGGATCCTCCGTTGTTTGCTTGTGTGTTCTTGTATATATGTGTGTTTGTGCATGTATAGCCATGTGAAGGTCAAAGAATAACTTGGGATATCTTTCCTTAGGTGCTGTTTGTGAGTGTTCATGTGTGTGAGTGTGCACACGTGTCTGTGTGCACACAGAAGTCAGACAACCTTGGTTCTCAGGTGCTATTATCTTTATAATTCTCAATCCTTTCCCAGGCTCATTTATGGCCTTCACCCATTAAATCTGCTAAACTCAAATGTCTAATACGTTTACTTTTCTTATCTAGGCAGATTTAAAGCAGTTGGATGTCTAGGTCTCTAAGTATTAGTTAAAGCGGCTTAGACTTAAGCATGGGTGCTAGAGGTCCCTTCTAGAACTTTCTTCTGTTCTGTGGCTAGCAGGAGCATTCCAACCTTTGTTAGTTCTACTGTCAGCCCTGGTCCCCCAGACCCAAGTCTAGAAGAACAGACTGAAGAGTACAACCTGACCTGTATTCCTTAATCAAATTTGTGTGTGGAGCATTTTACACAATGAAACAACCAAATTCTAAAGCCAATCACTTCCATGAGTTTTAAGTTCTATTTGTTGTCGCTGTGGTTGGATCAACAGCCCTTCAAGCGATCTTAAGAAAATGTAATCCAACACCACGAATCGACTTCATGCTACAAGTGGTCTGAAGATCAAGGTGACCATCAAGTGTGCACTGTGTTTGCATGAAGGAAAAACAGATGTTAGAAAAGAACCCCAAATCCAAGGAAGGGAAGTAGCAACATCATCTTCATTAGGCGGGGCATTATCAGGTTCCTATAAAGAAAACTGAAAGGCAGGATTGTGAAGCAGAAAGACCACGAGGTGGGAGCCCGGCCAAGGATCAAAAGCCAGAAGGAGTTGGATGGCATCTTTTCCTCTGAGTTAAAACACTCCACAGTTTCTGTAGAAAGCAATGAATGACTGGTGGTCAGAGTCAATTGGTCCCCTCCTATGTCCGAGAGGAGGACAAAGGGCAGCTACAGCTGATTCCAATTGTGGTACCTTATGACTGTTTTTCCAGAGGGAGGCCCTGGGGCAGCCTGTGACTCAACAATTAAACAGAAGCAAGCACTTTTCGATGCTGATCCACTGATGTTTCAGGAAAACTAGAGGAAAGAGGAGGAAGGATGAGACCAAATATCTACATCAGGATGAAAAGTGCAAATCTTTACAGAAAACGAAACGGGACCACCAAGGATTGTAGTTATTCTATTATTCAAAACCAATACCATACCAAATCCAGGACCCAGACTATTTTCATTGTGGTAAACGCAGAATTTAGTTGTTTTTCTGTCAGACCTTAATAGTCCATACTCTCTAACTAAGTTTTTAAAGATGCTTTATGTGTTTCCAACAGCGAAGTTTCTGGTGTGTTCAGTGATTTCAGAGTGGTTCAAACAGGAAGGAAGACGTTTCTTCGTGTAGATTTCTCAGTGATTGCCTGTCCCCCTTTTAAGGTGGCAAAGTGGAACAGGAACCCCTGTGTGGTCTCAGCAATCATGAATTATATTCTAAAGTCATTGCTTCTGTCATCTGTAAACCCCTATGGATGCATTATTGCAGACGCCTGTGTACTTAGGAAATGATTAGACAATGAAAGGTGAAACTAGAAATGATATATTTTCTGTTTTAAAAGTTTCACAAGGCTGTGGGCCCAGTGTGAGAGCACTCACTTGCCTAGCATGTGTGAAGCCCTGGGTTAAATTCCCAGAACATTGTTATTTTTCTTAACAGAGCACAGAGAGGTTTCTAAAACAGCAAAGACTAGTGAAGTGGCTCAGAAGGTAAAGGCATTTGCTGCCAAGCCTGACAACCTGAGTTCAAATCTCCAGGATACACATAGTAGTAGAAGGACTCCTGAGAGCTAGCCTCTGACTCTTATGCCTGTGCCATGGCTCATGCTCCCCATCTCCACCTTGGACAAATAAACATAACAAAAACCAGAATGAGAGAGAGAAACACACACACACACATACACACAGAGAGAAAGAGAGACAGAGAGAGACAGAGAGAGAGAAAGAGACAGAGAAAGAGGACTATTTCTTTTTAGGTGCCACTCAGGACTTAACAATGTAAGAGAATTATGGTTTGGATCCTGAATACCACAAATGCTCACGTGCTAACCTTACTTGCCAGCCTGTTGTTTCACTGGGGTGTAATGGAACCTTTAAGAGGGGGAGCCCAGTGGAAAGAAGAAAAGTTGTTGGAGGCATGCCTGTGAAGGGCTCAGGACTCTAGCCCCTCCTTTCCCCTGTCTCCTCTTTTTTCCTTCCTGATTATCATAAAAATAGCAGAGGGAGGTCTTGGGTTGTACACTCTCCACCTGACTTGTGGCTTTGCCACAGGCTTAAAGCAGTTCCAGGACCAAGTAACCATTGACTAAACCTCTAATTCAGAGTAAACCTTTCCTAACTGTAAGTTGTTCATCTCTGGTATCTTGTCATGTCAATTAAAAGGCCAACTAAGACAGGAAGCCCTCATCCCGGGAAGATGATGTTCAAGAGGCAAAACAGAGTCAGAAAGGCCTCTGGTTCACTTGTAGCTGAAAGCTCGCTCCACCTTTAATTTTTGAAAGAAATGGGAGATAATGACTCCAATATGGAAGACTAGTTTATAAATAGCCGCTTGCTTAGAATGAGTCAGAAGCTTGGAGCGCTGAGCTGTAAACAGCACCGATCTTACTTGTTTTGCAAGCAGTCATCCTGGTGAGTACAGGCAGGCTGGTGGATTGTTTTAGTGGCTGCAATATTTTTGGCCCCTCTTTGCAAAGCTGGAGAAAATCCCGGCAGAAAGAAAACATAGAATGACAGTATGATGCCTATAACGAGATGCATCCAGGTAGGGCAGGTGCTTGGACCAGGTCTAGTGTTGGGGCTGCAGATGTCTGGATTCACCGACCGACAGGCCACTTGTGGTGGGGTTTCATCATCTCAAGAGTCTCACTTAAGTGATAACTGCTGCTAAGGAGCACTACCAGATGATATGGAGAATACTCAGTCAAACTTGAACTTCAGATCAATTTATACGCCACACGTACACACATACCAAGAAAAATGACTTGTTCAAGTTTAATTAGGCACCATTTTTGGTTTGTTTTCTGAATATACAACTTGATTACCAAGACAAGGCTATGAGGAATGATGGAACCCAAAGGCAGAAGGAAGGGAGGACAGATTGGAAAACACAGGCTCAGAAACAATGGACATTTGTTCCCTGTAGTGGTTTGAACAGAATGGTCTCCATAGGTATATATGTATTTGAATACTTGGTCCCTAGTTGGTGGAACTTTTTGGGAAGGATTAGGAGGTGTGGCTTTGTAGGAGGAGGTATATCCCTAGGGGTAAGCTTTGAGGATTCAAAAGCCCACATCGTTCCTAGTTAGCTCCCTCTGCTTTGTGGTTGTCTCTCAAGATGGGAGCTCTCTGCTACTGCCCTAGTGCCATGACTTCCTACCTGCCACCATGCTCCCCACCATGATGGTCATGGACTCTAAACCTATAAGCCTCACATAAATGCCTTCCATGCTTTCCTCTGAGTTCCCTCACCACGTTGTTTTATCACAGCAATAGATAAGGAACGAAAAGACCACTCAATGAAAAGTCTCGACATAAGCCCCTGTGAAGATGGTAAAACCTGGCGACCAGACTTCAGACTTGAATTAGCAACCAAGAGAAACCCAAACTGAAGGCAGCAGAGACAGGGCAAGTGTATGTCCACATAGGCTCACCGGTCTGGTCATGCCTAAAATTCCAGGTGCATCCTATCAGACGAGACATAGAAAAGGCATGCATTTCAGGAAAGAGCTATCTCTAGATCTCTCTCTCTCTTCTTCCCTCCCTTCCTCCCTTCCTCCCTTCCCCCCTCTCGTGCGCGTGCGTGCGTGCGTGTGGTGTGTGTGTGTGTGTGTGTGTGTGTGTGTAGAGAGAGAGAGAGAGGGAGGGAGGGAGGAGAACAATTCTGTGGAGTAGGTTCTTCCAATCTTCACTTGAGTTCTGGGATTACAGTCATGTCTCCAGGTTTGTGTAGCAAGCACCTTTACCCCTGAGCCATGTAACTTCTTTCTGGCCCTTGAGCAGCAATTTTCAAATGCAAAGTAGACAAAGCTGTCTTATACATTATTTTATTCTGCGGCAAATCGTGTTAGACATGTGGATGTCAAGGTATTGAGAAACGGTAGACTATCTGGTCGGAAGCGTTCTCATCTCCAAGTTGTGCTTTCAGTTGCTTCAAGATATAAGCTAATCAACTCTCCACCATTTTTCTTTCTGTACTTTTGGTGCATGAGTGCCCCCCCCCATGTATGTTACTTATGAGATACCCTATGATGTTTTCATGCCTGTATACATTGGACCAATTACATGATTATAGTTAAGTACTTATCTTGCAAGCATGAGGACTTGAGTTCAATTCTCCAGAACGTGGGGGAAAAAAGCAGGGTGTGGCAATTGGGGCTTGATTTATATTATACCAATGCTGAGGAGACAAACCAGGGTGATCTTTGTCATTTTCTGACCAGGCAACTTAGCTTATTGGGCAAATTCTAGGCTAAGGAAAGACCCTGTCTCCAAAGACAAGGTGCCTATGCAGTAACAACTGAGGCTGTCCTTGGGTTTTTATGTATACCTGTGCAAATGCACCATCATGTGTGCAACCGCATGCACATAGACACACACACGGCACACAACACAAAGAAGCAAGTAAACAAAAGCTAAGCCATAGTTTGCAATGGTTCTCTCATTACTAAGTTAGGGGGCGGGCGGGTTGGATCTCATAAAGTAAAACAAAACCAAACCAGTTCCCCTGTTTTGAAATCGGAAGGGCTGATGTTCCCAGGCTTCGTGCCATGAGGAGGTTTTGTCAGCAGGTGTTGGGGAGATGTAGGACTTAATGACCACGCTTGCTATCAAAACAGTGGAGAGGGCTAATTAGAGCAGGGAGCCTGACTCTGGTGGAGGGTGAGACACTGTTGAACACGGTGGCAGCTGAGAATTACTGATGCTGCCACCTGACTCCACAGTGCTTCCTTAACCTTCATCCCCCAGAGTTAGGATGAAAACAGCTAGCACCACCCAGCATGTCCCAGCTTAGAAAGTTCCCAGGTATCTACGTGTGCACATTATCTCAGGATAGTGCAGTTGGTACCCCATGAGGCTGTTCTTATTGCTGCAAGTGATCATTATAGAAGAGGAGACAATGTGCTGGGGGGTGGGGTGCTCTCCATGGTTGGTGAATGCAGAACAAGATCTACTGGAGGAAGTTAGCTTCAATTGCCCACACCAATGTTTCTACTCCCTATCCATGTGGCCCAGACTCACCAGCATGCAGGCCTCTGATGCAGTGGGAAAAAAAGGTTTTCCCCCAAAAAGGGAAAGGGGCTTTACAAAAAACCCCCTTTCCCGGGGGGATTCCCGGGGCAAATAAATTTTTAACATTTGATTTTTTGGGGCCACTGTATCAAAAAAGAAAAAGGGCCCCGGGGGACCAAATTCTTGATTTTTAAAAACATTTGAAAAAAATGCAAGTTTGATCAAAAAATTTTTTAATTTTCCCAAGGGGAAAAAGCCCAAAACTTTTGTCGATAGGGGTAACTTTCAGGGGGGGGCCAAATAGAAAATGAGTTTGTCATGGTTTTTTTAAAAATTCCCCCGGGGGAGGGGAATTTTAAAAGAAGGAGGCTGTGGGTGGGGGCCCCCTTTTTTGGGAGGGTTCACTGGGGTACTTTAAGACCCAAAATTCTCCCCCCGGGAAAGCCAGTTTTCCCCAGCACCCTTTCTAAAAAATGAGTTCCAGTTCCCCAAATGTTCCCGGAAAAATTCCATGCCCCCCTTAAAATCCCGGGATCTAATCAAAACCCCAAAAATTTTTTTTTTAAAAAAATTAAATTTGGTCATTGGGTTTTCCCCCATAAATAATAAGATGGTACCAGAAGAATTTTCTAAAAGGGGACTTGGGGCCCAAAGCCTTTTCCCTTTTTCTGAAAAGGGTGATTTCATGAAAAAAAGAAAAAAAATTTTTTAAAAATTTTTGGGGGTTATTGGGGGCTGTGGTGTGTTTTGTAGGTGTGTTCCTGTGTGGCTGGGTCTTCCGGGGGGAAACCCAAAAGGGGGCAAAATTAGCGGGAATCGGTGGTTTGAGAAAGGCGGGGATTCGGGGCCCCCAAAAAACCCTTTTCCAAAAAAGGTTTAATGCTTCTTCCCACCCCCCAAAACCTCCCAGCCCAACAAAATGGGGCCCTTGGGGTTCCCCTTTTCACCCAAACCCCCCCAAAATGAATTTACCTTGAAAAGCCAAAGAACTTTTTTTTAAAGTTGGTATAGGTGTTTCTTTTTAAAAGGGGAAACTGGCTGACAGAAAGAAACTGACTAATGGGTTTGTAGAAGGGGACACAAAACCCCCAAAACCCCCGGGAAAAAACCCTTTTTAAAAAATACCACTTCAGGCCCAAAAAAAGGGGGTTTTTGGCTCTTGCTTCTGGGTTTTTTTCCCCCCCCTTTTTTCTAAGTAGCCCCCGCTTTTTCCAAAATTTTTTCCTTTTTAAAAAACCCAGGTCTTAAAAATCACCCATTTGGGCCCTTGACTAAGGGGTTTCAGGCACAAAACATCATGCTGGCAAACATTTTTTTTTCCAAACAGATTTTATACTGCTTTTATTTGTTTATATAGATCAAGTACAGCAAAAAATTTCCCTTTTAAAAAAAAATTTAATCCTAAAATAATCCCATAACATGTTATTTAAAAACATATATAGAAACCCAAAATGTTTGTGTTTTTTTTTAAATAATATACACAAAAAACAAACACATTACAAAAAAAAAAAAACAAATAAAAAACACCCACACACACCACACCACACATATAAAAATTTTTATAATATTTTTTTAAAAAAACGGAAAAAAATTTTTAAAATAATATACAACACATGAAAAAAATTTACTTTCACATAACTTTTTTTTGGGGGAAAAAAGGGGGAAAAGGCTCATTGACTAACCGGGTCGACTCGGGAAGAAAGTAACTTTAAAAACGGAAAAACCAGCTGAACATTGCTGTTTGCGAGACAAAAAATTTTGGTTAAAAAATTTTTTATGGGTTTAAAAAAGTTCATTTTTTTCCATTACAAAATGATAAGTGGATAAGACTAGAAAAGTCACGATGGAATAAAAGTGGGGGGGCTTTTTGTCTGGAGAATAATCCTTAAAATGATTAAATTTTATTCAATTATTTTCATGAAAAATTTAATTACTAAGGCCCCCTCCCTTTCAGTTTTTGGGGGTTTTCACATCAACCCCCCAAATTTAGCAAAAGGGACCCTCCTTTTAAAAAGCATTTTGAATGATTTCAGAAACGAAATAAAAATACTTGCATTACCCTAGAAAAACCTTATTGGGGAAATGAACAGGAATTTTGAAAAAAGGAAAGAATCATCAGAAGGGGGGGTGGAGACAGGTTTTTTTTGGGGGGCGAAATGCACCCCAAAAGGGGTGCCAATGTCCAAATTTTTTTTTGAAACCCAAAATCTAAAACCCCAGAGGGGTTTTTTGTTTTCTGTTTTTTATTTATCTTTATTTTTTTTTAAAAAATTTTAAAAAAAAATTATTTAAGTAAAAATTAATTTTTTTTTCAAAAGCCCCGGCTGGTTTAAAATTCACAGAAATCTTTTTTCCCCGGCCCTGCCCCGGGTTTTGGGGGCCCCAAGGGATTAAAAAATGGTTTTTTATATTATATTAGAACTATAAATGGGGGGAAGAGCTGGGGGCCCAAAAAGGGGGATTTTGTGAGTTTGGACCTACTCATACAATGAGGGGGTGGGGGGCAGTGGGGGAAAAACCCCGCCCCTGAGAGGGACACAGTACAGACATGTGGGCAGGGCTGTATCTTTTTGGGTTTAGGGCACGGGGGGTTTTACTACAAGGGGGTTTTGAGCCTCACATCAGCCAATGACATTAAAAACTTTTTTTTTTTTTATTTGCTGGTGTGCACTGCAAGCACATGTGTTATGGTGTAAGTCGGACAACCTCGGAGTTTTTTTTTGGGGTTTGAGGGTTGAACTCGGTGCCTGTTGACAGGGATTGTTATCATTGACCTCTTGCACCCACCTTTTTAATTTTTAAAATCATAAATGACTGTAAAATGAATTTCCCCAAACTTTAAAACCAATTTTAAATTTTTGGGTTTTGGAAGGAAGTCTTTAAGTTTTAAATACTTGAAATTAAAATGTAAAGGAAAAAGTAAAAAACCCCCCACTAATAGTTAAATTAAGGAAAATTAAATATAAAATTTTGCAAAGATAACATTTGTTACATAAATTTTTAAGGAGAAACATTTTCTTTTTAAAGCCAGACACTATTAGATGAAAGCTTTTATTGTGAACAATTAAGCAAGCCCAATTCTTTTCTTGTTCGTTTTTTGAATAGTTTTAAATTTTCCCCCCAAGGGAACTTGACGGCGACCTCTTGCCTCTGTTTCAGTTTTCTGGAATTAAACTGTGCAGCACGCTTACTGACTCAAAGTTTAGGGGGGCCCCAACTTCCTAATAATGATAATTGTAAAACACTAAAGGGGCTGTGGGGGTGGGTTCGGGGGAGGGGCCCCCGGGGGTTTAGTCTCAACCTTGAAAAAATAAAAAAATTAATAATAATTATTTTTGTTCATCTTGAAATTTTAGAAGAAATCATAGCGTTGAAACTGAAGCAACCGACGGTGGCAAATTTTTAGAAGTGGGTTTGGGTTGCTGGACTAAAACCCAAAAACCCGGCCGAAGAAACTTGGGGAAAGGGGCTTTTTTGGCTAAATTCTGGAGGACTAAAACCCAGAAGGAAATTCCCTTAAGGGGGGGGACCCGAGGTACATGACAGGGCTTAGGAAGCAGACAGCAAACGGAAGGGGGCCTCTATGAAACCTCTTTGGTGCCCCCACTTTTTCCCCTTCCCCAAACCGGTTCCACCCCCCAAAGGCCCACCCTTTCCCAAAAGCCCACCAGGGGGGACCAAGTCCTTTGGGTGACCTTCACACACGCCCCAAAATCTGCGGAACACTCCCCAAAATTTTTAAATAGCCCCAAAACCTGCAATTCTCTTCTAAACTCCCACTTTAAAAAAATTTGGGAAAACCCACGAAAATTTTTTAAAAAGATGTCTTAAAAAAAAAAAAGTAAAAAACAATTTTAAAACAAAAAGGGACGATTGAATTTTAAATTTTTTGAGGTTTATACAGAAAGGGAAATTATGTGGCTTAAAAAAACCATGTTTTAAAATTTTAATGACAAAAAAAAAATCCCCAAAATAAAAGCCAAATACAAAAAAAAAGGCAGGTTTAACGCCTAAAGAAGACTTTGCTGTCACATAAAGAGTGACTAAAAAAAAACCCCTTCCAAATTTTTCTGGGGCCGTTTGGAGGAAAAAATCATGTATGACCCAAAAACTCTGTGTGTGGGTGGGGGTTTGTGTGGCCCCGTGCGTATCACAGTTTCGGAAAAGGGTGAAGCGCCCAAAAAGGATTGCACTGGTTTCCACCTTGGTTTGCCCTTTTTTAGGCTCAAACCAATACTTTTTTTTTAAAATTTTATTTTTTAAGCTTAAAAATAGCAATGACAAGAATGTTTGCAAACAAAAAATTACATATAACTGGAAACTTTTTTTTTGTTGTTGTTAATTGGGGGGGGGGGGCTTGGGTACCCCCATCCATGAGTGTTGCTTACCCCCAAAAGGGGGGACAATCCTCAAAACGAACAAATGAGTAAACGTGAAATCCCACAGGGGGGAGGTAAGTAAAAAGCATAAATTCCAAGGTATTTTAACTATGGAAGTTCAACGCCAACCAAAAGGCTACGGGAACCTTGTCAAAAAATTTTACACAACAGAGGGGGGGGTTTTTTTTGGTGGGGGAACTTTTAGGCTTTAACCTACATGGATCTTGCAGATTTAAGCAAAAAATTTAGTGCTTTCGAGAAATTCCAGCCAACTTTAAAGGTTATAAACTTGCTTCATAAGCTTGGCCAACTTTTTGTTACGATCGGGAATCACCGCGGTTTTAACCAATGGCTAACGGGCCTCACCCCCAAGAGAGGAATGAGACGTAGTAGTGAGGTAGACGAGAAAAAGTTTCAACCCCAAGGATAGTGCGGCTGACACGCTAGGTTCCCCCTAAAAGGCACCCGGTGCTCTCAAGCATGCTCCCCCACGAGGCAGAAGCCCGTGGTAGGAATATGAGAACACAGGCACGGGCCCAATCACAGGCCTTCTTTTCAAGAGTACATTGCAAAACGGGAGACTACGGGCAAGGAAACGCAAGAGGTTGAGGGGTGACAAAGGAAGGGGTTTTTGGGGCATTGGGCGGCAGCATAAGACGGGTGTACTTGCCGAAGCCTTTTCTCATAAAACAAAAAATGACGTAAAATTTTTTAATTTCAAGTCCCTGTTCAAGGAGCAGGTTCCCCCAGCCAGCCTGTTTCTAATCAAACTGAGGGGCAGGGGGGGGGGGGGGGCCCAGGTGTCTTAACCCACTTTTCCTTTTCAAAGGGACCTGGGGAAAATTTTTTTGGGGGAAAAGGGCCCCAGACATTTTTTGAAAAAACCGGGGGAATTTCCCCCCAATTTCCTTATTTCTAATATGTGGCTGTGTTAAACGGGTTTAAAACCATTCATTTTTATCCACCTTCACCTACCCCTCCCCCTTTCCTCAATCCATCCATCCTTCCACCCCTTCTTTTTTCCAAATTTTGTGTGTGTGGTGTGTGTGTGGTGTACACAAGAGCTTCCCAATGTCTTGGTGACCTCCACTTTCAATAATTTTGTCAATGGAAGGAAGGGGTTTCCACCTGTGGCAACCCCTGCGGGGACCCCCCGTTTTTTGCCCATGATTTTTTTATCCCCCTTTTTTGGCCCCAGAGGGGAAAGGGTTTTAAGCCTGGGGTTTTTTAGAGTTTTTCTTTAGGAACTGTAAAGCCTCACGTGGCCCCCAGTCACAGGCAGGGGATTTTTTTGACCACACTGCGTTTTCATCAGGAGAATAAAAGAGGGGGAAGCAGGTAAGGAAACACGACAGATAACAACAAAGCCAAAAAGGGGATGGGGGCCCCTTTTTTTTTTTCCTTTTTGTTCTTCCTCCCACTTTTCTGCCCTTTTCAAAACCTCCCCCAAACCAAAAATCCACAAAATCTAAAATTTTAACCTCAAGAAAGGAAACATAAAGTTTTTTTTATTTTTTACAGTTTTTTTAAAAAAATTTTGGTTCAGACCCATCTCAGGTGACTCCCTCTCTCTCTCTCCTTCCTCTCTTCTCTCAGCCAAAAGGGGGGGGAGAGAAGAGCACAGGGAAAGGGGGGGTGTTTGTTTTTGGGTGTGGGGGGGGGGGGGGGGGGGCCCCTGAAGGCAGCAGGACTCCCTCCTTGCTTTGCAGAGTGAGAGTCCCTCCTGGAAATTACTAAAAATGATTTAGTCCCGTCAAAGGGTGCGGGGTTTCTTTTTCATCCCCAAAAAAAGGGAACTCTGCGGGAAAATTTTTTCAGGGGGTTTGGGGGTTAAACTGACGCTGCCTTTTTTTTTCCCCGGAAAGTTTTCCCTCTACTGGGCACGGCCCTTTTTCCCACAGAGACCGGGGGGTTCTGGGCTGCAAACCGTAGCAAAGGCCACAGGGAGGAAACCCTTTCCCTGAGAAGAGAGGTTCTTTCTCCCCCTGTATTTCTTTTAGGGTGTGTACCTCAATTCCATTTCAATGACCCTTTGCAGGTGGAAGGTGGCTTTTTATTGGCTGTGCACACAACAGGGGCCCGTTTTCCCCTTGTTACCGCTCCTTGCTTTGCCGGGAATCAAAGGCCCCAAAAATTAGGCAAAAAAGTGACCCCGGTCTCATCTCTGCCCCCCGGGGCCGCGGCCCAAAAGGCCAAAGGGGGGGGAAAACTAGGGGAACAAAGACACTGGGGTTGGGTAGGGGAAGGGCTGGAAAGTGTGTGTGTCTCACCTGGGATTTACTTTCAAATCGGTTAACCTGGGCTGGCCTAGGCTTGGTAGCTACATCTGCCCCCCAAACCAATTTTGGGTTTTTAGGGGAAAGGACGGGCCACCCCCGAGGTGATTAATAAAAAAAAGCATTTATTTGGTGTACACACATACATGCACCAGGGCACCATCACCATGTACTACACTTTTACATCAAAAACAAAAAAAATTTCACACATACAACATTTCTATGAAAACATACACCCATAAACCCCCAATACACCTATACACCAAAAAAAACAAAAAACTAACCTATGAACATCACACTGTTACAAAATAATACAATAACACAATTTTATACCCTTGAAACCCACACACACACACACCCCATCCTTCTTTCCCAAGAGTTAACCAAAGAAGCAGAAAAAATAGTAAATACATTAAAGAACTCAAGGGAACAGAAAAGCAAAAATGAAAAGGATTGGGGGGTAAATGGGAAGGGGTCTTACGAAGAGGAGGATTATAATAAAAAAATGAACTGAAAGTCATCTTTATGGTTTTTTTTTTCTTTCCCGGGGGGGAATTTTTTTTCCTTCTGTTTTCCCAAATTTACCTTAAAAATCCTTGCCAAGGTAACTTTTTAAATTCCCCCTTTATTAATTTTTAATCAATTCACATTAACAATTCAGGGCTCACAGATCTCGGAAGAGGTTTTTTAAAACCCCAAAAGGGGGTTAGAGGGAAGGGTTTGTCTGCCCCACAGTTTTTTTCATTTTCCCTTTTTTTTTTCACCGCAGCTTTTAAAGTTTCTATCTCCTTTTCAGAAAACCCTAGATGCAAGTGAGATTAAATAACTCTTTTTTATTTTTTCCCGTAGGGGCCCAGGAAATTTCCCTTTCCCCCGCCCCCCCCCCCTTTTTCCCCAGGGGATTTCATAAAGGGACTTCCAGCCCCTTTGATTTTTGGGGTGGGGGTTTAAAAGATTTTTTGGGCCAAATAAGATGCCTGAGAAGCCGGGGACCTGATTGGCCCCCCCCCTTTTTCCCGTTGTTTTCAAATTTCCCCCTGTAGTTAAAAACGGGTAAATTTTTAAAGAAAAACATGTGTGAATAACCCACGATGCAAGGGGTGAGGGGGAAATTTTCCCCCACCCCTTCAATAACCGTTTCCATCCCCCCCCTTCCTTCTTCCGACCACACGAGGAAAAACACCACATACCCTGAAAAACCCCAAATGCTCCTACACAGAAAAACCCTAAACAAAAAAACCTAAAAAGGGAGAGGGGGAAAACCCCCCAAATTTTTAACAAAAAAAAAAAGGGGGGGGCCCCCACCCCCCCCTTCCCCCTTCCCCAAAACCAAGCACCCTTTGGAAAAAGGGGGACCCATGCCCTTTTCATAACCCCAATTTGGGGCAACCCCCCCAAAATTTTAAAAAGGGGAAAAAAAAACGGGAACCCAAAAAAAAGGGGGGGAAACCCCCGGGGCAGGGGCCCCAGGGGCCCCCGGGAAGTCTGTTATGGCTTTCCCAGGGCTTCTAAACCACTTTTTTACAGAACCCAGGACTGCAGCCCAGGGATGGAAACCCAAAATGGTTTGGGCCTCCCCCAAAAACCTTTTAAAAACCTACTTTTTTCCAAAACCCACAGGGGGACACCCCGATGACTTCTTGTTCGGGGTTACATATTTTTTCCCCAAATTTTAAAAATTTTAAATTCGGAATTGGACCCCCGGGAAAAATCCCAAAAACCCGGGGGTTTTCTGTAGGTTTTAAAAGGGAAAAGGGGGTTGGTGACCAAAGTGCCCTCCTCTTTTTGGGGGGTTTTAGGTTTTCTTGAAGGAAACTGAAGGTTCCCCCCCCAAGGGGGGAAAACCTTTCCCCGGGATAAGGACTAAAACAGTGCTTCTTTGCTTGGCCCCTTTTTCCTTTTCCCCGGGCTATTGGGGGGGTTTCCAATCCCCTTCCCCATTTCTAAATGTGAGCTGAAGACTAGGGTCTCCGGGGAAACCTCCAGATTTTTGGGGCCAGATTGGGGGGTGGGGGTTTGCCTTGGGGGGTGAGAAATTATGGTCCCTGCCTCTCTTGGGCAACAGTCATTTTTGGGAAAACCCCGGGCCCGGTCAGGAAGCCAAAAAAACAAAAACCCCCTTTTTCTAGCATGCGCCCTTTATGTTCTGCCCCTTTGGGGGAAAAGCTGAAAAATTTCGGGGCCGTCCCCAGACATCTAAATAAGTAAGCATTCCAAAATCTAAAAAATGTCTACCCACATTTCAAAGGGGGGGGGGGGAAACTCAAGCCTTTTATTTTTCCCTATTGGAAGTATCAGCGGTTTTTTTATTTTTTTGAAAAAAATTTTGGGGAAGGGGGAAGTGCTTTTTTTGTAGGGGGGCGTCAAAAAAAGGAAATCTGCAATCATGGTGAGATTTTCTCATCCTAAAATCAGTCATTTTTTCCCCCGGGGCTAAGCACATGTGACAGCCTCACCCCGGCCCCCCCGGGCAGCACACTGGACGCCCCCCCCCTGCCACCGGGGCAGCACACTGTGACACCCCTTCCCCCCCGCCCACCGGGTGCGAACCTGTGGTTCCCCCCCGGGGAAAAACTGTAAGACACCCCTTCCACCCCTCAGCAACGGACAGCCTCACCCCCACCCCACCCATTGCCACATGGAACCCAAACCCCCCACCCGGGGTGGACCACTTAAAGTCCCCCCTTTCCACCCGGCTCCAGAACACTTACAAAAAACCCCCCCCAAACTCAACACTTGAAAACCCCACCACCACCCGCTCAAAACAATGGAAGAAAAAGCCCCCCGGCTTTTAAAACTTAAGCTCATGCCCCCCTGTCAGCCCCCAGTGGTTTTTGGGTGGGTGAGCCCCGGAAGTCACCCTGCCCATGGCTGCAGCACTTAATAAGCCCCCCCAATTTAAAATAAAAAAATTTGCCCATTGGGGGAGATACTGGACACCCCAAACCCCCCCCTGGGACCCGTGCAGCCTCCCCCGCCCACTGGCCGAGCCCTGAAAAACCCCCCCACCCCTGCCCCCGCCCCCTTTTTGCCCTTAAAAACCCCCCGGTGCAGATTAAAGCCCCAATGCCCCCCCGTGAGGAAGGACAACCTAATTTGGGGGTTAGTGTTCCCCTTGGGGAAATTTAGGACTTTTTAGGGTGGACTGACTTTTTCCCCAAGGCTTGAGGCTAAGGTTTCCCACCCTTTAAAATTTCCAAGCAGGGTCCAGTTTGAGCTTTTCTTTATTTTAAAGTGACCATCACCACCCCCATTGGGCCCCTTTTAAAAAAAACAAAAAACAACAAAAATAAAACAAAACAATGGAAAAAAGGAAATGGGAAAGAGCAAAATTTTTAAAGTTACAATATTTCAAATTAAGAAATAAGAATCACAACCGTTTGGTTTTGTTTTTGTTTGGTGTTGGTTCCTTTTGAATTTAAAAACTTGTGGCAAAAGGGTTTTCCTTTTTTTTGCCCTTTTCATTTTAAAAATTCAAATTTTTTTTAAAATGGGTTTTTATGTTAGAAATGTGGTTTTGGCCCCCAGTGTGGTGGTATGAGCTGGAGCTGCGATTTTGGGTTAAAACCCTAAAAGGCAATCCCTTTCTTCTTCCAAACCACCCGGTTGAGTTATACCCCTTTATTACAGGTTGGAGGGGGAATCTTTTGGGATTACAAGTGGGAAAGGCACTGGGGGGGGGGGGGGGGGGGGGGGGGAAAAAAAAAAAAAAATTTTTTTACAAGGTGCACACCGGGCACTTTTTTGGGATTACCCCCGGGGTTTTTTTTTTTTTTTCACAAAACAAAGGGGCAAAATTTGGGGGGGAAAATAAAAAGGGATGCACAACGGCCCAAACTGGATTACCCATGTTGGGCACAACCAAAAAGCCCCCTGGAATTTCTCATTAGAATAAAAAAAAAAAAAAGCCAAAAAAAGAAATAAAGCAACAGAGCAAATTTTTAAAGTTACTAATTGTCTCAAATAAGCCAAATAAGAATCGCACAAGATTGTGTTTGTGTGTGTGTGTGTGTGTGGTGTCGTGTGAATTGTACACATGTGGTCAGAATAGGTGTCTTAATTTTGCACTGCACTTTTAAATAAGTTCAAATTTTATTTTAAGATGTGTGTATGTGTATGAGAGATAGTGGTGGTGGGGCGGCAGTGGTGGTGGTATTGAGTGTGAGCTGCGGTACTCATGTGGCCTTCAACCCTATAGAGGAGCATCCTTGCAGTCCCTGCTTCCTGGAATCCACTGGCTCAGAGCCTCTGATGACTCCCTTCACTCTATGCATGTCTGTCTTGTTAGGCGTGTATATCTCTGTGTGCAGTATGTATGCGAATGTGGCATATGTATGTGTGGTACGGTACATTCGTGTATGAGGTGTGTGTGTGTGTGTATGGTGTGAGCTATGGTACTAATTTGGAGGTTAGGGGACATTTTGCAGGAGTTGGCCCTTACCTTCTACTTTGTTGCCTACCATTCTGTCTTAGGAGTGCTGGGATGACAGATGTGCTCTAGCATCTGGCTTGTTATATGTGTGCCAAGGGTCCAGTTTGGGTCCGAAGGTATGTGTAGCTAGTGCTTTTACCTGCTGAGCCATCTCCTTGGTCCTCTACCTTAGTTTTTTTCTTTTTTCTTTTTATTTAGTTATTTAAATCACATCATAAATTACTTATTTACACAGAGGTTATAAACACAAAAAGGCAGGATGTGGGGAAGGGAATGGCACCGGAGCATAGGTGTTCAGGAGGAGTACAGATACCTTTCAGAACAGGGTATCAGCTGGGTGTAGGTTCAGGGGACAGGTCACTATGACTCTGCCTATGATTCACTTGTCCTTATCTAAGTTGGTACTGTCCACTGAGGCTGCCTATTTATAAGACCTATGACTACTCAGTCTGGTAAATTTCCACAGAAGCTGCCTGTCTACAATAGCTTATAGCCTTCTGTTTCAGTGTTTTTCCACAGAGATCCAAACTTTGTGTTAGCATGTATGTATGTCAGGACTATTGTTGATTTTAGGCCTATTCTACCTTAGTTTTTGATGCAGGGTCTCTCACTGAACTTGGAGCTTGCTGATTTGGCTAGACTGGCTAAGCAAGCCTCAGCAATCCTGCTTCTGTCTCCCAGCACTGGGATTGCAGGTATACACAGCGCTGGGATTACAGGTGCACACAGCACTGGGATTACAGGTGCACACAGCACTGGGATTACAGGTGCACACGGCACTGGGATTACAGGTGCACACAGCACTGGGATTACAGGTGCACACGGCACTGGGATTACAGGTGCACACAGCACTGGGATTACAGGTGCACACAGCACTGGGATTACAGGTGCACACAGCGCTGGGATTACAGGTGCACACAGCGCTGGGATTACAGGTGCACACAGCGCTGGGATTACAGGTGCACACAGCACTGGAATTACAGGTGCACAGAGTGCTGGGATTACAGGTGCACACAGCACTGGAATTACAGGTGCACAGAGTGCTGGGATTACAGGTGCACACTGCTACAGGTTTGTAACATGGCTACTGGGGATCTGAACACAGGCCCTCACGCTTGTACAGCAAGTGCTCCACTCACTGAGCCTGCTGTCCAGCACCGATAACAGGGCGTTACATAAGTAAACATTTGGGAAAAACCAGGTACAGGTGCTACACAATTGGAATTCCAAGACTTGGGAAACTGAGGCAGGAGGGTTTTGAGTTTAATGCAAGGGTGGGCTATAAACCAAGACTCTGAAAATAATAAGAGAGAAAAAAAAAGTTTTCACTGATTTAAAATACGATGGCAGAAGTATTTTTCTAAACATTCAAGTGCCCTTTTAGAAAGTGGAGTGAAATTCATAGAGAAGCAAAATAGAGAGAAAAGATCACAACACAGGTGATTTTTCAGCCTAGAAGGGGCAACATTAAATAACAGGAGTTCCACGCTGTCAGAAGAGCTCAGTGGAAGAAGTCATGAAGTCCACAAGGAAACTTTCTAGGACTGATAGTTGGGAACTTCCAATCCCTGAACAATGAATGCAAAAATTATTACAGAAGGGCACATCACCATGGAATTGCAAAATGCCAGGAATAAAACAGATATCCTGGAAGCTTCTGGAAGCTTCCTAAGGGGGTTTGATTGGGACAGGAGTCAGCTTTCTGACTGAAGCTGAGGAGGTTCATCCCAGTTCCTGTGAAGCATGGAGAGGCTCAGACTTCCTTTTAAAAGGTATTTGCAGTTTGGCATCCTGCATTCAGTCAGATGAGTTAAGTATGAATCTACCTCCCCACATGCAAGTCCTCAAAAAATCATCTCTCCTCCCTCCTCAGAGTTAGATCAAAGACCTGTAGCTGCCTCTTTCCCTCAGGCTGTGCTCCCTGCCTCTCTTCTCTGGGACAGATTTGGTAAGAAGCTATGTGTGGCCTTGCAGGCTCTCCATCCTCCCTACAAATGAAAGATGTGCTCATGGTTCCACCTAGTGCTGGCTTTCATGACTCCTGGCACATAAGTTAGGTCAGGCAAGGTCACATGGTGTGGGACTTACCCTGGTGCCCTGAAACCTTCCAAGACAGAAAAATGCCCTTTGTCATCAGAATCCAAAGGAAGGGAGCCAAAGGATCTAGAGGCTCCCAATATGTCTAGAAGCCCCTATGGCTGCTCGTAGCCACGATTCTATGTTTCCCCTGATATTCTGAGAACTGAAGAGTCTCTCCCTTCAAGACCTCATTGTACTGTTGTAGTACAATGTTCCATCTCTCCTAAGCCCCTCCCACTCAAGGCCCAACCATGGTTGCACGTGGCAGTGACATATTCTCTCCTAATAAAGTCCTTCAAGTGTGATTTGCTGTCTGCTCCTTCCAGTAAACACATTTTCTAAGTTACAGCAGTCAGGAAGTGATCAGAAAAGGCATTTCACTGAAATGGGTTTCTAAATGGAGCTAGAAGAGACACAGAATCTGCAAGCAAGGGATCCCACACAGGAGCAATACAGCAAAAGGCTCTGCCACTGGCTCCCAGCCATCTTAGCGCCTCTGCAGAAGGGAGCTGAAGGGCTCACAAGTGACCTTGAAGACAAAGTGCCCTTGAAGACAAAGAAACTCATCCTATATCTCATGTCTGCAAATGAGTGGCAAAAGGTTTTCCATCCAGGTTCTGTGGATGGTTTAAGGCTGAGAACAGAGGAGGCAGAGAGTCAACAACACAGAAAACAACCAGCAATGAAACAAATGTCCTAAATTGTATCCAGTAGAAATGTTGTCAAAGTCCACTATTCGGCTCATTTAAAAACAGTATTTATTTACCTTTCAAATGTACAGACACATATGCACACTAACACAAATCTCACTTAGATGTGTATATATCACATCTATCTGTATAGACAGATAGATGCAGACACAGACACAGATATAGATATATAGAGAGAAGGAGGGAGGAAGCTTGCTGGAGAAGTTGAAGAGTTGAGGGCAATTCCCTGTCTTCCATGCTTGAGAGATGTAGGATCAACCACAGAAATACTTTTAGAAACAGATTCATTCCAGAAGAAACAGCTGAGATACATTAAAGCTTCGGGAGCAGAAACAGGGTAGAAAGAAGAGGTTGTGAGGACTAACCCTTCTTGTCATAGTACTCTACTACCTCTCATGTAAACATGGTGCCTGGATAGTGACACCAATTACAAAAGACCTAACAAAGTAACAAAAAATAACAAAAGACCTAAGTAGTTAGCCTTGAACCCCTACAGGGGATGAAGGTGACTGGATGCATCAGGCTTCCACTGCCTTCCTGTGAGCTTTTCCCACACAGGAGATTTGGTACCTTGATCTCTCTGAAAGTGTACCCAGGATTCCCAGAGTCTTGGCTTGTGGCTGTGGTGCAGATATATGGCACATTGCATGAAGCTATGTGATTCTGGTAATGTTCTGGTACAGTGTGGATAGCTGCAAAGCGGATGTGACTTCTAAGATGTGTTAAACCACGAGGTTACTGTAGTGTCTGGAACTCACAGGGTGGCTGGGAGTTCTCTGGAGACTGCCTGAATTTTACTGTTCTGTGACTCTCCCCTCCAGAGCGCAGGGCTCAGGTGATAGAGAGATTCAGGTGATGAAGCAAAGGGATAACTTCTGCAGAGTTTCCCAGGCTACTGTCATGGCTGCACTGTAGAAAAGAAAGAGCATCATTAGAGTCTAGTCTAATGAGGTGACATTAGCTAAGCCAAGAAAAAGTCACTGCATGTAAAATACAATTATCTGGAGAAGAACATGTAAGTACCCTTGGATACAGAACACAAAAACCAATTTTGATGAAATGTGAATAAAATTCTAGGAAAGGCAGACTGGGAAGGTAGAGGCCGTGCTTATGCTACAAAGACAAATAAGTCTGTTCTGTAACATAGGGTTGGTTCCCTTAGTGTCTGTATAAGGATGGCTCACAAATTCTGAAATAGATGAGGCAACATCCTGAGGTGTTCTGTGCTTGTTAAAGGAAGAGGGGGGGGAGGGAGAGAAGGAGGGGAAAAGGGAGGGAGAGAGGGAGGGAAAGAGAGAGAAAGAGAGAGAGAGAAAGAGAGAGAGAGAGAGAGAGAAAGAGAGAGAGAGAGAGGGGGAGGGGAGAGAACAACCTTGGATGTTCTTCAGGTACTGTCTACCTGATTTCTTGAGACTGGGTCTTTCACTGGCTTGGAGCTCATCAAGTAGGCTAGGCTGGCTCATGATGGAGCCCCAGGATATCTTCTCTTTCCCAGCAGTGTGATTACAAGCACATTTCATAGTGTCTGTCTTTTTATGTGAATGGTGGGGACCACATAGGTCCTCATGCCTGAGCACTTTACTGACTGAACTTTACTGACTGGCCCATGAAAATTCTTTTAAAGATTAATTGTTCTTCTTAAGACAGGTGGATATGGACTGATGTAGAAAAACAGCCTTTTTTTTTTTTTTTTTTTTTTTTTTTTTTTTTTGGGAGGGATTTTTATGTGCTAGCCTTTGTTTTAAGGTCCTCCTGAAAACTAGATTTTTAAAGCTTTTTCTTTAGATTTTTTTTTTTTTTAATCCTCAAAAGAGTTCTACAGGATATATAATGTATGTTGGAGAGGTTAAAACTCCATTTTACAAAACAGAAAATTAAGACACAAGGAAATGACATATTTAGGGCTGTAGAGATGGCTCAGCAGTTAAAAGCATTTCTCTTGGAGAATTCCCAGGTTTGGGTCCCAGCACCCACCCGGGGCAGCTCACAATCCTTGTAAATCCAGTTATGGGGAATCTAGTGCCCTCTTCTGGTTTCTGTGGGCACCTGCACACATGTGATGCACATAGCAGAAATGATCATAAAAAACCTTAAAAATAGAAATTAAAATGTCAGCTGAAGACTATAAGTAATAAACAATCACAGGTTGTGACTCAAATCTAAGGCTTCAGAAATCCAAGCACTTAGCATATCTATGTCTATAGAATTAAAAATTTAAAAATACATATCAACATGCAGAGATCTAGGCAGGAAAAAAGATCCTTTATTGTTGAGGCATTTTTTTTTAAGGGACCACTACTACATTGTATTTAGTTTTTGCTTTCTGTAGATTCCAGGTCAGGCTTCCTGAATTCAACTGGGAAAAGTTAAAAGTTTCAGCTCAGTACTGAAGTTTTCTCTGAAGATGTGTTTCAGAAATCAGATCTGGGCTCCTCCCTTGTCTGCCATTTATCTTAGACCTCAGGAGGTAAAAGCAGCTTGAGCTGTAAGACAGCCACAAAGAAGATGGCAGTGAACGGTAATAAATAACACTACTGACGCGTGGGCCCTGTGCATCAGGAAAAAAAGGAAAACCACTCACGGTTTTGAATGGCAGAAAACACCACATCTGTGCATATATTCACCCTGGATCTAATGCAAGTCTTTTAAGATCCCAGGCTCCAAGACCGAGAATGGTGAGTCAGTGGGGAGGGAGAGAGCAAAGATAAAAATAGAGACGTTGATTGCATTGTTACTAATTCAGCCTAGCTCAACCGCTCCAGCCCGGTGAGTCAACAACAGCGGTTCAAAGACACAAAAAGGAGAGGAGCGGGATGCTCTGTGCCGCTGAGCAGAAGGGACACGGTCACATCAGCACCTCTCCGACTAAACAGCCCCATGACACTCAGGTTGTGTGGTGTGAGTTCAAAAATGAACAAGTGGGAAGTAGCGAGGGACAAAGTGGACGCAGATCGATGGACAGCAGAGCTCTGACCCTCTGGCGAAAAGCTGCCTTTTGTAAGAATCCTGGGCTGTGGGGGATGGGCGGCAGAGCTTGCGCTTAGAGGCCAACTTCCACTCTTCAAACACAGCATTGTTTTCTCTAGGGCATAAGGCTTACTGCCATTCCAGACTGGTCTCCATGGCAGCAGGGAGGAGGGAGAGGATAGGAGAAACAGATGGGGTCATGGAGGTCTTAATTCTCATGCAGGGGTCCTCCGTGCCAGCCCCTTTTTCCTTGAGGACCTGTGACATGTTGCACCTTCTTGGGGTGGGGGGAGCAGGAAGCCTATGGTTCAATTCAACTGGCTAGATCTTGGGAACTTACTTTGTGCAGATCTTTTGCCTCTAATTGGCAGTGGTGTCTGTTGAAAATAGTCAGCCTCTGCTTGGTTGGAAAGCTGAAAATGAGGAAAAGACCCAGTTTCTGTTCCCCTAAGCTTTATCTTTTCCCAGTCCCAGACTATAAGGAGCCACAATGACAGGGCGCACGGAAAGGGGGGGATGCACAACTTCTTTCTTGCCCCAGACGCTAAACTTACATCACCCTTGGAGGGAATGAAGTGGTTCCTCTGAAGCCTTAGAGTCCCTGGGCCGGTCTCCCTTCTTCTAGTTCCTTGCACGTGTATAATACTGCAGTATCACACTAGACCAGACTCCAGCCATGACATTCCTCCAAATGTCTTCAATAGCGGCCCGAAACCACTATCTTGGAATTCAAAATCTGCTATGTCTGGTCTTCCTCACTCCTAATACTCAGTCTACTCTATCCTTTGAGTGGTTTCATGGCCTCAGGGGAACATGAGAGGTAGAATGAATGAATGAATGAATGGACAAACCAGCAAACACAACCCTAAGAACTCATTTCTGTCTCGTCTCCATCATCTGTTTCATGTTGTCACCATATCTCACCCTTGATAATAAATTTTCTCCTGCCCTTTACCTGCAATTTCTACCAGGGTCTAGTTCATAGCTCAAAGGTACTGCCTACTTCCTAGGATTCAAATGCAATGCAAGATGCAATGCAAGATTCTCTCAGGGCCTGGGGCCATCAATGTCACTCTGGTTTTAAAAGCCAGGAACCTGGGCTCCAACCAATACAATGCTCTCCCTCAGGCTCCATTTTCCAATATCAGCAAGGCCCTTTCTGTGGGCCTCCAGGGCGCGGTGTCTATTGTGCTGAATTCCATTCACTTTCTCCTATCTCTCTATTTCTTCTCACCCCATTCTCTCAGCCTTCAAATCATAGGACTAAAGTAGCTTCCAAATAAGTCTCTTCCTGTCCATTCCCCTCCACCAGCTGTGTGGTCAGATGGAGGTTTTCAAAATGCAAATGTAACCCCGCCATAACAGCCTGCCTGTTAGTCTTCAGCGGCTTCTCTTCACTGTTAGCACAGCACGGCGGGTAGAATCCTTGAAGTGACATGACCCTAGACTATTTTTCCGGCTTCACCTCACCTCACTTTTCCCTGCTTCTGAGCTGTGTCCCTTCAAGTCCTAGGACATCAGGACACTATATATTCTAGTCACCATGTTCTGCCTTAGCCCGTGCCTCACCACCTTCGAGGCTTGAGCACTGGTTCCCAAATTTCAGAGTCCATCCCAATCTCCTCGCCGTCTCACTCTCTTATTGTACAACACTGTCTTATCGCATAATGGTGGAATGTTGCTTTGTTGTATAATGTACACTTCTGTCACTCATGGTAACAAGGCTGGGATGGAGGAAATAAGTCAGGGATAGACCAGCATCGTGTTCGCACATTCACGGACGTGAAAGAGTTGCTCTCACAGAAACAGAGAGTAGAATAATCGTTACTTGAGCCTGGGATCAGGAGCAGGAGGGTTGGGAGAGGATGCTAATGGCGTCAGAAGTACCGATTTAGAAGGGCCCTCCATGAGGAAGTACTTTAAACATTCAGTAACACTGTGGTACAACAGCAACTGACAGCCCTTCCATAAAATTTCAAAATGGCTGACACAAAGGATTCTGGCTCTTCCCCAGAGAAGGAGGTGACCTTTGTCTGAAGTGACAAATATGACAGTCACCCTGAATGGATCATTATATACTGTATGCATGTGTTGAAATGTCACACTGTACCCTGTATGTATGTGCAGCTACTGTGTGTTAATAATAAAAAATAAAAGCATTTGAAAGCAAACATACGAACAGAAATAGGTGTGGTACACATGCCTGTAACCTCAGCATTGGGAAGGCGAAGGCGGGAGGATTGCCACGAGTTTAAGGCCAGCCTGGAATACAGAGCAGAGAGTCCATCTTAAAAACCCAAGGTGATAAAGTACAGAAAGAGGACTGGAGATACGGCTCAGTGGACAGAGCACGTTCCACACAAACCTGGGACCAGAGTTCAGATCCCTAGCACCCACAAAAAAGCCAGGGGTTTGTCAGTCCATGGTGGAGCCCCACAGGAGGAGACAAGGGATCCCTGGGGTAAGTTAACTTGCTAAATCAGCTCAGCCAGTAAGCTCTGGGTTCAGCATCTGTCTCTGCCTCAGTCAATAAAGTAGAGATTGATGGATGAAGACACCTGAGGTCAACTTCTGGGTTTTACACACACTGTGCATGAGTACACTCAGAACATACATACTATTCCCACACATGTACACAAGTACAAAAAGAAAAACGGAAGTAAAAAAGATTTCTCAGACTTAAAGAAACAAAGCCTGCCAATCACCACTGCTGAGTGTCTGGTTTAGTGGGTCTGAGTGTACCAGTCACTTGTGATTTCTGCAGGTCCCTATTGAAGCTCCAGCTGCTGGGCCTGGAACAGCGCTTCCAGGACTGTCACCACTCTGGTCTTCTGGGTCTCAGAGAAGTCTTTCTGGTCAGCGCCCCATCTCCCTCCACTGTTTATTCGAATTCACAGCTGTGCGTCTTTCCTCCACAACACTGACTTTGGGGGGACTATAACCATGTGTCTGCATGCTTGGTTCACTGCTGTCTGTTTCTGTGGTTTCTGATATAGGTATGAAGTTATGGGTAATCTCCATTTTCTGTCCCCAGCATTTACTAAGTATCTGGCACACAGCATATGATCATAAACATGTATCTAAGCAAGAGTAACCTTGGGGATGACATTTTCCCAAAGTCACTGAGGCTATGCCACCACTGCCTCCTCTTACACTAGAAAAAGCCCCGATCGCCAGAGTTGATTTATTTTATAGGTTCTTTGGAATAGGAAAATGATCAAATACCATTGAATATCAATATGAGCTGGCAAAATCACTGCAAAACATTCTTTTACCCATCATAAAGCCCACTTCCTTGAGATGGGATAATCTAATAATATAGTACATGGAAGGAACTTGGAATGCAGCACAAACTCAAAAAACGTCAGCTTTTGGGGGCTGGAGAGATGTCTCAGTGGTTAAGAGTACTAGTTGCTCTTCCAGTGGTCCTGAGTGCAATTCCCAGCAACCACATGGTGGCTCACAGCCATCTGTAATGGGATCTGATGCTGTCTTCAGACAGCTATAGTATACTCATATACATACATTAAATAAATAAATCTTAAATGTCAGCTATTGTTATAGACTAGTATTAGAGTAGACTTCACAGTTGGGATCTTTTCGCTCCTGCTCACTTCAAAGACTCTATCCTAAGGTCACATTCCTTGACATTTAAAAAAATCTGAAACATATGACTATACATGTGAACGATATTAAGTTGGAACGTATGTAGTATGTTGCACATATCCAAATGTAGTACTCATTAACTACCTGCTATATGAAACCTTTGACCGGCCCATGAAAGAACAGGAATCTGTCCCAGCCCCTTCCCGTCTCACATCTCCTCTATCCCTTAGCCTATGCCGCTCCCAGCAAACATGTTGGAGGACTTGGGGTTGGTGAGTCAGCGTTTGTCCGACATGAACAAGGTTTCAGTTATAGTTCTTAGCACTGCCACAAACCAAAATCACACAGGTAAACACCAGCTAAAATATGAAGCAAAATGAAATCACCAGTACAAGGGGAAACTTAGAAACATCTGGGAAAACACTTTCTGGCTCAGCTGGCATCTGGTTGTACCAGGGCAGCAGAAAGAAGTCTTGGTGGCCAAGGACAGCAGCGAGTGTTCCAGGCTATCCAGGTGGAGAGAACTTAGGGGCTGCAGCTCTGACTCCCTGCAGTGTGTGGGTCACTGAGGGAAGAGAAGAAGCACTGTACCTTCTGTGACCACAGAAGATAGGAGGGAGCAGAGGCAGAGAAGAACCACAGGCAGCTTATGTGAATTCTTGGATGTGAGCAGGTTGGTCCCTTGGCAGCTTCTTTCCAACTCAGAAAAGTCACAGTCTCTCATCACATTACCTGGTTGACTTTGGCTGAAGGAGGGCAGGTATGATGTCTACAGTCATTTAGATGACTAGATGGACCAGGCTAGCTCACTTTGGGGGTTATTTTCTTCTAACTGGCTTGTGTGGAAGAGGCCTTTTCTGAACACTCCAGTGTCCTCAGAGAGAGGATTATGAAAGCAAGATCAGCCAAACCCTAGGTTAATGAGATAGCTTTCTTACAAATGCTGGACTCAGACATCTCTCTAATCCTGCCCAGCTAGGAAGAACTTTCCCACCTGACCTTCCTCTTGGCATTTTTATATGCTAAATCAAAAGTCCTTGCTGTACAAACCAGTTTTCATTGATACCAGATTTCCCATGTGTTGAGGGATATGCTCCTTTTCTGCTCTGATCCCTGTGATCTTAAGAGAATAGTTTGAAGATTGTACCTTCTCATCTCACTCCGAGTGCCATTCAGCACTGAAAGTGCTAGGTCCTTCCATCTCTCACCCTATGTTTAGAGAAACGATCCCCTTTACTCTCATGCTGCCCCAAGAAAGCCCCATGGTGGGTTGGTGGTAGGGTCATCCTCAACACCACCAAAAAGCCAAACCCAAGCCCGGTAGGTAGGAGGCACCCTTCTGCATCTGCATCTCCAAGCTCGTGTCATCCAGCTGGCTGGCTAACTTCTCTCAGTGTCTTGGCAACGAAGCAACAGTCACACAAATGACACCAACCCCTCTGCAGCTTTTAGTTGAAAGAGACTACTTTGGAAGGGGCATGGAACTACATGGATATATAGCTCCCATCTGAGTATAACTTTCAGTAAAGTGTGCTTTAAGGTCAAGAAGAAAATTAAAGAACCATAAAGTAATTTCAACTCTGATGCTCAGGTATTCTATCATTTATTAAAAAACAAACAAACAAACAAACGTTGTGTGTGTGTGTGTGTGTGTGTGTGTGTGTACACAGATGCCACAGTATGTATGTGGAGGTCAGAGGACAACCTGGGGGTGGGATCTGTTCTCTCCTTTCACATGTGGAACTCAGAACTGAATGCAGCTCACGGGCTTGGCAGAGCAGGCCTCTGTTGTGGAGTAGTTGCATTGGCTCCTAGTCTGCCCTTTCAGTGGGAGCTTTGGTACTTAAGAAAAATCACTTTTCCTACTGGTGAGTTTTTCTCTAGGTTCCTTCTTAAAATTTTTAGTTCAGATTTAATTATGAAAAAAAAAATCTGCATTTTTTTATTCCATTAAAACCAAACTGTCTACATCTTTGTTCTTTAAGATATTAGATCTGCCAGATGTAATGACTCATGTCTGGAATCCCCGCACTGGGGAAGCTGAGGCAGGAGGACTGCTTTGAGTTTGAGGTCAACCTTGGCTACACAGAAATTTTCATGATGGCTTGAATCTGTGTTTTCCTTGCTTGCAATCCTAACTAGCTCCAAATAAATATTTTTTTCTCTGCTCTTTAAAAAAGAATAAAAATATTAGAATTACTGTTTTATAATCTTTCTTTCATCACCTACTATACCATGGACCCCAAGGCATTAAGCATTATTTTATGGTACTTTAATAGCTTAATGTCCCATAATTTATTTAGCTAAATCTCCACTTTTATACATGTAAGACCCTCCTCAATTATTTACAACTACCAGTGCTGTGATGAACATGTTATCCACAAGCATTATTTTCTTAGTCCCCTCCCCCTCCCCTTCCCCCTCCCTTCCCCTCACCTGCCCTTTCTGTTTTCTTCTTTCCTTTCTATGGGCGATGGGACTGAGCCTTGCATATGTCAGACAAGCGTCCTGTCAGGGAGCTGTATGCCAGCCCTCATTTTTACGTATCATTCTGTGAACAGGTCTCACTGAGGGGTTCGGCAAGCCTGACTCTTGCAATCCCCTTGCTACAATCCCCCAAGCATTAGAGATCACAGGCCTGTGTCACCAGGCTTAGAATAAATACATGTCTAAAATCGTATCTGTTTGCTCGTTGCTGCAGTGCTAGGGATGGAACTCTGGGCCCGACATCCTAGACGGGCGTTTTACCACTGAGCCACATTCTTAGCTCTCTGATCTTATGTTAGAATGGTTTTCTTAGAGTCACCAGGTCCTGCACTTGGAGGACACTGAAGAGCAATGGACAACCAGTGAGGTTTGAAGAGTACAGAGAGGTGGCTGTTCTAGGATGACTCTAGAATGTTCTAGAATGACAAGGCCATTACTGCTGCTCAGCTTAACGTCAGTCTTTGTTTGTAACCCGAAGCCAAGACAACACTTTTGGAATGGTTTTTTGTCTCTTGTCAGGATTTCCAGAAAGAGGGCATCTGACACGAACCTTCCTCGATAAGCCACTGGCTGGTCTCCTCTCGAGGGTGTGCAAGGGTTGTGAGGTAAAGAGACAGGCACACACTTGAACCAAGGTGACATTTTTGGGTGTCGATGCCACCATCAGTTTCATCACTACTGCCACCATCTTTATAACTGTCCCCATTGCCACGGTGACAAGGGTTGGAGATCCTAGAAACAAGGGCTTGGTGACTTGGGAAGACTGATTCTGGAGCTGCCCCTAACTCTAATTAGCACCAAATTTCTGCTGGAGTTCTGGACAGAGGCCTCCTTCCAGCCTCACATGGTATCTCAGGGCAACAGGTTCACTGCAGGAAAAATCCACCCTCATGCTTTTCAGTACCAGGAGGCCCTTTATTGGCCCTAGGCATATGGCCACACGTTCTCCATCCTTAAACACAGCATCTGCTTTGTCAGGAGAGCTTTGTCGTTTGAGCTTGTTCCTTTCACTGACCGCAAACAAGAAGAAAGCAGCTGTGGGATGGCAGGCAGACACCAGGATCCCGGCTGGATGGCTGCCTACATGGATGGTATAGGCCCCTTCCATGGTCTGCCCCACATGTCAAACCCAAGTCAGGCAGCGAACCAGTCACCCTCATTGCAGTCTCAGTCAGAGAATGGGAGAGGAGGTGCAGATCTGCTTTTTGCTTTTTTACTAGACTGGTACTATCAGTATTACAGCGGTACAGCAAGTACACAGCCCAACAGCAGAGGTGTGCCTGGCATGTCCCCTTGAAAAGCTCTGATGCCAGGCAGGGGTGGGCACAGGGACCTCTGACTGGATCCTTCTTATTTGGCTCCAAGTGTAGAAAACACAAGAAAAGGAAAAACAGAGCTTTAAGATAAGATGGCCCCAATAGAAGGCAGGCCTGGGCAACCTGGACAACTGCACAGGTTTGTCCTTAGGAAACTCAGGGTGCTGGCTCATCCTCCTTAGAATATCAATACGTGATCCCTTGTCAATCAGATCAGACAAAATGAAATAGCCATACCTTTGAATTCATGATTATGATCATTGTCAAAAGACTGCACGGTAAACCACCTTGAGGGCAGAAGAATAGGCCCAGAACTCAGCCAAAAGTTCCAGACGTGTGTGAGTCTGCATTTGTGTGTGTGTAGTAAGAGAGGAACAACTGCTAACCTTATCACAAAGGCAAAATCTTTAGCTGCTTCTCACCTGCTGTCCAACTCTGCCCTTTCCTGGTATGTGCAGACAGAGAGACAGACCCCCCCCCCCCACCACACACACTTTTACTAGCCATGTCAGCCAGGGCTGATGAAGCTGAGAAGGAACGGCAGCCGCTGGTGTCCCGCCTCTCCCGGGTCACACGCGCATGCGCAGGTGTGTGATGGCTTTCCCTCTCCTCCACGTTTGTGTGTGATTTCTGGTAGATGTGGCAGAATGGGACATAACTGAAGTCCTGAGCAGCTCTCAGGCCCCATACCCTTGTCGTTTTCTTCATCTTTCTTCACTAGGTCCACTTTCTCTCCTTTCTGTTGTCGTATGAGCCTAATAACCTGTCTATACTTGGTTACTGTTTACTGTCTGCTTGAATGGAAGCGACTCCAGGTTAGGGTTCTTTATTTTAGGCACCCAGGCCAGTGGCTGGCATAAAAGACTTGCTTGGTAGATTTTTGTTTAAGGAACGAATGTCTGTTCACCATTCTAATTTAGTTAAGTGGATTGATGGGTGCAGAGGACTTGCTCGTCTGCCTGAAACATTTACCCACCCCCTAGCCCTCAGGGTCAGCATAGCTCCCCCCACCCCGTTGGCCAAGCCACAGTTGCTTCTGACACAGCCAAGTAATCACTGTCACTTGGCCAAATTGAGGAGGAAGTGAAATATTTACTGGAGCAGAAATTCCAGGGTTCAGTAGCCCGTGCTTGTGCTCACATACGTAATGATGGTTAGTGACACCCACCAGCCCACCGTGGTGTTATTGTGAAGCACAGCTGGTCATTGTGTGGTTTTAGTCTGTGATTCATGAGTATTCAAAATTACTCCATATCTTCAGAGTCTTCATAGTGTCTCCAGAAAAAAAAAAATCCTAACTTAAATGCCTTTCTAGAAGACTCAAGTGCTTCACAGACTTATTTTCTGTACATCTTTGAAAATAGTCTTGAAAATATGCAAGAAAAATGGAGAATAAAATTAAAACCCCAAACTGGTAAGGTGACTTTTGTGGATATAGGAATTTCCTGCCAAGCCTGAAAATTTGGAAGATCAACCCTGGGAGATCACATAGTTTGAAGGAGGGAAATGACTCTCACAAGTACACAACTCCCCCCAGACACACACACAGGCACGCACACACAGGCACACAGGAATAAATGTAACAAATGTAATAAATATAATAAATCACAATGAAACCAGGGGCTTATTAGTATCTCCCAGTCGCCGAGATACAAAGAGTAAATAGTTTGTCAACCAAACAAAGTCGACTGGCATCAACTCTGATGGACCATTTGAGGCAGACAGTACAGATGGTTGTCCTAGGTCTAACCAGCTTCCATCACAATGGAGGATGGGAAAGGGCTGACAAACTTGAGTGTACTGACAATTTCCAAACCCTGTGGTTTGTATCCTACTCAGTTTGAATCAGAGGATCATGGATGTTGAATACAATACTCATATTGTCAATTTGCGCTAATTTCACTAGTTTGTAAGTATCAAGCAAGTCTGTTCAATAATTGACCTAGCAAATTAATCGTTTTCCCCCCATTAGTTTCTCACTCTTTAGCATGACAATATCAGATACACTGTCAAAGAGAAGGCCCTTGCAAGCTTCCCCTCGGGGATGCATCTGTCTGCTTGCCCTCCCCACCAGCCCACATATTTCTCCCCTCCTCAGTTGCAACCAGGTTTCTATTTTCAATTTCTATACCACAATAAGAAAAAGGGAGGAAAGGCTCTGGTTTTCCGGAGGGACCACACAATCTGAAAAGGTACTTTTTCAACATCATTAGCAGTTCATCTTCTGAAACCTCAGGGCAGCCCCTAGGCCACCCCCCCCTACTTCCCACCCCAACCCCCACCCCTACCCCTCTCTTTTGGTGTCGGCTTATCAAATTAATGAAGCCTATCTAGACAGAGGTAGCTGAAGAGCAATTCAATGCAAGCCCCTCCCTCCCTTTCAAAAGAAGCACAGGGGGGGGGGAATCAGAGTATCTTTTTTAGAATGAGAAGAACAAACAGGGTGTTGGGGGTGGGGTGGGTGGCTGAGATTATCTCCCAGTTCAGTGAAGGAAGGAGAGATGGGTGTTGACTTTCTCTGGCTGAACGTTTGCATGGTGAAAGGGGACCATTCATTTGTGTACTGGACAAGTCAGGGGCACATTTCCTACTTGGTAATGCAGAGCTCTGGGTAAGAACTTCTGGTTAAGAGTAAAACAACTCCTTGTAACCTTCCCTCTCACCTTTTGGTAATACACCTTCTCTCTGTCACCCTGTGGTGGGTGGGATGAGATCGCTGTGACCCTGCTCAGTTGTGCAGAGCATTGACAGGCGGCAGAGTGTTGATGATCTCTTTTTGGGACAGCAGTGGTCTACACGGAACAGGGCAGAGACAAGGCCCTAAGAGCCTCTCATTTTGCCTGTATCTAGAGAGGCAATTTTCAATGTGACTCACAAAACATCAACATCTCTCATCACGAGACTGACCTAAATATAGACAATGACTTCAAGGAAGAAAAATAGTTTGCATGTTCTTTTATACCTGTAAACGCTACAGAGCTCCCACAACAAGCACTGGGCAATAAGGAACAATGGATGAGCACAGAGATCCAGAGCAGGAAGAACAGAGACATGCCTGTTCTAGAACAATCACTGCAATAAGGCCATTACTGTAAGCTCAGCTTAAAATCAATCCTCACTTGTAACCCAAGGTTGAGACAGCGGTGTGGAAGCAGTTTTGTGTTCCTTGTCAGCTTTTCCATAGGGAGGGAGGGGAGGGGATAGGGGCACATCTGCTGCAGATGTTTCTAGCTAAACAGCTCTAGTCTCTTTGCCAGCGAGTGGAGGTCTCTGGCATAAAGAGAAAGGCACATCCTTGACTAAGGTGTTTCCCCCCCACCCCCAAGAAGACTGCACTGTAGCACCTGTGCTAGTCTTTGAGAGTGACTTCTGGCCATTCTCAAAACCTCTTTGTTACAAAGCTCAAGTACCCCTCCACTCGGCAAAGCTGAGGTGGTTGGGCTCAATGGTGTCAGGAAGGGTTATTTTGTCTTTACTGGGTAAGTTCAGAGTTGGGTCCAATCTTTGAATAGTGTGTTCATAAGAGCTCATACCTAATTCTTATCAGCTTGGGGATTATTCATCCTGCTTCTCTGTTGGAAGCTTTTATGAGCATGGATCCCACATCACATTGAGGGACCTTGGGAAAGGTACCTGAACAAAACATTAAGTACCGACAGCGCAGTGGTATCAGCGATTAAGACTCAATTGTGGGCAATCCATCTGAGGAACAGTCACGTGTCTCTCACATATTTCTAATGCTCTTCCTGTTCACTCAGGCAACTATCTGCATGAGAACAACTGCTCAGAGGCTCCCTGAGTGTAGCATAATTGCCTGCTGTTAGGGAACCAGCAAGCCACTTCAGACTTAAGCTGCCCAGAACTCCATCATTTAGCCTAAAACACAAACCCACGCTCTTTTGTGTCAGCAAAGCAGCCTCAAATGCAGCCATCAATTTGTTCCTTCAGAGAACACACACACACAACTCTGGCAGAAACATATTCCACCACTATAAAAGGAACTTGATTCCTTGGAAAAATAATAGCAGACAATGGTAGAAGGAACAGCAACTGCACAAAGGTACGGAAGCCAAGCCATCAGGACACATGGTAAAAACCAAAACCAAAACCAAAACCAAAAACCAAATCCCAAACAAACAAACACTGATGGACAAAACTAGCATGAGCCAGGACAAGAAGAAAGTAAGCAAGAAGCTCTAATTAAAAACAAACAAACAGCAATTATTTTGGCCAAAGGAGAACCTTGAGTGATAGGGTTAATGGAAGCTATTCGTGGCAGCCTGAGCGGGGACACCTGGCCCAGTGGAGCTCTGCTATTCCTGCTCTTGTAGACCTCAAGGCCAAGTTACAGCATGGAAACACACATTTAGAAATAAAGACATCGGCAAAGGCAATAGTCATAGTCGTTCTGAAATGTAGGTACCACAACTGAGCAGGGATCGAGTTGTCCTGTGATGTGCAGGCGATAATACTGACAGCCGTGCCCTTCAGCAAGGAAGACTGGCTCCTTCCTACAAAGGACCCCGAACTGGGTTCATGTTGAAGACACTAGAAGACGCTGACAGCAATTTGCTTCTCTATTGGGTGTGAGCTTCCCTACATAGACGCTTGGAAATAACACGTGCTAGCATAGGTGAGTGCAATAAAAAATTATAAAAGACTTGCGGGGAGGAGGAGAAAAGCAATTTGGTCATGAAGAAATATGCCCAGAGTCATTTTTTCCAATCCAATATCTTTGTTAATTAAGCATTTTCCAACCTAGGATGAGAATATGAACAGCAATCGAATACTATACCACTCATTACTAATAAAACATATTTATGAAATGGAAATATAATGTGCCTATTTCCAAAATGTGGTTATAAATGACTGACTCTAAGCCACAATTTAAAGTGGTTTGAGAAATGAGTCTTTAATAAAGAATTGATGAGGATGATGAGTGCTGAGAATAATTCTATTTGGTAAGATTATGTGGCTTGCTTATGGCAATTTGAGCTGAGGTGATTGCCTCAAATATTACGGCAAGTAACTAATATAGGGAAATTTAATTGATGATAAATACAGTGGTTGTGTGTAATTGAAGAACCCTGCATTTTCTCGTGTGTGCGCTAATTACATCCAGTAATTTCTGTGCTGTCAAGGGGTGATTTATCTGGTATGTTTGCACGTAGTAGGGATTTAAGACCTGACTGAATAAGTATCTATACTTAGTCCTCGATGTGGCTTCCTACATACAATTATGGTTAAGAATAAAGCTATTGACATTAAGGAAAAATAGAATAGGGCTCAGGTTAGAATCACATTCCATCTGCGATGGTGAAACGGAAGGTCAACATGTCAGAACATCCAGATGTTAGGACAGATAATGTCTCCACATCTATTAGAACACAGTTCTGTTTTTAATGATATTTAGTATTACACTAATAGGCATTTGATGTAACTTCTTGGCTATCCCTTTGAATGAATATGAATAAGGAAAGTTCACTATCAGCACAGACCTGGGCAGATCTCTCGACTACCACCTCACTTTCTCTGACACACACACACACACACACCACACACACACACACATACACACCCCACCCCTTAGGTCATTGCATCCCAAGGAACAAAAGGCCCTGGTGTTTAAGAGGCTGAAAGTGTAGTGAGGGCAGAGGGGTGACTAACCAACAAAGGGGACACCTCAGACAGTCCAGGCCCAGAGAAGGTGCTGCTAAAAAGAGGCCAGATAAGCATTTTCAGGAGACATAATTTTAAAAAATTAGATGTTTGTTAATTTATTATCACTGTGTGTAAGAGTGTGAGCGTGGTACAAGCATGCATATGGAGGGTAGGGGCCAACTCTTGGGAGTTGATGCTCTCTCTCCTCCCATGGTAGCATGCTGGGGTCATGCATCAGGGTTCCTGAGCAAGAAGGCATTTTCACCCACTAAGCTGTCTCTCCTGCTGACCTAAAAGATAATTGTCATTTATTTTTTACTGTTGTGTGTGTGTGTGTGTGTGTGTGTGTATTAATGAATGAGTAGTCTTTACTTGATGTGACACTAGGTAAAAAGAACATACACATGGATGTCAGCTCTAGGGTCAGTGAGGACCATCTGCTTTGCCTTCCCCTAATGATCCTACAACATCAGGGTAACCGAAAGGTGCCTCGAGTCAGACCGTGAGGGGGAGGGGGAGAAGGCTTAGGAGTCAGATCAATGTTGCCAAAGGCTTCCAAGCAGAGGATAGCCCGTGGGAAGACATGAAGACTCTGTGTTTGAACAAGTGCCCCATTGACCCCTCCAGAATGGAGGAGGCAGAGGAAGGAGAGGATGCTGCCCAGGATGAGCAGGCTGCTGAAGCCGTGTGACACCGAGGGCTCTGCCTTGTACTTATGGAGATGGACGCCTCAGAAGGGATTCTGCTCTTTGTTTGTATTGATGATTTTGTATGCTGTCCTAATGAGTAGGAAGAACAACAGTTTTTTTCTTTTAACAAAAAATGCTTTCCAGGCCAAGAGAGGTAAGTATTAATGTGCAAACATACAGACTCATAAATACTACCTGCTCTTGTACTATGTTTGGAAAAAACAATTTGTCTCTCTGTGGTTTATGTTAAGAGATAGTACGTCTGTAATTTATTCAGGCGTCAAGCTGCCGACAAGTCACAGTCATATTTAGGAATGCTGCACTGGTCAGGTGACATCTGGAATTTTACCTGCAAATCTGAGAAACCTTGCTTTAGAGAAGATTATCAGTCATTCTGAGCATGCCAGAGAGAGGAGTGGTGGGAGGACTGACAATGACTGGGTTGGGAAGGAGCCGAGCAAGAAGTCTGAAGGGTTTCTCAGCTCTCTCTACAAAGAGAGGTTTCTCCTGCATCACAAATGGGACACAGAAAGGGATCATGGGGAAGCAGATTTCACCCGAACACCAGGAAGGATGTCCAGATCATTCCACATCTGAAAATCAAAAGTTATGACAAGCGAGGACTCACAGCCATTCTCAGAGTCTGGGAGGGCTTCTCAGTCTTGCCAACAGTCCCGCCAGATAAACCTGAGGCTCCTCTGTAGTCCCAACTTCTCGAGAAGGCTAGCAAACCCTGGCCATCTCAGGACCATAGAGCCTCATCAAATGGCCTAAATGTCCAGTTTCCACGTTAAAATGATCAACAAATATTTTTTGTGCATTGGGTCAGTGTTCAAGAAAGAGGAAAAACGGGAAGATGGGTTCCTGTTATCCTTCTTTTCCCCGAGGATTCAGGCAGTGACACCCCAGGGACTGTCACTGATGTCTTATGGCACTGGGTACTGAGCATAAATTAGGCACTAATTAGGAAGCAGAGACTTAGAAACGGTTACAATGGAGCTCATCAAGAACCTACCTGGAGTCTCAAAGGAACTGAACTATGAGCCTGAAAAACAGAACTGGTCTAGAGAGAGTCACGTGGGGCCAAATGGACACAGGCAAAGACTGAGGTGCCTTCTCTTACAAATTTGTGTCTAGGACACAGTCATGCCCCCTCCCCATCCTGTGCAGAAAACAGGGAGGGGAGGTGTCACATTTCATAAGCAAGGGACAGTCGATGAGGTCATGGAGGGGAAGTTTCTAATGACTTGTTGCTAAGCCAGCATAAGTATCAATTTCACACACTAGAGATTTATCTCTATTATTTCCCTAAAATCCTCAGGGTAAAAACTAGTACTAGACTGCTTTTTTTCCATTTTTAATGATTTTTAACCGCCCCCCCCATAGGAAGCTCTTTGGAGTTGTTTTTTTTTTCCCCCTGCTGGCTGGGGAGAGATCATTTAAGACATAAAAGAAATCTGAATTAACTAAACAGTTCCAGTTTTTTGGATGACATATCAATCCAAACTGAAGCCCAGGGTTGAGTTTAGAACCGTTAAAGCCATATGCAGCTACCTGAGCGCAGCCGGTTTTCAGTAGGAAAAACGTCTCTCCTTATTTCCTGAAAACCCTCAGGCTGCATAGCAACAGAAGAGGGTGTGGTCTGCTCGTTCCACTGACCAAGAACAAGGTGCCAACTGTGTGTTTATGCTGGGAGCACACTAGCCCTCAGGGCCCTTGGCATAGGAACACCTTTGCTTATGTGTGACCAAAGCTGAGATTCTGACCATGAGTCCAGAGAGAGAGAGAGAGAGAGAGAGAGAGAGAGAGAGAGAGAGAGAGAGAGAGAGAGAGAGAGAGAGAATATCAATCCAACAACCAAGACACTTCAAGGAACAAAGGCCCAAGTGGCTCTGGAGTTGATCCCCTCTCTGTGTATTTTAAATGTGGGTTTTGGAGAAAGCTAGGAAGATTTACCTTCAGTTCCTCTCACTCCCTGGAAGTGAAGCTCACCACGTTTGTTTTGTTTTCTGGACCACATCCACTTCCTTGCACATGAATCTGTGTTTCTCACTCTGGTTTTGATCCATCAGCATGAATTTTACCTGGCATTTTATCCCAGATCCTCTGCTTCAGCACTCAGATTCAGCATCACAAGAGTCAGTACTTCAAAACACTTTAAGGGTTGACCCTTGGGTGCTTACGGTCAGGTACTCTGTGTAAACTAATGATTGGTTCTTTGGTAGTAAGTTTATGTGTCTAATATTTGTGTACATCACCCTGTGACCATCCTGGATCTTAAACAATAACCCTGGAAGAAGGGAGGTGCAGTCCTTTTATTTCTAGTTAAGAAAAACAACAGTCCAGAGAGCATAGGAGTAATTTATGATTTTGCTGGTGTATTATCATCCTGTAATAAGTGCAACACGAAACTGCCAATTATCTCATAAGAGGGGTATCACCTTTTCTGTTGCGAATTACTACATCAATAACTGTGGGTTCAGCACTCTCACATTCCTGGGTCACTAGCAGTTTTTTCAGCAGCAGAACTGAGCAGAAAAGCACAGAGAACACCACACACACGCACACCACACGCACACACGCACGCCACTGGTACCCACAGAGGGCCAAGGAAAACAGACAAGGAAGGGGAGGGGAGGTGGGATTGCCTGGAGCCGTCAAGAGGCCACAGGCACACCGTGATCAGCAGCAAACTCAGTTTACAAAGAGACATCTGTTCCATTGCTCCAGTGCACTGTGGCTAATTACATCCTGGCCCGTCTGTGAAATGACAGCCACTTATTCTCCAGTGAACCGTAAAATCTGTACATGTTCGATTTTGGGAGTGGGAGAGCAGAGGCGTGGAGGCTGGAGTGGGGGGAAGGGGCGCAGCCAAAGGGAAAGAGAAAAGGCAGGAGGGACCACGTTCTCACAAGAGAGCATGGTCAGGTACAAGTGGACGGACAGGGTAAGAATCAGAGGGTTGACACCCTCAGTCCAGCATGGACATGGAGGTGAGACACTCTGGCCTGGCTCATGTTACTTTTCTTTCCTATTCAAAGCAATGGTGCCAAGTATTGGTGGCCTCAACTCCATCATCCACTACCTAGGGCTGTGGCCTGGGGACAGACTTGCTCACTTGTAGTTTCCAGGGGCTTGTAAAAGAGGCATGTGGTCGGAAGCAGTGTGTAGCCCCAGATGAGCAGGGCAAGGATTTCCCATAAGTCCTTTGGAAGTGCAGGTCATGGCATCTATTTCCACCTTGGATCCCTGCTTTCACAGGAAAGCCTCTTTCATATACTGAGAATGGGGCTGGCCTCAATGGAGATGAGAGAATCAGCACCAGCATCCTTAAGTGGGGAAAACTACATAGAAGAAGTCTTATATTAAAATACAAATAAACACCCAAAACCATAAGCCAAAAAATCCCAACTTTTCCTATGAATTTGATTGACATTAAAAATGTTATCTTGGCAACAACAACAACAAAAACCATAATCACTTGTGTATCTTGGTGACAAGGCCCAGGGGCAAAAAGACAGGAACTAAAGACAGGGCCATTTAAAAAATGGACTTCAATTGATGGTGGGGTTTAGTGGGGTGCTTATCATTCTCATACAAAAGCACCTGCCAGAGGAGTCGAAACCCTCTGCTGGAATCTGTATAAACCCTAACTGGTGACATGACGGGATGAACTGTGGGTAAACATGGCTCTCTCTTTCTCTTGGAGCAATGCTGGGTTCTGTGGGTCACAGTTACAGTCACAAAAGCTCTGGGGCAAAGGATTACCCCTCACTTCTACTGGCTTTCGTCTATTGGTTCACATGGAAACCCAGTCAATGTACCTCCAGATCTGGTGCAATGCAGATTCTGATCCCAGAAGTTAAGGTTTGGGCCTGAGTGAATCCTCGGTGTTGTACAGCCTGCTGGCCCCCGGGACAGGAAGACTCTGAAGCACTGATGAGGGCACCTCTCTCTCTCTCTTCCCCCCAACTTCTGTGTGTGTTGTGTGTGTGTAGGGGGTGTCTTAGGCTGGGCCAGAATGAGGGAAAGCTCAGTCAGCCAGCAGGGAACACGAACGACCACATAAAAATGCTCTAGAAAGTTTTACTAATTTTGAGTCAAAGCAATTTTTAATAACTCTGTATTAACTACAGGAATGTCATAAAATTAATCAGAAGGTAACCACCACTGTCTGGGAGATGGGGTTCAGGAAGTTAAGCATAATTAGAGAGAAGATGTGAGGTATAGATGAAGCCTTGAATTTGTGTGTACCCCAAGAAGTTAGTTCTGCTCAGCTTCTAAGGGAAGATCATCTATAGAGTCCTGAGTTCTTACTCGCACCCTGCCGATACATTTCCTATTGACAGGAAAGATGAGCAGCTCTGATGAAAAGATAAAGAGAGGGAGCAAGAGAAAGATGTCTCCATTCTGATGTGAATTCTTTTGTTTTGTTCTTTTTGAGACAGGGTCTCACTGTGTATCCAGGACTGGCCTAGAATTTTCTATGTAGATCAAAAGAGCCTGCCGCTCACAGAGATCTATCTGCCTGCCTCTGCCTCCCGAGTGCTGCCATGTCTGACTCCTGTAAACTCTGTTATGTGTGCCTAGTGGCCAAAGAAGCCAGAAGAGGAGTCAGAGACAGTTATGACCTATCAAGTGGGTGCTGGGAATTGAACCAGGGACCTCTGGAAGACTAGCCAATGCTAAGTCATTTCCCTGACACCTGATGTAAATTCTTGAGTAGCAATTTGGATCCAAGTAAAGTTAATATAAAGGTTTTCACTAAGAGCTGAAGGTAAAGAGATGGTGGCTCCCTGCCCACCGTGTCCACGGCTACACAGATCAGATCCTACAAGATGAAGGGGCTAAAGAATTCTTGAAACACTTCCTTTACCAGAGCATGGGGCTAAGAAGCTGACGTGCATTAGATGTTAATAGGATTCCCCACACTTGCTTAGATTCAGCAATCACGAGCGAACCCATGATCTGCTACACAGCACCTCATCCTTGTCCAACAGATCAATTTATTTTTTCATGGAAAATTCTTTTGTTGGCCTGCCTTTTGCCCCTCCCCCACGAGCAACTGAGTTCAGGAGCAGATATGCAGTGTGTGTGTGTGTGTGTGTGTGTGTGTGTACACCCAGGATGCAGTTTCTTGTTTCCACCCTACATTGTTTGTTGAAATAAATATGGAAATCAGGCTGAGCAAGCCAGCCAAGCCAGCCAAACTGAAATAAATTCATCACTCATGGCTCTCAGGGAGGGCAACAGTGCATTTTTTTCTAAATGATTATTTCTGAAGCACCGAAGGAATGGCTATATCACTAATGAGGCCTGTACGCCATGACTGCTGATTATAAATGACCCGCAAAGAGACAAGGAGATGGTGGTATGGACACACTTGGGAGGAGTGAGAGAAGCAGCTGCAAGTGGATCCTGCTGCCACCAGGGCCAAGCCGAGAGGACGCACCCAGAATGCGCGCACGCTCTGGTTTTCTCATCCAAAGCTCCATTCCCAGAGCACCATGTGACTTATTCTGTGTGAGTTCAGGTGAGTGGAAAGTTTCAAATGCCTCGCAAAAGCAGCAAAACAGCTCATGACTGTGTCCTCAGGGCACCGGAGACATCCCTCTCTTCTATGCAGAGAAGTTCTTATTAGAACTGCAGAAGATCTAGTAGGGACCCAAGGGACACATACCATAAGACGGCACTAAGTGGTGGCTCATTTTCCCACTAGGGACTGTTTCTTGATAGCTGTGAACTTGGAATACAGGATGGAAAGCCTGTCTTGGCATCAGATAGGAAGTGTCCTCTGAGCAGAGGGTGGAGGCCAGACTAGGCAGACAACTACAGATTCATGAACTAGGAATCTCAATGTTTGGTCTGAAAAAGTCAAGAGGGATTGCCACAAAAGTGAGCTTTGTGACTCAGTGGCACTTATATTCCATGGTATGGGTGATCTAAGGACATGGCTATAGCATTTCTTAGCATAATCTGGAAGGATTCATTCAAACAGTAGGACCTACTGTGCAAGGTTGGAAGCTAGAAAAGGCCCAGCAAGTGCTGGAAAAATGGCCAAGCAGCTAAAGGGCTTGCTGCACAGACATGAGGATGGGAGTTCGAATCCCTAGAAACCATGTAAAGAGTGGGGTGTCTCAGTAGCAAGTATATGTAATCCCAGAGCTTCTATGGTGAGATGGGTGGTGCAGACAAAAGAATCCTGAATGCTGAGGGCCAGCTAGTCTGGCATATGCAACAGTGAACTAGAGACCCTTTCTCAAAGAAGAGGGAAGATTGGGACTGACACCTCTACATGTGTGTTGTGTGTGTCCATGTCTGCATTCACCACACACACACACACACACACACACACACACACACACAGCTCACAATGCCCTGGCAAGGGACACTTTTGACAAATGACATGACCTAGTCCTTGAGGGCAGAGACACAATCACATAATAGATGCCTTCTGTTGCTATTGTTGTTTGATATGGTATTGCTATGTAGCACAGGCTAGAGTGATCTTCTTATGTAGCCCAGGGTGGTGTGTGGTGATTCTTTAGCCTCTGCCTCTCAATACGTTTGCAAGCTTTTAAAGACAAATAGTGAATTTTAAAGTGAGTGCATCACTGTTTACTGCTCTATGGTAAAGTCCTTATAGAAAGCACAGGCAGATAGATATAAGGGACCTTCTGCAGCATATTAGACTAGGACTTTGTGACAAGGTATGAGATAAATCAGAGACTGCAATGGGTCCAGGGGCTCCTGAGCTTATGGAAATTCTTGCTTTTTGCCCACTGTATGCCTTCCTGCAACATCCAAATAGGATTCCAAAAATAGTTTTTCATGGGTCCCATATTTCAGCATGCACAGAGTCACCTGTCATTCTCAGACTTACAGTGAAGCCTGTGCATTGGCTCTTTCTGCTCAACACTCGAGCTGTGCTAGGATACTGGCAACCAGTCACAGTGATCATAAAAGGAGCCAAGGACTCTGGGTGATCACCTCTGACACTAGAATCAAATGATACATGGCTTCAAGCATGACGGAGGAGACACTATTCACCAAATTCCTTAAAACAGTTTTCATAAAACAGGGAGGAGGGGAGAATATAGGGGACTAATTATAAAGTTCCACTCAGTTTACTCCTGCTCCTCAGCCTGGCTGCCATTGCAAGAAAGACGCGCGCTGTTAGCTCCCTCCCTGCAGCCCTCTAGGCAACAAAGAGCCACATATCAGCTAAGAGAAAAGCAACAAGCAGCAGCCCTCGCCCCTTACTCTCCATTGCTGGTGGGATTGCTACGGCCAGATCTGTCTTTCTCTCTCATCTTCTCCACCTAAAGTCAAAGAACAAATAGGCTTCCCCAATAATCTTAAAGAAAAGAATGAAAAGTCACCCAGGCCGAGATGCAAGCTCTAAGCCTTGCTGCCCCCAGGGAGGACCAGGGAGGGGGCAGAATGATTCCCCCAGATCCTGCCTCACTCCTGTGTGTGGTTCTCTAATGACTCTGACCCTGGCTGTCATTCGAAAAGGCTACAGCACCATACTAGTGTAAACAGCTAAACCCAGTGTCATGTCAAGTGGTAACAAGGCCACTGCGGATTATTTATTTATTTATTTATTTATTTATTTATTTATCTATTTATTTATTTATGCAAGCACCCCATGCACTTAGCAGATAAAAATGAACATCCTATCACCGGCCTCCACAAGTCATACTTATCAATGGTGAGAAGAAGAAGAAAAAAAAAAACAAACCCAACCCAATGCTTTTATTTGACAGGTGTTGCTCGGTGCCTGTGGTAGGAAGTTAAATTTTTTCCAGGCTGCCCATTACCATCAAGAAAAAGCAAGTACCAGCTGCATTCACAGACTCTTTCTGCATGTGTCTACTGGTGAGTACAGCCGAGCGTCCTGATGTCCCCTCCAATAAAGAGAACTAATTACCGTCCACCGTACCACCTGGGCTAGAGACAAGCCGTGTCAGGAAAGGGCTTTGACAAACACATTTATTTGTCCAGGACCAAGGCCAGGGCCAGCAACCGCCATTCTTCCTGATATCAGAAGGGAGCCAGATGCTCACAAGATCAATAAAAGGTTCAGAGTTCACCGAGGCCTCAGGGAAGTACCTTCAGACAAGGCATCCCCTGGGAGAGAGGACATGGGCTTCCAACATGGAGGCCGTGGTGATCCAGCCCGAGCCTTCACAGGGAATGCGTGTGTACTGGGATGCTATACTGATTGAAGGTCTTTCAAAGAAAGCTGAAATATTTGAAAGTTGTCAAAAAGCGGGGTAGGGGCTGATGAGGGAGGAAAGAATGTTAAAGTGCTTGCTCTTTAGTAGAAGAAAGGTGGACGGCATGCTGGTAAGCATGTGTTGACACGAGCAGGCCTGTTTTATATACAGCATACAACTGAGGTCAACAAATGTATCCTATGCCAGAGCTTGACAAATACGAGGCGGATGTTCGCAGCCAACCATTGGATTGAGCACAGGGTCCCCAATGGAGGGGTTAGAGAAAGAACTGATGGAGCAGAAGGGTTTGCAAACCCATAGGAAGAATAACAATATCAACCAACCACACCCCCAGAGCTTCCAGGTACAAAACCACCAACCAAAGAGAACACATGGAGCGATCCATGGCTCCAGCCGCATATGTAGCACAGGATGGCCTTGTCAAGCATCAATGGAGGAGAGGCCCTTGGTCCTGGGAAGGCTCAATGCCCCAGGGTAGGGGAATGCTAGGGCTGGGAGGCAGGAGTGGTTGGGTGAGTGGGGGAGTACCCTCACAGAAGCAGGAAGAGGGAGGATGGGATAGGGGATTTCCAGAGAGGAAACCAGGAAAGGGGATTACATTTGAAATGTAAATAAATAAAATATAATAAAAATGTATCATATATGTAAAAAGGGGAAGAGAACTCAGATTTCCTGAACACCCCTAAGCATTATTCTAAGAAAAAGGTAAACACACACACACACACACACACACACACACACACACACACGGGTGGGGGGGAGGGATCTTAAGGAAATTCATAAACTTATTCCAAGTACTATAATCGATCTGACTTTCCTGCTCATCCAATTGTATCCTGCTCAATGCCAAAGGTTTAGTGTCTGAAGCATCTGAAATGGCTTTCTTCAGCTGCTGGGCATGTGGGCAGCTCTCAGGAGCCCTGTGCTCCAGGCCCATTCGTGAAGCTTCAGAATGGTAAACAAGCAATTCTCTGCTTATTAGTTGTCATTTTTTCCCTTTAATTTTCTTTCCCTCTGAAGAGAACGTAGGCAGGGTTAAGTCTATAGTTACTGACATCTGTCCCCCTGCAGAACTCACATGCACCCATTGGACAATGCAAGCTTGATCATTACCTCATCCTCACTGCCCAATACCTCAGCCTCCTGTCCAGCTCAGTAAGCAACAGAAAGAATATTCCATTGGCCTTCTGCCAAAGTTGACTACGTAATTAGGACACCTTTCCTCTCTGAGTATAGAGGCTCACATTTAACAACTCATCTAGCCTAGTGAGATGGCTCAGTTGGTAAAACACTTGCCACATAAGTTCAAGGACAGAGTTAAACCCCTGGCAGTCACACAGAAACAAACAAACAAACAAACAAACTAACAAATGGGTCTGGTGGCATGTATTTGTAATCTCAGTATTGGAGGTACTGAGACAGGAGGATCTCTGGGGTTCGTTGGCCAGTCAGACTTAAATTGTTGAGTTCCAGAGACCTGGGAGAGACTCTATTGGAAAAAATAAGGTGGACATGTCCTGAGGAATGATACCTGGAGTTGAACTCTTGTCTCAGAAGCATGAGCACATAGAAAGAATTCATCAGACAGTAATTTCACTCACCAAAAAATTCAATTCAAAAATTATGAACTAAAATGCCAAGTTTTATACAGCCATCAGCTCCTAATTACCCATTTATCTAAACAATGCAAAAATAAGACCTCAAACCCAATTAAAATGCCCGGTAATTTCTCGAAGCCCATACTGTAATATCTTCAGCTCACTGAGTCACCTGTTGAGTTTAGGAACCGCCTACCCACAGAGACCACTGATAATATACAGCTGAAGCATCCACAGACGTCAGTTCTAAACCAAAGCACCATCCTTATTCTGAATCTTGTGGATTGGACTACTGGCTCTGGTTAACAGGCAAATTATTATTCCCTTGCTTGGCCCTGTCCTGTCCAGATCAGTAGTCCAGCGTTTAATTGTTTATCTGTAGTCCAAAACAATGGACGTTACTTTAGTTCCGAGGTTTCTTGTTTGGGGCTCAGTGAAGTGACCTCCTGTGGGTGGCATCAGAGCCATGGAGAAAAACTAAGACCGACCAAAGGAGAAAGGCTTTGCCCACAGGACCCCTGGGAGGAGCCATTTCCTCTTCTAGTGTACTGCGCTGACATTTTTAAATTATAATGACTCCATATTCCAAATGAGTCCTAAGAACATTCTGAATCAGCTAATTAATAAATCAATTGCTCTTCAGGCTGGCATTTATCAAATTCACAGCTAATATGAGAGTGGAGATTAGAATGGAAGTCTGCAGCTGTTCTTCCTCTGCTCCTCGAAGGACCATCGCAAGGATTTCAGGGCCCAGAATTTTAGCCTCATGATGTCTATGAGCAAGCACTCGTGTGTGTCCATGCTACGCTGGGGCCCAACCTCAGCATCAGAGACTACATTTTATGGAACAAGAGCTAGCTGCTGAGGTATGACACACAGAGGTGCTCTCTTAGCCAGACTTGAGATCCACGCTGTGGTCAAGGCTGAAATGCCCTCGCGGAGGAGACCTAGACATCAGTGCTCACGTGCCTTTACCTTGTTCATATGGCACAGGGATGACACAGAGTCTACAATGCCAATTGTCAACACAATTCACGCGTGACAATAAGGCTGTCAGTATACACTGCTCTTAGTGTGTCTGTGTGGGGGTGTGTGTGTATGCATGTGTATGTGTACCTGTGTATATATGTATGTGTACATGCATGTGTACCTGTGTATATGTGTGTGTTTGTGTGTATGTATGTGTATATGCATGTGTGCCTGTGTATATGCGTGTACATTTATTCTCCGTGTGCACACACGTGACTGTAGAGGAAGCAGATCACCTGACCTTGGATGTTATTCCTTAGATACTGCTCATCTTTTGTTTTCTGTTTTGCTTTTGTTCTTTCCAGATACAGAGTCTCTCACTGGCCTGAAATTCAACAAGATGGCTGGACAGCGAGTCCCAGAGATTTGCTTATCTTTGCTCCAGTATAACAAGTATGTGTCACACGCCTGCTTTTGGGGGTGTGTTTCGAAATTCTAGAGATCAAATTCACGACTCTGTGCAGCAAGCAGGGTACCAACTGAACCCAGTGTGCACGGTTCTTAATTGTCTACTTGGTGATTCTTTCTCAGACAAAATATCAGAGCCGCCTGTGGCTAAGGCGCTGGTATTGATAGTGTGGGCTAGACAGAGGAATGGTGGCAAAAAGCCCAAATGTGCTGTTCATCAATAATGGCAAAAGTTAGACTAGAAGTGAAGCCAACAGCGGGGGTGGGGATGGGGTGGGGTGGGAGGCTGCTCAGAGGTCAACGGGTTGAGAAAAGGCTCATCGCTGGTTGAAGATTCACTCTGATATCACCCCACTTTTTTATAACAGTTTTTTTTTTTCTCTTCTCTCCTGGAGGAGACTTTTTCCTTGTGGAGAGAGATAATGGGCCTTGACTTTGCAGTCAAATAGTTACTCAAGCCTAATGGCTCTGCAAATTACTTAGACAGAATCTAATCGGGAGTGGAGCTATCTAGGGTAGAGTATGTGTGTGGGGAATCAGAAGTGTCCAATGGAGAGGGCACACCAATGGAGTCAGAGGACGGAGGAGAAGAGAGGAGGGTGACCAAGGGAGACAGAATCAGACCTGCGACTGTGGGGGAGTCTATAGAGGGTGCCCCAGCACTTCGATGGAAAAAGCACATCAGTGCAGCTGGAATGCAGAGCCGGAGGTCCACCAATGAAAGGAATGTCACAACTTTGAGGCCAGCTTAAGATACATATTCAAGACCCTCAAAAAAGGTGAAGGGCACTCAGGAGATAGCTTGGTTGGTAACGCTTGCCATGCAAATATGAAGAGTTGATTTTGATCCACAAAACTCATGTAAAAATCCAGGCATGGAGGTATGCATTTAAAATACCAGCTTGGGGAAGTGGAGTCACAAGTACCCTTGGGGTTCACTGGTCAGAAAGCAGGCTCCAAGCCTGGAGGACCCAGGTTTGATTTCCAGCACCCACATGGCAGCTCACAGCCATCCATCACTCCAATCCCAGGGGATCCAATGTCCTCTTCCAGCCTCTTGGGCACTATATTCACTCAGTGCACAGACATGCACACACATAAAATAAAGACAAATGTTAAAACCAATAAAAAATAAAGAAGGGGCTAGACACGTGTCTCAGTGCATAAGAGCACTTGCTGAGTAAGAAATAGGATCATGGTGGGGGTGGGGGAGCAGCACTCATGTGAAAAGCTGGGTGTGACCACATGGGCCTGTGACCCCAGTGTGGAGCAGAGACAGGAGACTCGTTGGAGCTGGCTGGTCACCAGTCTAGCTTCAGTTTAGTGAGATGCTCTGTCTCAAAGTAATAAATAGAGATTGGTAAAGAAAGGTTCTCAGTGGCGTTCTCTGGTTCTGCATGTGAACACCTGCATACTCAATACTCAACTCCTCTTCCAGGAAAGAAAACAAAAGAAGCAATTTTCACCAAAGTTCAGGGTATCTGAATCAGGCCACATTGACTGACAGAGACACTCAGAGACCAAAGGAGAAAAACTAAGTGCAAAGAAATCATATTTTGCTGTGTAAGTTCATTTGTGAGCAGATACCAAAGAGCTTCGCCGGTAGGCTGCTCTTCTTACGACTGTGTAGAGGAAACCTCCAGGGAACACTATGTGGAGTTCGGTTGGCTTGCCATTCCGGGAGGCCACTTGGCCTGAGCCACACTCACTAACCCATCTCAGTGTTCCTGGATTTCCACCAGGCTCTTCGCATAGCACATTTCCCAGGGCTGTGGTTCTATTTCCTCACTGTAGACCCATTTTAAATCTATGGTGAGTGGCAGATCCCTGCTTGCGAGTAACCCATCTCCTTGCGTCTCATATTATGCTAATTCCAAGATACAAACTGAACAAACACACGGGTCATTTCCAAAATGATTTGTATTTGCTCGACAGATTGAATCTGTGCACTTGTAAAAGTACAGCTGGTTAAGTAAATCTTGAGGCAGAGGCAGGTTTTAGCAGGGCAGCGCCATTCTTTAACCCCTTCGTCTAAGAAGACAGTTTTGAAGGTGTGTAGAAATCCCAACAACTATATCAACAGAGGATCCAGACATTGCTCCCAGCAAACTTTCTCACAGTTATTTAAAGAGCTTGACAGTGACAGGAAGGAGATGCTATGCCTTTTCGTCTGCTCTGTGGATGACTATTTGTGAGAGCCTGATTGATCACATTGTGCCTCCGTTTCCCTTTCCTGCAAGTTGCCAGGAACCTTACCAACTAAGCCATCGAGAGTAATAAACTAGCACAACACTGTATTTTCTTAGTTTACCTGACGGACTCTCTCACGAAACTAAGATTTTCCCTTTATTCATTTATTTTTGTCTATAAGGGGGTGGAAGGAAGAAATGGCCTGGTAGAAATAGTTTAAATGGTATTTTAAGCTTCTGTTTACAGTCTTTGTTTTTCTATTTGTGTCGGCCTGTAGGCATGCCCGCAGAGGCGGAGCCAGGTGTCCAGTGTCTACCTTTAAGCTACCACTATTGCTGCCTCGAGACAGGCTCTCCTGTTGAGCTAGATGTTTGGCTTTTTGGGTGGGCTTTTGGGCTAGTAAGGTGAGGACTCTACCTGACGTCCCTCTCCCCAAAAGCACTGGGGCTACAGGCATGCACAGCCGTGCACAGTCACGCACAGCTTTTTATGTGTGAGTTGGGGATTCCAATTCAAGTCTTACTCTCATTCACTGAGTCATCTCTCCAGCCCTAGTTAATAGTCTCTACAACATAGCTCCCTGCCAATATCTTTGTTTCTGGCCTCCTGCATACCTAAAAATACTTCTGCTCACTGTCATTGGGAGATCCTGTAATATAAAAATTCAAGATGATTTATTCATGACATTTTGGGGGGAAAACCTGGTATGGGTTTTTCTAAGCCCCACTCAGGTCTTTGATAAGTATAGAGTGTTTGGGGGTGGGCTGTCCTGGAGTGGTATAATGAAACTGGATGGCTCTGCTCTTTTTCACATCATTCCAGAAGATTTTCACAGTTCACACTGAGGATTTTCTCAATCTATGAAAAGGCAGGCCGGAGACGGGATAATGGGATTGAGCTGTCTCTGACTTGCAAATGGTACACAGCTCACCACTCCTAGAATTATTCTTCCTCTTGCCTCCTCCCTTCCTCTTTCCTCCATCATTCAGGGTGTGTCGAATTATAACATTAAAGAGACACACACACTGCTCCCTTCTGGGTCAATATGGGTTGCTGTTAGTTGTGGCAAACGTGGAGAGTTGGGCACAGAGGGCCACTTGAGGCAAGTTCACACACTGATTGAGTCTACTGCATAAATCGTGGAAATGGTTTCCAGTGGGTTCTGCAAGAGTCCTGAGTGCAAATTTCAGATGCATTTCCAGGTCATAAGGAGCTATCAGATGAATCGGGACAGGATTCTGAGCCTTCGTACCAAGCCTCTTACCTGTGATCTGATTATCACAGTTGCATGGGCTGGAAGACTGCGTGGGTGAACACACGGGTTCAGCCCAGAGCAGGGTCTTCAAAGATGCTGTCTAGCCACGTCCTGTTACTGACCACCAAACTCATACACAGGGAAGAATACAGTCTTTACCTAGTCACGGGGACAGTCTACAATGCTCCCATTGTTGTTGAAGGGTCGGACTAAAAGCCGAAGTTCATTTTGGAGGGACTAAAACCTAGGCAGGAAGGGTCTCTCACAAAGCAAGGAGCCTCATCACACAAAAACCGGTCAGCATGGGACTCAAATGGGGTAGTTTGTTTATTTGTTTATTTATAGGATGCTTGATCCAGGGAGGGGGAGTACAGTAAGGCTTTCCAATCTATCCATCTAATCTATTTCCCTCTTAGGCATGAATGTTTAGTAAATTATATATTGTAAGTGACCCTGGGGTGTGCAATCCCATCTCTTTTAATACACTTTTCCATTCCGACAAGGAGCATCAGCAGCTTGGAATAATCCTCTTCAATTGACAAAGGAAGCCCCAATTTCTAAGTTTTTAAACCATTAGTGGCTGATCAGTTGTAACAAATACGCTGCCGCTCCTGCCGCTGCACCTAATGATTGAATTTTAAATATTCATGATGGATGGCTGTCTGTGTGTGCGCACGGAAATGACAGCTTCGACGGCTGCTTCTCACCAGGGCACCGTTAGAGCAGAGGCAGAAGCGGCATATGTCAGATATTTTTTTTTTTTCGGGCTAAACATTCCAGCCATTAAAAAAATTATTCTCTCATATGGCTACAGTGGCATGAGCGTGTGAGATCTATGCATCTATACATACAATAATGCAGGAAGGGAAAGAATCCGTCCCTTAAACGGCCCTTTAAGGACTAAAAGAAAAGCATCAAGCACCTCAACAATCCTGGCAGTGGCTATTTTGGAGGACTGTGGCTTTCAGTGTTTTAAATGTTTCTATTTTTGCGTGTCTGTATTTAAAAAAAAAAAAAAAAACAAACCTCTACTAAACAACACATTGTTTGTAAGAAGATAAAAAGTTCATTTAAAAAAATCCCAAGCTAAGCAAAAAATCACAGTAATAATCAAATTCTGACCCAATTAAAAAGATTCCTGAGAAATACATACTCTTAGATTTATAGTTAGTATAAAAGGAGAGAAGTTTTAGCTCTGAGGTAGACTACAAGTGAGGTTTCCAATTTTCTTTAAGACAAGAGAAGACAATCGACTTTGGAAGGAATTCAACATAGAGGGTATAACATTGGGAAAAGGGGCATGTAAAATATATCTACGATGCAGAATTGCATTATACCAAATGGTCATAATTTGTGGCACAGATTATAAGCAAGTAATAAAAATCACCTGAGTTACAGACTGAGGCTGAGGATCTAAGTCTGCCTCCTTTTTCTCCCTTCCTTTCCATCCAGCAAATCCTACAGCCCCTTTACAATCTCCTCCAGAAATGTTCTCCCTGACGCTTGTATAAAACACTGTGGACTGGTGCTGTTTCTTGACTCTGTGTTCACATCTCCTGATTTTCCGATAGACCCATGGCTAATAGTGGACATGGCCCTGCTGACCACAGAAAAGGGGGTGGGGGGAGCAACAGACATCGGAGAGAGCACACTCAAACTGTTCTATCAATTATATTTATTATTCTGTAATAGGGACAATGAATGTTCAAGACCAGTAACTAAGTGGTTAAGAGGAAAACTGTATTAATTGCTTGCCTACGATCAGTCCCTAGGGTTGCCTGCAGAAAAGGATTAGGGTGGATGCACTGAGAGGAGGGTTCAGCATCCATAACATAGATGGAGAAACATTAGACAAGATCTGACCTCACAGCTGATGCTTAGGCTACACTGTGAGTATGGGTTGGGCTTGTGCCTCCGCCTGGCTTGTATTCTAAATTTTCTCGATGTAAAAGGAAGCAGCAGGGTTGGGGGTGAAGGAGCCTTACTGGCAAAAAAAAAAATTAAAACAACAACTTTAAATCTTGAACATGAGGTAGCTTTCACTGTAATCTGGTTGTACCTGCTGCAATGTAAGCCTGAACAACTAGTGAACCCAAGCGACGTGCCCTTTGTTACTCTGGCTTCATCCTAATAGACGTCCTTGAGGCTTCATCTGTGTTCCGCTGTATTTCAGAAGAATAATTTTTTCCTATAATTTACCATTTCCAATAATATTTGGTCCAATTTCATAAAGCATGCATTCTACGACTAACCATCTCTTTGGTCTGCTTATGATTGTTTGCTTGTCTAGTAGCCAATGTTATTTGTGTTGCATGTATCTCCCTTGAGACTATTTGTTGCTAGCTAGTTATCCCATACCTGGAGCCAGAATAATATAAATAAATAAAATATTAAAAAGAAAGTTGTTTTATGAAACCTAAACTCTTTACAATTCTGTATGAAAGAGTTGTCTGATCATTTAAACAATAGCAAAATAGTTTTAAGACAACTTGAGTCATTATTACTGTCTTAGCATTCTGTATCTCACTGTGCTGTAATTAGGCAATCAGATGTCCTGATTTGCCAGGACCTTTGGGGCATACAGTAGTAGTTTTGGTATGCTCCTTGGTCAATGCCCCCTTTGGTCCTCAAAGTCGTACTTGTTAGAATCATACATTCATTATCTTGGTCATAGCTTCCTACTAGCACATAAGGTGGGCTACACTGGATGTCCAACATCAGGTGTTAATACATTCCTCAATCTTATATATTTTCTTTGTTCCAGAAAGGACTAATGGCCATAGAGCTGTGTGAGTGATGTGTATGTGTGTGTGTTTGTGTATGTGTTAGTGTGTGTGTGTCATCACCTTATTTTTGAAACAGGGTCTCTCTCTGACCCTGGGACTCACCGACTCAGCTAGGGTCTAGCTGCCAGACTGTCTGACCAGTGAGCTTTATATCATCCAACTGTTTTCTGGCCCCATCAGTGCTGGGGTTATAACAGGATCCCTGGAGGCAGGACTTTACATGGGTGCCAGAGATCCAAACTCATGCCTGTGTGGCACGTCACCAATTGAGTCATCTTCCCCAGTGCCTGGGAACAGAGCTTTTGAGGTACATACTGACATTTGTTAGGGCAGAAGGAAGACTATTTTTCAAGATAAAGAGAAATCACATATATAGCCATCCCTAGAGATCACCTATATCCAAAGGGCCTCTTTCTAAAATCTGAAAAGTTTATAAAATGGAAAGTTTATAAATTTCTTTTTGGAGTCTTAATGGATTACTACATTGACAGTTTGGTTCTAGTCCTTTCTGTAATTATTCTTTCTTTTCAAACACTAGCTGCCTCCCCTCTGAAGGTTCCACTGGTTCTGTATTTTACCGTGTAAGAACAACGGTTGAGGCGAGGTTCTTAGGTACAGTGTAATGATCTGACTTCTTGTGGATGGGAGATATTGACTCCTGGTCTGCTGCTGGCTGGCACAGCTTGTTTGGCATCATAAGTCTAATGTGCCAGTTAGATGGCCTTTTTCTGAACTTCTTGAGACATTTCAAAGAAGGCCATTTTACTCTGACTTGAAAAAAATCTACTTTGGATGGCCAATGCCCCAAACCATAAACCTTGTAGTTTAGACATAAAGAAACAGGGAGAGAAACCACTCAACTATGTAAAAATACAGACTGTCTTCGGGCTTTTTCCTCTTCTCTAATGCTGAATCCCTGTTTCTACTTAGCAATAAGAGAAGCCAGGCGCAGTGGCATGCCTGTTATTCCAGCCCTTGAGAAGTGGAGGCAGTAGGATCTCTGTGAGTTCATGACCAACATCAGCTACATAGCAAGACCCGGTCTCAAAAAAAAACAAATAAATGAAAAATACCAAAACAAACAAAAACTGCCAGGACTTGGGAGTGGTTCATCTGTCCAGTGCCTGGCAGCATGCACTAGGTACTGGGTTCTCTAGCATCACAAACCAACCCAAACCAACCAACCAACCACCAGCCAGCCAGCCAGCCAGCCAGCCAGCCAGCCAGCCAACCAACCAACCAACCAACCAGCCAACCAACCAACCAACCAACCAGCCAGCCAACAACCAACCAACCAACCAACCAACCAGTCAACCAGCCAGCCAGCCAGCCAGCCAGCCAGCCAGCCAGCCATCCATCACAGCCAGCCACCAACCAACCAACCAACCAAAATCGAAACAAACGAGCTTCAGTGAGTGTATGCATGGGCTGAAGCTCTAAAGCACAGACCTGTGGACATGGATTCTAATATGGCCACCCACATTGGTACACTGAGCAGTGTAGTCTGTAGAAAGATATTCTCATATGAACATAATGGCCACCCACAAGTAGCTGATTACTCAAAGGATACTTCTGTTTGGAAGTGACCAGAGCATTCTTGTGGGTATGCCGCTGAGTGACCACTGACAGGATGCATGTGAGGCATGAGAGATGCCATTCCACGCTATGAGTTTTTACTACTGGAGTCTCTAGTGCTGAATCCCTGTTTATATTTAGCAATAAGAGAAGCCAGGTGCAGTGGCATGCCTGTTTTGGAACATGTATTTAGTAATGCTGCAAACCATTCAATCAGGCTTTTTAAGTCTTGGATAAAGCTCAGTGAAAACTCCGGGAGGCTAGGTTCTCTGTGTCTCCTCTACTAGTCAACTTATGCCCATGTCAGAGTCACAAAGCAGAGAGTGACAGACAGAGAGAGCACAATTGGCCCAAGAAAGAGTGAAGTCTGCATCAATAGTGTGTTTTCATTCCCACTAGCTTTGGAGGACTAGGTTTTGGGTTCTGTGGAACTTTTCTTATTTCTGGACTGTTGATGATCTGTTCCAGTGACTCCCCATTTGCCAGGGAAGCAGCCTGGTTCATTCTCTCAGCTTTGCTTGTAGACTCAACTCTTGAGCCCACTATACAACACTGTACTGTACTGTACTATACTGTACTGTACTATACTATACTATACTATACTATACTATACTATACTATACTATAGTTTTCACCCCACTCTGTCCTTCAGTGGTTTGGGAACCTTGGGAAAGTCTTGTGCTCTCTATTATGGGCCTAGTTTTCCTGTGTGTGTGTGTGTGTGTGTGTGTGTGTGTGTGTGTGTGTGTAGGTCTGCATGAAGAGCATGTGTGTGCTTGTGCGTAGAGGTCAGCTCTGGGTATCTTCAGTTAGTGTTCTCCATTTTAGCTTTTGAGGCATTGTCTCTCTATTAACCCAATGTTCACTGATTGGCTGGCTCGATTAGCTGGCCCACAGCTCTGGAGACACATGTGTCTCTTTGCTATCCAGTGCTAGGGTTACAGATGTGCAACCACACCCAGACTTTATGTGGGTTTTAAGAATCTGAATGTGGGCTGCATGCTTGCACAGCAGCAGGTACATTACCAACTGGGCTATCTCCCCAGCTTTTATTTTACTTATAAGATGTAATAATATATGTGAAAATTAGCTATAAATAGGAATGCACACCATACAAGTTATTACTGTCATTACTGTCCACTTGTGTGATAGACAAAGTCTTGATGGCATAGGACAATCAGGACCAGAACAGCAAAACAATTCCACTACAGAACTCCACATTCCAAGGTACCGTGTCTTCTCATTTCTGATTATACTTTACATACAAAGGGTTAGACTCTGAATCTGTTAAAGTTCCATCAAGTTCAAATGGTACTAGCTGCCCTTCACATAGCAGTAAAAACCTCAAACTAACAATGAACTCACCTTGCTAAGGATACTGATATGTCCAGGGAAGGTACAAATCTTATTTTCTCAAGCAAACAAGGTGGAGGCTGAGGAGGAGGGGTCCTGAAGGTGTGTTTGCTGGGAGTGATAAGGGAGAAGGCTGGAATGATGCTTCAGGGTTAGGGAGATGATTGGGAGGCCCTCAGAAGACACAGTGTGAAAGGCTGAACCCAAGAAAACACACACACACACACACACACACACACACACACACACACACTCAGGAGACTTCTAATCATCTTTCTGATCTATCTCTCAGATCAGCTTAAGAGAACTGGGTCTCATGACCCTTGCAAGTTGATTCACTTGCTGAGGTCTTTAGACACCAGAGTTGGAAAGTCATAGATGCTGAGTAGAGAAGAGACCTCAGCACCATGTTGGGGTTGAGAATGTAGTCCGAAGTCCACACAGCGTTAGTTTGGCGTGTGACATGTAAGCTGCACTCAAGAATTATCAGTGGTTTTGCCAGTAATTCATGCTTGGTTCTCCATGAGCAAATTGAGGGATGGATGGGAATCAAGGCCTCTTCAAATCCATATAGATCAAATGACTAGAAAAAGTATGGATTGTAAACATTATTGTGCAGCCTTGATTTCAATAGACATTCTAATCCTGTGCTAACCCTCATGTCCATGTGGCCCATCTGGATAGACTGGATGTGCTGCCAGAGCCCTTCCAGGTCTACAGAATCAATGGTGCTAAATGACAGAGCACTACATAGAACAATTTCTTCCATGTCCCATGTCACTATCAGAGACATTTTCATGGATAAACCCATGCAGACGACTCACTGGTCCAGGAGTGGCACCAGAAGAGTGGCAAACCAGAGTCCCCAGGTCAAGAAATTTGTGTCTTAAAAGTGATCACTGTGCAACAGTCACTTAGAGTAGGTACTTTTGAGAGAACCAGGTGACTCTTGTGTTGCATGAGGTACGCATGTATGTGGGTTACCTGAGGGTTTATCTAGATGGCAGCTGTCACACAAGTTATTCTGGTAGGATTTCCTGCTGTGTTTGCTGGCTCTAGCCTAGGTGGGGAATCATGGACCTACTCTAGGACATATGGTCACGGTTCTCAATCTCCCTCCACAGCCTCAGAACATTGCTAGCTCATCTGTGTGCTCTCGCCCAGAAAAAAGGGAAACCAAGCTTACTTAATTGCTGACCTCCATTTACATTCAATTTGAATCAATGGATTCGACCCTGGTAGCTTTGCGTCTTAGGTGCCTTCACCAGTAGAGATGGGCATATTCTGATGTCTGAGGCTTCCAAAAGAGCTGTATGAGGATGAATGGGGTGTCGCTGGAGCAGGTGTTATATATTAAGTGATCCCATCCTCCTTCTATTTGAATATGAGCTTCATCCCCATGCTACCTGCTGGTAGGTAATAAATCTCAGGACCTGACACTTCTGGAGGTCTGGGCAAATGAAGCTACCTCAAGATAAAATGCATTTCAGGCAAAGAGATGAACTGATGTCAGAACAAAAACTTCATCAATGTAGATGGCAGAGAAAAGAAAGCTGTCCCACAAAATGGCTTCAGGAGTACTTTACAGTTAGAGTCATTTCCAAGAAGCGTCTCTTCATTTTCTGCCTATTTTATAGCACACATACTACTAGATTTATCAGCCGAGGCACACATCTGTATCAAAGCAGACTCACCTTTCTATTATATATATATTTTAAATCACAAGAGATTTAACCAAGAAGGAAAAACAATCAAAATATGATGATTCATAGCGCCAGAATCTTGTGTTTTGTAGCCACTTTTATAAAGTGTGCTTATATGCATGGTATAAGCACATATACTACACTTCTAATGTTTGCTATGATTCAGAGAGCTCAGGTTAGTAAAGAAGAAATTACTGGTTTTAATATTCATCTGGCAGCAAAAAATTTTATGAGGCCATAGGAATGCAAAATAAACTCATAATGAGAAAAATAATTATAGGCTTCTTCATATAAGAGCCTTATAAAAATGGTTATATCCCAAATGAAGGCTCAGAAACTCTGAGTCACCCTTTAGAGCTGTTTACATAGTATTCCTTCTGAGTGTGTTGCTATGTACTGTCTCCGTCAGGGCCTGTTTGCAAATGGAATTCCATGGATGCCTGCATCTTTCAGGTTCAGTACATTCCTTTGAAACTGCCACTGAGCACCTGTTTGGGGGCAAGCCCTTGCCTAAGGGTCTTTGCTTCCAGTGTTCAGTACTCTGATGATTGGGAAGGAAAAGAGTAAAGGAAACAGGCACCTGGTACAAAGCATGAGCTGTAAGCTGGATGCCTGTTGGTCTAGTTAGAGGCTGAAACAGAAAGATGACTAAGGGTTTGATTGTATGTGAAGTTCAAATTCAAAAGGGTGAAGAGAAGAGGAGTCGGAGAAGGTACATCCTGATGATGAAAAGTTGTGTCTAAGCACCTGCAATGTTGGAAGCCTTTGTGGACCTCAGTTCTCTCCTCCAGCTTAGAGTCCTTCTGGGAAGGCTGGGTGAACATGGCTGCTCAGTCAATTGTCATCGAGAGGTGAGGGAACGGATGGCTTCATCTTGATGCTCTCTACATAGGGTAATACTGACTCCAAGCCACCTGTCCCAGACATGTGAAACTATGAAATGGGTGAATGAATTAGAGGGAGTGACAGAGCAACCATGAAAGGCCTGTACCTTCAAAAAAGCAACCCTCCACTTTTAAATGTCGGGGACTATTGGGATACTCTGGCACCCCATCCTATCCATCCAAAACCAGCACATCAACCATCATAGCCTTTACTATTATTGGGGAATATAATCTGTAACTCTAAAGAGACCACAACTAATAAACCATATCTGAGTGATGTTTCGTAACATTAACAGATGCTTAAGGCAACAATAAATCTAATGCACAAAGAGGAGGAAAATTGGTTTCTCAGTGTTGATGTAGTTCTGAATTTTAAATTCTAGTACGGGGAAAAATGAATGAAAACCACCAAAAGGCAACAGAAGGACAACATCAAAGAGGGTTAATTAGCATAACGAAGCATTGTGACTTAAACAATGAATGGGACCTGAAGCAAGGAGGCACCACAAATATTAGTGATGTTAACACCAAAAAGAAAGGAAAGAGAAGGCAGCTTCCTCTACAGTTGGTTCAGTGTGGGCAGAGGCAGGCAGACACTCATCGATGAACGAAGACAGGCTAGAGACTGTGCCTCTGTGGGAGTCCAGTAAAGATGGGGGTCTCGGTTTGTGCTCTCGACCCCTGGCATCTGCAAAGCCATGGTGACATGGAGACAGACAGTGAAGGAAAGCTTGCTCCTGCCAAGCCCCCCGTGAGCCCTAACAGAATGTCTCGTCATAAGAGTCTCATATTGGAATTTAAGAAACCAATATAGGTCTGCAGAGATGTAAAGTGTGCAGCTTGGGCGATGGGAGGGTGATTTTTAATCCCCAGGATCCATGTAAGACAAGGCAAGGATGGTGTTCACACCTCCGTAACCCCAAGGAGAGGAAGGTAGAGAGGAGGCGGGTCCTTGGTACTTACTGACCAGTCAGCCTAGTCTAATTGGCAGATTCCAGGTAAAACGAAGAGACCCTGTCTCAAAAAAATCCAGGCGAATACTGATGGAGGAAGATGCCTAAGGTTGATCTCTGGTTTCCACATGCATGCCAACACACGTGAACACACATACACATGCGTTCTCATAAAGGGAATCAATACACTGATAGCAAGTTTTCTTGCCTATTGTCTCTGTCTAATAGTTAGCCTCATGCATCTTCAGATTACAGAATTACAGAGTTTAGACATTAGAGAACATGGAGTCCACTCATCAATTCATCAAGTGGCCATCGGGCCCTTATTTCCTCCTGCACAGGTTGTCGCCATCCTTGAGCAGCTGAGAATATTAGCTCATCCTTCCTGAGACGGAGCCCAAATTTGTCTTTCTGAAGTATCCACCTTCAGCCCCCGGGTAGAAGATAAATCTAAACCATCTACAATATGAGAACCTTTCATATTCGAAAATGCTATTATGCAGTAGCCTAGTCTTTGCTACTTCAGGCAAAATACACTCAGTTCCTTTAACCTTTCATAGAGTGATTTTAAGTTTTTCCATTTCGGCAGTTACTTTCCTCTCAACTCTCGCTGGTTCCTGCAGCTCTTTCCTAAAGCATGGCACTTCCTGGACAAGCGCCTCCCCAGGAGGTCTGAGGAGGGCCTGCACATTGAACCACCCCACTTTCTTTGGCTTTCTGGATGTTTCTATCAGGCTGAATATATTATAGTGTATGCAGCATTTCTTGAGTAAATACAATGTGTAGCACCTTAAGGCCGGTTTTAATCCTGGCAACAGTTTTATGTACTGCATTATCACCCTTCCTGGATTTTGCCTAAGACAGTGAGAGGTCAGGAAACTTGCCTGGAGAGAAGTACACAGTAGCTGCTGAGAGTCACATTGGATTCCTGACACACTTAATTCTTTGGACAGTTCCAAACTGTGTGTGTGTTTTAGATCCGTTTTCCTCCCATCGGTGAACTGTATCAATTCCTTTCAGTCTCACAATGTCCAACTAATAAATGTGCCCTTATAAACTCTATACCTGGGATTCATACAAATATTTGCCAGGGTATTACTATGGCTGCCTTACCTGGTGACTCTTGCCTTTTTGATTCTGTAACACCAAAGGAAATTATTGTATTTAGTCAAATTACAGGACTTCATTTCTCAAAGGCATTCTTTGTCAGTTTGCTGAATGCTAAGCCCACGAGGCATTAGACTTCTTTAGACCCCCATGCAAGTAGTGTGTGCAGTAAAGCTCCCTGAAAGAAGTACTGTGTTCTGAAACTCGGTGGTCCAGGATGGCACCCATGCTGCCTGCAATTTTAGGGTCCTGGATGAACAGCCTATACAGCCGCCGTGCTCAGTCTTCACATGGGCTTTCTGCTTTAGCAGATGCTAGTTAGTGCTTCCCACGCGTCAGCAACACTGAACCTACCCAGGAGGTAGCATCTTCCAGACTGGAGAACTAACCAGGCATGGAGAAACCCAGAAAATGAGCCACATTCAGGATGGAAAGAAACCATTACTGACTCAGAAGTAACGATAATAAAGATTTTGAAGATGACAGGCTCAGTCACCATAGGCAAGGCTGCAATACAGGGACAAGAGCAAAAGAGAGGAAATCTGGGTGGGCTATTCCTTATTCTTGAAGACATGAAGTGGATACATACCTATGGACATAACACACACCTGCGGGTCCACACAAACACATACGAGATACATACCCTTATAATACTGCCTGAATAAATTATGAGATCTTCTCCTGGCAGAGCTGAAATCACAATACAACACATGCCTCATTTCCAGCCTTTACTCTTCTTCTCTGTTGTACCTCCTGGTGGCCACAACCGGGTCAGGACGGTCTTCAGGACATCACTCCTGGCTAGCTGCCTCACTCTTCCCATAGAACTTCACTTTTTTTTGGAGACAGGGTCTAATGTATCCAAGGATGGCCTTGAGCTCACTATTCATCTGAGAATGTCTGTGACCTTCTGATTGTTCTGCCTCTCCCTCCCTAGATGACAGGCATGTACCACCATACTCGCTTTGTACAGTGTTGGGTAGGAAGGGTTGAAACCTGGGCTTTAAGCATGGGAGGCAAGACTCCTCCTCTCATTATTTGCTCTTTTTCCAACTGGTCCTTTCCCAAAGTTACTTTCCCAGAATGGCTCAATCTCCCCTCCCTAGGCACATTCTCATCATATGATGCTATCTCCCCTCTAGCATTATCTTAGACTGTCATTATTTTTATCCTTGCTTCTCCAACCTTGTCTCACACTCAAAACCATAAGGGCTCCTCCCCCATCACTCAGAATGCTTCTCTGCCCTGTACCACAGTCTCACAACAACAGACAGGGAACATGCAGGCTAAACTCATTCCCTGACATTCAGAACTGACCAAAGTGGCTCTTCCATGACGCAAGGGCAAGTTCCCTAAAAATGTTACTCAGGAGCCCCTGTCCAACAGCTCCTTCGCATGCTCACCACTGGTTTCAGACGCTGCCCACTTGACACGACTTCAGTGTGGCTAGAGTTACTTTTAGAAGCCCTTGCTGATTCTCTTACAGGATTATATACTTATTTGCTGTTTCGGCCAGTGGTTCTCTTAGGCATCACCAGAGATCTTGAAAGATACTGCTATCTTTGTTTCCTTCAAGAGAAGAGTTTCCTGCTCTAGGATGTGGCCTGGTTTTTGACATTTTCAAACACCCCAGACTATTCTAAGTGGCAAGCAAGTTTGGAAGTCACCGAGTCAGACACAAAACTCCTCATGTTCTCTCCCCTGTCTCCTCTACTCTAACTCCTGCTATTGTTCTGGACATCTAGTTTGACAAAGTCCCATATCCTTTCCAATTATCTCCCATCTTACTTTCCTTCTCCAGTCAGGCAGGCATTAGACAGCAGATAGCTAGGGAAAAATGGCACTGGGCCTTTGCCGCTCTATTATCTCACTGTCTCAATGCCCCTTGGTGGCTAAACATCACTGAGGTGGCAATCAGGTTGTTCCTGGTAATATTAGAAAGTAGGGTACCAGGGCACTCCTGGTCCATCTCACATGTGCATTGAAGGGCCTACAGCATCAAATATCTGATATCATTACAATCCCACTGTGGTTTTGACTTCCTCACCCCTCATGGGCTTTTCTAAAGCACCACCTAGAGAGAAGCTCTGGGAAGGAGACCCCATCCATTATGATTTGAGAAAACAAGAGTCATTTTATCCTGTGAATATGTCATGTAACTCATGAACATTTGGGAAAACTTTAAAAATCCACAGAATTGTGCTGCTTAACTCCTTTGGGGCATCAGTCTCCCATCTGAACACAAGTTTTGCTTTATTTAGTAAACTGGTTAAACTGTCTTTGTCTCCTGAATGAATTCTTGCCTCTAAGAAGATGAGAACTGAGAGATTCCTGTAACATGCCCACTCACGTAGCTCTCTCTCTCTACCCTTGCCTGTGGTCCCTCAGGCTATGTGTGATCTGATTGTGTCCCAGATATGCTGGGTGAGAGTGGTGTTTACTGAATCTGTACTCAGGGCCTGAGGCCTGGCAAAGAAGATGCTCGGCTGTGTCCCATGTACACATGAATGAGTGACTGGTAAGCCTGTGCATGCTGATATGGGAAAAGGAAGGGGTGGAGGCTCTGGAGACTAAACTCTAAGCAACAGTGATGGCCTTAGGGTGTGAGGCAATGAAGACTCAATGGATGGCAGCTAGTGCAGACCAGATAAGGAACTTGCAAGGCAGCAGGTCCTGAAAGATGACCTGAGCTACTGTGAGTCTCATTCACTGTCTCCTCAATATGTCTGCTCCTGATCCTACCTTCCATTCAGAATTGCAGGTTACTCAGAGCCAACCAGTTGACTTTAGATGGGCTGAACGATCAGCTCCTGAACACTGGAAGTCAAGTGTCTACTTTGTCCCTGCCGCTGCCCCTGGGATGTTTGAGAGTGTGGGGCTGGAGGATTTTCAAGCACCTCACTGGTCAGCTGACAGTCAGGGTGCTGTTAGGACATCTGACATCTCTGGGTCTTGATCTGTGCCACAAAGCTTTACTTGGTCCCCCTACTTATCCCTCCTAGGTCACTCAGTGGTTTTGTTTCTGAAACAAAATAATTTGTGAAATGAAGACATACTCTAAGGTTAAGCTATCATTAGGGTTTTCTGCAGCTCTGCAGACTGGGCATGACTGAAAAGGCCTATTTCCGAGTTTACAAATAACATAATTTCAAATGCAGTAACTATCCTTTCTCTATCTGGTGAGGCAGTCGATGAGCTCTTGGATTTCACTTGTCTACAAAGTTATGCTTTCCTTTTTCTCTTTGGAGAGTTAGGATCACCCTTCCCTTCTGGCCTTCTCTATGGCACTTGACTAGGATGACTGTGTTGGTGAGAGTCCAGGGCCAGCATCCAACAGGAGGGGAAGGGCAGGAACAAGATGGAGGCAGATGACCTCGGGGGAGAATTCATCACCGTCATCCCTGCTTTTAGCTCCCAAGCCATCCTTTTTGTGCCTTCATATCCCTTGCCACTGAATTACAGAGACCCCTGGCCTCTGTAAAAGCTGCATCCCTTCATTGTTTAACTAAACACAATACTAGATTAAGAGGTCCAATCTTTGTAGAGTTCTGCTGGGCTCTGTCTTCTTTCTTTTCTCCTTTTTCTCCATTTATCTTCACACTCCTCCCCCTAGGCAGGAACTGGGCACTCTTGATGACGGTGCATTAATCGCCTATCTTCTCTTCAGTAGTGCTTCAGGGGCCTGGCCCTGCGCCCTGCGTCAGAAGCCTTGGTCGACTGGGCCCTTTTCTGGCCATACTTACCGTTATGGTCTGTGGGATCCATGTAGGAGACTTTGTGCTCACCTCCAGACCATGATCTGGGTATGATGAACCAACCCACTTCACTACAAGTCTGCTCTTTGGGGTCTGTCCCTTGGCACTGGTAACATATGCACTGCTAGTCCAGCATGAGATGGTGTTTGTGATGGATCTTGGAGGTGGGGAGTAAGTGTCTCTTGGGTGTGGGAGGTCTCTGTGGTAGAACATGGAGCCAGAGTGGTTCACGGTACCTCTGTCGTCACACCCAGGAGGCAAGCGCTTCATGTTCAATGATAGCCTTTGCTGCCTCTGGGAAGGTAAACTTGTCAAGGTCAGTTAGCTTGACAAACTTTACTTAGGTGGGTTTTTAACTCAATGCTAATGACTAAATACATGGTATAAGGTATTTGTCCTCCCGCCTTGACTCCCATAATGTTAGGGACGAGACAGTCTTTCGTCACCCAACAAGGTTCCTTCATGTCTGCTGAGTACATTATTATGGGTTCTGGACTTTGAGGACAGAACAGTCAGGGCCAGGGGATTTTAGTCCCTTTCCTGTCGCCCATCTCTCCCTTTCCACCATCTTTCTAGTTCTTCCTATTCAGCCTCTGACAAGGTCGAGTCGTTAACTGGTAAACAAGGAAGAGAAGTTCTGGGCTTCCCCAGGGAGGTCTTCATGGCTCCTGGGTGTTCTCAGGTCAGCCTGTGCCCAGTGTGGAATCCATCTGCCGCACTAAGCACAGACACACAGTGACCTCTTTTATTTTTCCTCCTGTATTGATTTTTCCTCTCTTCGTCGCTGTATTATTTCACTCCTTTTTTTCTGATCCGTGTTTCAGACAGAGCGAGAGGCTGTGATGGAAGTCGGCCAAGCAAAGACGAAGGGTGGGGGAGCTGCTGGCAATTCCAGTTTGACGCTAATGATTTGTGTACAATTCAAGGTCAGAGAATGATATGTGAGGCTTGCGCGCCCACCCACACGAGCATACACAATTTAGTACTTGATTATATCAGCATATAGCACTAATACATCTCATATCGCCTGTTCACTTGACTCTCCAATTAGAAGGAGAACACGGAGGGCAGGGACCACATGGGAAGCCCCCATTGTTCCCCACACACCCACCACCTTATTAGGTACATAATAGGCATTTGATAAATAAGTTTTGTTAAAAGAGGCTTGCCTCTGCTAATGAAATAAATGTGTTCTTGAAATGTTCTGAATAAAGTGAGTTTCTGTAAATGGAATCTGATTTTAATGACACCGGGAGGGTTGCAACAAGAGTATGGCGACAAATCCTTTAACAAACTAAATAATCATTACATTCCGGTTGACATTTTTTTAACCCTCTTGGACCTGAACCAGGGAATCTCCACCTGTGATCCACGAGTCTCTCATAAACTACATCCACATTTATTTGGGGAACGCATGCATACAGTTTTGGCATTTTTTCTGAAGCTTTAGTTATATTCTCAAAGAGATGCGTTATTTTTATTCCCCACACACCCATCTCTCTGTGGAGTCTGGGCTAGCCTTGAGCTCATGGTTCTCCTGCTGGGATTATAGGTGAGAGCTGCCATACTTGGGTCAGACAATGTGTTATTTAAGACACAGAAAAAGTTATAACTCATTGGCAACTGGAGTGGATCTCTGTTTCCTGAAAAATAATACAGCGGTAAGGAGAAAATAGTAGTCAAATTTAACATTTGTTGAGCATCTTTTGCATACAAAGGAATGGATATCATATGCAATGCTTCCTGCAAGGGAGCCATTATCATCATCTTACTGTAAGACAGGGAATCTAGAGGGATGCACCCAAGGCACACGGTTATTACAGTACTGAAGATGTACCTCAAGTGGCAGAATGCTTTTGGGGGAGCACATTCAAGGTTCTTGGTTTGATTTCCACTACCAGTACAGAAGATAATTTGGTAGAGTCTTCACAGCTGGCTTGGCGAATGAATGCTGCCAGTGTTTGAATCCTGGTCCTCACAGCCTTTTACTGGTGGGATGGCCTGGCTTCCCTGAGATGCATAATCAGTGTGCTGACTCTTGAGCCAACATAGCATCATGACTCTTCTGGAATTGAATTCTTTCTCTTCAAATTCCTTTAGAGATGAGACCAATTCTTTAAGCATTAACAAAATACTTTCTTTGGACTAAGGTTGTCAGGTAGTTGTATGAACCCCATCCTGTGTGTGTGCACGTGTATGTGTGTCCATGTTTGTAATTAATCATACTTTTAAGCCATAATCTTGGGGACTGTTTCCAAGTGGGGCTATTAATGAAAGTGCTGATCGTGAACTGATCAAACATGAACCCTCTCTATCCAGTTCTCAAGACAGTCTACCTTCATATTTAGCAGGGACTCAGGAGTGATGGTGTTAATACCTATCATATACGGAAGATTGGACACCCGATCACTCAGGATTAATTTTATATGAATTTATTCTATTCTACCACCCACCTCAATACTACAAGAGTAAATTAATGTGTTAAAATGCCGATGGCTCACTGAGAGAAAATAATATTGAAATTCAGGCTGAGCACGTAAACCTGGAAGATAGTTTCACACAAAAGGGAAGGAAAGCTTAGATCTTGAGTTGAAAGGGCCCTGAGTTCAAGTTTCCATTCTGCCATTTACTAGCTATTCACCGAGAGGAAAGTCACAGGACCTTCCCAAGCCCCAACTTTCTGAAATTCAAGAGGAGAGACGACACCTGGGAGACGGTGTGAGAATGAATGAGGAAACATGTATGCATTATGCTTAACTTCGTGTTTAAAGAATGTGATACGCAAAAATAATCCATTGGTTTGTTCCCCCCAAACAGGAGAAAGGATGCAAACAAAATTCTCTTCCCTGTGAGTGCTACTGGGGTTGAAAAGAAGCTCCACTCTTACAGCAAAGCTACAGGAAGTGAATTCTAAAATAAGTCTCTTCCTGTGCATAGGTTTATCCAAATTTCCTTCCCAATTTTATTTATTACTGTTGACATTTCATTGCTTAAAATAACCTTGTATGATCCCGAGGGAGCCACAGAAAGGGTGGGGCGCTCTTTCTTACATGTCAGCATTGGAATAAATCGTCTCAATCTCATGTTTGTGTGGGAAGCCCTTGTGATATGTTGCAATTCTGCCTCCGCAGCCATTAGAACAGGTAAGACAAAATTGTAAGAAAAAAATAATAATAATCTTAGCTTTCAAGAAAGACAGCGGGAGTGTTGGCAGCAGAGCAGAGACACATCACTGCTCACAAGCTCCTGGGGACTTACACTCCCATCTCTGTTGACCAGCAAGCCAATGAGACCCACGGAGTTGGGGATCAATGTTTTCAAGGCCCTATGGAAGTCAACTTGGTAAAATCAATGCATTTTGTGTTTTGATATGTGATGTCCTTCTGTGAAAAAGACAAGGAGGCCAGAGCTACCTTAGGATGTTGCAGACAAAAATTCTTTATCTGGAGAGAAAGATAAATCCAGGAACCTGGCTAAGAGAAATGTGAAAATACATGCTTAGGTCCTTGGCAAAGTCAGGCTAAAAAGTCTTAATTCTCAAACATCTTCAGATTGCTTCTTCCATGACTCTAAGACTTACGGACCAGAGATACAACAGCACCCGGGTGCACAATCTATCACATTCCACTGGAATCCCTCAGAAAATAACTATATTCATTAAATACAAAACATTTACCTAAAAAACAAACAAACAAACAAACAAACAACAACAACAACAACAACAAACCATTTAGCTAAAAGACCAGGATGGTAGGAAGAGTGAAGGGCAGAGATAAAGAAGACCACAGAAGTCTCTCTTTCCATCTATTTATTACATTGTAGTGGACGAGGTAACTGTCTAGTACAGGCAAGAATCTGAGGCCAGGGTACTGCTGAGACCTCTGAGTGTCCTTCTCCAGCCATTTCCCCTATGGCTATCCACGTGGAGGCAAAATTGCATCACATTTTGAGCTCAGATTTGAATTCAAAAGCCTTTTCTTTGGGTCCTAGGTCCGGAGATCACCCTGTAGCCTTGGACAGTTTTGTTTGTTTGTTTCTTTGTTTTATTTAACATTTAACGCCCAAGTTTCATGATCAATCACTTGAAAATAACACAAAATAACTGTGCTTTGCACAGATATTGGCACAGAGTACTTCAGTAATATGTCCCTCACTCGGGATCACAGTTCCTTAACCTCGGCACTATTGGCATTCTGAGTAGACAACTCTTAGCTGTGGGAGGAGCACAGCTTTTTTCCAACCAAGTTCTGAAAGATAAGAATAGCTCTGTCCTTCTCTTTGACATGGACATAGATGTTAATCTCTAGAAATGTAACATATTATGTAATTATAGTTATCAGGGTCTATGTTTCTGTCGCGTCCGCCTTGGCCAGCAAGTAAGACACGACACGGTCGGATCCTTCTCAGTCAGCTTAATTCCAGGAACGAACGACTCTTGACTTCGGGACGGGGAACTGGACGGGGACGTATGGCCAGGGACCCCAAGCAGCAGAAATGAGCTGCTTATATAACTGCCCTAGGCGGGCTGGGTGATGTGTCCTCTCAGGATAGGTTAAGCTGCCAATACCTCATTAGCATAAGCCCGCTCGGGAGGGGCACGAGGCTGACGCATGCACAAAGGACTTGTTTACCAGTTTAGCTGAGCTGGCCACTCTGGAAGCCAGCTGCTTACATTGTCAGGTGCTAGTCATACGACTTTGCAACTGTAAACACGGCTGCCTACATGTTTCCTCATCAGGAAACCATTATTTTCAGGCTTTCTCTTGTTTTAGAGTCTAACCCCAAAAATTCTATTATTATGTTTCATGTCATCAAAGACTTAAGACAATGTATCTCTAATTAAAAACCTACACAAACAATATATGTTTTACTAGAAAACAGCAGAAATTCAGATGAGCAGACAAAATGAAAGCAAAGAAAAGGAAGTGATAGAAAATAAAGAAAAGAATTATTACATATAATCTACTTAGAACTAGAGTTGTTTTTAAAAACATGTGTGCATAGATATAAAAATCACACATGTGATATACACACATGCAACACACCTATCCCAAATATTTCTCATTTGCTTATCATATTTCAGTCACTAATTCTAGCTTAACCTATATATTTTTACTATTGTTACTAGTGTGTATCTCCACATGGACAAAGAAACACATGTACACACACACATGATCTTTTATACATATACAGTATCCTTCATATACATATACATATACACATACTTCACACACACACACACACACACAATATTCCCTCATGTACAATATCCTTCAAGGAATGGCTGCTCAATTTGAGTATACAATCAATTGCATAGAAATGGATGATTATGAAGTCCATACTCCTTTCTTCCTTCATGGAATTTTAGGTTTAACTGATTACACACTGTCAAGCCAACAGCGTTGACAACGCCCTGCACTGGCCAACTCTCCTTCCCAGGCAGGGAGGCTGTCTCCATCGTTTCAAGGCGCGCCAGTCAAACGGGACTATTCCCTTTTACAGGAACCGCCACCCATGGCCACTTCCCTGTTCTGTGACTGTTTCTTTGGATCTCTATCCAGGGTTACACGCAGTGGGGTCCTAATTATTTTGTTCCAGGTGTGCTGTATCCAAGCGCCTCTCCTGCCAATTACTTTGATCAAGATAGTTCTCAGCCCCCTTTGGATTCCAGAAATGGCTACCCACTGCTCCCTGTCTCACAGACTAGATCTTAGTAACGAGCATTGGAGGGTTCTTCCTCCTGCAAACCCTCCCAATACCTCCTTGTTTGCTTCTCTGCTCACTTTTTATCCTGTCAGCCCCACCTCACAGTCCACTTGTCTTCTACGCCCCTTGCTGATGAACATTCCATTCAAAATTAGGTAAATCAAAGCCCAGGACTGCTCTCTCTCCCTCTCTCAAACAAGGAAAGGAGCAGAACATTAACAAATTATCCTTCTGATTATACTTTAGATGCCAGCTGGAGCTAATTATCTATCATAGTAACAGGGCACCTCTTTGTGTTAAAGATTATTGATAAAGTATTTATTTATTTAATCTTTGAATCTTCACCAAACTAGGTGAAGTATGGCAACTTCAGGAGGCAAGTTTCTTGTAATAATCTCTCCCATCACAGCGCATGCATATACTTAATCCAAAGGACAGCTTGGTTTTTTCCACTAACAACTGTGTAAAGGCAGAGCCCTTGGATTTCATTGTTAAGGCTTCTGGGTGGGGTTGTGTCTTAGTACAACAGCCTTTGCCTACATGGCAAAAGCTCCCAGTTTGACCCCTGGCACTGAAAAAGAAAAATAATATAATCATTGTATCTTAGATAACATGTCATTCTTGAATATAAATAGGGGTTTGCATGCTGCTATCATTTTATACAATCTTTTAACTCCAGCTTTTGGGAGAGGAGAAATGTCTTAAGGGCAGGGGCCATGCCTTTTGCTTCCTCTGTGACGACTGCAGTGATGTGAACACAGCTGGGTGTGCAGTTAGGTCGCTCCTGGAGGAATGTTACTAGGTGATTCGTATTTGAAGAAGAAATGGAGAGAGAGGCCTGAGGGCTCTGAGGCTTTGTTTGCATGCATTTCTGCTGAGAATAAACACAAATGTGGAGAGAAATGAGTGTGCAGACAGTGGTCCCAGAAAGATCCAGAAGCAGGAAGTTACTGTGTAAGTAAGAGGCACAGCTGGGTTGGGGCCTGTTAAGCAGAGGACAAGGGCAGAGACAACAAATACATTAAAAAGAATGAGAAGGCGAAGGAAAGGATTTTAAAGAGGAAACGAAAAAATCCTGTCAATGACTCCGCTTTAGAGTGACTAATAGACAAAGGTCCTCTCTAGTTCTGTTTCCTGCGTTAAAGAAAGGCAAAGGTGTCACATTAGCCATAGAATTATATTTTGTACTGTGAAGCATACAGTATCAGACCTGATTATCAGGCTTGAGGCTGATAAAGGGCAGGGATAGAAATGCCCAGTACAGCCAGGCAAAGTCTTGAATCCCAGAGGCAGAGGAGGGAGGATCTCTGAGATGGAGGGTAGTGTGGTCTACAGAGCTAGTTCCAGGACAACCAAAGCTACACACAGAGAAACCCTGCCTCGAAAACCAACCATCCAGTCAACCAACAAATCAGAGAAAGGGAGGGAGGGAGGGGAGCGGAGGGAAGGGGAGGAGGAGGGAGGAAGAGAGAGAGAGAGAGAGAGAGAGAGAGAGAGAGAGAGAGAGAGGAGGGAGGTAGGTGTCTAATATTCTTGGAATCAGTGGCTCTCCTCAAGCCAAAAACCTAGTCTGAAACTGCATATTCTCACCATCGGATGGCTCAGTTCTCCCTTTCTCGAACCCTCTCTTACCAAGACCACTTTATGAAATGTCAAAAGCCAATCTTGGCAATTATGGTGTCCGCAAATATGTTCCCAAATTCTTGACATTCTCTTCTGAAGAGAGGGTCTAATCTTCCTTCCCTAGAGAGTAACTGGACTTCATTATTTTGCTGCTAATGTATGGAATAATGAAGAGAGTAAAAGTCTGTGGTCTTGATACGGCCTCATGATAGACACCTGAGGCCTCCACCCTGATCTCTTGATTCATTCTCAAGGGAAGACAGCGCCATGTCTGGAGAGTAGCCAGGAAGCAGTAGAGGCCGGAAGGCACCAAGGCCCCAGGCTGAGGCCATTTGAGGGCGCTACTCAGGGAGTAGATACTCCAACCCAGTGGAGCCAAGAGGTGAACTCAGCCTCAATGACTGATTGTAACCTGAGAGGACCTTGTGACATCCTGAGTGCAACACAAGAGACAAGGGCTAGGAACTCCCAGTCACTCTATTCCTGGACTCCTTCACCCCGGGAAGCTGTTAAGTTTGCAGTATAATTTGTTACACTGCAATTCATAAATAACGTAAGAATTTTTCCAACATAGCTCTTTTTTTAGCTTTAATTTTAGATATTTTTAAAAGTACTTTAAAGTAAAACAAAACAAAACGAAAATCCCTACTATTCTAGAATGCTTTACAGAAACAAGTACATAACTATTCTAGCAAGACTAGTATTATTTGTTTTCTAGATGAAAACCTCAAGTTTGGAGAGGACTGTAACATGTTCATGGTCTGCTCCAGGAGATGATGAAGTGTCAAAGTCTGGAGCAGGGGATTTGTTCTGGCTTCAAAGTGGCTCCTCGCTCCACACCATGTCACCTGCCTGTCAAGGCGGGGTCTTCTCTCTCTCTCATGCTAGGCCACACCAGGAAGTTCCCAAGTTATTAGAAAGTAGACAGGGAGGGAGCCCTCCCTCCAAAACCAGCCTCTTGTGGTTTGGGGGAAATTGTGTTTATTCACGAGTTTCTCTCACTAGACGGCCAATTTAACACTCTGCCAACTGGCCAATTATTCCCGTTCACGTAGAGCTAAGTGCATGCTTCTCCAGCTGCACACCTTTCCTGCTCAACATAATTAATGAAGCTCATCAAAACCCCGGAAAACAAGCCCAGCTCACCAGTCCCTCTCACTGATGTGTTAACAGGGGGTCAGGTGTTCCCACCCACCACAGGATGTTTTCATGCGGCCCTAAGGTTGCTTGAAAACGCTATGTGTTCATGACGGGGTATGGGCAGCCAGGTTACTAGACACACAGGGGATTGTGCAAGAGTCTGAAGGGAAGGCAGTGTCAGCTCAGGTAAATTATGATGACAGGGCACACACTGGCTGGGTGGAGGGTGGGGGGGACATAGTTTACTCCAGTGGTTTAGATGACAGTCTTTAAGGGGTGTCGTTAACATATTAGAGCTCTCAGACTGCCAACAGAACATTTTCACATTGCTTCACCTCTGCTGCTGAACACCGCCTTCCTGATCACAGAGCAGATGTTTTTGTCATGGTCCTACATCTCGCTGTCCATCACAGTGGCTGCCACCCACCGGAGGCTGCTGAGCCCTTGAAATGTGGCTGACCTAAATCAAGTGTGCTGTACGTATAAAGAACGTGCCCACATCCAAGGTTTGGTAAGAAGAGAAGAATATAGCATAGTGTTCCTTGTTTTTAAAACATAGATTCCATGTTGAAAAATATGGTATTTTAATGTTATGTTAACTGACAATATATTAAAGTTAATTCCAACAGTTTCTTTTTTACCTTTTGTAACATGGCCCATAGACATGGTTCTCATTTGTGACTTGGAGTGTGTTTTTTATTGGATGGTGTTCTAGAATCTGGGACATCTAAAACTGTCACTGCACTGAGAGAGATACAAAGGCCAGATGACTTCCACGCCTTTTCCCTGGATCTTTTCTGCCACACTGAAGGGTGATATTAAAATGAATATTATTCACTGCCAAGTCTGCTGTGCACTCAGATGTGAACTACTTGAGTTTCATTCACCCACCCTTCAGCCCTGTAGCTTCACAAGACAGGCTTGGACTTGTGCAAGCGCACACACATGGCACTGTGCAGTATCCATAACTCGTTCTTCCCACGCAGTCCGGAAAAGCTCACTGCTCTGTACTTAGTGGTATTTTAGGGAATGTCATATGGACTTAGCCCTGCTCCCTGTGGCCTGGAATGGTTGCAAAGAGCAATAATGCACAAAGGAGGGTGCAAAGGGGGCTGTCATCATGCCAGCAGCATAGGAACAGGGAGGGAGGGGGGCCTCAGTTCCTCTGCTTGGAATGGGTTTTTGATATGGGGCTTGTTATAGCCAGAACCAATCCTTTTCTTTGCACCAATGCCTTACTTCCTGGCTCTGAATGTGTTCCTGGCCTACCAAGCCCATGAACACATCTAGAACCTCGTTCTGTGAACTGGCTGAAGTCCAAAACAGGACCGCCCAAATGCATCTTCAGACGAGTCAGACCTAAAAGTACTTAAGGAACGCAGGTATGGGCATAGTGCAGGTGAGCATGTGCCGGGACCTCTCTCAGGAAACGCATCACTGCTAATCAATGAGCATTATTAGTTTGGATACTCACTGAGGCCACTAGTTACTGCTCAGCAGACAGCAATGGGCAGGGAAACGGCAAGATCTTAAGTACAGATATCACTCATGACCTCACGCTGGAAATATCTCCTCCTGTGACATTGTTTGAGTCTCTATATAGTTCATGAAATGCAACGATGTAGTGTCATAAAGATCAGGCCTATTGAAACTGCCCAAGTAGCAGGATAAAGTACAGGGTTACTTTATGAAAATAGAAGAGTTTAGTAGTTTCTAGAAAAGTCTAGAGTTTATATGAATGCTTGTTGAGTGCAGACATTCTACATACACACGAAAGTGTATGTACACTTATGTGCATGTGTGTGTGTTGTGTGTGTGTGCATATGCATGCAGTGCCAATGGAGGCCAGGAGAGGGTGCTAGATCTCTTGGAGCTGGAGTTCCAGGTAATTGTGAATGCTGAGAACCAAACTCAGGTCCTCTGCAGTAAATGCTCTTCAGGCAACAAGCTAACTCTTAAAGCTTTGTTCTCCTTACATACTTAATAACCACCTTTACAGAGTACTCTCCTTAAAGAATAGACATAATCAATTAATATAAAAAATACCAGCAAAGAGAACACATGATACGGGTTTTTATTACTGTTCTAAATAAGGAAAACAAATGTTTTTATAATGCTGTAAATCTGTGGGGGAAAATAAACACTTGTAAAAGTAAAAAGTCTAATCACAAAACAGGATTAGCCATTTGCAGCTGCAGTAGTACAAGCCAGCATGAATGCTATGAGCTAACTTTACGTGTTTTGCTGTGTGCATCATCAGAACATCACCAGATGGGAAATCTTCACTGGAAGAATTGGATAAAAATGGCTGGTGAGACAGCTCAGCAGGGAAGGCACCTGAGTTTCAGTACTTGGGACCACATACTGGGAGGAGAGAAGTGACTCCTATAACTTGTTTCTGACTTTCACATGTGTGGTGTGGACCATAGCAAGTCATACCTACATATAGGCATGCCCATGTACCCTACACACGTACACACATGCTTGCATACACAGTATGAATAAATGCTAACAAAGAAGAAATAATAGCAGGGTAAATAGCAAGTGTTTTGATTGCTTTTAAAGTACAGATACCCTATGTCAAGATTTACATGCAACATGTCATTCAGAAACCATATCATCCTAATATTCAGCATACAATCATAATCGTTCCTATAATTTCCCTTTTATTTGGTTATATATTCAGTCACCAAGTTTTAGTAATTTCCTCTGGCTGCCTCTGTTTCCAGGCTCTATAATATTACATCTAGATATTTTTCACTGCTAGAGAGCAAATCCATGGCCTCAAACATTCTAGGTAAGTTCTACCACTGAACTCTTCCTTAAAAGTTTATCTTGTGGTTATTCAACAGTTGCTACATAGCCCATAGTTTGGTCTTTAACTCGTTTAAAACACAGGCTGGCCTCAAACCCATCACTTTCCTGCCTCACTCTCATCAATTCTAGGACCACAGGTTTGTACCAAGAGGCTCGACTTTCTCCCTTAAATGTCAGTGTCCAGGTAAAGATTCTCACTGTCTTACTAGAAGTAAGACAGAAGTTCCTTAACTACTCACCCACGACACTTTAACTGCACTTCTTCCTGGTGTGAGTGCAGCCCTCCTGCCTGGCTACAATCTGAATTGTTCTTTTAAGAAAACATCCTCTGGCCTCCACTAGAATGCCTGCCCACCGGCTCTTAGCCAGCTTCTGCTTGCCCTCCGTCCATCTGGAAGTTTGTTTCCTCTCTGGGGCTCAGGTGTTTGTTCAGGCTGTGCTGACCCTCATCTTTCTCACTGCCTTTGTATGTAAAATTTGCTTTGTTTTGTTTTTGAGATAGGATTTCTCTGTGTAGAGCGAACGCTGTCCTGGAACTCACTCTGTAGACCAGGCTGGCCTTGAACCCACAGATCTTCCTGCCTCTGCCTCCTGAGTGCTGGCATCAAAGCCATGAGCCACCACATCTGGTTGCATGAAGAATTTAGTATAGTTTTATTTCCACTTGACATAAGGCAGAATCATCTGAGGGAATCTCAACTGAGAAAATGCCTTCATAAGATCTGATGTAGAGAGGCGTAAAGAGCATTTTCTTAGTAATTGAAGGGGAGGGACTACAAGTGCCTGTGGTTCTGAGTTCTCTAAGAAAGTAGACTGACATTATCAGAAAGGCTCCTTCCTGCAGCAGATGGGAACAAATAAAGAGACTCACAGCCAGACATTATGCAGAGAGTGAGGAACCTTTGAACATTCAGGCCTAAAAGGATGTTTCTATCAAATCCCTCCCATCAGGGTTCAGGAAACAGTGAAAAAAAAAAAAAAAAAAAAGAGGCAGAAAGAATCTAAGAGCCAGAGGGATGGAGAACACACACCACACTACCATTACTACCACTACCACCACTACCACCACCAACAAAAACAAAACAAAACCAACCAAGGTCCTCTAAATCTCCCAGGACTTGCATGGGTCTCTAGCAGATGAGGCCCGAGAGCTAAAGAAGAAATGGACACATGCCTTCATCCCCAACTCAGAAGCTAGCTCCAATTAATAACCACTTGCATATAAAAATATACTTTTCTCCAAGGGAGTCTTACTGGGGAAACAAATACTCTTAAGGGTAGGCTACATGCCCAGCAGTAGACACCAACAGGAAACTGAAAGCAATGGCAGCTTTGGAAGGTCCTTGACTCATGATGTTATATCAGAGCTTGCTTTCCTTTCTTTTTGTTTTTAAAATTGTCTTTTTAAATTCTATTTTTTATTTCTTATTTTATTTTTAAATTTATTTTATTTATCTCCCCCCTTTTCCCTATAGGTCCTTTGTGTAGATATGATGGCTTCCAGTTTTGTGTTTTTATGGTATTCTTGAATGTGCAAGTCAGTGGGTCTCTGCATTTATATTTGTTTCTTAGGCCTTTTCTTGGGCTCTTTTCCTTCTGTTTGTTTGTTTTGTCCAATCCCGATGTGAATGTGTTAATTTTTGTGTATTTTATTACTATCCTTAGATGCCAGTTTGTTTTCTAATGAGAGATAGAAAAGGTGGATCTGGATGGGGAGTGGCGTGTGAAGGAACAGGGAGGAGACATGGTGGGACACACCACGCATTGGATATATTATGTGAGAATAAATCTATTTCAGCAAATGGAAAAAAAATTGGAAGAAAAAGCAAGGAAAGAAGGGGAAGGAAGAAAGAAGGAAGGAGCTGAGCAAGCCATAAAGACAAGTCAGTAAGTAACACTCTTCCATGGCCTCTGTATCAGCTCCTGCCTTCAGGTTCCTGCCCTGTCTTAGTTCTTGCCTTGGTTTCCCTCAATGGACTGTGATTCAGGATAAGTAAAGCCAAACAAACCTCCCCAAGTTGATTTGGTCATGGTGTTTCATGACATCAATAAAATCCTAAAACAGCAGGCGTACTTAATGTCCAGTGCTAATACAGGACCCACATTATCTTCCAGACCGACTCTCTGGGGCTGCACACTGGCTGATGGGATATGGACATCTCTTTTAAAGTTCATTGGTCAAGTTTACAATTTCCAGTTCTTCTGTTGAACTAATGACTAGTAGCCTTCTATTATGAAGAAAAGCTGGACCTACTCTTGTGTCTGTAAATACAAGGGATAGTTTTAGAGAGTCCTAGACTGGAGCCCAGGGTGCTGAAGAATACAGCTTGAGAGGAAGAAAACCAAGAGTCAAGGGTGAAGTGAAATTGGGCATGTGGTCCACTTTCATTACTTTCAAAGCCCACGAACACCTAGGAAAACTGTCTGGCTGCCATCTTTGATATGCATGAGAACAGGAACCCAGGGCCATGGCCCTACCAATGCATTTGAAAACAGTCTTGTTCTGAGAATGATCTCTCAAAAGACAACAAGCCTCATGTTGCCTCTGACGCATGCACTATCCACTCTATGGCCAGCCTTTGTTCCTGCAGATTCTGGGGAAGGTAGCTCAGCACACTCAAGGTCCTAGGAAAAAAGATGAATAGCCACCCATTGATCTCTCATGGAGAGATTCTTCCTTTGACTATGAGAAGTGTGGTGAGAATGGAGCTGTGGAAGGCATACTGCTTTATTCTGTTAAGACATTCATTAAGGGGTTAGGGAGATGGGTCAGTGGGTAAGAACATTGCCCTGCAAGCATAATGGACTAAGTTTGAATCCTCAGCATCCACAGAAAACATCAGGCATGGCTGTGCATGCCTGCACCTTAGTCTTGGTGAAAGTAGACAGGAGGATCTTGGGAGCTCCCTGGCTAATCATTTTAGCCCAAAAGATGAGTTTCTGGTTCTGTGAAAGACCCTATCTAAGCCAATAAGTCAGGCAGGACTAGAGGAAGACACCAAACTTTTTGCTCTGGCTCTCTTAAATGTTACACACACACACAACACACACACACACACACACACACACACACACAATTAAAAAATTATAAAGTTGATAACTGCCTGTGCTGCTTGAGGATGTCCCTCATAGTCCTGGGCATCTGAATGGCTGTTCCCCAGGTGGTGGCAGTGTTTGGGTGGCTTAGAGGATGTGGCTTGGCCAGAGGAAGTAAGTAACTAGAGTTGGGCTGTGAGGACTCAAAGCCTTGTACTGTTGCCAATTTATTCTCTCTGCTTCCTGTCTGTGGTTCAAGATGTGGATCTCAGCTTTCCTGCTGCTACGACGGACTCTTCTCCTGGAACCATGGGCCTTGGTCATGTTTTGTAAGTAATACACTGCTATATGTAAGGAAATTTAAATACTGAACAATGAAATAGACAAAGGCCGCTTTACTGTGTTCTGTTGTTATGTACCATTTCTGCATTATAAAATGGCAATAGAGTTGGTAGCAGTTGTGGGGAGGGGAGGGCAGGGTCTAGAGTGCACATTCCCAGGCCAGATCACAGATCTGTGATTATCCACATTCTGAACACCTCCCAGGTGATTCTTAGGTCCATAAATGCTCCAGAGCCTCTGCTTATGGGTTATAAGCTCTCTGAATGAATTGGAATCTGCTTGGCCCACAGCATCTTTCAAGAGCATTCTCACAGAGGACCAATTAAAACTGCTTTCTTCCACAGTACTTTTATAAACCTAATTCATTTCCTCAAACTTTCTCTCTCTCTCTCTCTCTCTTTTTTAACCATTTTTTCTTAGTCTCATATTCGCAGACTCTGACAGAATGTCAATCAGGATTTTAAAAAATCTTCCAGGACGTGTACAGAAATGATATTATTTTAACCATTGATAGAAACCTTTTTCTGTAATTATGTGGGTTTCTGAGTATTTTTTCTTGCCAGTTCCCTCAAGTGGGAGGCCTGGATTGAGCCAGTGATGAACATTCTGTCAATACTTTCCCTGGCTCCTGAGTCGCTGGGTACCATAGGCTTTTAGGGGTCATGGAACCTAAATCATTTTCAGTCCTTGAAGTAAGTCAATACTTTCAAGATTCTGGAAGAGAGTCGGTGGATATTATCATGAGGTCTTACCCCTGACTAGCTAGAGGACAGTGTTAGTGTTTCTGGGCCCTTAAATAGATACATTCCCGATAGGACAGCTTAATGTCCAGAATCATCATGGCTTCATTTTGTTGCTGTGATAAAATTCCCACAACACAGGTGAGGAAAGGACCATTGTCTCTCAGTTCCCAATCACAATCCATTACCATGGAGAAGTCAAGGTGGGAACTAACTACATCACAGCCACAGTAAAAAGGAGAGAGAATAGATGCCAGGGTCCTTGCTTGCTTGCTGTCTTAGTGCTTACCCAGCTTTTTCTACTCTTACATAGTGTGGGGCTCAACCCATGAATTACAGCCGCTTACAATGGTCTGGATCTTTATCAATAAACAGTCAAGACCGTTCCCCATAGACCAATCTGACCTAGACACTTCTTCAACTAAGACTCTTTCCTCACACCACTTGAGGTTGTGGGAAGTTGACAATCAGAAGCTCACTACCACGAGAGTATCTTAAGATTGGTTCAAGACCATTCTGCTTTGCTAATGCCCATGACGTTGGAAATGATCATGTGAATTTTGCTGTAATAACTTTCCATATCAGGCAATACTTAATATTCAAACAGAAAGGTGTTGATAGCCACTATAGAAGTCTAGTTGAACTTGGCCTTCTCCAGTGCCCCAGCACAAGTGACGATAAAGGAGTGAAAATTATATAAGCTTTGAAGAGGACCTCAAGAGCACTCAAGGATGTCAATGGCATTTTAGAAGATGAAAGTTGGATAACAAACCAGCGCAGAGAGAGCTCATTCCCATCATGCAGTAGGAGAGAGCTCATTCCCATCATGCAGTAGGAGAGAGCTCATTCCCATCATGCAGTAGGAGAGGTGGAAATCAAACAAAGTGTGAAGACACAAGGATCAGAGATGGAGGCAGGGGCATTGCTGAAGTTATTAGGGTCAAAGCCCTAAAAAGCTAGGCTTGGCCACCCATTTTCAATATGCCAAATGCAGAGATAAGGAAGTATAAAAATCAGGAAAAGGAGATTTATTCAACATGACCAAATTGGGAAAGGGAACAAGGCATCCCAGTGATATCCATCTTCCCTACTGAGTCCATAAGGTCCAGATATAAGCAGAGAACAATGGATAGGCATATAGCTAAGCCGTGCTATTCAAGGTGTGGTCTCGCTCGCCTTGTCTCAGCATCCGTCTGTCCTACAGAGTGGTCTGGGAAGTAGTTCACAGTGCCTGAAATCTCTGTAGAGAATGTTTCCTCCTCCAGCAGGCACTAGGGAGGAGTTCAGCCTTTCCCTTCCATAGGATGAGTGAGATCTCTAAAGAAATTCAAAGTCCTTGAGGTCTGTCTGATAGCCAAAGGGCACAGTGTCTGTTTAGACTGTCTCTGCAAGGAAATGGGCTGAAGGTCTTTGAAGAGAAAGACTCTTCTCTTCCCCAGGATGGAGGAAGGAAGGTTCCCAACTTCTACAGAGACAAAGCCACCCAACTCAGGACTCAGGAGCCCTGGGACCCATGGTTTTAAATGAAAGCAGAGGATGTGAGTGAAAATGTCCCCAGCCCTTACTGACACACTCATCACTGTCACCAACACAAACACCACCAACTCCCTTCCCATGCTCGACTTCTAACATCAGCAATGAGTTTAGGAATCTCATCTGTCCTGCCCAAGGGAAAGTCACCTATGGACACTGAGCCAGGGGAACTGTCTGGGCTCTAACGCAGGCATCCCAGGAAAAGGATCCATGAAGAGCAAGTCTTCTCCTGTACCCTGTCACACTCCTAAACAGATGGTTAAGGAAATGCTTCTGATATTATAGAAGTACCAGGAAAGGAGCACACAGAAAAGCTGCCTCAGAGAAACAGACTTAGCAGAGAGCAGAAGAAAACTTCATTTCAAAATGATAATTAGTGTTCTCTGGTTATAAAGGACAAGCCAGAGAATAAGAAGAAGCTTATAGAAATTGAAGACGTGGAAATTAAAAATGAAGTATTTGATATCAAGGTTGGGAGACAGCGTTAAGGAAATCTCATAGAACATGGGATAAAAAGACAAAGACATGGAAAATAGAAAAGAAATGAGAATCGGAGAGCTATCGAGGAGGCTCACAATGCAAAGGGAGACGTTCTCAGAAGTTCAATAAAAAGAAGAAAAAAGTGAGGCAGTATTAAAACTATCTTAAAGCCTAGATATTGGGAGTATATATTACCAGATGTTAAAATAAATTTCTTAGTACCATATATCAGGGGTAGGAAAGAGGCTTGGGAGTATAATCAGTGCCCACTGCCCAAGCATGAAGTCCAGAGTTCAAATCCCAGCACTGAGCAGGCATGACTATGTGTGCCTCTACCTCCAGCACTGTGAGGGCAGAAGCAGGGGATCACAAGGACTTGCTAACCAACTCCAGGTTCAGTGGGAAGCTCTGTCTCAAGTGAATAAAGAGGAGAGAGAGAGAACAGGACACTTGAGTCATGCCCATGTATTCTACGGGAAGCCCACAGCCAGCTGAAAACATTTCTCTGGCCCACGTGTTGATAATTTCCATCAAGTGGCTTACTAAAAAGTCTTGAGTTTTAGACACAGAGTTGGGGACCATACAAAAACTAGATTGGGGTAGAGATCTTGTTCTTGAGAAATAGCAAAAAAAAAAAAAAAAAAAAAAAAAGGGAAAATACAACAGACAAGAGCAAAGTAAGTATGGACAGTTTCACCTCAGAAATACGTTTATGTTTTTTAAATAGACATCGATGCAGGAGGTTCAGTTATGACGACTAGATGCAGAAATTTATTTTTTTTAAAGGTGGGAGACACAGAGAAGGAGACACCATCAAAGAAATAACGTTGGAAATAACACAGGAACGCGTCCTGGAGAAGACGGGCAAAAAGCAATGGCAGGAATTTTAGTGATATTTTCACTGTTGAAGTCTTAGCTCTTTACAAGGATTGTAAGAGATGGTAAGGATGAATTGCAAGACATGGTAAGGGATGAAGAGGTATAGTGAGAAAAGGGGAGAGAGTGTGGGAGAGAGGCTTGGATTATCCATGGAAGTAGGAATGCACAACCAGTGCACACCAGCCAGCAGGGAGTAACAGCATCAGCTCATTCACCTCCGAGTCAATTTGACTCAAATTACTTTTCTAAAAAAGAAAAGATAGACTTTTACTTTTAAAAATAGGGACTTTTCCTTACTTAAAAAAATATTTTTCCTGGTGTCAGAATGAATGTACATTATGAGGAAACAGATATCTGGTCAATAACGAAAAGAAAGGTAACCCTGATGTAACAGAATGCTGTTCCTAGGGTTTGGGATGCTACTCCGCTTATCAGTAACACATTAACTGATTGGGGAGCTGCTTATGTTAATTGTTAAGGGCATTTCCACATGTGAAATCGTTTCTAGCCCCACACTTTCATTTATATTATATACCTGTCAAAATATTTCTGATGATCTTAATTTTTCACTATCAAAAGTAACACCGAAGAGCAGCAATGGCTGCTCTTAACCACGTCAGGAGCTAGGTTTGAGTCTCTGCAGCCACATGGCGACTCACAACCCATTTGTAACTCCAGTTCCAGGGGATCCAACGCCCTCTTCTGGTTCTCATAGGCATTGCACTCATGTAACAGACATCCATGCAGGAAGATGCTCACATATATAAAATGAAAATAATTAAACTAATAATTATCTTTATTCAATGTGATTATTATGCCCCACCATGTCTGGCTTCTTTTTCTTTTAAAAATACTCAGAAAGTTAGCGCATTTCTACCTGTTTCTGCGAGAAACCTCAGTTCCTACTGTGGTCCCATGTAAATAACTGCGTAGCTGTCTGAAATAACCATGTCCAATGTACAATTCATTGCCCACATCATTCATTAAAACTAGGCATTGATCCTGACCTTTTGGGCCTGGCAAGGGGAAACAGCATTCTCAGTAGCAAGGCAGAAACCAGCCTGGACTAACATTTGACGTCTTGTCTGTAACTCACGCGAGTGTGTGCCCTGTGTCTGCACACAGCACACGTGACTACATGCAGTGCTATGCAAATGCTGGGTCACAAGCAAATGAAAGTCTGACGTGGTGTATCTGTAGAGAGACACTCTCATGCTTATGTAAGTATCTGGAAACTTGTTTCAAATAGCAGGCAGTTACTGCTTCATCCGAAAAGCACGCTGCTGATCGCCTGCCTGTGCTCTGAGCTAAGTTAGAGGCAATTGCTCTAATGAGAGAAGACTGTCCACCCTGAAAGAAACTGAGATGGAAGACTGCAGCATGCAGACTTAGTCCAGAGCTGCTTCACCTGACTGGGTCCTTTTAAAGCATGCCCTCTGCAGCTAACGACCTCAGGGACTCACCTGCAAGCATTAGGACCCTAAAGGATCCCTTTAAAAAACTGTGTTCCAGCAAAGACTTTTGTTTCTAGTTAGCATAACTGGAAAGGGGTTAGTGAGATTGAGGAGGACCGGGGTACCCTCACAGCCCATGTCTGCAGCACCTTGGAGTTGGAATTAATCATCTTGAGTCTGGCTCAGAAGAAATACTGGCATAAAAACAGCCTTAGTAGAAGCATAATTTGTATTAAGATTAACAACGGATCATTTGACAGCACACAATCCCAAAAGCCTCATGACACATCTGGGCCCCCACAAGCGACCTTATGTATCGCCTCTCGTTTTGCTTGCTTCTGAACTTAGTGTTAGAGTGTATATAAAAGGCTGCGTTTCCAATGATTTCTATATGTTTAATGAAATCATTATAAAATATCAAAGTCTACACTCTAAATGTGTTTCCTTCTAACTCCCGATTGCAGTCGATGTAAAAACCAAGCCATGCTTTTATTTATTCAGACAGGATGTCTTTAAATCTCGCTGGCATGTGGAGACAAGAAAGCACTGTGAGGTTTGGGGTTGGACAACTGGGAAGGGCAAGAATAAAGGCACAGAGCTCTGGCCTGTCTACGCAGGCCAGCACCACCTACAGCCCTGTGGCTTCCATGCAGCCTGGGGTTGGGGTAGGGACTGAAGGTGGGGTGAGAGTGGAATGGGGCACTGTGGGAGTCGCAGAATGCAAAGTTGCCTAGTTATGTGGTGAGGGAAGATCTACGGATCACTTCTCTTGATGCATCTGTTTGTGGACACTGGATTCCACAGGGCGTCATACAGAATAACAACGAAAAGTAAAGAGACCAAACACATACCCATGAATTCATCTGTGTTGGAGGGAGTCACTGTAAGTGTGCTGGGTATTCTCCCCCACTGAACAGCCCAGGCAAAGCCACATATTTACTTCCAACGGACAGCTGCCCATTGTTTACCCATCCTCCAAACTATACAGGAAGAGTGTGAGAGACAAGACCTCCTTGTAATGCTGCATGGACACATTCATGAGCAACTAACTCTTCCTAAAATCCAGCCAAATGCCATGGACAGGGATCCCCGTACTTTGAGGTCATGTGATAGAGATATCTGTTGTAGGTAAATGCCAAATGTTTAAACATTGAATGACCCACTCTCCACTCCAAACATATGGGATACTCTCTGATTTATAGAAACCAAGGGTCATATTATCCATCATTCATAACCTGTTAAGACAGCTGCCTTCAACCAACTGATATAGAATGGTGGTTGGTGGGCCTACTAGGCACCCTGCTGTCCTATCAACCCTCGGTTGATGAACTGGAAGAGAAAACTGCAGAGGTGTGCCATATTGGGTCATGTCCCTTCTACAGCCTGCCCTTCTCACAGGGAGAATTTGACATAATTTTAAAATTTCTTGGCTGTACACAGGAATAGGATGTTGGATTCTTAGGCATTCATGTATAAGAAAGGTTTATTAGGCTACTCTTATGAGACGTCGAAGCAAGATATACAAAGGAGGACTTCTGGTGGCTATCAGGCCCCAATCCAGACAAACCTGGTGCCCACGTACACTCGGGACATCCCAGCACACAGGGGAGAATGGCTCCCAGCATGCCTTACTTCTCACTCACCTGGCCGTGGGCAGGAAGCGCAGCATAGGCCATGGGTGGGTTCATCACTCCTTTCTGCTTAATGAGAAGCATCCGTTTCTGGTCCTCGCTCAGGTGTGCTCTGGGAGCCTGCAGCTGCGGTGGAGGCGGAGGAGGCTGCTGGGGAGGCTGCGGCTGCTGTGGCTGCTGCGGTGTGGCTGCTGGATGTAGGGCATCAAGGGGGTTTTGTTGGGGTTGGTCATAGGGGGCGTCATTCTCGGACTCAAGTCCGCATTAAAATGGGTCAGAGGCTTAGTGTTGCCATAGGTGAGAATATTGTGCTGTTTGTTTAAGGAGTTTGTACCCAAGTTATTTGGCTGCTGACTGATCATATTCATGTGATTCGAAGGGAGGTAGTTGTTCATGGTCGTCTTCTGCAGGCTGTTTGCCATTGCAGGCACTATAGTGTTTTGGTTGTTAAAGGCTTGGGGGTACATCATTGGGCTATTTGGTTTTTCTGAAGCAAAAGCTGTTCCGTATGGACTTGATGGTGGCCCTAAGGGAGACCAACTTGAAGTCTGATTTGAGTGCTGCTGCTGCTGCTGCTGCTGCTGTTGCTGCTGCTGCTGTTGCTTCTGCTGCATGAGTTTCGCCCTCTGTTGTTGCTGGGCGGCCATCTGTTTGAGCTGCTCTGCTGGGGACATGTCAGAGCTGGGCACTGCCACAGAGCCTGACCCTGAACCAGATACTGCCACAGAGACTGGATTCAGGAGATAGCCATTGCCAGGCCGAGGTGGGGCTTGACCTGGAGTGTGAGCTTGGGTTGGAGTCTGCGGGGACTGCACAGCACAGTTCGCTGGTGAGCTGGCAGAGTTTGGAGCCACGGGAGTGTTGGCCACGGATGGTAAACTAGTGCCTGTGGAAACAGTAGAAAAGGGAGGACCAGAAGATGAAGGTCTGGCCTGAGGCGATCCCAGAGAGACGTGGGCAAAAGGAGAGTGAGAGGCATCACTCTTCACACTCACGCTCTCCTGGGAGAGCGGGGTCTCCATGGTTGTCTGTGAGAATTCCTGCTCCTTCTTCTCTTCGAAGTCTTCATTGAACAGGTCCTGGATATCATCTTCTGGGACCGTGTTGGCCAGTTCGTCTATTAGTTCTTGCCACTCTTGGTCATTCAGGTTAATGTCAGAGAACAGCTTGTTCTGATTAGAAAGTGATGTTTCTGATGTGTCTATGCAGGCAGGGTCATCAAGGGGCTCCTGTTTGAGGTCCTTGTTCTGCAAGATAGCAAAGCTATCCTCCAGATCCCTACAGCCATTGACCGGGAGCGTAATCTCAGGGAGCCTGCCGTTCTTACTCAGATCTTCTAGAAGCCCAGGAGTATGAGCAGTGCTGTTCTGCAAGGGCAAAGAAGGCTTGAGGTCAAGTTGGTGAAGGGGAGAAGCTGAAGGCAGTGGCATGTTTTGATGGCTTCCAGCCCCGTGCTGAGATCCTTTCGGATACGCTTGCTTGTTGGTGAGAAGCTCCCATCGCAAGCACCATTCTGCTGGTCCCCGTTTAGTGGAGATCGGGCCCCTTCCAACTTCCTCTTCACAGTCTCTTGCACTGGAAAAGAAATGGGAGAGAAGATAATTTAATCTCAGACTTAACTCTTGAACACTGCGACATGCACTGCTGTGGATTACCTTTGTGTGTGTTTCCATGTGTCTGTTGATACATGTGACTTGTGTGTACGTGTATATGGAGGACAAACTTTGGCACTGTCCACCTTGTTTTGAGACAGGGTGTCTCACTGGCCTGGAGCACACCCAGGAGGTGAAGCTGGCCACTGAGAACCCAGGGACTCATTGAACTCGTAGCTTGGGATTACAAGTGGGCATGTACTGACTGAATAATCTTCTTAGCCTACAAACTATATTTTAAATGCTCTAGAACGCACAAAAAAAGAGAGAGTGCTTCTAGGTTTAAAACGCCTTTAATCCCAGCACTTGGGAGGCAGAGGCAGGCGGATTTCTGAGTTCGAGGCCAGCCTGTCTACAGAGTGAGTTCCAGGACAGCCCGGGCTACACAGAGAAACCCTGTCTTGAAAAACCAAAAAAAAAAAAAAAAAAAAACAAAAAAAAAAAAAAAAATTCAGGCATCGCCATGATTAGACGTCTGTGAGAAAAGACTTCATCTAAAAGCAGAGTTCAGAGAGCCCAGAGATGTGCAGGAGTGGTCACAGTGAGGGTCACCTGTGAGCATTTTTCCAAATGAGAGACATCGTACTTGAAATCATCAAGGAATTACATTGGTGATATTTTGAAGAACACTGAAGATGTCTTTTTTTAAAAAATTACTTTATTGTAATAAACTTGCAATTTGGAAAGAGAAAGAAAGGAAGAAAGAAAAAAGAGACCATGCAGAGAGATCACCATGGCCTTTTCCCAGACCCAAAGCCTACAGCACTCAATGAGCGACTCAGAGTAGCTATCCTGAAGCTGTGGCACTTGGCTTTGGGTTTTCCGCTTTCACACGTGACACTATTATACACTTCATCACAGGAAACTGAAAAGTTAGAAGAGCAAAACTAGGAAACAATTAGTTTTATATCCTTTCACGACTCATGTACTTTACTTGATTCATATCCCTCCCCGTCACAAATAATAGCGTTTCCTGTTCTTTCCCATTTATACTATACCCACATATACATTTGTTTACGAATATACATGTATACATTACAGAACAGATTCCGTATCAAGAAAAACTTGCATTTTTTTTTTCTGAGAGTGGGTAATGTCACTTAATATGATACTTTCTAAATCCATTTTTCTGCTAATTTTGTGGTTTGCTTTTTCTTTAGAGCTGAATACTGTTCCATTTTATGGACGCAGCAGACTTTCCCTATCCATGTATCTGTTGATGGATGACTAGGTTGGTTCCATTTTCCTGCCATAGTGACCAGAGCAGCGAGACGGTCCTATGAATGTGGATTTAACACATTACTGAAATATCGATAATGAAGATTAATGTTGAACAAGGCCTAAAACGATCGCGTGCATCTTAGTTTACGTCACTTTCAGGAGCATCTGCTGTTTGGTATGTTTCCATCATCTCCCATGACGGTTTTCTGTTTCTCACTGTGTGCATTCTTTGTTGCAAATGATGGGATTCTTCCAGGTTTCTCCTTAACTTTTCCCCTTCTGTTCATTTATGCAATTTCCTCTACAACAAGAGCCTTGACCATCTTCCTAGGTTGATGGTCACAAACTGTGCAGCCAGCTCCATCTCTGCTGAGTCCCACCAACTCCAACTTAGTTCAGGACCATCTAAAACTCAATTCGATCCTCACCTGTTCCCTGTCTCAGTATCTGCCAGTTACCCAGGACAGAAGTGTGAGCATTGCACAGAGACACTCATCTTGTGCCCACCCACACAATCACTGCCCCTGACCAGGGTCTTCTCTGGATGAACCCACTCCCTCCCTCATCTGTTCTTCTACCTACTGTTTAATTCTCATATCTATTCTGTAGACTGACATCTTCTTCAAAAGACACATTGCAGTGTGGTTCCTGTTTATAAGCCCGAGCGATCAGTTTACAATCTCAACTGCCATCTTTGGATCTTCCTGTCATGACTTTCCACATTCTTCCCATGCTCATCCAGTGTGTCTTCCATCAGTTCTCCTTAAAGACTTTTAAAGAAGATATCGACATCTGTATCTGTGTCTGTCTGTCTCTCCATATATATATATATATACACATACATATATACATATACAAACACACATACACACACACATATATTCCCTCTGTGTCAGGCTTCCTTCTGCCTTCAGGCAAAGTATTTTTTCTTTGCTTGGGAAAAAAAAAAACCCTCTTCTCCTTCCCTGGTTAATACTTCCTCTTTCCTCACCCTTCCCTGGTTAACACACCCCTCTCTCCCCCCTTCTCTGGTCAATGGTTGCTCATTTTTCATATCAGATTTCAGATTCCTTTACTGTATGAAGCTGTGCACCCCTCCCTTTCCTACCCCAGCCACCCACACTCAATTGGATTAATTAGAATAAGGTTTTTCAAGCTGTCTATATACCCCATCATAGACATTGTCAGACTTTGTGCCGAGAACTTAGGAACTGTGGCTACCTGGTTTCCTGGGTGTCTGCAGTGGTCAGGATCTTAACAACAGTTAAACAAGAAGCTGCAAAAGATGTCTAATTCAGAGATGCTACAAGTGAGTTTGAAAAAGCGTAGAAATCAGCTTGGCGGTCAGAAGGGATTTCTGATTGAGAATCTTCACTCCTGGTAACAACGGATCGGATGCTCTCTTGCTCCAAGGAGTGTTTTACGACTCAAGTTCTTGCTAACTCTATGAGTTTATTTGTTTTATACCCAGTTAATCCCTTTGACACTGTTCTTGACAGAAGAACAGTGGCTGTGGTCCATGGGTGTCCACAGGGTGGGTACTGGGGAGATGCAAGCTGAATGGTTGAAGGCTTTCCCTTGGTCAGGTTCCCACGCAGCTGCATGAGAACAGGAGACAGTAGAGGGCCTAAGTGGTACAGGGTGGAGTCCAGAACAGTTCTTCCACCTGGGTACCTTGTGCTCTTGGCAGAGATGACCTCAGGGGTGAGAGGTGTTGGATTCCCTCTGAACTGCACTTGGTAGAGTTGGCAAGGCACTAGAGGAGCCCCTCGGATTGTAACAGTGATCTAAAGGTGAAGTGAGTTTTGAGGAATATGTGCTTTCTTGGAAGCAAAGAATTAGGTTTTTAAAAGTAAACAGAGTCAAAGGGTTCCCTGAGCCAAACTTCTATCTAATCATTTCCCTAAGCCCTCCAGTTTTGATTACAAACTAGACCCCATTCTATTCACCCAGTTGAAGCTCTTGAACAGCTGAGGGCAACTGGGACACACCAGAACTCACTCTACTTCAAAGAAAAACAAACACATCGACCCATCACATTGGGGGCGGGGAGCACGGCTAGAATGTGGCGTTATTTATGGAACAAATCAGGAAACCAAGATTCTGACCATTGGCATGACAGTTGTTTGAATGTCTGTAGCTCCAAACACGTGGAAAATTCAAGTATCACTGCTTAACGACCTAACAGAAAAGAGGCCAGGCACCTCTTGAAGTGATGGTTAGCTTCGAAAATGAGCACCTGTCTTTAAAAATGAATCTGATGTTATTTTAGAACTCACAGACCTGTGATTCTGTTCTAGGTCCTGTAATGGATGAACAAAACTGAGACATACAGATGCTCTACTTGTCCCCTATAAAACAAAGGTGGTCCATGCTACAGGGGCCAACAGGTCTGTTTGGGGACCCACTCACCTCGAACGAGTTAAGTGCATGAAACACTAGAGTCCAGCATTATAAGGTACTGGAGTCAGAATGACTGTTCAACTCCAAGATTCCCCTAGCCATGCACAAAGATGTGGTATGGCACTCAGTAACGGATGCTGCAGTGCCTGAAAGGCCACGCTGAAGGAGATAGGCTTTCCGTTCTGGTTCTGCTTGCTTCTGAGCCCCCAGCCATTCCCAGCTGACAATCAAAGAATGGATTTGGAGAAATTTCTATAAATTGTCCCAAGTTTGGTTTCATTGGTTCCCAAACGGGTTATTCACACTTAGCTCACCGAGCTACCGTGACGGGAGTCCATAGGAGATAATGTGCAAACACATAATTTTGCACGTGGGACTCAGTCAGCACGCACTAAGCCTTAGCTTTACTATTTTTAAAATTCAGTCACGACTGCCATGGGGACAGAATGCATCCTGAATCTTCAAGACACAGATAGGTATAATGACAATATTTCTGCTCCCTAGCCGGCCAAACCTTAATGTTTTCCAAGCATCTGGAGTAGCTTTCTTAATATGAACAACAAAAATCACATTTGCAATTCAATCCCAAGTCCAAGTGCTAATGCATCCGTGTCCCAGATTGTAGAACAGGGGAAGCTGCGTTGTTCAGGTTCAAACCAAATACATTTCCAGCATGCCCCTGAATGGGGCTGCGGCGGGAGTAGATTCGTTTCCCCAAGCGCCTCATGGTCCCTGCTGCTGGCCCCTTTTAACCGAATCTTGGTATGTATATCTCATGCCTCAGCATTTGGGAGTATGAGAAAGTCAGCCCTGAAGATGCTATGCTGTGGTTTTTATGTCCAAGATAGAGCAATCTTCATGTCCTTTCTCTCTGTCTCATCGTGGGTTGTTTTATGGGAAGGTAGTCTGAAAATCTAATTCTCTCTTCATGTCTCTCTCGGGAGAAGACGATGTGGGAGGGAGACAGGGCGCAGTGCCCCTGTGTGTTGGAAAGGCTGACAAGCAGCTCATTCAGTGAGCAGGAGCCTCGGTGGCTGCAGGGGAGCAATTGTCTTGGGAGTCCCCACTCTCAGGGACTCAGGTCAATCTCAGCCCAAATAGCTTATCTCAACAAGACTCTGGCCCTCTTGCCTCCGGGAGCAGAAAGCCTCTCAGTCCATCGTGCCCTCGTGAACAAGCACAGAAACTTCACTGAGGCTTAACTTGCTTGTTTCCATGTCACCACGGTTACATAGAGATGCTGTCTCCCATTAAGGGAAGCTGAGCTGCCAGTAGCTGAAGTGTGCCATTCAGCTAATGCCTGTGACAATATGGGTTGCTATCGGGTGTCAAGTACTCTGGAGACAACAATTCCCCTTCCAGAATGCTCTAGAGATGGCCTCCGCTCTGCACTGTGGCTTGATGGCTTGTGTTTATGTTGTATCACAGGATGTATATGAGCTGGAGAGAGTAGGAGAGAGAAAACCAGAGGATGAAAGGCATAGGAAGGAGTGTGCCTAGTAGTCTGTGCTGTCCCCCAGACCCACAACGGGAAGAATAGAAGATACCTGTACATCATTGTTTAGTGCAGGCTATCCACAACGGTGAAGATATGGAAAAGATCCTTCAACAAAGAAACAGATTTTTTAAAATGTGATACAGAGCTGGTGAGATGGCTCAGTGGGTAAAATAAACCTGTTGCTGAGTCTGACAGCTTGAGTTTGATACCCAGGACCTACACAGTAGGAGGAGAGAGAAGACATTCCAAGATTGTCCTCTGACCTCCACATGTGCGTGACACATGCACACCTGTATATACACTACAATGCACACTGGTGTGCACACACACACACACACACACAGTATGTATTTTTCCAGTCATAAAGAATAATGAATAAAAAATTTGAAGGAAAATAAATGCTACTAGAGATTGTCATGTTAAATGAATAAACCCAGTCTCAGAAAGTCAGATATCGCATGTTTTCCCTTATTTGTGGGTCCTAGACTTCATATAGAGATAACATGTGTGCAGATAACATGAAAATAGGAGCAAGTGTCTAAGGGAACAAACCAGACAAGTGGGGGGAGGCTCAAGAGTGAGTGAAGAATATGCTTAGACTATATTATATATGTGTATGAAAATGGTCTTATATAACCTGGTTTAATAAACTAATTTCTGAATGACTAGTTGTGCTTTTCAAGTTACAAAGCATATGCTATATGGTCACAAAGGATAATGATTATCCTTACAGCAGACCTTTGCACTAATGGGCTGATGGTTCTATATTGGGAAAGAGACAATGTTGGGTGGGAGGAGGGGGAGGTGGCACCTTTTACAAGGAGAAGAATGTCTTGAGGTTACCAGGCCTCTACTGACATAGTGAAGTCCATCCTTAGCAGAGTCCCGTGTCCCCTGAGCCAAGATGATGTCCATTTTGACAAGGTCTTTTCCGCTTTAGATTAAGCAGTTCCTGCCCGTTAAAAGAAACTCGAATTGTTGTATTCCTGATTTCATAAGACATTGTCCAGGATTGTTGAGCTCGAGAATAAAGATGGCAGCCCCACCCATAATAATAAAGACTCTAGCTATGTATAGTGTAAGCCTGTATTCCCAACACAGAGAAGGCTCTGGAGAGAAGATGAAGAATTTAAGCCTAATCTGGGCTACATAGTAAGACCTGTTTGAGACAAAACAAGAAAAACAAAATCAGCTCTACGAGGGAAGACCTGGAATGAACCGCCATCTGTCCTGTCCTCTACTCCTAAAGACTGTTTTAGAAGAGAGATTTAATTAGACCCATTTGACAGGACTTGAGACACCATGAGGCTAAACCGTGTTTAAGGCTCATATCAGAGAGGTGGCTAAACCCATAGTCATATTCAAACTCAGTTCATAGCTGGCTTCACACCCTCACCCGGGACTGGGCCAAGTATCACCCTGTCATCAACAATTAAATCAAAAGGCAGGTGCACAGTACTCTCACTTAGTATGTCTTCAGGAATCCTTACTTCTCCATGCAGCTGTGTCTTGGGAGCGATTATTCTTATCCATGGATTTATGCCCATTCTCTACAGGTCGCTGCCTCTACTGAGATATTCTCCAAAGGAGCTTTGCAGCAACCACCAAGCACTTTCCATGGGGCTCCAGCTTTCTTCTTCCAGTGTGAATCTGATCATGCCCTTTCTTCATCCCAGGCTCTTTTGGAACTGTCTGCAGTCAGCAGCATCATTTAAATCAGGGACACACACCTGCCCTGCCCCCAACTTAATTCTATTCTACCATCAATCCTTTTCTCCCAATTACCCCGCCCAACACCAAGCAACCCCAAACATTCAGTTATATACTTATGCATATGTGAACACAGGATCTATTCTGAGATAGGTGCTTTTAGCTGATTTTGTTGCTGAAACATCAGAGTATACTAAAGTGGCAAAGGGAACTCCACTGGATGTGCAGTCTAGGATACATGGTCTTTATGTGGCTCAGTGTTATATCCAGTTATTTGAAGCTCCAGCACACATTGGGTGATTGTTTTTTCTCTGATCCTTTCGCATATGTTCCACTCTTCTTCAACTCCTCCACAGGGCCATTTGGACGTCACCTTCTATGGTTGTTCTGACAGTCACTTCCCATGATTCCTGACCTTGGTTAGGTGATATTTTATGTCCTTCCCTGACATTGGGGTACACAGCCTTTCTTTCCTTCATGAATGGGTGAAAACCCAGCAGTTCTCATATAACCACATCAGGTTTATGGCATTGCTCCTCAAAGCAGGCACTGGAAAATGCTGGGCTATGTGAGGGGAGTTGGAGCAAACCAACACTTCCTTTTGGTTATCTGAAGATGCTAGAGACAGGCTCGCTCCTCTTGAATGGTTTCGAGAATTCCTAAGAGCTATGAGAAGACATACAAGGCTATTTCAGATGAAGAAAATGGGGTCTGAAATTCAGTCTTTAAGGGACATTACCAAGGACATAGCTTCTTTACTTTATCTTACATTATGTGTGCCTTCCCTGTAAGGATGGTTACACACCTATGAGTCTGCAGAGGTCAGAAGAGGGTGTCAGACCCCTAGAACTGGAGAGCAGCCAATGCTCTTAACAGCTGAGCCATCTCTGGGGCCCCACAAGGACATACTTTCACACGCATGTGGGCCCCAAAGACTGAACTTTTTGTTGATGGACTTTACATATCTTCAAGAGGCTTCATGTGGCTTCTGTCCACTTGCCATAGCTGTTCCCCTAGCACAAGTGTGAATGAGTTTCCTTCCCGAACTCTTAGACACATGATTCCTTCCCTGAGGTTTGAACATCTCTACTACAGATGCTAGGGACCTCCAGGAGAACATTTGTTCACTTTGGTCTGCTCTGGGCTAACTTGAAGATGCTTCTCTAGAGCCAATCATCACGTGGTTATTCTCTTTCCATTGTACGAGCGGTAATAAGACGAGGGACACATGGGTGAATCTGACTTGCTTATTCTGTAGTTGATGAAGTGACCTAGCACGCACATGTGCTAGATATTCTCAGTGTGAGGCTAAAACAGAGTGCAAAACACTTCCAGAACTCTCCACAGATGTAACTATTCTTATGAAGCCTTTAAGACTTTTACAGATTTTATTTTCCTTTCTTCTGTTTTCAAGCATTGCTATGCAATAAATTATTTTTAATTCATTTTTGTCAGTACATATTAATTGTTTTGAGGGGCTTCATGGTGGCATTTCCATATATGCTTATAATGTATACTTGATCTTATTCAAAGAATTTTATTTTCTTTAGTGTTTTTTTTTTCCCACTTCAGTGGGTCTAGTTCTCTTGAAGCTGTTAACATGGCAGATGCCCTGATTGAGCCTCCAGGATTCCTGACTTAGCAGCATCAGGCAGAGGCCAGACTGGGACACAGCGGGATGATTGGGACACAGATAGAGAGAGAAATTTAGTAAATTCCTCGGGTTCTCCTGAGTTAGCTAAATTGGGATCTCCTGCGTTTAGACACTGAATTCAGACTGCAATTATTGCTGTATTCTGATATTTTGAAGTCTGTGATTAGATTTTTTTAAAGACACACATTCAAATCACACAGACTATTTCCTACTTGCTCTGGGGCATCTCATAAGTAGAACCAGGGAACTGTACTCTAGAATGGGGTTTTCCTGACCTCAGGGAATCATGAATTGAATGCAAGATTGATGGATTTCCATAATCTTTTCCACAAAGGATATATTAATATATATTAATAATTAATACATAAATAACATATATTTATATATATTAACAGTTTGGGTTCCTCTGAGCACAGTAATATCTGTCACCTTTCCCCATACCACACTAGCAATGGATGGGGAAGGACATTATGCATCTGTGCAGGCTCTGTGCCAGTGGCTACAGGGTTAACCCATTTCCAAGAACATGGACCATCCCAGAAAACAAACACATCCACAAATATGCTGACAAAGGTTGGGTGCATTCATTTGAAAGAGATCTCCCCTACAGGCAGAGCAATACAGAAAGCAAAACTGTACCCCAACCTGTGAATCCCTTGCCAATTGCACATATTCTCAGCATTTAGAGAAAAAAAATTGCCACAGGGGAGTGTACAGTACTTCTCACAATATAAAGATATGCTATGCATACCTAGTATACGTAAATCAGAGTACAACTCTGCTTGTGTGGAATCCAGAATATGGTTGGTTCTCCAGATCTGTTTGGTTGGAAATTCTGGGTTTCTGGAAGAAACACCTGCTCAGAAAATTGAGAAACCTCCACTGTGAAATGCTTCAGGAAAAAATGGGACCTCCCTCACAGGGGCTTTGCTATTAAGGGGCATCAAGGAACCCCACGGGAAGCCTTGGGGAGAGAAACTCAGCCCAGGGGCAGCATTATCCACAGCATATGAGGAACACAAACACCAAAATCCAGCTGTGAAGTCCTTAATCTGATTATCTTTGACTTTTTCTAAAAAAAAAAAAAAAAAAAAAAAAATTATGAATGACTGAATTTCAAGGTCTGATTTTATCTTTTAGTTATGGTTAACCCTGTAGTAAGCACCAACCGAGCGCACCACAGCTCTATAAGAATGGACCCCAATACATTAGGAGCACTGCAGACAAGGCTCTTGACATTTAGAAATGCTATGTCCCAAGACCTCAAATCTCCCAGTTTCTAAGACCATAAATGCCCACACAGGCCCTTGGCTTTTTCACAATTGAATGAATAAATTACATTTCTCCTCAGGTCACAGAAGCCCTGGGTCCTCTTTTTATGTGAAATTTAAGTAGTTTTCATGAGCATTGATAAAACAACGAATCACTCATTAAGACCAAGATGGTAATCCTGACAGTCACCAGGGCTGTGTGATTCTCGAACCTCTTCACATAGCTTTGAGCAGGACGCTCGAGGATAAATTTCTATCAGATAACTCAATTTGTCATTGAGTTAAGGTATTGCTGTTACACAATATTCTAGTTGGTTGAAAACTGCCAGGCATCATGCTGAGAGTATGGTACCCTAACTTTTTACATTTATTTTCATTGAGACAGGGTCTTACTATGGAGCCCTGGCTGGCCTAGAACTCATTATGTAGATCACCCTGGCCTCAAACTCACAGAGAGCCACCTACTTCTGAGTCCTACTTTGAGAAATTAAAGGTGTGCAACACTACATCTAGTCCATTTTTATTTTTTACTTTTTGAGGCTGGATCTCATGTAGCCTAGGCTGGATCCCAACTGGCTATGCACCTGATTTGCCTTAGAACTGTTGATCCTCTGGCCTCAGGTTCCCAAGTAATTGGATTACAGGGCATATCACCATATTTGCTAGTGTTTTCCATTTGATACCTTGACAATAATAATAAAAACCTCATAATAATCTGTGATGGCTGGGCAAAGACAGGCAACTCATATTCCTCTCCAAGCTTATACTTCCCCTGATGCTTGTACCACCCCAGCAAACTTCAACCAAGCTTGCTGATAAAGTCCGAGTGTTAGAACCTGCCATGGGTGTCCAAGGGGGACCCATCCATGGCTGACTCGGAGTCACCTGCTTCACAGAAATTCCCAGTGCTTCTCTACAGGAAAGATGCTGTGCCCCAAGTGTGTCACGTGTGTGAGAAGCGATGTTGGCTGCAGCCCTGGCAGCAGCAGCAGCAGCAGGCAGCGGCTATGTGCATCCAGTGACTTCCCTGCACGAAATAGCTTTCCCTAGGCAAAGCTCCACAGGGATGAGCAGGTGCTGTCAAAGTCACAGTCAGAACCCCGACGGGCTCTGTCTTTCCTGAAAACACACACATACACACACACACACACACATACACACACACACACACACACACACACACACACACACACAGTATTTACTTTCTAAAGCACAGAAGCAGTATCCTCAGGGATCTTTCCCAGCAGCTCTTACTAGGAGTCATGTGTACATTTTCTTTTCAAATGTATCTGTAGACATGACCCTGCGTTATTTTCTGAATTTTCTAATGGGATTTTATTTATAGCTGTAAAGAAACAAAGGAGGGAAGTGAGGAAGGAGAAAGAAACATTAGGATGGAAGTGCACAGATGAAAAGATTTGCTATGATCTGTGCCGTTCCCAGCTGGAGACTCCTACCAGCAAGGACGGCCAATGTACAGCAAGCTGTGGCCAAGCCCAGGGTTCTATGTTTGTTTTCTGGGAAGGACGAGGTGGGAGGAGAAACACTTCAGAGAGCTTCAGTGCTTTTCCCTTCCTTGCGTAGGGCCCAGGAATATTTTTATTCCACTGTTTACTCAAAATGTCCTCTTTCTCAATGAGGAATTCTCACTTTTGTTTTTAGCCTCTTGTGTGAGAGATCCTCTCCCTCTGCAGCTCTGAAGTCCAGCAAGAGCTTAGGAGATGCAAATGGCCCAGAGCTTCCAGATGTGAGGAGATGCTTTGGAATAAAACCCCAGCAGACATTCATCTCCCTTTGGAATGCAAAAGTATCAAAATAGGTCTATAAAAAAAATCTCTGGTACCCCTCAAAGAGGTCAGGAGCCCCATTTCCACATGGGCTGTCACACAGTGATCGCACCCCAGCAGCCAAGAGCCATCTCCCCATGAGGGCACATATTTTCCCAGATTCTCCCCTCACCCACACACCTCTGCCAGTAAGCAAACAAACACCGTAATTCCTATTTCTAGACAGCACCTGACTCCTCTGTTTCATTGAGCATTTTTGCTTCAGATATGAAGGCTGAGGGCCTGGGCTTTCTTTACTAAAAACATCCCAGCTTTATGGCTATGTCTTTCCATGTGTGCATGTATGTACACCTGTGTGCAGTTCCATGCCTGTGCTTGCAGAGGCCAGAGGTCGATGTCGGTTGTTATTCTCTAGCCCTCTCTACCTTATATGAGTCTCCCATGGAATATTCTGCCACACTGACTGGCTTGGAAAGCTTGGGGGTTGGGGGTGTCTTCCTGTCTCCACCTCCTGGCACTTGGATTACTGATGAGCATAGCCAAGTGCCCAGATTCTCATATGAATGTTGGTGGCCACACTTGGGTCTTTAGAGTTACTTAGCAAGCCCTTTAACTCGTGAGTCTTTAGACTTTTTCCACCAACAGGACACAAGACAGGACAGTAGGACTTTTCTCTCCTGAGTGAATCCCCATGAGAAAGGTAAGATGGCCATATGTATATGCCATAGGCATGTACATGCTTATACATGGGCAAACATGGAGGCTGCAATGTCCAGCTGGACAGCAGAGCATGCCACACACCACTCAACCTAGAGGCAGCAGCAGTCTGGAGCCTGCCAGCTGAGCTTTCCTGTGTGGGAGACGCTGCTCGGCTTCATCCTAGCTGAAATTCATTTTTCAAAAGAAATTAGACCGAGGCACTGTTGTTATAGCAACAGTCAGAGTCATTTAGGCACACAGTCTCTTTTCTACAAGCTCACTGACTTATGTGGCAAGGGGAGTGGCCAAGGCCGAGCCTGCATGGACCCTTTATCAGCCCTGAAGATGTGAAAGCCTGAATGCTCTGTGGCCAATCTAAAACCTCAAGACAATACTATGTATTCCAGAGGGTAAGCAGGGAAGACCATCAAAAAACCCCTCTGAATCCAGCACTTCTATCCTCTGGGGTAGGAACTGAGTGTGTCAGCTCTGGATTTCCTGGCTTATCCAGGGACTGGCAGCCCAGAGGAGGAATAAGCATAGCAATGCAGTCAGTGAACCTCGGAGTGACTTCATTATTTCAACTCTGTAGGACTTTAGGGTGTAGACTTCCTAATGTGACAGTCCACACCAACTGCTGAAACCAATACTCACTTCCAAAATGATCTTGTTCTGACGAAAATGCACACCTCTTAAAGGAGGATCCTCATGTCAAAGAGCCTGCCAGAAAAGAGCCACCAGGGTCACCTACATCCATACTAGGGATATACAAGGATAATAACAGACTGAGCCTAGTGGTCATGGTCAGTGTTACAGGACACCTGTGTCCCCACCACTTATGAATCCATATGTCAAAGTCTAGCCACCAGAAACTCAGAGTCTTTATAAGGTCACTAAGTTAAAGTAAGGTCATTAGGGTGGTGGTGACTTCTTATAAGAAGCAGAAATTAGGCTATAGGTCACAGAGGGAAAAGGTGTGAGGACAGATGGCTGCCTTAGTCTACTAGTCTACTTGGTTAGGTTACTGCAACAAAATACCAGAGACTGGATACTTTATAAAGAACATTTTATTTGTCACAGTCTTAGATGCTGAGAAGTCCAAGATCAAGATGCTAGAAGGGTCAGGGTCTGGTGAGCCCTGTTCCCTATGGAATGGTGTGAAGGCCTGGTGAGCCCGGTACCTATGGAATGACATCACCTGGTATTCTGGCATGAAAGAAGAGCAAAAGAGAAAGGGCCTAAACTGGATCCCTTCAGCCTTTTAGTCAATACCAATCCCACTCGTGAGGGCACAGTGAGTCAATCAACAATCAACTCCAGTCGGAGCCCCCACTGTTAAAACGTCACCACCTGGAGATGCAGTTTCAGCCCTGAGTTCCTGGAGATACTCAGGCCAAGGCAAGGGCTTGGCAGAAACCAGCCTTGCTGGCAGCTTGCTGTTGGACATCCAGCCTCTAGACCTGCGAGGGGGTAAATGTCTGGAGCTTATGCAGCCTAGTATATGACTCTTTGTCACGACAGCCTTGGCAAACGAGAGTCAGCATTTGATTCCTGACTATCCCTGTCCTCTCTGGGTCTTAGGTCAGGACACTTAATAACTCACATAAAGGATCATCTGTCACAAACTTGTCCAATGGATTGAGCACTGCTGGGCATGAGATCTGTCGGGTAGGAGGGTCACTGTGAATAAGAATGGGCGTCCAATCTCAAGAAGCTTCAGTGTGGAGACAAGAGAAGCAGAGACTAGGCAACAGTGTAGTTTGTAGTAGGCACCTGGACTACATGTCTGCCTTCTAACAGTGTCCCAGGCTGAAGACCAGGCCTTTAACACATGAGAACTTTGGGTAATGCTCTACACTAAACTGCAAAAGGCATTGTGCAAGGAGGAAAGGCTTCCTGTGGGAACTTACAGGCAATCTACGGTTTGAGGCACGGTCAGGGAGCAGCAGGTCAGTCCGTGGGAAGGCATCTTTGTTCGGAGAAGAAAGAAGAGCATTTGTGAGCAAGGACCTCCAGCGCGCATGTCTGCACCTACACTCAGTGTGCAAGTGCAAATATGGAGAAGTGAGCTTGGAGGGAGAAGCAGGGGTCACAGAAGAATCGGCCTAAGTCAGGGGTATGGGTTAGTCCAGAAGCCTTACTTGTGATGTTAATTTATGATTTGATAATGATTAAAAAGTGGTTAAATAAATTATAGGCTTGGTAGCAAGTACCTTAACTGATGCTCCATCTCTCCTGCCCCCTTAAGTTTTGTTTTCCCTCCTCCCTCCCTCCCCTCCCTCCCTCCCTCCCTCCCTCCCTCCTCCCTCCCTCCCTCCCTCCCTCTCCCTCTGCTTCATGCCAGCAGCATGCAGTAAAGAACCTCCTCTCCTACACATTTCTACCATAATGTCTTACATCACTATGGGTACAAACAACAGCGCCAAGTGACCGTGGGCTGAGAACATGATCCGGAGTCAATCCTTCCTCATTCTGAATGGATTTCCCCAGGGGTCTTCATGTGACAGAGCTGATCAACACAGTGGCCAAAACAAACCTAAGCTTCACCATTCTGGCGACCAAGGATCAAGGAGTCAATGCACTTTGTCCCCGACAGGCCTCTCTCTCTCTGGCTGACAGAGACTCACATTTTCCCCTGGTCCTCACATGGCCTTTCCTCTGTGATGCCACAGTTTTTGTCCAAATTTCTTATGAAGACAGAGGTCATATTTGTTTCAGGCCCACCTTAACTGGTTTTGCTGTAATTTAAGTAGCCCTGCCTTCAAACACAGACTCTGAGGACTTCAGCCTCTGAATTTGGGGAGACATGATTCAACTGAGACAGGATCCAATACCATTCTTGCATAGCTGATTAGAGATACTCTCAAGTTATAAATCAATAGGATTTATAGATAGAATTGGCTTTAAAGGAAACAGTTGACAATTACTACTTTATCCAGAGCTTTAACAGTGCTTTATTTGTAAAAGTATCTGTTTCTCTGCATTTGTTACTTTTCTTATTACTTTGATACTTTTCTTACTACTCTAGTACAAATACAATTTAAGGAGGCAGGAGAGATGTCAGTTAAGGTACTTGCTACCAAGCCTGACAGACAACTTGAGTTTGATTCCTGAAATCCACATAGTACGAGAGTATCCCACTGCCTTGAGCTGTCCTCTGTCTGTCAAATGTGAGCTTGGCACACACACACACACACATACACACACACTTGCACATGCATGCATGTATGCACACACACATGCACTCGAACACTAAAAATAACAATTAATAGTAAATAATAATAACGATAATAAAATAATGGTTTTCAAGAAGTATTTCCCATTCACTCTCTAATGTCCTACTGCTGACCAACCCTCAGAGCAGGCAGAGGTGGGCCTGCTGCCATTTAAGAGGCCCTGAATAATATCTTCTTTTCCTGAAAGCAAGTAAATGTTCTTTCACAGTGACCATCTGACAGTGACCACCTGATTTCAGAGGGACACACAGAGGGAAAACTGAGGTGGAGGAAGAACCTGGCTCCCTGCTCCAGCACAATACCCCGAGTGATAAATCACAGGGCTCACAATGGGTCAAGCTTGTCAACTTTCTTCTCTGACGGTGGCACGCTGTCAATGTCCTGTTAAGCTATACAGCCCAGCTAGGCATGCCAGGGATTGTATCTCTCCCCTAGCCAACCAGACATTATTTATGCAGTCTCCATTAGAATGCTACAGTCAGGTTTGCATAATATTTCCTATAACTACCTACTTGTGCATAGTTATGGCTCTCGTAAAACTCCCCTGGACAGTTTTTTTTTTCCCACTCTCTCTTCAGATGTTAAAATATTGTAACAACAGATAATGATTTTCAAGGTATTTTTGAAGTTGTATGAATGGGAAAGAAAGAAGTTTTTCTTAAACTATAATGAATATTTTTGCCACCTCTTGTCCAATCTAGCACCATAAATCAAACAAACTGATCATAAAGCCACCAGGCAAGGCAATGTAATAGATTTCACTGGCGATTGCCCACACAGCCAGATTGAAGTAAATGAGGTCTGTATTCACGTGGTTATCAGTATTTAAAAATACCCTGAGTGTGCACAACACAAAATGTCAGGAACTTGAAGAGCAAAACTATGTGTGTGGTGTTTTCCATATCTCTCTATAGCCCAGCAACTAAACACACTTAATTATGTGACCCGGCAGCAACTATTCAACCTTGTCAGACCTCCTCTTCCTCCATTCCAAAGTGAGGGGTGGTGGTATGTGATCTCCAGAGAAGTTCCAGCTCTGAGGGTTTGTTGGAAAAGCAAGCAGCCATTGCTCATCTGGAAAGGTTTTTTTTTGAATTTTGTATACTGGAAGGAAAAATTATACTTGAGTCTTAATTACAATTATCTTTAAAAAATCTGGCAAGTAAACGAAGTGTGTAAATTACATGATTAATTTAAAAGTAGATTTTTTTTCCTCCTCTGATGGCACATCTGGTGTCAGGTGCTGAGCTGGGTACAGAAGTGGGTATGGAGGATGTGAAAGTTGCATGGGACTCAAATGTCAAGGAACCTTTCAGCCTGCTGCAAGCTCTTGCTTTGCTTCCAAGTGTTGACCTGAGAATGTTGCCCTTGGGGTGACAACTATTCTGACATGGTCAACACTGCTGTGCTGATTGGCAGCTACAGCTCAGAGAAATTATACAATTGTGCATGGCTCCTCCCCTTTAATGAGTTTAAACAAATAGCTTCAAGTGACTTGAAGACTCTAAACATATATCTGTTTAGGTCATTAGATATCAGGCCAGGTTATAAGAAGATGTCAAGGGCTGTGAGGATGTGGCACAGCGTGGAATACAGCATGTACAAGGCTCAGTATTTGATCCCTAGTACTTCAATTAAAAAACAACAACAACAAAAAAAAAAAAAACCAAGTCCGAGTGGTGGTACCACCACTATACTACCTATAATCCCAGCATTCAGAAGACCGAGCTAGTCCAATCAAGGTACCCAATGGAACCCTCTCTCAAACAAACAAACCAAACAAACACTCCCATAAAACAAGAGAAATAAGGCAAACAAAAGACTGCGTCTGTTGCTTTTTTAGGCATCGTGTAGTAACACCTAGCTAAGTTAAACTCTGACTGTACTGCTTGTAGCTGTAACTTGGCAAGGGGCCAACCTGATATTTCTCCCCACATACAAAGAGCTTACTATGTAAAAGGATCGGTCTAATAAAGATGATAAGGGGAATGCTTAACCTACTTAAGATAGAACTGAGCCTCGAAGACTCGAGGACTCAAGAGACTCAGATTTAAATAAACAATTGATGCACACATTTTAAATTCTTCTCGTATATTAGAGTAGCTCCCCAAGGGTGTTTATTTACTAACAGCTTGAATTGCACTTGATACTTCTAAAATATATCACACTCGATATATATTTACCACGATACTTCAATTCCAATTTTTCTCAATTCAGGAAGCTGTTTGCCCAAATTAGTTTGAATTAGGGAGCGTCTATTGTATTCATAAGCTCTTCATCTAAAGGCAGAAATGACGATGATAACATCCGTCTTGGGTTTGCTGGAAGCCTATAGTTTGACTTCCAGTCTGAGACTGGGGAAGAATGAACACGGCTGATTAATGGCCATTACTGATTTCTCACAGCTGTAACTTATCAGAATATGTATACTCTAATACTGTACCCATGGTAATTATCTCATTACTATGAAGTGTCACAGAAACACATTATGCGAAGTGAGCGTTGAATCAGAGTTAGCAATTTCTTTTTGACATGAAACCCGAGGAGCTTTGTTGCAGCTTTGACTGGCTGCCGTGCACCCAGGTTGGAGTCCCTTGGCAGCTCTGTCACCTGGCTCCCTTCATGAAACTTTTCTGCACCTCACTCTCTAATTTGAAAATGGGAATATTTGCGTGTGACTCCTCGGAGAAGGCCGAGAGAAGACTGCCTCAAAAGCAGCTGCTTATCTCTAGGAAAAGCACGGAGCCACCATCTGCCTGCACAGTGGTCACTCTGACGACATCGACACATAATAGTTGACGGGCATTTCTGTGGGCCTTCTTATACATATTTCTCAACATCAATAAAACTAATGCATGACAGGGTTGGAAATACGGCTCAGGTGGTAGAGTGCTTATCCAGCATCTCGTAAGCAGGCATGGTATAATTCTAGCACTCTGGATGATCAGAAGTACAAAGTCATCCTAAGCAACATAGGAAGTTCAAGGCCAGGCTGGATTGCATGAAACTCTGTCCAAAACAAAGCAAAACAAGACTCCAAATAAACACCAAACATGGCCACAGTAAGCAAGACCACGAAGTCATCCACGCACTGGTCCAAGAGGCAGGGACTGATGGTCTTTTCTGAACATCACAGTGTTGGAGAGTAGTGGCAGATACCAACAGTTTCCTCTCTCTTCTGAAGGTGTGGCCTCAGAAATACCCTGGTGAGTACTTAAGGATTACCTATCAAGCAGACAAGGTGGCCTATGGAAAACAGTTGCAAAAATACCCAGAGTTAGTGCATCATGGGAAATGGGTGCCGTTGCTTAAATGAGAGGTGTCAGCAGAGATACAATGTATCTGTGAGAGACAAAGGGCCTAGGAGATGGCACAGTTAGTAAAATGCTTGACTTACAAGCATGAGACTCAAGTCAGGACTCTAGAACACAATAAAGTAAACCAGGCATGGGCTATGATTTATAATCTCAGCAGGGGAAGGCAGAGATAAGTGGATCCCTGAGATCTCTTGCTGGTCTCCTTTGCCCTGCTTGCCAGTCCCAGTGGTGGGACCTGATACAATGGGAAATTAAAATACAGTTTGCCAACTGTTCCCTGGTCTTTCTGAATACCCAGCCCCAACTGAGATACTCTGCTTAGATGCAGGACTGTTTGCAAGTAGTTTCAGAGAAGATGGCATGCTTCCCATTTGCCCTGTGCCATGTCCACTTCTATTAAGTTTAGTTAAATTGCCCAGGCATGGTGGTATATGTCTTTAATGGGAAGCAAAGCAGGCAGATATCTGTGAGTTTGAAGCCAGCCTGGTCTACAGAGTGAGCTCCAGGACAGCCAGAGTTGCATAGTGAGATCCTGTCTCAGAAAAACAAACAAACAAACAAACAAGAACAACAATAGACAAAAATAAATTAAACTTAAAACAGCTTCATACGCCAGCAGTGACCACACTGAACAACAAAGCTTTATAGTTCGTTGTCAGTGTGTCAGTAAAGGGAAGGAGACGGTGAGCAATAAAGATCAGAGATGTGACTCTTGCATATGAGAGACCTCTTTGGAAAAGCAGGAAGGGCAAAAGGCAAGGTACCCTGTACCTCATGAGGTCAAGTAAAGACTTTTTCAGGGAACGAACTATGACTATGCAGGTCAGAACAGAGGGTAGGAGAGACTGGCTCCAAGAAAGGAAAATTAGAATCAGACAGTTCAAGATCCCTACCACAGGTGTCTTATGCATATTTCACCATGGAGCAATACTGTGGATGAGTGTGTATGTCACATGTGTGTGCATACCTGTAGAGGCCAGAAGAGGGCTTCAGAGCCCTTGGAGCTGGAGTTATAGGTGGCCGTGAGCTACCTGACACGGGATTTGGTAACCTGGGTCCTCTGGAAGAACAGCAAGTGTTCTTAACTACGGAACCATCCCCCAGTGTTCTTCCATCTTCCATCTTGTGATGCTAAATGTGCAAATCCATAGCCAGCAGCTCCCCCATCCTGCTCCGACTCCAGCCTTTAATATCCTGCCTCTTTGATTTAGCTGTTCTTCTTACTGAGTGGGAGTGCAAGCATGGCCATATCTGTCTTTCATGAATGGAATATTCCACTTATTATGATGTCCTGAAGATTCATACATGCTGGGGCATGCCAGAATTTTTTTTCTTTTTAAAGCTGAATAATATTTTACACGGCAATGTTATAGGCTAAATGTTTGAGTTTCCCTTACAGTGGTCCTATGTTGAAATCTTAAACTCCTGGGCAACAGGCATAAGAAATGTGGCTTTGGACAGTTTCTATGGTCACATGGACTCTAACTTCATGAGTGGCATTAGTGCCCTGATAAAGAAGATCCCAGAGAACAACACATTCCTTCTGGCAAGCATGACAGGTTTTCACTGGACAATGGGTCCACTCGTGCTTTGATTTTTGAACTTGCTAACTTCCAAAGTGGTGAGAAATGCATTCCCACTGTGTATAAGGCACCCAGACTGTGGTCTTCCATTACAGTAGCCCAAGTGGACGGAGACATACTGCAAAGGCCTCACTTTGCTTCTCCATTTCCCTACCGATGGATGGATACCTGGTCCTGTTCTGGAGCAATAATGCTAAAAATGAACACAAGGGAACGAATACCTGCCCAAGACCCTGTTTTCATTTGTTTTTCAGGTAAACCTCAGCAGTGGGATTGCTGGGACATATGGTAATTCTATTTTTAACTATTTTGAGAAACTGACATCCTGTTTTCCTTTGCTCCTGTGTCATTGTGCAGCCCGTGGAGATCTTTGTGTTTGAAATAATAAAAAAAGATACATCAAGGCTATCAGAAAGAATGATTATAAGATGAGGGTGAGGGAGCGATGCCTTGGAAAGGGCTTGCATGGCTTGCAGGTTCCATTTTTTCAGTGACTTTGGTTCAAGGTTATTATTTCCAGAAGAACAGGGTGGAGGAGGGGATCATGGGAGCTTGTTCTACAGCACTGGTCCATCATAGGGCAACAGAGCATTTCTGGAAGGTTAGAAACAGTGACAGAACCACTACTGTGGGGTGAACTTTGCCTCTGATCCAAAATATGTTTAAGTTCTACTCTATAACACTTCAGAACATGGCTTTAAAAAAAAAAATCGTGATCTCTACAGATAAAATCAGTTAGGATGAGGTCATACTATTATAGAGTGAGTCCCAGAGCAATACAGTTGGGTCAACTTATAAGCAAGTGGTCATGTAAACACAGGTGACACACAGGGAGAACGCCATGGGACAACAGAGTTGGCAACTGTGGAGTAAAGTTACAAATCAAGTATGTTAGAATCCACTGGCAAACTCCAGGAAGACAGGAAGGAATGTAGAGGAATCCATGACTGTAACAAAGGAACCACAGAGGGAGCTCAACGCTGCTCAGTCCCTGATTTTCCGACACAAAGGGTGTGAGGACATATATTTCTAGTGTTTTCTAAGTCACACTACCTATGGTACTTTGCTATGGCAGCTTAGGAACTAATATAGCCACAGAGCATGACTCTGTCGCCTGCCAAGGTCATCCCATGTGAAGGCCAAATGAGCATTTCCAAACCACTGTGTGTCCTACCTACGAGCAGTATGTTTTCTGACCTCCGTGATAATCTAGGCAGTATGTCAATGTAATATATACTTTGAGTCACAGTTCTTACTAAAAGGTTTTCCATATGCCCACACCATCAGAATGGTATGTGTAGAGACACATGAACTCGGCTTTAAGGAGCATGAGTGGAGGTGCCACTATCTGCAGGAAACAGCTGAGAAAACATAAACCACTGTCCAGTTTTTATGCTCTTGGATTTATTTCACCTACATTTCCCTCTAGATTCTTTCTGAGTCATAATCCGAGTACGCCTATTGTTCTAGTTGCAGACGTCACAAGACTTCCTGATTTTCAAAGTTTTATGTATGTTTGCTTTTGTGTACTCGGTTCTTTATCCCTAGCCCCAGTAAGGCTTGCAGTTGTTGGGATACCTGGATAAAACCTAGGGCCTCATCACATATGCTATGTGCATGCTTACACACCTACAGCCCTTTGGGAGGTTTTTGAAAAGCAGTGATACGGTTGTTTTCTGACGTCTACACTTGAGTTTTATGGAAAGAACTCAAGATTAAGCGATAAGCACAGGCAGATAAAGTTGTTTAAGAAAAGCTTCGTGGCTGGGAGCTAACTCTGAGCTCTCTGAGGTAAGTGTGTAGCCGATGGCAGCTACAGAGCCAAGGGACCTTGTGGGGTCAGCATTTCCATTGACTTTGGTGTGAGATGGGACTGAAGTCCTTCCCAAGGTCCAGCAGGTGTGGCCAGGATGAGTAGCCCCGATAGTGCTGATATAGAAGCCAGGGAGATTATTTGGTTAAATGGAACAACCTTGAACACTGGCCAAGTCAAAACACAAATCAAAAACACAGCCTTTCTCTCCCGTAGCCCATTGGCTTGCTTCCTTTTAAAAACCGTTCTAGCTTCTGTGAAAATTCACCTCTGTCCCAGTGAAAGAGGAGGCAAAGTACTGTAAAGGGCAGTTGCAAAGAAAAAGAAACAGAACAGCACGAAACAAAACAAAATAAAAAACCAGAAAACAAAACCCAACCCCCGCCCCCCCCCAAAAAAAAACCCTCTGGACATAAGGAAAAAAAAAAAAAACTGGTCACAAATTCCTTCTCTCCATTCTCTCTCCCACAGCCCCTCATATTAAAAACAAAACAACAAAAAAAGTACTTAGATCTTGGCTTTTCATGAAAGACATTTTACTAAAAGTATCAGTGTTCCCAAATTTCAAAGCAATTTCACAACCATAAAGAAATGAGGGAGGAAATGGTTTCAGCAAAGCCTTAAAAACAATCACCCCACGCTGCTATGTGGAGTATCTTTATAAATTATAAAAGGCTTTGCAAAAATTAATTCACTCCTTCAGTGGCAATGCCTGGAACATCATTTATGCACTGGGCCCTGTGTGAGAAGCTGGCACTGTAGAGATGAATAAGGCGGACTCAGCCTGGAAGAACGTGCAACAGAGAGAGGTAGGTAATAGTATCATTCACTGTAAATGTGCCCAGGCTTCCAGTGCCTATGCCTGCAACCAGCTCCGGGAACCTTGATTTTAATTCATAAAGAATCATATTGTGTAGAGGGAGGGAGGGAGAGAGGGAGGGAAGGAGGAAGAGAGGGGGAAATGACCATAGTAAATCTCATAAATGTGGCAGATCACTCTAGAAATGACACAGCAATCGGAGCTTAGGTCTCCTCTGAACTAAGGGCAGGGAAAGAGGAGACAGCAAAATGTCTAATGGAACAAAAGCAAAGCTCAGAGAACACAAGCCACAACATGAGGGAAATTCACAGTGGATCCGATGAGGGAATTATAGATGGGACGAAAATCAATTAAAAAGGAAAATGAAACAAGCTGGAAGCGAGTCAAAAGTGTCTTTCCCTTCAGCACCGCCCCGGAGTATCAGCTGCAGAGAGACATGGTTTCCCAGACAAAAGATCCGAGTCTGGCGCTAATATCCCAATCTGCACATATTTTGGGTTCTATTGAGATGAGCCAATATGAATGTCAAAGTCAGGTTTACAGATGTGACCACAAGCTCGCTTCAAACCGTAGGCCGAGAAGCAACTACACATGTAATAAATCCGAAATCATTCAATTACCTTCACTCAACTGGGAGGTTTATATTTACCCAAAATAGGCCCCAGCCTCCCACATGACAAAGACATGCAAATGACTCCCATGTTGCAGAATCATTCCGGGTAGTTTATGACTCTGGTTTCAATTGTCAGAGGAGCAGGGGGAAAGGGTTGAGAGCGTGATCAGGAAAATACTACGGTTGGCAGTTGGCAGCAGCAACGTGTTAACACAGCCTCTTGAATTAACTGCTATTGGGAATGTCAGCTAGCAGGAAGAGGAAAAAAAAAAAAAAAGAAAAACCTGCTCTTTGGAAACAGATTCTTGTTGCAAAATTTTCTGAGTTAATTAAGCCAGTTTCCATATTAGCAAAGAGAGATGGCCATGTCTAGTCAATATTCGGTGACTCGGAGAGTGATGGGGTTAGTGGGCCGTGTCTATTTTTAAACTTTATTTTCACATGGTCTCATAGAGTTTGCATAGGCAGTGTGTGTCCCTCCCATTATCGTGTTCTACTCCCGCACATTAGCCAAGGATTAGCCCAAAAAGGTCCCTGTCTTCCAACCCTTATAAAGACCCAGGAACTACTGGATTCTTACAATGGTGCATCCCAGGAGGGTGTGTATTTGTCCAGAGTACTTTATCAAACTGGAGACTACATGGCATTTGGGGTGTCCTTTGATTCCCTACACCAAGGGACAAGTCACCTTGAATGGTGAATGGGTTTATCCTAGACAAATCCTTATCTCTCATTCATCTCAAGTGAAATTTGTTTTGAGGAGGTGTGTGGGTGAGACAGGGAGGGGATAGGGACAGAATTCCCTTGGAATAGAAACTTTGGTGAAAACCTGAAGTGAAGAAGTCAAATGTGTGAGGTCAGTTAATAAGCATTATTTATAGAAACGAGAAGCCTGGAAATGACGCAGACTAAATAAACTACCTCAGGTCACAGGGCTAGCTCTATTGAGTTGAGATTTGACTTTCAAGGTCCATGCTTTCCCATGGTAGGCCTCTCCACTTGAGAGTGAAATGCATTTCGCATTCCCCAATGACAGCACCTCTTAAGCAAGAGAGGAAGAGGAGGGAGGGGAAGAGAAAGGTATCCCTCCCTCCAAATGGCGTTCCCTCCAAGGACACAGGAGGAAGTGCTCTTTGCAAGTGGATTTTGTGTCAGGGCAGACAATCTTCTGTGGTGTTCACAAACCAGTTCTGCAGCTGTTTTGCAGAGGTCTAACTGTACATTGTCATTAGTTCGACTAATCCAATTCCAAAGAGAATGACACTGAGAATGGCAAGCCACCCATGCAAGTGATGACAGATCACTTAGACGAGCACTTTCCAGGAATGCTGTAGAGCCACCAACAGAATCACACACTTCCCGGGAAACCCAACCAGCTCACAAGCATCTGGACAGCTGGGAGCTTTCTAGCTCACCTTAGCCTCAACCCTTAAAATCAGAGACGGCCACCAACAACTTACTGCTGTCACTGGAAACTTCACACTACGCTGCTCCAACCTTCACACTGTTCTGTCACATTCTCTTGTTGATATCTTTACATTTCATTTGCTCCCTTTCATAGTTTGGAGTGCGCGTGCGCACGTGTGTGCGCGTGTGCATCTATGTCTGTGTGGCGTGCATATAGAGGCTAGGGGACAATATCAAATGCTGGTCCTCAGGTACCTTCTACCTCACTTTCTGAGACAGGGTGCCTGTGGGTCTGACTCCACACTGGCCTAGGCTGGCTGTCTAGCACACCCCAGGCATCTTGTCTCAGCGTTCTCAGTGTTGGGATTACAAATGTGTTCCATCATGCCTTGCTTTTTGTGTGGATTCCAGAGACTGAACTCAGACTGAACTTAGGTTCTCATGCTTTCGAGTCAAACACCTTATGAACTGAACATTCTCCCAGCCTGAGGTTTGGATCTTAAATGTCTCCCAAAGGCACAGGTGTTAAAGGCTTGGCTAGCCCGCCTGTGGCACTACTGGAACTTAAGGATATGGGGCTTTAGTGGAGAAAGTGATGTCACTGTGATGTTGATACCCTGGTCCTCCCCTCCCCATTGTTTCCCATACAATGAGAAGGCTCCAGCACACACTCTGCCATGCTTCACTAAGCCATCAGGAGCTGAAAACCCCAGGCCCAGAGAACCGTGGACTGAGACCTCCATAATTATGAGCCAAAACAAACTTTTCTCCTTCAAGGAGACTTTAATAAACTATGCCATCATCATGAGAGATGTGGAGTAACGCATCTTCAAAGTGAGGCTGAGCAATGTGACGGGTGTCTGTAGAGGCTCACTGAGGTCACAGAAGCAAATGACCACTCATAGAGCCTAAAGACTTGGTCCCTTTCCTCTTCCTGTAGTAGTTTGATTGTAACCGCAGGATTTTCCACAGTGTTCCTATCTCCCCTGTGGGTATTCTGCCAGAGGCACAGGGATAAAGCAGACATAAAGTTCTGAATGACAGAATCAGGATTACAGAATATTGGCACAGCTGACTTCTTAAAATGAAGGCTTACAAAAATTGGATTTCAGGAACTCTGGAGACCCTGGGAAGTCGTATGTAGAGTTTTGTGGGAGGCTTAGAAACACGGTTTAGTGGTTAAGAGTTTTGCTATGTTCTGTTTTTCAGAAAGCAAAAGCTTTTTATCAGATTCTTAGTATGGCTGTCAAATCTCCAAAAGTTTCAGAACCAGTCTCCTACCAAATAAGATTTGCTAGGTATAACTGTAAAGTTTTGTGTTTATGTCAAGAAAACATCTCACAAGTAGCTTTGGTTTCCATCCAGTGTAATCTCTTGTAACTCTAGCCTGCACTAATGAATATTAATGACTGTATAGTCTCCAATCCAGGGAGATGCAGGCATGTTCTGCTGTGGTGGCCTCTGGGAGGCTGAGCTCTGCATCAGGTGCCACCAAAAGCCACCCAGGAAAGAGGTCACATGGGAGAGTCCAGGATATTTAAATAGAGAGTGAAAATAATGGGGGGGGAGGGCAGGAAGGATGTGCCGCCTCCTTAAATAGTTGATGATCCTCTAGTAGGAAAAGAACTCCGTTTACCCTGTGTAGGTCTAGACATGAAACAAAGACCAATGGTTACTTGTAACGGGAAAGAACCCATCCTCCATCTGAGGAGGAGCTGGGGAAATGGATTAGGGAGATCCAGTTGCCTCCTGAGGCGAATGAGCTGTCTGTCTCTTGAACTTTCCCTAACCAGGAGACATGTCATTTGCTGGGGATTTGTAAAGGTATTTTTTTATTGGGTGGAAGGTAGGGAAAGTGACCTCTTCTAAAGCTGTGATCCATCTATTAAGGTTTCCCGCCTCTCATTAGCATTTCTTAGTTAAAGACTCACACGTACTTTCCATTTGAGGAATAGACAGACACTTAAGACAAATCACTTGAAAAAGAGAAAAGTGACTAAGTTTTGAGCTTTACATATTTTGTTAAATTGGGATATACCTGGGCGTGGCCAGTGCACATGCCTCCCACCTGTCACTCTTATGAGTTTCCATGGTTTTATCAGATGTGGCCCCACCCTCCTCCATAACTCAGTTAACGTACCTACTCGTTACTTACTCTGCAAGTAACCCCAGCACTTGGGAAGCAGAGGCAGGTGGAAATCTGTGAGTACAAGACCAGGCTGGTCTATATAGTGAGTTCCAGGCTAGCCAAGGCTATACAGAAAGACCTGTCTTCAATAAACAAACAAACGAACAAACAAACCCCCAAAAACCCAAACAGCCAAAACAAAAAATAAACCTACCCCTCCAAAAAAGAGAAAAATAACCAGATCATGCTTTTCTGTCTAAATTTCTACAGATTTTCCCATTCATCAAAGTTAAATTTGTCAGAAGCTGGTTGGCTAGGTCTCTCCAAATTCATTTGGTCCCACTCTCTCCTATACCAGAGCACTCTTACAAATATGGCCGTTGCCTACTCTACAGCTCCCTGCATGTACAGAGGGGCAGACCCAGCTCCAGGATGGAGGTTGTCCTGGCCTCTCTGTCTCCCTGCCATCTCGTTCTCTCACTTTCATCTGTTTATCTTCATGGTGCCCCTTGTCATAATTTATAACCCCCTCACTTTGCACTCCTCCCCTTGGGTCACCTTCTCCACAGGAGTACAGACTCAATGGCAATGATCTTGCCTGGTTTACACTTTCTTATATGTCTGAGTCTCAGCCAGGAAGTACTGGAGAAATGAAGGGAAGAACAAATGAGCAGTTTCCTGTACACATCTGTTCCCAGGGAAGGTGTAAGTGTGTAGCCACAAACATGTTCTTCTCCTAAGTCCTAAGCATGAATATTTACTCAGTCTTCCTCCTTTTGGAAGTGCTATACAGATCACAAGCCCAAGAGAATTTTGGAATGACCCTCAAGAAGCTCCTTCACAAAACTAAAATCCTAAGATGAGAGAGAACTCTTTCAGTGGAGAAAGAAATTGCCAGAACCCCCAGTTTCCTCCCCTGAACCTTGGGGTAAAATCCCAAAGGGTCCCGATCCGAAGACAATCTCCCCCCTTCCCCCACCTCTGAAGGTTCTCAAAAAACATTCTGGGAGCAAGGAACAAGAGATTCTGAGATGGGTGACTGAGGAGGTGGGAGAGACTCCTTCTCTGGAGTTCTTTAAAAATAGAGCAGCCATCTGGGATGGTTTAGATATGGTCTCTCCAAAAGGCGGGGGACTGGAGGGGATGGAAGATCTAAGGCCCATCTCATCTTGGATTTTTCTGAATTTCATTTTCAAGTTTTACTCATGGCAAGAGCCTGAAAAGAGCTAGAAATTTACCTTTTCTTCTCAACTAAACATTCCATCCCATTTTCTTCTCAATGGCAATTCTGCTGTCTCAGTAGCCCCTGTGCTTTAGAAGGGACAATTTGGATGTCATGGCTTTTTTTTTGTTGGTTTGTAGGAAGTTTGAGTGAAACTTAACTTCCATTCTCCCTTTCCTAGAGAGGCAGCGAAGGAAGTTACTATGGGAGGTGTGTTTAGATGTTGGAAAATGATTACCGGGGACGTGGAAATGTATGTTTGGGTCCTGGCCACGCCACTGGAAAGGACAGAGCAGGAAAATGCAATGGCTCAAAGAACTTGGCTAGGATCCTGTGGGCTGCGGTACATTCCACACTGGGACCTGTTGCAAGCCTTGGAAGCCGCGTTTGTTGTAACTATTGCTTCTCCATTTTGTTTGTTTGATGGACTTCAGCTCAATATAGTCAATGTGTGGAAACAACAGGGAGTGTGTTTTTCTGACATGGAGCCATTTTCTGATTTTGTTCTTGTTATTCTTGCTTTTTGCATCAAAGTCTCACTGTCAAAAGAATAATGGATTTTAAGACATAGAAGGTCACATTTTACTATTTTTACCATAGAGGCCACAGTGGAAAAAAAAAAGGAGCCTTGCTAAATTTGTTTCTCGGCAGTATTTGCATGCCCTAACTGCTTTTTAAAAACCCAAATAAACTTGATTGTGATTATCAAATACATTAATTTTAAATGCTCATTACAAGTATTCCTGTACATAACAGACTAAAGCCTAGTCTGTGGCAAGTTGTTTATCCTTAAAGAACACAAACAGCTTCTAATGATGACATTAAGTCAGTTAAGTTCCAGAACTCATGTCAGGTGGCTCACAACTGCCAGCTCCCGGGGGCTCTGACACCCTCTTCTCATCTCCAAGGGCATCTTCACACATATGTCCACATACATTCATATAGACTCACACAAAACAATGAAATAATGAAAATAAATCTTAAAAAATATTGTCTTAAGTCAGATCAAAGGGTCTTCACAAATCAGATTTGGAAATTGATCTTATAATGTCACATGATTTCAGTCACACCTATAATCTTTCATCCCCTGAGTGGTCCTAGGACAAGGGCTGAGTATTTATGAATCTGCTCTTCTGTGGCTTTGAGCATTGTGCTAGTTCCAGAACTTCAATATCCAAGGGTCAAAGGCAGAAATAAGGATTCCCTGAGGTGGTTATTTTCTTTGTTTAATCCTTCCTTCCTTCCTTCCTTCCTTCCTTCCTTCCTTCTTCCTTCCTCCTCCTCCTCCTCCTCCCTCCTCCTCCCTCCTCCTCCTCCTCCTTCTCTGTCATTTGACATAACCTGGGTCACTTGGGAGGAGGGAACCTCAACTGGGAAAATGCCTCTATCAGATTGGCTTGTAGGCAAGCAAGCCTATAGGGTACTTTCTTGATTAATGATGAATGTAGGAAAGGCCAGCCCACGGTGGGTGGTGCTGTCCCTGGATAGGTTTTACTAGAAGCAGGCTGAGCAAGCCAGAAAGCAGAGTTCCTCTATGGTCCCTGATTCAGTCCCTGCTTCCTTCCAGGTTCTTGCCTTGAGTTCTTTCCCTGAGTTCCCTTCAAGATGGACTGGAAGTTGTAAGATTTTCTAAATAACACCTTCCTTCCTGAGCAAACTAGGACCCTCCAGATCTTACCCCTAGGATGGACCTCAGTTGGTAGAGCACCTGTCCAACATGTATGAGACTCCATGTACCTTCCCTAGCACTGCATAGCCAGGCATGGAATCCCAGCACTGGGGAGGGAGTTACAGGCATGGGATTCTTGGCTCTACAGTGAGTTCCAGGCTACTCTGGGATATTTGAAACTCCATCTCAAAAAAGAAAGAAAAAAGAAAAGAAAGAATAAAACCTCTCAAAAACAAAAAGCAGAAATGAATAGTCTAAAAGAGTATTAATGAAATGACATTAAGGTGTTTTCCTAACAAAAGCCACAGGCCATTTGTTCTACTTTGGTACATCTTGTTACAGAATTGTCTCTTGTTCAGGGAGGGAGGGTGTGCATGTATCCATGTAGACAGAAACAGCTGAACCTTTAATAGCAAAATTAAAGGTCTGCAGGGACCTTGCCATCTGAGGTACATGGATGGCTCCAACCTCCCATCCCTAAGGCTCCCGCCCCAGAGCTGGCATCCTGGCATGTACCTGGGTAAATGCTATGCAGGAATCAAGCTTGGGATATGCCACAGAGCTACCATGTGGGCGGGTTACTTAACCCTCCTTGAGACTGGACTGATTGGGGCTCAGCTAGGCCGTAGTTGGAAATAGGCAAGGCAGACCTTCTGTCTGCTCTAGAATCTTCTTTGTGCTCTGTTTACCCAACGGAGGCACCTGGGAACACAGATCTCCTACTTTCTCTGGCTGAACCCTGTGACCCTCTCTTCTCCCTTTGATCCAGTTTGCCTCTCATTTCTTTCTGATCTTTACAAGTTCAGCGCCCCTTTTCCATTTCTCACACTGGTCCCTTCAACCCCTCATCCCCTTTCCAGGCTCCAGGATGGCCCCAGTTGACGCTGTATTGGTTTCCCAGTCGCTGACTTGCTCGTTTCCCCTTCCCCTTCCCCTTCTGGCTGGCACACTGGAAGCTGGCCACTTTGTGTATTTACAAAGCACAGTTTTCTGTCTGCCTCCCTTCCCAAGCAGCTTGCTATTGCTCCTGTGGGGTTTTCCTCACAGCCTTCCCTCACAAATTCAACACCACCACTCCCTTGGTGCAAAACAAGCGTGGGGAGCTTGCTGGGGCTTGCACAAAGCAGGGGTGGGGGCTGCTTTACTCGGTTCCGTTCTTTGCCACTGCCGGTGTTCACGCCAATCTGTGGGGAGACGGCAATTCTAACATAATGAGATATTAATGAGTTTTGCACGTGTCCCTAGCCGCAACACTTCTAGTCCTCTCCCCTTTCACCCTTTTCTTCCAGAAACCCAGAGAGAATGGGCTCCGTCTCTAACGCTGGGAATCCTGCGTTTCTCCTCGGGGTGCCCGTCCTGTCAGGCTCCAATGGGGGCGTAGCTGCCCGGCTCACCTCAAGCCACCAGCATTACAGAGCACCAAATGGTCTGGCATCGCCTTGTTTCCTGGCCTAATGGATGCTTGTTTAAACACCGGAGCTGTTTGCATTGCCGCGGCTCACTGCCTGTTAAACACAGTCCTCTGAAACCCTATGCCAATCCAATAAAGGTATCAGCAGTTCAGTGTGGGGAGGCAATTACTATATAGTCCCAAGTGTGCCTTCTAAGCTCTAGGAAGGAAAATGTGATCGAACAACTAAAAGGAAAATCTGATTCGGCTCAGCATCACGTGGAGGACACAAGGCTTAACTGCAGCCAGGTCTGTGGAGGGCAGAGGGAAATCAATCCGCGAGCAAGCGCACTCATCAGGAGAGCACTAAGCAAGCCGGTTAGTAACACACTGTCCCCCTGCGCTCATCAGAGGCACCCGCCTGTCCTACCCTCTACCTCCCTTTGGCCTGCTAGCTTGCTTTGTCATCACAGGGGCTACACTAACTTCTATTTTAATGACAAACTGTCATTTTTCTGAACACTGTCTCTTCTCTCTCACCTTTAATTCCTTAAGCACTCACATAAAAATGGCTTTTCTTGTGCAAGATCATTACCATATCAAAGGAGTCAGAGAGGGAGTAAAAATCATAGAGGTGTAATATGCAGGCAGGCAGGAGAAGGCAAGCATGCTCCAGAGAGGCCTGCGGGTCCCTCACCTCGAATTAATGATACCAGTCAATAAGGCAATGGATCTGTTTTCTGCCTCCGCTAAGTCTGAAAATTCAGGGGAATTAGACCTCAGATTTACCTTATTTCTCACCTAAGAAGAAGTTTTAGGAAAGTGAATTCTTTCCTGTGTTATGAAGTTCTGAGCATGCTGGGAATTGGATTGCTTTCCCACTCTGTTCCATTTAAAAAGCTGCTCCAAAATGGCCCTTCTTTCTCTAGGAGGAGTGCGAAACAGCAGTGCGTGTGTCTGGCAACACTGGGGAACGCTATCCACAATGCTCGCTGGGGCGCCATCCATTTCCTAGGACTCTAGCCAAATTCCTGTCTATTCCCCAAGGTTCCTGGCACAGGGGACAGAGCATGATGGAGCTGAGGTGCTGTAGTCAGCATTTGCCAAGCAGCTCCTGCATATGGGTGCAGGAGGAAACTGTGCCTGTACCGGGTCTCAGGAACAGAGGGCGGGGGCTGGAGGGGGTTGGTTTCCGGACATCCCTGCTGCCTCACCGCCCATGACAGCATCCAGTATCAGCAGACTGCTCAGCTGTACTCATAGTACTCAATCCTGCTTACCTTGGGCACTGGAGTAGCAGAGTCTGGGAGCATGCCTCGGACCTGCACTAGCTATCTGTTACTTCTCTACTGGCCTTGGACAAAACTCCAGCCCGTTCACCCAGAAGGGTGCTGGTCACCAGGCAGCATGGCTGCACCAGGCAGACAGCATGGCTCTTCCTGCCACTTCCTCTTGTCACTCAACAGCTATGATGACTAATTAAAAAATAGTCATCGCTGATGCCTGTAACGACACTCAGGTACTGCCCACTTTACATAAACCACCAACAGGTGCTCTCTGTATTTTCTGGCTTACCATTCATAGAGCATCCTCTTTATTTCAGGCCTGGAAATATGGGTATGTTGTGCACCACAGAATTATACAAATGACGATGGATATCTTCCTTGTCCTACCTACACCAGACCTTAATATTTTATTTAAATATTTTTCTTATTTTTTACTCTTTGCTTGTTTGTTTGTCTTTTCAAGACACAGTTTCTCTGTAGTAGCCTTGGCTGTCCTGGAACTTGCTCTTTAGATCAGGCTAGCCCTGTACTCAGATAGACCTCCTGAGTGCTGGGACTAAAGACATAGGTCACAACCACCCAGCTACTTTTCTCTTTTTTTTTTTTTTTGAGATTAAAATATAATTACATCATCCCCCCTTCCTTTTCCTCTCTCCAAACTCTCCCATGTACATCCCTCTTGCTCTCTTCAAACTCATGGCCTCATTTTTCGTTAATTGTTGTTATATACATTATATGCATATATTCCTAAACACGTAAGTATAACCTAGTCAGCTTATATAGTGTCACTTGTATATATGTTCTCAGGGACGATCACTAGGCTCTGCATAACTGACTGATGCTCTTCCCGCAGGAGACATTTCTCCCACTCTCAGTGTTCCTTAGTTGTCTGTAGTTCTTTGTTTAGGGCTGAGGATACACAGGCTTTCTTTCCTCCATGGACTTTAGCACATCTGTGGTTATCATCCTTGTTCAGCTCATGTTTTGGCAGGCATGTTGTTGCTACACTCGATGGGTGTAGCAATGGATGTAGCTGGGTGGATGTGACCCATGTCTTTAGTTCCAGCACTCAGCAGGTCTCTCTGAGTTCAGGGCTAGCCTGATCTATACAGCAAGTTCCAGGACAGCCAAGGCTATTACAGAGAAACCGTGTCTTGAAACAAACAAACAAACAAACAAACAAATGCTCCGTTGCTTCTGATACTTCTAGGAGACACAACAGACTCCCTGATCCTCTGGCTCTCATAATCTTCCCACCCCATCTTCTGAAACAATCCTCTAGACTTATGTGCAGGAGTATGTTGTAGATGATAAGTTGTGGTTTCCTGTAGTGGTCTCTTTCTGTTGCAAAAAGACCTACTGGTACTGGAGGTACTTCGGCTTCGTTGCCGGCTCTGATGACATTCAGAACCACTAGGGTGTCAAAACGTCTTTGGGATATGTATGAGGGTGCTTTTGGAACACCCACCCTAAATGTGGATGGCTCCATCCCATCCTCTGGGGTCCTAGATTGAATAAAAAAGGAGAAAGTAAGTGGGTCACTGGCAATCATCTCCTGACCACGGAGGCAACGTGACCAGCTGTCTCATGCTCAGCTGCCATGGCTTCTCTGACGCACCATACCTTCAGGCTACGAGCCAAAATAAACTATTCCTTTTAAAGTTACTTTTAGTCAAGTGTTTTGTGAAAACGATTGGAAAAACAACTAATATATGCCTCTGCCATTCTTATCACCATGAAATGTAAGTACTACATGATTATCAACCTCATCGACGTCAGGTATGCTGCGGTTGGACTCCGCCACTGAGTGTGACTGCAGGAAATCAAACACTCCATTGCTTCCTTCTCTCAGAGAAGTTTGAGCTCACACTTTGGTGACTTATATGGACACAGAGGTGAACATCTTTGTATCAATCTATCTTTGGGAAGTTACCAGGATTTGCTTCAGCATCCACTCAGATCACCACTTCCTGAGGACCAAAAATTGCTAGAATTGGGATGTTAGAAATAACACCTGAGATTTTCAAGGCTGAGTGACTGAGGTTGGGAAATCCCAAAGTAACACAGGGAGAAGCTCAGTTCGTGAGCTTTCTTTACTCTGCTCCCTTCCTTGTTTAGGAACACAGTTGCTTTGTCACTGAAATAGAACTTTTTTGTTTGCTTTGGAATAATTACCTTGATAGCAAAGAGATATTTCAGACTGGGGGATGGCACAGCTAGAAGTGTGCTTGACATGACAGTATGAAGATCTGAATTCAGAGTCCCAGCACTCATATAAAAAAAAAAATGCCTGGTACAGAGGAGCTGTAAACTCAAAGTTGGGGAAGTCAGGGTCAGGCAGATCCCTAGCGTTTGCTGGTTGGCCAGTCTAGCCAAATCAGTGAATCTGCCTGTAGGTTCAATGAGAGATCTCATCTCAAAAAAGCATGGTGCATCATTATTGACGGCAATTCCTGACATTAACCTCTAGTTTCCACGGTGGCCAAAACACAGATGCGTGCTCACATACACATACACCTGCACACACATTCATACAAAATACAGGTAAAAAAGTGAGTTTTGCCATTATACTGAATGCATAAATTAAACCCTAGGCCCATTTGTAAAACATTAAAGGCAGTCATCTTTTCTTTAACCATCCCCAGAAAGACTTCCATCTTGTGTAAGTGGGTGGGAGATCTCTAGTGGGTCCTTCCACTTTTAAAAAAATAAAGTGGCCAAAAGAGGGGAAGCAGTATTATTCCTAAATCCATGAAAATAAAAGTAAATATGAAGAATGACAGGAACAGGGCAGGTGCTACCCCTTCATTCTCACTGATGGTGAATGTCTAATCTTAGATACTTGTAATGGCTATTCCTGGTTGTCAACATGAAAAGCTTAGGCCCAGGCAAGGTAGTACATGTCTTTAATCCCAGGAGACTGAGACAAGCAGATCTCTGAGTTCAAGGTCAGCCTGGGACAAAGCAAGTCCCAGATCCAGGCCTGGTGGTATACAACTTAATCTGGGCCACACTTCTGCTGGAGACCTACATAAGGCCATTGGAAGAAGGAAACTCACTTTTCTTCAACTGCTTGCATTTACTTGCCAGCACATCTGTTGGAATCTACTTCTACAGAAGACCAGTTCAAACAACTAGCCTCGTGGGATGAGCAATTACTAGGTTCTTGGACTTCCCATTCACAGCTGACTTGTTGGGTTAGTTGAACTGCAGACTCTAAGTCATCGAAATGAATTCTCTTAATTTAGAGAGAGATTCCACAAGCTCTGTGACTCTAGAGAACCCTGACTAAATACAGTCCTCATCTGGTTCAGATTGATGCCATGGCAGCTTTGTTAGTCTACTTTTTTGTATACTTGAACATATTCAAAATGAAAAAAAAAAAGTTTTCAAAGGTATGATAAGTATGGGAAAGAAAATGCCTAAGGGTGGAGGAAGAGATACATCAAGGTCCAGTCATGTGAAATGGAGAACTGGGAGCATCCAATGAGGAGCGCCGATGTGAGCAGAAGAGGTTGGAGGAGCACAGAAGCATCGGCTGTGGCCCAACCCAGAGGACATCACAGCATGCCAGAGAGGCCTACGATGACCACACTCAGCTGGCTACATCCTAACGCCAGGAGAGGACCAGCAGAGCCAGTGTAAGGCAGTGTAAGGTTCTGTTGACCCCATAGAAAGGACTTCTTGCATAGGGTCTTGGCTCTGCATCGAAAAGCAAGTAGGAACACAGGATAGAAGACACAGAAAAGAATACTAGGGTAGAAAGGATAAAGCAGAAATTAAGTGCTTGGCTTTCTTACAAGGTAGTTTGCTCTTCCTTGGTTAAAGAAATAACTAACACAACCAATTCCCATAGCTCCCCTTCAGAACAATTTTGTAAATGTTGTCCATTTTTTTAACTTACAAAAAAGTTGCAAAACAGCTCAAAAGTTCTTTTTTGTCCCTCCTGCACGTTTCTCTAATGGCGTCTTACATAACCACGGTTCAAATTTCAAGAACAGGAGATTAACTTTCACACATATTATTAATTAATCTATAGACCATAAATAGAATTCAACTCTATTCTCCATCATTTTCTGACTTGGGACCCTACTCAGGAATCTCCCACAGTGCCTTTGGTAGTTCTATTCTTCCCAGTCTCTTCCTATCTGCAAAAGCTGCTCACTCTCTCTGGGTTTACATAGCATCTTTTCACAAGTGGAATGAGGTTTTGCATTTTCAGAATCTCAGTGTATCGCATCAAGGGGCGTGTGGTGTCAATGTGCCTTTTTGCCGTGATGCTTCCCTCAAGTGCACTTGGTTAAGTGGCTATGTGCCAGTGACCCTACTATAAAAAGCCACCGTCCTTCCCTTTGTAACCTATCATAGCTTCAGGGAGATGTGCTAGGATGTAGCCCAGTCTCTTTTCACCGCTGCCCACCTGTTTGAGCTTCTGTATGTACATCTTGTACCTTACAATGGTGCATGCCTCATGGAGACCCTGTTTCTCATGTTGCTTCCATAGTTATTATTTGGAGTTCTACTTAAGAAAGAATTGCTCATTTCCCCTCTGCAAAATTATTTATACCAAAATGGACTCTGAGTATATATTTGTTCCTATGGCTTACCACTCAATGCTGCCATGTTTTCTTTAGGTTGGGCAAGCAGTGCTGAGAGAAAACGCAAGGTCTTCTATAAACAAGGATGATGAAGCTGTGTCTCCAGACTTTGGGCTCTGCAGCAGGGCCTTCTAGGCCACACTGGTTTCAAAGTCACTATCTCCTGCCTCTGCCTCTTAACACTAGGATTATAGATGTGTGGCACCACACTCATACAGCAATACTAAATTTCCAATAGGGTGGAAAACTGCTTGAAAGCAAACTTTTCTAGGTGGCTATGAAATTGAATTTGCCCATGGTTGTGATTAGCCACCACGACTGACAGTCACCTCTCAGTGGTCTCTTCTTGGATAGTTGATAGATATCCACTGTTGAAATGAGGAATTGGGGCTAGTAAGATGGTTCAGCAGTTAAGAGCACTGACTGCTCTTCCAAAGGTCCTGAGTTCAATTCCCAGCAACCACATGGTGGCTCACAACTATCTGTAATGAGATCTGATGCCCTCTTCTGGTGTGTCTGAAGACAGCTACAGTGTACTCATATACATAAAAAATAAATAAATAAATCTAAAAAAAAAAAGAAATGAGGAATTGTCCATATTTGCCCATTATTGCTCAACAGTTATTAAAACACCCACAAAGCTTGAGTCACCATAGAGTTTCTAGATCACTGTGTTGGCACAAAGCCATTGCAATAACTTGTCTAACGTAGATGTGATTGTTTACCTTAGGACCAGCTAAACTCAAAGATACTTAGTGTCCCTACAACCACTGAGACTGGGAATCCAGCATGGATAGATAGCTTGCCCAGTCAAGGAACCCAGGCAGAAGCAGGCAGGACCCACAAATCGCTTCTCTGTCCTTCAGACAGGTGAGTAAGCTTCAAGCCTTATTTCAAAGTGTCCCTTGCTACCCCTAGGCTCTCTTTGAATGAAACTGCTGAAATGGTTCCTACAGCAGACATTCTTCCAGCAAAATCAGATCATTGCAATCGTCAGCAAAGAAAACAAAACATAATTGAATTATGCTCTTCAGGATATGAAAGTACCACGCGGAAGATGGCGGCTGTCTACTCTTTTTCTTCAGGGAAGTCAAAAGGGTCACACTGGAGAAAGATTTTAATCCTCACAAAGAAAATCCTGGTGATCACTGAAGTTTTTCACTGTCAGAATCACTTCCAGGCAGTTTGAGGGGGTGAACTATGGTGAGCGCATAGATATTCTAAGGAAGGCTGCTCCCACCTCACTAGTACCAAGACAAGATGAGGCTGGAAAACACTATTCCCTGCCTCTAGGGACAGCTGAGCAGTAGTTACTCCTGGGAAGCAAGCTCCTTCCTTGGGAAGGTGCCCTATCAGGAAGCATCTTGAAACTTAGGGGAGCAGGGTCAGCAGAACTGAGAGTAAGTTACAAGTGAAGCACAGTGAGACAGGAGCAGAGCTACCAATGGGTGCAGATCATCTTCATTGCAGTGACTCCACTCCTGCCAGACACTCATCCACCCCCTTAGTGGCCACTGGTCCTCTGTGCTTTCAGGGCCTCTTACTCTCTAGTCTCTCTCTGCTTCTTCTCTCCCTCCTCTCTCTCCCTCGGCCTCTCTCTTTGTTCTTTGTTTGTTCATTTGTTTGTTTTTGAGACAGGGTTTCTTCGGGTAGTCCTAGCTGTCCTGGAACTTGCTTTGTAGATCAGGCTGGCCTGAAACTCAGAAATCCACCTGCTTCTGCCTCTGACACCTCCTCCAAGTTAGTCTCTTTTCCTTTATAATATTTTCTTTGTGTGTGTGTGCACGTGCACATGTTTGTGGGGTGCATATCTACGTGGGAGCACTTCCATGTGGGGGCCAGATGTCAACATGGATACATTTCTTAATCACTTCTCTATCTTAATTATCTAGCTTAAAACACTCTTATTCATTATTACTGGGTGATGGTGGTGGTGGTGGTGTGTGTGTGTGTGTATGTGTACAAGTGTGGCATGGTGCACATGTGGAGTTCAGTGGACACCTGCAGACCAGGTTCTCTTCTTCCATTTGTATGTGGGATCTGAAGGTTAAGCTCAGGTCATTAGGCCTGTATCTCTATCCACTGACTCATCTCACAATCTCACCACAGGGTCCCTCACTGAATGGAGAATTCACTGCCAATCCTCCTGTCTGTCCCTCTCTTGTGCTGGGATTACAAGCATGTGTCACCTAGCCTGGCTTTATGTGGATTCTAGAGATACACACTTGAGTCTTCATCTCTGTGCATCAGGCAGTTTATGCACTGAGCAACCTTCCTGACCCCTGTTCTCTTTCTTCTGTGTAAGTAAGGAGTGATGTGACTAGATCTTTATTAATCATATTTTTGTGTGTTGAGTCTGTAGACCACCATGTTATCAACTGATTCCACGATTTCGTTTGTTTCTGTGTATAAAACTGAAGGTTCTCGTACTTTCTGGGTAGGCCAGCAGGCAGCGTGAGTTGTGAGTGCTAAGATATAGACAGAATCATTTTCAGTTCCACAAAAATAGGAGGTAGTAAATAAGGAAGAGAGTAAGGAGAAAGGTGGGCTCCATTTTCTTCTCTCTCCTGGGATAAGCAAGGTTCTGGAGCTGTGTCCTCCATTCTTATGAAGACTGTCCAAGGTCAACAGAACCCAATTAAGAATCATAATGGTGACAGAGGGGCCTTAAACCAACCTGGAGTCCCAGGTGCCGTACATCCTTGCTGCTGTGCAGTGGGTCCTTTCGTTTTGGTGCCTGTGCCCTGCTCCCGCTCCCATGGATATAACTCTTAAGCCATCCCTGGGTGAGATAGGGGGGCCCACGCTACCTTCCTCCTTCCTCTGAAACTATCGACCAGCTGCAGACTCTACCAGAGCCCTCAGAGCTCGCTCTCTTTTCTTTTTAGTGTGCACCGCCTAGAACAGCAAGCACGTATCAAATGCCTGTGTGTCCTCTGTTCTTCTAAAGAATCTAATTGGGGTTTTTGTCTGATGCTCTCGAACATGTCCCCAAGCCTCCTCTCTGTCTTCTACTACCAGGTTCCTGGACATTCCCTGGGGCAATGAAGTACATCCTCTTTCTCAGCGAGCAGCCGCTTCCTCCAGCTCACTCTCTTCGCTATGTCCAGGCACCCAACCACGCTCCCACCAGTCTCTCCTAGTACTGCCTGCTGTTGGAATAACCTTCTGGAGAAGTAGACCAGTAGAAATAATGTCTTCATTTGCATACTACTTTATATAGTGGTTTTGCCTGTTTCTCTTTGTCTGCAGTTTTGTGTGAAAAATACCATGTAAATAAAAGATATTCATTCCTCTTTCTTTGAAGTTTTAAAATTGTGTGTGTGTGTGTGTGTTTGTACAACTTGAAGAAATTGGTTTTCTATCATGTAGGTCCTGGGATTGAACTCAGGCTGTGAGGCCTGGCAGTAAGTGCCTTCACTCCCTAAACCATTTGGCTGGCCCATTCTTTTCTTTTGTCACAGGGTACTAATTTAGCTTCTTCCTGTTTCACATTTTGAATGTTTGGTGTAATTATTAGTTTTCCACTGGTTTATGATTTTTTTTTTGTTAGCTTGGAATACACACACACACGCACACACACACACACACACACACACACACACACACACACTCCTCCCTAATTTGGACTACCAGAAAATGTTGGTACGTTATCATATGAAAAAAAAATTATGAAGGACTTTAAGAGAAATGAAGTCCTATTGATCTCAGGACTGTCAGGCTAAGGTTAGCTCAATGCTGCCTAGTTAACAGGTACTTGGAGTCAGTTAAGTGCTTAATAAATAGATAACCTTATTTGCAATTAGCATATTGATTGTTGACATATAAATGAGGGCCTCTAAGATGCTGGAGGGGGATGAAATGGCTCTTTAGGCCTTGCTGGGTTTTTCAAAAACCCTATTACAGATCATTTATGCCAGTAAAATAAGTGCTAATTTCTAGACATGCTCATTGCTGGTCTAGGAAGCATCTACCAAAAATTCCAAATAAGTATTCTTAAATAATGATCTTTGTTCCGAGTAAAATGTCACCAAAGACCCGTTTAGAGCAGTTCATCTGACTGACAGGCCATTGCAATGATGTGATACTGAGGGACGGAATCCAGCAACGTTGACCACTACCCCACCTGTCATGGCTCCTTCTTAAGGGGAACCACCAAATTCCACAAGTTTTGTGCAAAGGCCTTTTTCCTTTGGGACAGAGCTGTCTGTTGCAGTTACTTTTCTATTACTGTAAAGAGAAACAATGACCCATGCAACTTACAAAAGAAAGAGTTTACTGGGGCTCACAGTCCCAGAGGATTAGAGTCTATGCCCATCATGGAGGGTACCTTTGCAGCAGGCATAGCACCGGGGCATTAGCTGAGTGCTTACATCCTTATCCCCAAGGAAAAGGCAGAGAGAGAGCTAACTGGGAATGGCATAGGAGCCCACACCCAGTGACACACCTCCTCCTAATCCTTCCCAAACACCTCCACCAAGTGAGGACCAAGCAGTCAAATACATAAGTATATAGGGGCCATTCTCAATACACTGCACTGACTGAACCAAGATGAGACCACTGATGGGAAAGGACTGTGGTCTCAGTGTGGCAGAAAGTGCTTGGGGAGAGGAGCTTGGTCCTTCAGCTTCCGAATGCACTGGAAACAGGATCAGATGCAAGTGGCAATGAGCAGAGCTTACAGGTCACTGAAGAGTCAAGGGAAGGATGAGGTGAGTCGTAGGCCAACATCCAAGGACCTTACTATGAAGAAATAGAGCCCACGAGAGGAAAATAACAAAGAAGGAAAAACCTAGAGGAGAGAGGAATAAGAGGGAGGGAGAGGGATGGGGTGGATGAAAACATGGACAAAACAGGGGCGAGAGTGACTCTGTGACTGATCCCCAGCTTGGCCCTAGGGACTCTCCTGTTGGCTATTTCTACTCTGGCTCAGCCCATAATCCTCCTTCAGAGAGAAGCTCTCTGTCCTTTGAGCTGAACTAAGCTGGACACATCCATGCTGCTGCTCTGGAACCTGCTCACACACCCAAACCACCCTCCTAAGAGGAGCAAGAGACAAGCCTGGAGGGTTGTGCATGCAGCAGGGTAGAGACACATGAGAAATCTACCTTCCAAGACAGGTGAATCTCCTTAAATGTTTCTGTATTTTGATTAAGACAGAGCACAGAAGTACTGAGCCCCGCAAAATTCCCAGGGCCCTATGTGGGCAAAGTGAAGAAAGCTGTCAGTCATGGAATGCCTTGACCCAAAGCCAGAGACAGGGCGAGATGCGTCACGCTCCTGTAATGTTCTCTGTCAGGGCAGCCTTGCTTGCTGCATATTTATGTAATCCAATTGGCCAATCAAACTTCATGTCTAATGAATGATTACAGTGACAGATGGGTCTTGACCCACAGTTCCTTTCGACTTCCTCAGGTCAGCCTAGAGCAGTTTGCAAACAAGATCTGCAGGGAGGAGAAAACTCAAGGAGTGTATGCTAGTGTGTGAACATCTGTGCAGTGAGTGTGTGGGCATGCACACGTTAGTCTGTATGGAAGTGTATGAGAATACACAAGTCTGATATGTGAAAACTGTATGTCAATGGGTATCTATGTATGAGTATATTTGAATGTATGCTAGTTGTGTATTGGGCAAAAATGTATATGAATATATATGCTAATGTATGTCTGTGTATATTCATGAGCATTTATGAATATATGTGACTATGTGATGTGTGTTACTGTGTATGAATTACTGTGTCTGTGTGAAAGTGTGTGTCTGAGTACAGTGAGTATATAGGAATATACATGTGTCTGAGTATGTTAATATATAGGAATATACATGTGTCTGAGTACAGTGAGTATATAGGAATATACATGTGTCTGAGTACAGTGAGTATATAGGAATATACATGTGTCTGAGTATGTGAATATATAGGAATATACATGTATCTGAGTATAGTGAGTATATAGGAATATACATGTGTCTGAGTACAGTGAGTATATAGGAATATACATGTGTCTGAGTACAGTGAGTATATAGGAATATACATGTGTCTGAGTATGTGAATATATAGGAATATACATGTATCTGAGTATAGTGAGTATATAGGAATATACATGTATCTGAGTATAGTGAGTATATAGGAATATACATGTGTCTGAGTATGTGAATATATAGGAATATACATGTGTCTGAGTACAGTGAGTATATAGGAATATACATGTATCTGAGTACAGTGAGAATATAGGAATATACATGTGTCTGAGTACAGTGAGTATATAGGAATATACATGTATCTGAGTACAGTGAGAATATAGGAATATACATGTGTCTGAGTACAGTGAGTATATAGGAATATACATGTGTCTGAGTACAGTGAGTATATAGGAATATACATGTATCTGAGTACAGTGAGTATATAGGAATATACATGTGTCTGAGTACAGTGAGTATATAGGAATATACATGTGTCTGAGTACAGTGAGTATATAGGAATATACATGTGTCTGAGTACAGTGAGTATATAGGAATATACATGCGTCTGATACAGTGGTAGGAATATACTGGTCTGTACAGTGAATATAGTATCATGTGTCTGAGTACAGTGAATATATAGGAATATACATGTTCTGAGTATGTGAATATATAGGAATATACATGTGTCTGAGTACAGTGAGTATATAGGAATATACATGTGTCTGAGTATGTGAATATATAGGAATATACACGTATCTGAGTACAGTGAGAATATAGGAATATACATGTGTCTGAGTACAGTGAGTATATAGGAATATACATGTGTCTGAGTACAGTGAGTATATAGGAATATACATGTGTCTGAGTATGTGAATATATAGGAATATACATGTATCTGAGTATAGTGAGTATATAGGAATATACATGTGTCTGAGTACAGTGAGTATATAGGAATATACATGTGTCTGAGTATGTGAATATATAGGAATATACATGTGTCTGAGTATGTGAATATATAGGAATATACATGTGTCTGAGTATGTGAGTATATATGATAGTTCCTCATAAAAGCAACAGCTGGCCTCCATCCTTCTGCCAACAGGAAGGCCAAGAACACTGTCCACTCAAACTCTTGTATCTTCTACACCATCAATAGTCAAATAGGAGTCATGGTTGCCCTCCAGCCCTGACTCAAAAGCAGAGCAAGCTAGGAGCCCTCAGTTTCCACAGCGGAAGAATCTCAAGGGAATCAGAAAACCAAAGTGCTGTGCCTCCCCTAGCCCTCTGGGAAATCCGAGGGCCGATGCTGTTGTTTTTCCAAACCTCTTTGCTCTCTGGCCACTTTGTACCTACACAGAAAGCAAGACTCCTTCTGTCTGCAGCGAGAAAATAAAGCCTAAGGCACATAGTAATTTTCTGCTTGTTGAATCTTGTGCCTGGTTTGTTTCAATAAAGCCAGGTTTCTGTGGCACCACCTGGTCAATCTATAGAGCAGGCACTTCAGAGAGAGTGGAGCCACGTTTAACACAAGATCTCTGCTTTGCCAGCTACTCAATGTCCTGGGCAGCATCCTGCTGCTGGCACCCACTCAATTAGAAGGTATTAATCCTCTCCATACTGTTCTACTCTGGAGCCGTCCCCCCTCCCTCAGTGAGACACAGCACCCGCCCACTTCCAGGATGCAGCCATCCCTGCAGATAGGATTCCGTGGCAACCACAAAACCACACCTTTTTACTTATTTATTTTTCTGACTGATTTTCTATTAATCCTCACAAGTTTATTAGTTCTGACTTGTAACAGTCCATCAGCTGTAAGCGCAATAAATGATGCTTAGAAATTAATACCCGCATTTCAGCAAAAGAGGTTTTTACATATTAAATTATCCTTAAAGTTATAAATAAATAACATGTGAAATAGATTTAAGCAATAAACATACATTCGGCAAACAATCTTTAGTAAGTTTAATATTCTGCAAGCTAGAGCTATTTCGGCAATATCTCGTTAATAGGCTCTCCATTTCCCGTCTGGTTTCTCCTTGCTGCTAAGATCATAAATCCATCCCATCAAATATTGGAGCCGTTCTTTTCTCAGAAAAAAAAAAAAAAAATAGGTCTTCTTATGATGCTCCTGCTTAGTGCTTCAGTCTCCCTACATGGCCTTTTATTTATACATCTTTGACTTTTGTTCTTGTTGAATGACTTTGGGGCTTTTGTTCTTGATTTAAATTTTTAAAAATTTTATTTTGATACTTCCCGTTAGAAGCCTTCTTCAAGTACGCTTGACAAATAAAACTGTGTGTATATTTAAGGTGTGAAGCACGGTGTTTGATATATGTATACATTTCAAAATGATTACCATAATCAAGCTAATTAGCATATCGACAGCTCTACACACTTGTCCCCTGTGTGTGTGGTGAGAACCCTTAACTGTCTTGGCACTGGAGTGCTCACCCAGAGCCTAGGTGTTTTTCACTTCCAGGGGACCTGAATTTGGTTCTTGGCATCCACAATAGTTGGTTCTCAACTTCCTATAACTCCAATTTCTGGGGGATCTGATCCTCTAGCCTTTGAGGGTATACCTGCACTGAAGTACACACACACACACACACACACACACACACACACGCACGCACACACACACACACACACAGAGAGAGAGAGAGAGAGAGAGAGAGACAGAGACAGAGACAGAGACAGAGAGACAGAGACAGACAGAATGAGTCAGAGAGACTTGTAAATAATAAAAATAAATAATAAAAATAATCCATGCTTTTGGAAATTTTCAAGTATGCAGTAAGTGCAATTGACAATAGTCACCATGTTATACATTAGATTTTTAGAATTTACTTATCCTGTAAGATGAAACTTTATAGTCTTAGATTAATTAACTCTTTATTTCCCCAGCACCAGCGCTTGGAAATTAGTATTCTCCTGTCTGCTCCTGTAAGTGCATATTTTTTGATTCCCCATGTAAGAGTGTTTTTTGCATGGAGTGTTTGTCTTTCTGTGTTTTGTTTACTTGGCTCAAATTATTGTCCTCCGGCTTTATCTGTGTTGTGCAATGACAGGGTTTCCCTTAAAAAAAAAAAAAAAGGCTCTGAATAATACTCTGTGTGTGTGTGTATGTCTGTCTGTCTTCCTGTCTGTCTGCCTGTCTCTCTGTATCTATGTTTCTGTGTGTGTCTGTGTGTGTCTGTGTCTATCTCTGTATACGTGTGTCTGTACCTATGTGTTTGTATCTATGTGTATATCTGTATCTGTGTCTGTGTTGTGTCTCTGTGTGAGTGTGTGTGTGTGTGTGTGTGTGTGTTACATCACTTGGCGAGTGGTAAGACTGGTGCCATTTCTCAGCTGTTGTGCACAGGGCTGCAATGACCGTCGGAGGGGCAGACATTTCTTTGGGATCCCGACTTTGTCAGAATAGGACTGCTGAGCTGTGTGTCTTGGCTCTGTTCTCCATTCCTACACACAGCTGTCTATAGTCAATGTACTAACTTACATTCCTATCAATGTCATTTAAGAAAATCGAATTCAGAAACTGTTCTGAGATACTATTGTCCCCACCTGCCCTGCCTTCTCACCTTATCCATCAATGAAAGCATGTTACCAGCTTTTAAAAAGCCATTCTCCTTAAAGGAAGTCCCATTTAAGTCCTGATTTCAAGAACTTTCCAAATCTAAGATGAAGCATTGGAAAGTTGTATTGTTGTGGGAGCCAAGCGGCTGGTTTCAGGGCCAGGAAGTGTTTTGTTTGTTTTGCTGTATCACAAAAGGGAGGAATTTCTACTGGATATCGAAGACCTGTATCACAATTTTATCCAAAATAAACCAGAAGACACATGTCAGTTGTGCTTCTGCTTTTACAACTACAAACAAGAAAGACATGACAGACAGTATTGCTTGTTAAGCCATAATTCTTACCCAATAAATTCTCTAAAAGATACACTCGAAGTTTTATCCTGAGATTCTTTTTTTTCAGTACTGAATTAAATCTGTATAATTTCATCAAATTTAGCCCCTCATGAAAATGCAATTATCGCACCCTTGTTTCATATAATAAATACTTTATTCACTATTAACCTCACTAGCAGACTTAATGTACAATAAGGAAACACCACAAGATTCATGTCAGTGGCAATTTAAAGTGAATTAGGGGTTAACGATGAAGGTCTGATCTACTCTAGTCTGATTATAAATAAATAACACACAGGCAATAGACTTAAATGATAAACATATACTCAGGTCATGAGATCCATCAAGGGGGCATTTCTATTACTTAGCATCATAGGCACCAAATCTAGGACTCAGACTTTCAACCATCTCTCTGCTTTGTCTTTGATCCCATCTTAATGTCTTGCTGCCTCTGTACACAGATGTGCTTTCTGCTTACAACTGCAGAGAGCAGGATCCATAAATCACATCACACCTGCATGCCTGCACGCAAATCCCAAACTCACAAATGTCACACGTCACACAGAGCAAGATGCAGCTGTCTGGTCCCTGCCCCCGCTGGATGATGGGGCTGACGAAATGGACACTGGTTTAGTATTCTATAAATCTAGGGCTCTGCATTGCTCCTGATGGCAACACGCATGAATCCACATCCCTACCATGTCTTGTAGTCACAGAGCTAAGTGTTGTCCTGGCGATGGGGCTTTCCAAGCACAATGACATAGTCTGAAGTGACAATGATAAATATATACAGCTGCCCTTAATTTGGGGGTAAGGGATCTGCCAGGAACCAAAGGTCCTAATGTCCAAGGTGTTAATAGCAAAAAATTGTCTTACAAGTGGAGCAAGTAATGGCCATGTATACGATATCATGGGTTTGCAGAAAAGGACATAGCTACAGTCATGATGTGATTTGTTCAGGTCACACAGACTCAAAACAGGGTCTACTATGCATTAGAAATGTTTCTGACACTAATTCAAGTCAGGCTATCAGAACAGAATGCTCAAACAATCAGGAGATGTAATGGCGTTCTAACACATGCATTCACATTGGATTAGCCAGTGACATATATACACACTTAGATTACTAACACTTCTGGTAAACCATGGTGAAGCAAGTCTCCAACACTGAAGGATTTCCAAATACAGACATTCACATGTATTCACCATGAAATGATGTTTTTCCTTTTTGACTTACACAATGACTCAAGATAAAAACACAAACAAACATGGATACTTCAAATCAATAGAAGTCAACTTTTTCTTAAACTTTTAAAAAATATATGCACTATATACATTATTTTAAAAATGATGAGATTATCCACAGTATCTAGCCAGCATATAAACATGTTTAAATATATGTTCACTAAATACTATAATATCTAAGTAGCTCACTGGCCAAACTGGGTGAAATCATTCACTGGTCTCTCATTGGAGCCCTATCTAGGGTAAACAGACGTGTGTTCATATTTGTTCTTCCCAGGAAACGTCAACAACACAGTCATAAATTCCCAGGTTAACAAAGACCCCTGATATCTCTGAGTATGGCACCTTACAGTGAATGCTCCCTCTCCCTCTCCTCCCCTCCCTCCCTCTCCCTCTCCTCTCCCTCTCCCTCTCCCTCTCCTCTCCCTCTCCCTCTCCCTCTCCCTCTCCTCTCCCTCTCCCTCTCACCTCTCCTCCCTCTACCTCTCCCCTCCCCTCCACCCCTCTCTCCATTCAAGAAAGTGGGTATGTGTGAGTATGTGAATAATGTGCCTCTGTGTGTATCTTCTGTGTACACTCACCATGGAATGGTGCAGAGGTCAGAGTTCTGTCCTTCTACCTTTATGAGGTTCTCAGGATTGAACTCAGGTTGTCAAAACTTATACAGGTACCTTTACCTGCTTAGCCATCTTGCCTCTCCATCCCCTCAACCAATATTTTTGGAGTGAATTTTGTGGATCTATTTGGCAAAGAATATGTTAGTGTTCCAATTTCCCAGCCTGCTACACACCACTCTGCTGCATGGTTTAGGTGGTTTGTATCACCTTCTGTGTCACTACCCCATGTCTCCTCCTCCCAGGCCTTGCTCCATTTCCATAGCCAGGAGTAGCTTCACCCTCACTTGAGTTTCTGCTACTTGCTCTCTCCACGTTATTCCACCTTACCTGTGTGCTATCTGGGTTACACCTAGGGGTTTACTAAGTACCTCAAGTAAAGACTGGTTAGAGCGGACACTGCCTCCTTCCTTGATTCATGACTTCAAATATGACACTTGCTGGGAGTTTTCCTTGGCTATAGAAAGAATTACTAATTCAATTCTGTGATAACCACAGAGACAGAAAGACTGGTAACTTGCCTGACCTGAAGAAATCATTCAATAAAACCTACCAGGTATGGGTTATTTTAGACCAGGGGGAAAAGGAGAGCCCAGTTCTTCAGGAAGCTGTGTGGTTACCTTAGAATTCTCATACATATTTTCAAAACTTGTCTTCTGCCTGCTTCCCCCTGGGAATACTGGCTTTCTGAATGCCTTCTTGGGTACCACACTACCCATCTCCACTCAGGAGCCCACATCTTTCACACTAAGAGCACTGTGCAGGTTAGAGTCCATTTCATTCTGCATCAACACACAGAGAGAATAGAGAGGAGATGCTACTACTAAAATCGACCTGTGCCAGGTGTTAGGATACACACATACAACTCCAGCTCCCAGAAGGTTGAGACAGAAGGATTTTGAGTTCAAGGCCTGTTTGAGCTATACAGGAAGTCCCTGTCTAAAACCAAAAACAAACAAACAAGCAAAACCCTAACTATTACTTATGAATTGTTTCAATTCTTAGACTTTATTATGAATGGTATAGTTCTGAAATCTATGTTAAATATAGATCATGGGTGCTGCTGACAAATGGGCTGGGTGTCACATTTGGGTTAGTTCATTTTCCATTCACATCATTATAAATTACAATGTTCTCCACCCCTACGATGTAGATTTGGTTTAGGGTTTCATTATGATGACTGATATTCTCCTAGTTTTCATAAAAAACATGCTGGCTTTTTAATTTTGCTTTCTATTTCTAGGTTAGCTGTACATTATTGACAACTTACGCTGTCCAGATTATGGAATTTGGCAATACATTATATTTACACCACATTTGAAAATACTTTTCAGAGCAGATGATATTTTCTTCTTTGATTTAGTTGCTATGTGTTTGCTTGACCTTGGTATTCTCACGGAATTATGAAGATTTTGCAAAATGATCTACTGACCCATGAATGTGTATCATGGTGATTTTCCGAAACAAAATCACGGAGAGAAAGAGACAAGAAGAGGTACACAATAGTACTTAGTGTGTCTGTTAAATGTTCTCAGGTGTCATAGCTGAAAGCTGGTGCATGATACTAGGCCATCAGTTGATAAGCAGAATTTGTTGTTGTTCCTGTGGTGGTACTGAGGTTGGTGGTGCCAGGAGGATTCTGGAAACAAAGAGACCAGACATCATCTGTGTATATTACATGCATGGGTATGAATGTATGGTGTGTATGTGTGTGTTTGTATATGTTTTTGGAGGGATTAATAGCTAAATCTGCTAGGGGCTTTTCTGCTTTTGTACCATGTATAACTGAATCAATTAACAAATATTCTTCACATTAGAAACTTTTAATGCCAAATCAACCAGTTTCACTATACTCATTGTTAGTCAAGCACTATGAGATATGGAATCCTTAACCATGCCTGTTGTGAAGGCCACTGAACACAGGCTGAGGGCTCTGCCTTCTCCCATTCTTTGCTCTCCTGCTGACTTGCCACAGCCTGGACCATCTGTGATCACTAAAATTCTCTGATTAATCTGCACACAGCACTGTCCAGATGAATCAGTGCACACACCCTACCTGTGTCACCACCATGTGATCGTGGCTTAAAACCACCCCGCCCCACTTGCTCCCACCTGCCTCCCCCCCACACACACAAACAGACACTTAGGCCTCTACTTAAACTGGTCGCCAGAAAGATGATTTAAATCAATTTTCAACAAATACAATTTCAGTACAATTGTTCTTACCAAAATATGTCACCATTGTACAAACCTCTATTATAAGCTGCAGAAAATTCAGGTTTATAGTTTTCCATTCGAAGAAATTGTATATTCAATGTGTAATCTGTACAGAAACAGGACCCTTAGGAAATGAAGCCATCATTTGGTCATTTTATTTTCCATGGGTAAATAAAGCAGATAGATATTGGTTAAAAAAAATCACAGAAACAAAAGATTTTCAGCTTGCTGGGTTAATTCTGGCAAGCTTGTGCGGGTGGTGTGGCTGTTGAAATAATCACTGAGACTCAAAATAACTGATACACTGTTGCAAAGTAAATGCTTACATATATGTATTTGCATTTCAGATGTTTTCCTTCAATAATACATAAGAAATACAATATATAAATAAGTATTTTATTTCTAGATGAGAAATATGAACTGGAAAAAAATGTAAAAGAATGTCTCACCACAGTTTAAAACAAACAAACAAACAAAATTCTTCCTAAATGGAAAGCTTTGAAACGCAACGTTTTGAATGGTGCATTCCCCCCACTCCCCATCACATAACTTCACTGGGTTGAAAGCTGCTTCCCTCCGTAGAGAGAAAAGTGTGATACTCTTCATGGCACACAGGTGTGAAAGAAGGTATTTCAGGAAACAGGCAAGATGGGCAGGAAGGGGGAATCGAGAAAGCCTCCATTGTGGGGCCTGGAGACTGACCGAGGCTGGAAAGGTAAAGGGTTCCGGCTTAGACTGCAGAGAGGAGTGAAGCTGTAATCCGAGCCGGGGGAGGCCGGCAGCCAAGGGAGCAGGGCAGTGAGGATGCAGGAGGATTAAGGAGATAAGCCTGTGGTAGCATTCCTGGAATTCTTGGAGGTGACTAGCTCTGGTTGCTGGGGATTGCATGTGCATGATCATTCTGGCTAAAACCGAAATGGAAAGAAAAGGGTTGGATCTTGCTTTTAAAGATTTGTTTATATTTTTTTGTGTATAGGTGCACATCAGACACCCAAGGAGGCCAGAAAAGGGTTTTCGATCCTCTGGACCTGGAGTTAGGATGAGTGTGAGCTGCTATGTGGGTGCTGAGAATCGAACCTGGGTACTGCGGAAGAGCAGCCAGGCAAGTTATAGAGGTCTATGGTCCCCCCATCCAGGGATTACAGGCAGGCTGGTTTCTTTTGTTTGCTTTTGAGATGTGGATTCTGGAAATCGAATTTAGTTCTGCTTGCAAACATTTACCAACTGGGCTATCTCTCTAGCCCTAAGTCTTACTCTTCAAGTTTAAAGTTTTATTTTGACGTTAAGGGCTGATGGCTGGTGGATTTAAATTCCTCTTTTTAAATACACTTATCATCACCACTAGTGATAAACCACAGTCAAGGTAGTGTACCCCACAGCACTCTGTAGTCTTTCACACATAACCTAACCAAACTTTTAATTGCATAGATACTTAAACGTCAATAAACCGTCACATTAGTTTTCAGCCAACGTAATAAACTTCACCCATTTTAAACAGCTCCTCCCAGGACAGATACTTGATAAACATTTGTCCCATACATGTTCTCCCACAATTGAGAAAATAAGGGACTGAGATTTTAATTCTCTCAAGCTCTGACTTAACTAGCAGAGGTTCCTCTTCCTATCTGTGTAAGGTGTCACCAGTGGTTTTTAGTCAGTAAGTGAAACAAATGGAAAAGGCTGGAAGGTGCTGCCTGGGAGCAAACAGCCCTGACAAGGCGCCAGCACACTGTTCCTAACAGCTGTGTGTGCAGCGAACCCCCTCAGCCGTGACTGGCCACACCCCATTTTAGTACTAGGTATCTTCTGATGAGTTGAGTTTCTCCACGTGACATATGGGAGAACCAGAATGGAAAATACCAATAAACCCTACCAACATTCTTTCTTTACACAACAGGAGCTTGGAAACAGTTTGCTCTTCTTTTACTCCATCTTGGTTTCTTTGGAATTAATCATTCAAGACATACAAGGCTACAGGTTTTCCTCAACGTAAGGTGTGGTAAACCTCTTGCACGTCAAAGCTGAAGGCACCATATGCATCTCCTCTTTGTAAAAAAAAAAAAAAATTGTTTTTGAAGGCAAAGGGTTTCTTAATGATCTCAGCACACCATCCAGACTGATTCTTTCAGACTCAAGGAATGTGGGCTTGAGCAAATTTTCATGGTTGATGTGAAGGACTCAAGGCCAGAACCAAATACTTTTCAGTGTGTGTGATGAGCCTGACAAGGCCAGTCATCTCAATGTAGTCATTTTTCAGAACCTAAACACACAGGAGTGTGTCAGTACACAAAAGCAACTCCTGAAGACGGAAGCAGCAACTATCCACGTACATAACTGCTGACTCCGGGGCTAGCATATTGAAGAATTACTGGTTTTATTTGCTGTGTGAGGTATGTGTGCATGTGTGTGCAAGTATGTGTACTCATGCACATGTGGGGAGGTGAGAAGAAGACATCCTGCTCCATCACTCTCTGTCAAACTCCTTTGAGACATGTTTGCTTTCCGTACTTGGAGCTAAGCTGGTGGCTAGCAACCCCAGCAAATCCTTTCAACTCCGGCCCCACCCCAAAACTTGTGCCATCCCCAGCTGTTTACACAGGTTCTTAGGATTTGAATTTGGGTCCTTAGACTTAGTCAGCACAAGCTCTTACCCACTGAGCCATCTCCCCAGCCCTAAGCACTGATGTTTTAAAAATGTGAGTTTTCATTTGGGAAAAAAATATATATATTTCTAGAAGAAGAATTTGGGTGTTGTTTAAATTAATAGGAAAGCCTTCTAAGCACCCTGGATGATATTTTGTTGTTGTTGTTGTTTTGTTTTGTTTGTTTTGTTTTCAAGACAGGGTTTCCCTGTGTAGCCCTGGCTGTCCTGGAACTCACTCTGTAGACCAGGCTGGCCTCGAACTCAGAAATCCACCTGCCTCTGCCTCCCAAGTGCTGGGATTATAAAGGCATGCGCCACCACTGCCCAGCTATTCTTGATTTTATAACTAAATAAATATTATAAAGTAGTCGGAAAAGTTGAAATAGATCAATATACTCCACCAAGGCTCAGGAAGAGTATCAGGTCATTTAGGGTCAAACACCATCTGTAAACTACCTCACATCAACTCCTGACCTGTTGTTCCAAAACAGATACAAAAATAGCATACAACGTTCTCCAGTCACTTGTATATGTGTGCTCGAGCATGCGTGCACATACACGCACACACACACAGACGAACACACACATGCATACACATACATACACACACTTTATGAAACAAAATTTTCAACATGCTCACATTCATCTGAGAATGAAACTCGATGTTATATTCTAAATATAGGAGCCTCTGACTTGTACAACCTCCCGTATTGTTTTGTTTCTAACATTAGTCATGAACATGGCAGTCATAAATATGGCTCTTTTGCATGAAAATCACTCTTTCTGATGATACATTCATAGCAGGCATGGAAACACACCCGTACTACCCGTGGAGTAGAGATTTTCTTAACATCTTTAGTCCATTTGATGACTCTCTAAAGGGACCACATTTAAATGGCACGTGTCTTCTTGCTTCTCAGACCTTGCAGCTCAGTTTGTGCACAGCTCTTCCTAGCTTCCTTTAAGGGCTGCCTCTCTCCCCAGGGATGATGTTAGTCCAAGAAAGACAAGCTATACACACAGTGAAGCCCTGCTCTGTGTAGTACTGAAGTATTGTCACGAAAACAACAAATTTCTGAGCATGTTGGGTCAGACTCTGTGTTACTGAACAAAAGAAGCTGCTTAGCCCTTCCCTTGCTAATCACTTACAAGTCTCTAATAGAAACAAGGGCTGCTTTTAATACAGAAGGCTAAAAGAAGGTCCTTAGAAGTTAGTTGGACTTTCATATACCTGCTGCTTGACACCCCCTGACTGCTACATACCTGGAACAAATTAACCCAAGCTTCAGTTGCCTCAAATGCAGAATTATGATTATGCTACATCTCATTGGATTATTTTGAAGATTACAGGTGATTATGTATGCACATATGTATATATAAATATATGATCACATCCTAAAATGCCTCGCATGTAGAAAAACTCAAAAAGAGCCAGTATTATTTTAGGAATAGGATTTTTAGAACAATAAACTCTATGAGAAAATTCCCCAACGATTTACAAGACAAATGAGATGTGCAGGAGGCAAACGCATCCCTGGCCAGCCTTGCTCCTCTAGCCTGCATCTTTACTTGACCAGTGAGAACAATTGGGGGGCCTTAGGAGAAAATACTTCGGTTTTCAATTAACTGCCTGGAAAGACACTGACAACCATATTTAACCGCTCTCAGCCAGCTAGACCATGGCCATTGCCACATCTGCTATTTGCTCATCAGGAAGCTGCTTCCAAGACATTTAACATTCATAGGTATATCAGCTCTCCCTAGAAAGTATTGGCACGGTTAACTACGATGCAGGATTTGGTATATAATCAGGCTCCATACTGGTCTCCCTTCATCTAAGAGGATTATGAATGGAGTCTCCCCAAAGACAATGTTATAAAATGAACTTAAACATGTGAGGAATCATAGCAAAGCTCTGAGGCATAAAAGTATTTCTAGAAACTCCTTTCCCACAATCTCAACTCTCTGCTCGGATTTTTTATCTCATTATCCTAGCAAATGCTTACACAATGCTTTGCAGACATGCACATGCGATGAATCATCACACAGTCTTACAAGGGAGACACCATGCATGCTGTCCTCATTGTATGTATGAGGAAACTGAAGCATTGGGTAGAGAAACACCAGATTGCAGTGTCAGAGCTGGGACTTGAACTCAGGCAATGGCACTTTGGAAATAAGCTTTTACATAGTGCCTATCTGAAGCCATTCTGCAAGTCCCCAAGTTGGGACTGAAACCAATTCCTCTGAGCCCTTATCAGAAGATATTTTATCAGGATTGAGCTCCTACTGTTTTAGGGATAGGTATTGGCCCATGTACTTGTCTTCTGAAAGCAAGGTAAAAAAAAAAATAGACCATTTTCAATGAATATCCATTATTTCAGCGATTATATGTCACAGATAATAAGTCACAAGAAAACCAGTCAGCCTGTCACTGAGACATATAACACAACTTTTATGACACTTTCAACATTTGACTTTATGGGAATATGACCAAAACATTCTACTTTCAATTTACAAATATAAATAAAATTATTTATAGAGTCCAAAATTATAAATTCAAAATATCTCTCAGTGCTGCTTGGGGAGAGGTAATACTCCTATATTCTCCAGGAAGCGCTCATGATATATATCAACCTGGCTTGTCTATAGTGCCCAGAAAGTGGGTCAAATGCTAGTTTAAGTTAGGCATGAAGCACGTGTCCATAATCTTGGCAGCTGGGATGCTAACATGGGCTAGCAAGTTCAAGGCCAACCTGCATTATGTCTGAGAGCCTATTTGCAAAAATAAAAGCCAAACAAACGAAGAGAAAACAACATTCAAAAATTAAAATCCTATATCTAAAAAAAAAGTCTTCTAGCTCAGGAATTGTGAAAGCAATCTTTTAGACATGATCCACATTTACATTAGCATCTAGTGTGCATGGCAACACAACCATTTCATCTGCAAAGTTTAGACTTGCAAGCTTTGTTTTTCCTAAGTGTACAATTTTACGCCAGGCCTCATTTGTAACCATCCTTGGCCCTGTGCAGCCTCAGGTTAGCGTTGGATCAGAAAGGCAAATGATTTTCCGTAATGTCAGTGGGTCTCATCCAAAGAATTGAAGGCCTTTGGAACAAGGATTGATATTCGTAAAGAAGCAATATTCTGCTTTAAGCCTGGATCACAGAAAACCTGCGTGTTTCCAGCCTGAAGACTTTAGTGTCAAGACTCTAACAGCCATGCTTATCAGAACAGCCCACCAGCCTGCTCCCCAGGCTTTGAACTTAGTACATCCCACACTCCCATTAGTGAGCCAATTCCATTTAAAAATATCCCTCAACCAGTCTTCTTCTCCCTCTTTCCCCAGACATGCTAAGTAGGTACACACTAAACAGCAGAAATAGAGCTACCTTCTAAGTTTTTTTGGTTTTTTTTGGCAACCATACTTTAAAAAAATTACTTACTCTTATTTCCTGTGTATGGGTGTTTTGCCTGCATGTATGTATATCACCTGGGTGTAGTACCAAGAAGGCCAGAAGAGAGGGGTCAGACTCCTTGGAATGGGAATTACAGAAGCTGTGAGCTGTAGGTGCTGGGAATTGAAGCTGGGTCCTCTGTATGAGCAGTCAGTGCTCTTAATTGCTGGGTCATGTCTCCAGGGCCCAGCTTTGTTCTTTTAGAGGCTTACAGGTGTTTGGCAAGATGTGAACAGAACTGTTTTGGGGGAAGTCTGTAATCTGTTAAACAGTACTGAGACAAATCAACTGACTTCTTTCTAGAGTGAAAGAGTTATTGGTCCTGTGTCTCCAGAGGACTTAAAGGCCCAGTATCTTTCTCCCATTGCCTCTCATGCTGGCGGCAGAAGTATAGAGGTGCAGCGATTCCACCTCCATCCTGATTTCCCAGTAGTTCCTCTGGGGGAAGATGGAGTGGCCACTTCCTGTAATAGTACATCTCTATGTGATAGTCTCTCCCTACTCCCTGGCTTCGGGGTGAGATATTTGAATTTGCATGCCCTCTGGGGATGACTGTGGTTTGAAGGCTACAAAGACACACATGCTGGTCTGTTGCTGAACCCAAACAGGGCCCCAGAGACTCATAGCTGCCCTGCTCAGCTGTGGTTAGCCCAGTCCTGTTGTGCTTACACCACGGACTTCTGTGTTTTCTGGGCCAGCCAGAAGGACATGAAAGGGTAGTTCAGTTGACAGATGGCATTTTGATAACCTTCTCCTTCCAGTAGAGTGGAGAATGACCTCACTTCTTTGATAGATTCTGTCTTCTAGTCACATACAGGTTTGGTTTTACAGTCTTACACGTGTTGAGACCCTTCCCTATTAGGGCTTCCAGTTTCTCTTGGTCACAATTCCTAGAGCTAAGGCCCAGTGGGGAAGCACTTGTTTTCTTAAGAAGAGGTCTGGACCAAGCCTCCACCTCTTTATCCGTTCTCTCCATCCTATGCTAACCTTAACTGCAAGTCTATGCTTTGAAAAGGCTGGAGACTAGGGGGTGGGGGTGGGGGTGGGAGACAGAGTAGAGAAATCCACCTTGACCCAGAGCTCTCTTGCTTTGGCTTCTTCAGTAGCAGGCTGGCTGCCTTAAGTGTTTACCATCCACAGTTATGAATGCACTAACATGATTCTTCAGCTAACAGCAAGTATGGAAGCAGCAAGGACCAGAAAACAGATGCAGAAAAGCGAGGGCCTGTGAGGCTCCATCCTTTGCTCTGCCCTGATGTCTCCAGGGTGGCAGCCGTTGGCCAGCTGAGGCCACATGACAGGGATCTCATGCCTTCCCCCAGCTTCTTCCTTGCTATCAAACCACTCCATCCCCACGTTTCTATTTCAGGGGCTGACGTAGGCAGATGTGTGGAGGAGGGAGCCATTCCCTCCTAGACTTAAGGCTTCCCTTCCAGCTGCTTCTGCGTTTGTGGGGAGGAAAGGCACGGGCTGCCACGATTCTAGCGGCTTGATGAATGCCACCCTGGTCAATGTTTAACTTAACAAGAGTTCTTTTATTGCTGACTTGCATTTGTTCCTTCTCTTCTCCTCTCCTCCTCCTCCTCCTCCTCCTCCTCCTCCTCCTCCTCCTCCTCCTCCTCTTCCTTCTCTCTCTCTTTCTTCTTTCTCTTCCTCTCTCTTCTTCTTCTTCCTTCCTTCCTTCCTTCCTTCCTTCCTTCTTTCCTTCCTTTCTTTCTTTCTTTCTTTCTTTCTTTCTTTCTTTCCTTGTCTAATAGCAAAGAAAGTTTTGTAAGCAAAAAAGGTTACCAGGAAAATTCTGGGTAGCAAAGTCTTGCATTGAAAGGAGGTGGACTGGGGCATAAAGCTCACGTTTGAAAAGGTTGATTGTCATATGACTATAGAGAACCACAGGCAGGCTGGGATGTGTGGGTGTCTGAGCCCCTCTGTTCTGGGTACCTCCTGGCTTAGCTGTAGAGAAGTCATTTAGAGGCAGTTCAGGAAATGAGCAGATCGGGGCTGTGGACACAGCTCAGTAAGTACCTGGGACTTTTGAATTCGTTTTTTTAAAATCAATCATGGTGGTATGCATTATAACTCTGTGTGTGTGTGTATGTGAAGAGAGAGAGAGAGAGAAGAGAGAGAGAGAGAGAGAGAGAGAGAGGTGAGTAACAGGCTAGGATTACAAGCCAGCCTAGAGCATCAGTAAGTTTCAGGTCATTCCTGCTCCTGTTGAAAAGAAGGTGGGCAGTAGCTGGTAAATGACAGCCAATGTTGTCCTCTGACTTCCACAGGCATACAGTGTGCACCCCGCCACAGGAACACACATGCATACAGTGTGCACCCCCCCACAGGAACACACATGCATACAGTGTGCACCCCCCCACAGGAACACACATGCATACAGTGTGCATTCCACCACAGGAACACATGCTTGTGTCCCTCCTCCCAGAGAAGGGGTCAGACAGGCAGTCAGTGTCCTTCTGGCAGACAGGAGCACATGGACCTCCCACCGTCCTCTCAGGTGACAGGAAGACATAAAAGGAAGCAGGTGCACTTTAGAACGGTAACCAGCAGAGATGACCACCTCTCTCACTGAACAGCTGCACACCCATCTGGCGACTGAGGATGGACCGTGGGTGGAGGTCCATCGAACACAGTACCTTTCTCAGATACCCTTGGATCCAGAGCATGGCATTTTTCGCTGCGAGAATGTGGGCAGAAAGAAGGCATGCCACCCTCAGGACTGGCTCACACAGATCTCCAACAAGATTCTCCAGGATTCTCTAGACCCTCTTTATTCTCAAACCTCAGCTGGAAGCCCCAATCCCAAGATTCCCTCCATAACCCTCCAGGAACTACTGGAAGAGGAGCTGTCTTTGCGTCTGTGAGTACTCACATTTCATGTTTGCATGAGAGAAAAATAAACTGATACAATAAAACACCAAGATTTTAGTGTTTCTCTATAACAAAAGTTATTTTAACTGTGTGAGATTGATACATGGTTTCAGAAGAAAATGATCAATTATACCCAATGACACAGACCCTAAGCCTACAGTTATATTATTTTGAAAGCATATGCCTACAAACACATTTATATTCTTGGGGTATACTGGCAGAAGTACAGGAAAATAAGACCCTTGGTTGCCAAGAGGAAACTGGAAAATGGGAAGAACAGGATATTGTTTGTGTATGAGTGTGCACATGTGTGAACATATGCATGTTCAGAAACATAGGTACACATATATAAACACATATGTAGGTCAGCTAACAACATTGGCTATCATTTCTCAGGTGGTGGTCTCCATTTTTTAGAGAAGAGCCAAGTAGTCTCCTGGAACTCATTATGTGGACTAGAATGGCTGACCATGGAGTCCTGTGGACTGGATTGTCTCTGTCTCCCTAGTGCCGGGATTACAGCCACATTCTACCTGCTGGGCTCCTTTACCATTGGTTCTGTGGATAGGACTCAAGTCCTGGTCCTTGTACAGCAAGCACTTGGTTGGTTCTCTCTCCCAGTCCCTGATAACTGTTTTTAACATTGTGAATTTGTCCTGTGAGCATGTATTATCTATTCATAAATCACATACAGAAAATACAAATTTTGATGGAACACAGTTTGCATTCAGAGAATTCTTGCAGACATTGTTGGTCCCCAGGGCCTCTTTTGAAAACCAGTGGTACAGAGTGTTGACTTTTAAAAATACATAAAACTGTACTTTTCTGGAAAACTCCAGGGACAGACAGGAGTGTCACGCAGCTGTGGGGTAAGTGTTCTCATCCTCTCGGGGAGTCTTTCTAGTGCTGATTATTTCTAGATGTGAACTGCATGTTCACAAGTAGACCTTTTAGAAAAGGGGGGTTCCAGACTGGAGAGGTGGCTCAGCAAAAGAAAGTGATTCTCACCAAGTCTGATGCCCTTAGACCACATGGTGAGGAAAACTGACTGCTACAGTGATCCTCTCATCCTACATGTGCACATATATGTGTGTGCATGTGTGTATGCTCGCGCACACACACACAATAAATCAATGTAATTAATTGCTTTTTTTTTTTCAAGTGAAGGAGGCTCCTTAGGCCTCTTTCCTAAGAGTTCTGATGTGAAGGCAAAGCCCAGTAGGACAAACTGTTAGCAGTGTGGAGGAAGAATACTCCTTCTCATGGGCCTTCTTGGCTGACTGTTTTATTCTAACATTGGAAAGCCTGGATACAGATGGGAGTTTGACTTCTGAAACCCAAGTCTGTTTGGGGAGGCTCTGGTGAGGTCTGGGAAGATGGCGGGAAGCCCCAGAACAGCGACATCACATGCAAGAAGCAACATGATCATATTTACCATTAAAGTCTTCGGATTGAGGGCTTTATACTTTAAAATTCATCTTGTCAAAAAGACTAAATTTTTAAAAGAAAGAAGGGGTTGGAAACACAGCAGTGTTTCCATGGAAAGCTTCTGAAAGGATTTCCGCTGCATTCCTAGGTACTTGGCAGCGAGTTCCCATGATTGGAACCTCCGTTCACCACAACTGTTCCCAGAATCACAGGACAAGGTAAAAGCTATGAGGCCAGTGCCACAGGTGGGCCCAGTGCTGGACCACAGGGACAGGAATAGCAGGTGGCCGTGGCTGATCAATTTCCAGCTCAAGATGGCTGCAGGGATGTACTTCCCAAGAGAAGCTACATGAGGAGTCTAGGGGAGCCAGCTGGTCTCACCCTTATCTCTGAACACAATAAAGCCTTTTGGGCCAAAATTCTATTCAAATCCAGCCCCTCTGTAACAGAAACAACTGCTTCATGTAATTTTCTCTAAATCAATCCTCCAAACACACAAATGGAAAACAAAATGTCTCAGGTATGTTGTCACAGTGACGGGAAGCTGCCCATAGTGGAAGGCTGAGGAGGAAGTTGGCATCACATATAGTTTGTGGTGTCCTTCTCATGGAGTCATGGTTTATGGGACACAGAAATAAACTAATAAAAAAAGATATCTACAAAAACTCCCTGTCTGCATAGAGTTTATATTCCAATGGAAAGAATAATGCCATATTGGTGGTGATATAAGCTATGCTTTTCTATTGCTGTGACAAAACACCATGACCAAGTCAATTTATAAAAGGAAGCATGTAATTGTCATTTAATTGGGGACTCACATTCCAGAGGGTTGCAGTCCATCACCACCATTATAGGGAACATGGTAGCAGGCAGGCAGGTTTGGCACTAGAGCAAGCTGAGAGCTTGCATCTTGTTCCACAAACACAAGGTGTAAGACAATCAACTTGGGACAGCATGGAGTTTCAAAACTGCAAAGCCTACTGGAATGACACATTCCTCCAACAAGGCCACACCTCCTCCCACAAGGTCACACCTCCTAGTCCTTCTCAACAGTTCCACCAACTGGGCAGTAAGCACTCATATATGAGCTCATAGGGGTCGGTCACTCATTCAAACTACCACAGACATTCTTGAGGTAGTTTCTCCTTAAAGCAGGTTGGTAAAGGCTGTACTGAGGTGACTGATTAGTGATGGGGGAGGTGCACTGACCTCATGACAGAGCCAACAAAAAGTGCAAAGACCCTGTGGTAGGAGTGCGCTTTGCTTGGCCAAGAAAGAGCAAGGGCAGGATTGTGAGTGAGTCATTGACGCAGGAGCAACAGGAGATGAAGGTGGGCAGAACACAGGCACTATGTCGGGCATCACACTGTGTAAGGTCCTCCAGTTACAGGGAAGGTGTGGCTATTCTCTGAGTGAAAGGAAACCAGATGGAATGTGTTTCAGTAAAGAAACAGCATGCTGAGACTCTTGGGTAATGAGTGGGGATATAGAAGAAGGACAGAGGCCAGGCGACTGTGCTATGGTTCCAGCATTGTTGAGGCCAGCCCTGGGAAAGGGCTGTTGTGAAATGTTCATCTTCGCTATGTCTGAAGTTAGAGCCCCAGGGACTTGGTGACTTACCAGCTTCAGGGGCACAGAATGTGAGAGACAGTTGAAGAGGGTGCTCCAGATCTGCAGAGCATTATCTGAGGAGGGACGCCTACGGGGGGGGGGGGGGGACAGGGCTGAGGAGGAAGTTGGAGCATAAGGAAAAGGACTTTCTGGCAGAGGGAACACAGAGAAAAGATGTAGCAATAATGTGTAGCTGTGTGTGTTACCATGCTCGCCCCACCGACCCCGATGGTTTTCTGAGGCTTAGGAAATGGTGAGCAGACACTGGAGAGACTAGGGTACCGGAAAGATGACAGAGGTGAGCTGAGAAAGACTCTGATCAAGACAGAGTTAGTGAGGGGTGGGGAACATTTAAGAGAATCATGGGCTACGGTGGGTGAGGATGGACTTAACCTTTCAAAGCAATCCTCTGGTCACACTACAGGGACCTTGTGGAGAGACTGGACCAGAGCAGAGAGTGGCGGGCTCACAAGAGATGCTTGGCAAGTTTGTCAAATATCTTCAGGGATAAATCCTGATATTTCCTATTCAAAAACTTGAGGATTACTGTTAGGTTTCTTTGTTTGTTTGAAACAGGGTCTCAAGCTCTGGCTATCTTGGAACTCATTCTGTAGACCAGGCTGGCCTCGAACCCACAGAATCTGCCTACCTCTGCCTCACAAGTGCTGGAATTGAAGGTGTGCATCACCACTCCTGGCAATTGTTAGTATTTTAAAATCTAAATGCTTATCTGTAAAACAATTAAGTTTAAATCAAACATTCTCTATGGTTTGGAGGAGACAATAATTTTTAGGTGCCCCAGCCATAGAAAAGTAAGGTTAACACCATCGACTGCATTTCTCCACATTCTTCCTCTTGATGGGCGTCTCCCATCGACTGTAAATATACTCCACTACTCCACGACTCTCATCCTTCCAAACACACAGAATGCTATTTGCTGTTCTTATTGTGAAGCTGCCTGATACAACATGGCTTCCCTGTGTTGTCCTGATATGGGGAGGCTTCCCAGGCTCCTGTGAAGGTAGCTGACTGGGAGCCACATCGCTGACTTTGGCCAATGGGGAGCAGATACGTGAGTTCTCAGTATTTACTTCTCTGCAAAGCTGAAACTCACCCAGGACTCGGCAGATGGAGCATCTGCTCTCCTGCATCCCGGAGTGGCCAGGTGGAGCGCATTAGTGACTTCCTCCCACAGACCTGCTTTGGAAATGTGGATGGACGTTGTTTAAAGCCAGTCAGCAGAAGGGAGATAACTTCTGTTTTCCTGATGAATACAAAGCAATTGGTTTGATATCTTTGAGTTTCAGTTGGAACACTGACCTTCCATTGAGACAGCTTGTAGAGAAGTCACCTAATCCATCCAAGCTCCGTTTTACGTCTTGTCAAATGGGATAATGATTTTAGACTTGTCTATTGTCCAGGGACATGCAAGGAGGCAATGAAATCTCCCGGAAGTGGTTATGACCTCAAAACACAGCTACAAATGAAAAACACTCGTTCTATTTCTATGAATGGAGACTCAGACTGTGGCTGTAGATGCGAAGCTTGCTCTACCACTAAGGTTAGAACCTGGAGGATAGAACTCATCGCCTCATGGTTCTACAAAAGCCATGGAACACACTCTGGTGATGGACCAGGATCATGCAAAGTCAAATTCTGATACCACTCAGAGAATCGGGTTCCTTTAAAACGTCAGGGCTAGCAGAATGGTTCTGGAGCTTCACTCCCCGCAAGCAAACCTCAACTGTTTGCCTTTGGTGTAGAAAGTAAGAGAAATTTGGGGCCTAGAATAAAGTCTTGGCCTTAAGTCCTTCCCTCTTCCTGAGGTTGGTCAGTGAGGACGGGGAGGACTAGAGGGACCAGGGCACTGAAGCCTCTACCCCAGAGTACAGCAACATACACCCAGGAGAGTGCAGCCAATTTATTCAGATGTCACTCCAGGGGAAACAGACATAGAAGATAGGCCTGCAGCCACAGGAGATATGGAAGGCAGGCAGGGAAAGACCTGTGGATTCCACACTCTTCTGCTAACCCAGAAGAAGGGCTTCCCAGCCCTTTCAGCAGCTGATACCACAACATGCACTAACTTGTCCTGGGCCATTTCCATCCACCTGTTTAGATGATCAGACATCACAGTTGGCCTTTTACCCAGGTACTTGATATTTTATATCTCAAGACACTGAAGCACAGCTAGTCTGTGCAATTGTCTGAGGTCACAGAGCAGGAATGAAGAGAGATAACCAGATACTCTAGCTGCAAACTCCTTACCATTGTTTCTAAGGGAGGGACGGAAATGGAGAAAATGAGGAATAACTCTACTATGTGCTTTGAAGTGGGGTTCAGATACCCCAACTTTCTGTGTTCTTAGGTTCCACAATAATTAGCACCCTCATCCCATTTTATGGGTAAAGAAACAGACTCTGATAATATGCCAAAAGTCACCGAACCAAAAGGTTACAACAGGATCTAGAAATCACTTGTTGTGTTTGCTCTGCAGGGACGAGGACCAGAGTTTGTTCCCTAGGACCCAAGAGGGACCATCATGGTGATACATGAAGTCCTTCTGCTGAGAAGACAGATAGGGTGGTCCCCAGTACATGTTCCTAGATAGCTAGTCTAGCCTACTTGGCCAAGGTCCACGTAAATGGCTTTTTAAAAACTCTGTTTGAAAAACAAAACAAACAGGAAAACAGAAGGCAAACACACCACACACCAAAGATATGGACGTTGCAGAGGAACGAAGCTGAGGTTGACCTCTGACTTTTACGTGCAGGTGCACAGACATGCAGCTTTACAAAAGTTGACAGCCAAATGGCTGCTGGACTACAGTGGGGAAGTTGATAGCTAAAGAATAGGTAAGTCTTTGGGGGAAGAAAACAAAATGCATTAAAGAAGAGAGGAAAAGGGCAACCACAGGACAAGTAGTTAGAAGGCATTTCTGGATCTTGAAAATAAACAACCCATCAAAATACAGGCTAACACTATAGCGTTCCCTTCATCAGAGAGTCTTTTTGTTTAAAGCTTTGGAAAGATGGGCGCTTCAGTGTTTGAACCAAAGAGAGGCTTGTACGTCAGACCAATTCTTGTACACTCAGCAGAGCTTGTGAATTCAGCCAGCTGTGTGTTCTTGTCTTGTCGTCCTGCCCTCTCACACACGTCCATATTCCTTAAACTTAAGCATCACTGAATAATCTCCCAGCGATTTTTTTGCCACATTTGCTAAACCACAGCTAGAATGTTCCCCCAACCTGAAGCTAGAGAGGAGCCGTGCAATTATGACACAGGAGCCAGACAATCTCATTAACATATCCGTGACTGACACAGAGGATCATTAATTAGGCATTCCGAGCATAAGTATATATGTATAAATTAGCATCTATTCACCATTTAAACTGTAAGTGATTTTTCATATCTGAATATTAACTATGTTGGAAAATTACTAAGTTTTCCTGAGTGAATCCCACAAACAATACCCACCCCTGATATCAAGAACAAAACGCAGAGAAGAGATTCTGTGAACAGAACCGGACCCGGAGGGAGTCAGATGATGTCATTGCTCTTCATGTCTTGGTACCCTCATGGCTCTGCCTCCCACTCCATGTACTTATAATCACTCCCCCTGCCAGGAGCCACAAGTGACTAACTGTGGACAGCACTCAAATAAAATTCTCTGCCTCTGTCTGTCATTGTCCACTTGTTTTTTTTACACGTTTGTTGAGTATGACCTGTGGACAGAGGGCGAAGTGAATATCTATGAATAAAGTAAATTGAGCCTTTGAGAGCTTGGTTGGCTTTTGGCAGGGAAGCTGAGAGCACATAAACCTCTCTAAGAGGTAAAAGGTGACAGCTACCAAAGAACAGGAGCACCTGAGAGGAGGAACAGCTGGCGGTGGGAAGGCTGAGGAATGCCATGAAAGAAATGGCTCTTATGCAGGACATGAAGGATGAGTGGTAGCCATGAACCTGGCAAAGTTCTAGTGTATCAAGTGTCATGTCATTGAGAAACCACAACAAAGCCACTTCTCTAATTATGTGACGTCTAAAGCCAGTAGAGACCCACCTCCAAGTTTTAACATTGCTGATGCCCTATCCCTTCAGGGTTAGAAAACTACCAGCCTCAGGATAATGATAACAATACGCTATCACCCTTCATGCATGTGACAATGACAGTACCTACACTCTCCAGCTTATGTGGGTGCCTTGTTCTCCTGCGGTAGTCTTGGATTCATGTTAGCAGGTCCATTGTTCCATGCTGAACTTTCTTGTGACCAGTGGCACACTTTGTGGGTGGGTGGATGGTGGTGGTGGATGTCTCAAATGAGGACTGGACTCTACAGCTGAGTTCATTTTGCCCAGGGGGAGCTCCCTAGTCTGTGTGGGGACTGAACCCTACCACCTGGGCTCATCAACCCCATGAGTTCCACCAAAGTGTCTCTTTCTCTGATAGTACCAAAGCATTTTAACAGTCTTTTCTCTTAAGTAGGCAGCTTGTAAGTGGGATCAATCTCAGAACTTCTCCAGTTCTGACATCTGCAATAGTAACCATAGATTCAGGCTTAGAAAGAGTCGGGAGCACAGGCTTTTCCTTGGGAGCCTATGGCAAGGCAGGCTGTGAAACTCGGAGCAGAAACTCCTAGTTAGAGTCATCTCTAGGATCCTAGTTCTTGAGATGCCCTATTAAGACTGAAGACCTATCTCCTTTTTCCTAGACACTGCTGTGACAGAGATGATGGCTACTATCAATGTCAGATGAATAGCAAGTACATTTCCAGATTAAAACCCAGGGACTCTCCTAGGTAGAGGTTTGGAGTCTTTTCCACTTTGGAAATTGGCAGGTATTGAAGTTTTGAGGCATTGATGGGAAACAAACAGCTTGCCAACAAATGGCCTAATCTAGGAGAACACTGGCTATTACTGAGGAAAGAACCGTTGAGAATCAGGTGTGCTGATTTCTTCTGTGCTCCTGGCTAAATAAATATCGATCTCCTACTTGTAGGGTCAATTCATGTGTAGCAATACAAACATTCCATTCTAGTGGAATGAGAAGTGTCTCTGTCTATGAATACTCATGATTGAAACGGTAAGGTTATTCTTGATTTCTGGACCACTATGGGGAATAACAATTAGTTAATTGGAAAGCTGATCATTAAGATGGTGTTGTGTACTCAGGCCTGTGCCTGGCATGCAGCAGACACTAACCGATGAGGAAGTGGGGGAGGACATTTAGTTAAAGAGACCCATGGGGCCCAAGGCCATGTTAGTCCTAGGAATTCAGAGGAAAATAAATCAAGGGGGGGGGCGGGGATCCAAGGTCATTTCAATGAGCCTGTTTGGAGGGAAGAGATAGAATTGGGTTTTATAGATAATGAGGGTATTAAATGACCTTCATGATAGAGACAAAGCATGAACCTTAGAAAATGCACAGAGAAAAAGAATCTGAATTAGGTAACCTGAATAAAATTTTCTTAAATTCAATTATTCATAGAAAGAATACGCACATCTTGTCGGGCACTCTGCTGACATGGATTAGTTCTACGTGATAATTGGGTGGGCTGGGGATGTAGCTTAGTTGGAGGAGGGTTTAGGTAGCATGCCAGAAGCTCTGGGTTTGATCCCTAGTGCCACATAACCTCCCCCACCCCGCCCCAGTATGGTGGTACAGGCCTATAATCTCAGCACTTGGGAAGATAAACTGAGGAGCCAAGAGTTAAAGGTCGTCTTTAGCCACATGGCAAGTTTGAGGCTAGCCTGAGCTATCTAGATGCTCCCTCAGAGAAAAAGAGTGGGAGAAGGTAGGGAGGGGAGATGGAGAGAGGAGAAGGGAAGGGGTGGGAGGGCGGGAGGGAAGTAGAGGAAGGGGGAGAGGGAGAGAGAAAGGGGGAGGGGGGAGGGGAGATTCACTTCCTCTTCTACTACTACTGCTTGAAAAACGCAGACAAAAGCTCTTTCCACAGTGGCCTCTGACAAAAAAATGAGTCCTGGTTTTTTAATGCCCGAGTTCCTCTGTTGTACTAAGGGCTGCACACAAAGAGATGTTCTGAGGCCAACCTATGGAGACACGTTCCAATTTAGGCCGTGGAATGAAAATTACAGGGCAGACACAGAGGCAAGTTTAAAATTAGGACAAACTTCTCTTTGGGCTTCTTAAGCCTCAAAGAGTTAGTAGATGAGGCAAAGGAAAATGAAAGACAAAAAAATATATCAGGAACAACTTGAAAAGCAAAATCCCCAACTTCTGCTTGGTTCCGTGGTCCCCCCGGGAATCGGAAGCTTTTGGAACACCCAGAAGAGGTAAAAACGGCTTTTTCTGTCCCTCTGTTCCTCCACAGGAGACCATGCTCAAGTACCACCAGTGAGGAGTACCTGGAGGTACAGAGTCAGGAAAATCAGGACAGGAAGTGAGTAAGACCTTATGTCCATCACTCGATGCAGGAGGATGAAGGTGGCTTGATTCGGTGTGGAGCCACAGTCATCAGTCACTCTCAAGGCCGAGGCAGACACACAGAGCTTTCTGCAGGAGCGCTGAAATCATAAATCTTGTCCCCAGTGAGTCTGGGTGTGCTGGTAACGAACAGGACTACTCCTCTAGACCACTGCCGCTAACAAGCAACCCCCATCCTCCCTACGGAGATGCTTCTTGGAAATGACATGAATGACCCAGGAAACCAAACTGTATTTTCTCTTTGGTTCTTCAGTCTCACCTGTCCCTCCAAACTTGGAAAGCATCACCTACATTCTCCTGCTCTTGAGACCACTCTGAAGTGGGTGCCATCTTTGTAAAGTGTCATAATGAAACCCATTATTTTTCACACGAATAAAGATGCTTAGAAATTAATAATCTCCTCCTCTCCCCAACTAAGAGTTGTAACTTCAAGGAAATCAATGATCCGAAAACTGAATTGTTTCTAGTAGTGTACCAAAGGAGGTCTGTCATCCGCCACAGTGTTTTCAGGAAGCTCAAAGGTATGCAGACACAAATCCCAACAGCCAATCATCGGTTAGACTATCTTGAAGTGACTAGTAGAGTCTGAGCGGGAAGGAGCCAATCACATGCCAGCTTCTTTTCGAAGCCCCACAATGGGTCTATTATAGGCTCCAGCCTTCTAAAATCAGTTGCAAAATAACTCCCTGAGGTGACCCGTCTCAGTATATCAGTTTCCAGATGCAATTCCTAAGAGCCAGGAATAAATAATAAAACAAAGGGGAATGCTTGCTTTCATGACTTCCCTACTGATGACCTGAAGGTTGGTTGCAGGAGTACCCATGTCTTCCGTCTGTAAACCAAAGCTTTTAGTGAATAAGGAAGGAATGGGTCTGAAAGTGTACGAACACTCTCCTCCTCATTCATCCCGGAAGTCAAGAAGTCAAGCGTTATCACCGGTAGTCTTTACTCACGGGAGCTGGGCGTGTTAAAGCTCCAACATTTTAGTCCAGCGTGTTAATAAGTGAACTCATTCTCTCAGGGCACCTCTTCAACAGGTGCCACCTTTCGGATCTATGATTCACTTTGTCAGAGTGATTTCAGCACGGCTTGGAGCACAACGAATTCCGCAACTCGATCCCATTGAAATATTTAGTACCCGCTGATATGTTCAAACAAATTCGCCAGATCTTGATTATGTTCTGGCAATTAAAGCTATTAAGTCAGTAGACAGACAGCGGGTTATTTCATTGCTGGTTGAAAAAGCCAGCGCTCTTTTCTCCCCCACTTTATGTGACAGAACTGTAATTAGCCTTAATCAAATACTATTTGTGCTTGGTGCGGTAACTTTGCTTCCTTAGCCAGGAAACACTGCCAATCTAGGAAAAGGAGAAATAGGACCCTGGTCAGAAAGCAAGAAAGATAGACAAGAGGTATCTGGGAACGTTTTGTTCTATCTTTGAGATGTTCCTGTAAATCTAAGGCTGTTGTACAATTTAAAAAAAAAATGAATTTTAAAAAAACACCCCAGGATGGGTGGTGTAGCTCAGTAGTAGAACATATGGCTTAGCATATGTAAGGCCCCAGGTTCTAGTTCGAAACAGTGTGTGTGTGTGTGTGTGTGTGTGAGATAGGGTCTTGTGTAGCCTAGGTTGGCCTAGAACTCACTATGTAGTTGAGGCTGAATTCTTGATCTTCCTGCTTCTGCCTCTCAAGTACCAGGATTACACGAGTGTGCTAACACATCAGCAAAATAAATACATGCATTTTTTTAAAGTTCTAAGTTATTTAATTAAAATATAAAAGAGGCAAGAAGAAAGGAAGGAGAAAGAAATCTTACTTAGTGTAGCTTCAACTTCAGAGCTAACCTGACAAAGGTAGTCTTAGAAAGCATTCAGAAAATGCGGTCGCTTCTGAGGTTCACTCTCTTGTCACATGAGGGACACTCAAGTGCTGCACAGTCCCCAGAGCAAATAAGTTTGTAAGGGATGGAGGGAAGGACAATGCCCCAAACAGAACTGACTCTTACACATGTATCCCAACTCCTAGTCTATTCCTCTGGGTAAGTTAAAGATCCCATTTACTTAAATATCTCCCGAAAGAGGAGTTGTCGACTAGAGAATGAGGCTGGTGAGCCAGGGAGTGGAGGGGATGAGGAGTGGGACTTTTAAAATCTATTTGATTCATATGTGAAAATCAACTGAGGATCTAGTGAAAGGATGTGCTCTTGTCTTAGGGTTTTACTGATGTGAACAGACACCATGACCAAGGCAACTCTTATACGACAACATTTAATTAGGGCTGGCTTACAGGTTCAGAGGTTCAGTCCATTATCATCAAGGTGGGAACATAACAGCATCCAGGCAGGCATGAGGAGGAGTTGAGAGCTCTACATCTTCATCTGAAGGCTGCTAGCAGAACACTGGCTTCCAGGCAGCTAAGATGAGGGTCTTAAAGCTCACACCTACAGTGACACACTAACAAGGTAACATCTCCTAATAGTGTCACTCCCTAGGCTGCGCATAGAAAAACATCCTGGATCTCATTTGTTACGTCTAGAGTGGCCTCCAGGCTTGTCTGTAGTGAATGCCTCATTGATACCAGAGTTGTACCATTCTGTCAGTACCCATGGGTGCCAGGACCAGTAATCAGGGAAGTGCCAACAGCCAGAAGCAGGCCCTTAATAGGTTGTCTACAGGTTGTCAGTGAGAATCTTGGGCAAGTCTGTCAACCAACAGATACACACCTGCATTTTCTTCAGCTAATAATTTCTGGTATCCAAACTTCAAAATGCAGTAGTAAAAAAAACCTTATGTTACAAGGCAGACTGTGAACTCAGGGAGTCCCAGAGATAGGAAAAACTCTCTTTTCTTGTCCAAAGTGCCCCGGTTACACTAGGGAGCAACCAGGGACAACTGAAAAGCGGTAGTATGACCTTTGTTTATTATTTTGTCTGTCTGTCACCTATTTTGTTCCACAGGTATAAAATCTCAAACAGTTTTGTACCTGTGGAACATTATCTATTAGAAGTAGGTTTTTGTTTTGTTTTTGTTGTTTGGTTTTTTTAAACCTCGCTAGAAAAAGGATCCCAGGGTTTTCCTCTGGTGTGTTTTAGCCTGGCTTTGTAAGCCACAGTGCCAGCTGAGGTTGTAAATATCAAACTGCAGGTGTGAGAAGGGTGGGAACAGCCTACAGAGACATTTATCTACATCTTTGAGTTGCATGTTGGGTATGGGGTGTGTCACGCTGTTTAAGCTTCCTGTGGTGACTGACAGTTTTTCCTAATTCTGTGATTATTGATGATCTCAAACACACCACGTGACCACGTGACCACGTGACCATGTGGCCATGTGACCATGACTCATCAGCACAGTTACAAACCAGAGAGTAACTCTGAGCCTGGCCTGTGAAGCTTCCATTTCCTGTTTTGAGACTGGTTGATGACAGGGAGTGTATCAGCTGGGATTTTCATAAGCACCCATTCATTACCTCAGCCTGGAAAGATGGTGGACAGACAAGAATGGGCAAGATTGTGAGATTAAGGAAGATTCTTACTATCCTCTTAGGACATGACTGTGGAACTGTAAGAAGATGGAGGAGGATCCTGTAATATGGCTGGTACTCAGCTGACAAGAATGAATCACTTCACTCTATCCAAAGGCAAAGTCAGGTCATTCTTGACTTTGGACACCAGGAAAGAACAATCCTTACAACTCACTGACAGAACTGTGGTCACTGTCTCAAATACCACATAGTTATTCTCCTTATCCCAGTTTTTAAGTCTTGGAACCCAATTATAAGTGATAAGCAATGTGGGTTTTTTTCTACTTTTTTCCCCCCTACTTCCTAATGAACGCAACACACTTAGGCTTTGAAAACGCAGCAAGCCCTGGCCTGCGGCTGTTGTCAGTTTGATGGTAGAAGTTCCTCCTCCAGTTTATTTCTAGTACAAATCTGGTCTTACTGAACACAGAATGGGAAAGAAAGGTATATGGTGACAAACTGAACAGGTTTGTGCAAGTACCCACAAGGAAGGAAGAAACATTAGTTTTTCTTTGTGTGTGTGTGTGGGGGGGGGTCAGAGGTCAATCTCACTTTAGACACCATCCCTGTTTTTCTGAGACAGGGTCTCTCACTAACCTAGGGCTGCTCAATGAGGTTAGACTGCCATGCCAGTGAGCCCCAGGGTTGGTTCCCTTGGTCTCTACCTCCCCAGTACTGGGATAAGTTTTCCAGTCTTTTATGTGGTTCCTGGGGCTTAACTCTGGCTCCCATGCTTGTGTGGCAAGCTCATACCCAACTGGGCCCTCTCCACAGCACCGCCATTGCTGTTTCAATAGTTAAACATCATAACCACTTAGGAGGGGGTAAAAGTGTTTTAGGTTCAAGATGGCATACCTCTTTTTAAATGTTTTCATTTTGTTGATGAAAAGGAGATGCCTACAAGCCGTCCTGTTTTTACAAACCCCAAGTAACTCATCTTAAATGATAATCTTGGTGTATAACCAGCACAAAATCTTATAAAGTAAGCCATTTGAATCGTAATGAGATAAACACACTGAAAAATTCTCTGCATGAACTTGAGTGTTGAACTCTCTACCTTGGTGTTTTGCTCATCACAGCTTGTCCTCATGTGAACCATAAGGCACGAGTCAGTCAGTCCCCGTGGCCTCCTGAATCCACAGAGAATGCTAAGAACAACACCACGTTATTTACTGTTCCCGACAGCTGCTTCTGATGGTGTCTCAGTGCCTTTATGCATTACCTGTATCTCCGTTGATTTGTTTCAAATAGAAAAAGTGATTTGGGGACATAGGGGCTGGATCAGGTAGTAAGGCATTTGAGGTGGGAGCATGGGAGATCTGAGTTCAAGACCCAGCAATTTCATAAAATCAATCATAGTGTCTCACACTTGTAATTCCAATGCTGATGAGAAGGAGTCCAGGGGCTTGCTGGAGAGCCAGCCTGGGCAGATGATATGGGATTCCATTTCAAAAGAAGAGGGGCCAGCTTCTGCAGATGCAGACCCAAGGTTGCCCATTGGCATGCACATGCGCGCGCGCGCGCACACACACACACACACACACACACACACACACACACACACCACACACCACACACACACCACACACACACATACCACACACACAAACACCACACACACACACCACATACCACACCACACACCACACCACACACACACACACACACACACAGTGATTTCATATAAAAAGAACACTTGAATGGGAATCTATGGAAGGTTATAAGATTGTTACATTTTTCTTTATCTATTGAATATACTCTAACCTCTCACCCCTTCACTGCATCTTTACTCTGACTTTGTTTCTCTTATTTTTTTTTTCTACCTGCTTATTAACAGTGAAGATTTTTTTTTTTCAAGACAGGGTTTTTTTGTGTTGCCCTGGTTGTCCCGAGAACTCGCTCTGTAGACCAGGCTGGCCTCAAACTTACAGAGACCCGCCTGCATCTGCCTCCTGAGTGCTGGGATTAAAGGCTTTTGCCACCTCTGCCAGGCATAGTGAGGGGATTTGAAGAGTCCAGACACTAAAGAACCAGAGCTCATAGGCTGTGGGAGGACCAACTGATGTATTTAACTTGAAGAGAAACATCTGCATCATGACTGCACCCATGTGTCATGCCTATATTCTGTCTCTCTCCCACAGGCCAAAGTCACACAAACAGAAAGCCCCGCCACTCACCTGGCACCTCCAACACTAATGACTTGGTTAACATGCAAAACTAATGCTTGAACCAAAACAGAATAACAACACTCCCCCACACTACAGCTTCACATCAGTCCCTCTGCTTGCTCTTGGTGGCTTGGTGTTTTGACCTTTACAACCTTACATGGTGTGGTGTACCTATAAATTCTTCGCAGGTAAGTCTGTCTTTTAAAGTTGTCCTAAGTTTCGAGTGTGTCACCTTCCTGGTGAACAGGTGAGAAACTGAGACATGGAAGATGCAGCAATCCCCCGCCCCCCGCCTTTCCCGAGGTGTTACGGGTACTTGAGGATGATGGTGTGAGTCACCCACAGAAGCAGAACAGGCAGAATACATGTGCCCTCCCCCCCGCCTTTGCCTTGCCTAGGGTGCATGTGAATTCACCAGCTTCATTCGGGTTATTTACCAGGATGCTGACAGCTCAGGTGGATGAATCTTCTAGACACAGAAAAGGTGTTCATCATTGCCAGTGTTTTTACCAATGTCCAATGCTGCTGTCCAATCTCCACCTCAACCCCACAGCCCAGCTGGGTTTAGTCTCTTTTTTTAACTTTTATTTATTCACTATTTGTTTGTTTGTTTGCTTTGTTTACTCTGTGTGTATGTGTGTGTGCCGGCTCAGTAAGCACTTTATCCATTGAGCCATTTCCCCAACCATGTTTGTTTTTACTTTGTAATAAATTAAAAGGGGCAGCATTAATTTAAAATATAGCATTAAATTAAAACATAGGTAGTTCTGGGTTTAGTTTTGTTTCTTCTTTTTTTTTTCCTGCAATAATTTTACTTCAAGTCAAAGTCTTTTGTTTTTCAGCCTTTAAAAAGCGAAATACACAAGAAGGAATAAATTATTTCTAATACTGGATCTCCTGGAATGGTCACAATAAGACCCCAGGTTCAGCCTGGCTGCCTTTACCGCCTTTAGTCCCAAAACTCAAGAGGCAGCAGCAGCTGAGTTTGAACAAGTTCAAGGACAGTCAGGACTACACAGAGAAACTTAAAATTGAGTTCCCAGGAGTCCTGGACATAAGTTGAAGCCACATTCAGAGATTTAAAATGAGTCACTGATAATACTAGTAATCTATTTTGACCATAGCTATAGCTACGAACATAACCATGAGTGGACACACACAGATGCATCCCAATAAACTAATGGGACTACAGAACATTTAAAACAATCGCAAATAAATTTAATAAACTTAAGCTCAAAATAACAGCAAAAAGACTAATATTATCAGATGGAACAAACAATAACAGCTGCACATTAATCACAGGAAGGAAGGCTCTTCCCGATATTGTGGATTCTTCAACACTGTGTAAAAAGAGGGAGAAGGTGACAGCTGCAGGTATAACACCTGCCATCTATGGTCTGTCGCCTTCTGCTCTTTCCAGGTTGCCTGTCTTATGGGTGATACTTGGGAAACAGGAGAGGAAGGAGGGCTTGAGAATCATGACAGCATCAAAATACAACGTGAGCTGGGTTCGGTGTGAGCCTGTCACCCAAGTCTCCTCGGAATGCAGAAGCAAGTGGGCCAAGGCCAAGGCCTGCCTGCATTCCACAGTGAGCTTAAAGCCAAACTGAACAATGTGGTGAGAACCTGTCTTATGCTAAAAAGTGAAAACAAAAGGTAGCTCACAGGTAGTGTGCAAGGCCCTAGCTCCAGTCTCCAGTACTGGAAATCCTGCTATGGAAATAAAAATAGAACCTTGCTCTATGTCACTGAAATCGAAGATATGTAAAACAAAACCCAAAGCCCTCGCGTGTACTGCCTGTGTGAACTTGTGTAAATATGAGCAGATGTGTGCCAAGTTGCACACATAGAAGTCTGAGGACAACGTTGGAGTTAGTCCTGACATTCTATGTCTGTCTATGTAGCTCTCTTATTGTTTGCTGCAGCATACCTCAGGTTAGCCGGCCATAACTGCCATGATTCACCTGCCTCTGCTCCCCGTCTCTCCTTGGAATGCTGGAATTGCAGATGCATGCCATTACATATAGCTTTTTGTGGATTCTTGGTATCTAAACTCAGGCCGCCATAATAATGCAGCTCTTCAGCCATGAACCATCTTTCCCCTGCCCTTGGAGGCATGCATCCCACAAAATAATGGCAAAAGTCAGATCGGCTTTCTTTTTAAGATACACATGTAATTTGTTCATGCAGGCATTTTTCTCAAAGGAGTTCTGCGATCCTGAGGGCTATGAGCTATATCAGGCAATGAGACACACAGCATCTCCTACCAGACCCAAAGAGTTCCTGAGGACTTTTTAACAGGGAAAGTGGTTAACGAAGCATAGATGCAAGCCAATTACGAAATCACGGAATCTACAGGATTGGCTTCTGGCTGGCACCAGGTTAAAGCTGATCATTCCATCCACCTGAGGGACAGGAAATGAGACTTGCTCTTCATCCTCCCCTGGCTACTTTCAGTCCTTACTTCTGCTCTTTTGACCATACTTGTATTGAGGTTCAACCCCTTTCCCAACAGAAACACAGCAGCATCACATGGGTTTTGAGTCACCGTTGGGTATTCATCCTTAGAAACCCATGGAGCTGAGGTTGGGAAGATGGCTGAATGGAAGTGCTTGCTGTACAGGTCTGAACCTGAATCTCCAGAGCTCATATAAAGTTGGGCACCCTAGCTTATATCCATAGTCCCAGTGTTCCTGTGGAGAGATGGGAGATGGGAACAGGAGAACCCACAGAAACTCACTGCAAACAATGAAGACGAAAGCCTGTCTCAAACAAGGTGGCAGGCAAGGGCCTAGACCCAAGGTTGTCCTCTGACCTCCACAATGTGTATACACAACACTGTATACACTCACACTCCTGACCCCCCCAAAACTCCATCCCTACACATAGACATCCAATCCTGGTCAACAGAACTGTAGACCAAACCTGAACTCCAGCTGCTTTATCTCAGCGCCCAGTTTTGTCCTTGAGGCAAGGAGGCACTGAATCTCCTTGGCGAGACTATTTCAAGAACTGTAAACTGAGCTTTAGAGCAGCATGCAGCAAGAGCAGCAGAGCCTGAGACTTTGGGCCTGGTCCAAGTGAGTGTAGCTGAATTGGACAGAAAACAAGAGCAAAACACGGCCTGGAGGCATATGCCTGTTATCCCAGGTACTTGGGAGGAAGAGGGAAGAGGACGTCGAAGTTCAAGGTCTGCTTGAGCTACAGCATGACTTGAGTTCAAGGTCAGCCTGGATAAGAGCTGAGAGAAAAGGCTGAGGACAGCGTTCAGTGGTAGAGTGCTTGCCTGGCACGCACGAGGCCCTAGTTTTGATCCTGAGAACACAGAGAGGAAGATTGTGAAGAGGTCAAGTAACAGGTGGGGTGGGAAAGGGGAGAGAACAAGCCAGAAAGAGAACGAAGGATAAAGCAGCTGGCTGCTCACAGAGAGGGTGAGGAGGCCCAAGTTACAGAGTGAGGCAAGTGTGCAGGCCAATGGGAAATCTCCTGTGATGTCCCAAAGGTTGGCAGCTCAGACCATGATAAACAAGAGCCCTGAATATATCAGAAGATGCAGAAGATGTTCTGTGAGTGTAGAGGGAGGAAAATTCACATTCTTCTCTCACTTCCAGACCTTCCAGAACCTGCCAGAAAATGCTAGGCCCATCAGTGTGTGTGTGTGTGTGTGTGTTGTGTGAGAGAGAGAGAGAGAGAGAGAGAGAGAGAGAGAGAGAGAGAGGAGAGAGAGAAGAGAGAGGAGCTAGATACTGAAGCCTAAGCCAGTCCCCCTTCTCTTTACTCCCAACTCCCTTTTGTTTCCCTGACATGCTCACATCCGAACACTATACTTGAAAAAAAAGAAAGGAACACACACAATCTTCTTTCAGCGTCTTTTGTCAGGGGTCTTTATAAGCACTCGGAATCCCACATTTCATAATTTATAACAAACTTTTTATCTGGGCATTAAAACGCAGGCCCCTGAAAAGCTGTCTAACAATGGCAACTTCTGACAACGGTAACATATTTATGTAAAAGAATCTGCAATACAGATTTTTATGTTAATACTCCTTAATCTTTGCTTCTTACATTTCAACCTAACCTCCCTCAAAGGAAATGGCTTCCAGAATCCCCTTCAAATATTCGTATGGTCTATTGTAGACACTATAGAAGGCGCACTCCACATAAACACCCTCCTCAGCCTTCAGCCCGCCTAATGTTGGGAGTCATGACAACACCAGCCATTTTGCACCTCTGGCTCACAAAGATGTATTCCAAGCTAAACAAGTGCTGGAGGGGTGTGTGCTGGGAAGTGGACTGGTATCTGATCTTGAAGAAAATAGGAGGAATCAACTTTACAAACCTGCTATCATCATCAGACCAGGACAACACTCAACAGTGTTTGAGGCACATTTTTTTGTGGTGGTTTGAATATGATTGGCCAAGAAGCAGCACTATTAGGAGATACGGCCTTGTTGGAGTAGGTGTGGTCTTGTTGATTTCCAAGTGTGTCGCTGTTGGGGTGGGCAATGATCGCTTCCTCCTAGCTGCCTGGCGATGCCAGTCTTCTCCTGGACGCCTCTGGATCAAGATGTAGAACTTAGGCTCCTCCAGCCCCACATCTGCCTGGATGCTGCAATGTTTCCTGCCATCATAATGGACTAAACCTCTGAAACTTAAAGCAGCCCTAATTCTTTTATAATAAGAGTTACCTTGGTCATGGTGTCACTTCACAGCAATGGAAACCTTAAAACATACTTTTATTTATTCTGTGTGTGCATATGGGGAGCATGCCACAGTGCCCATGTGGAAATTCAAGGAGAACTTGTAGGAGTCAATCTTCTCCTGCTACCATGTGGGACCCAGGGATTGAACTGAGGTCCTCAGATTAGAAACATTTTTACTCTCTGAGCCATCTTATAGGCCCAAGGTTTGTTGTTGTTGTTGTGTTGTGTTTATTATTATTTGAGTGGATGATGAATGAAGAGAAATAAGAGTTTGCCTGCAAATAAATAAGGGCATCTACAAACATTAACCATAATGGTAGCAGATGACACCTGTTATCAGAGAAACTTCAAATAGATATTGTGAAATGTATAGAATGCATAATTAAATTGAACTGGGAGAATCCAAGCAGGCTTCATGGAAGAGAGAGTATTTAAGACAGGCTTTGAATGAAATGAGTTGGATTTTAGCAGAGGGAGAAGAAAGTAGGCAAAAAAGAACTGTCTGCATAGTTAGAAGGCAGGAGAGTAGAGGGATGTGGAGAGCATCTGGGGAGAGATGTTGTATGATTGATGGGAGAAACGTAGTGGCGTGGACTCTGGGACTACTGTGCAGTCAGTAAAGAGCCACTCCAGGCTTCTGACTAACATGGACCAGAGCAGCAGGACAGCTGAGAGGATGCTCAGGAAGCTTAGGTGGCAGGTGACGGGTCACTTAAAATCAGAAATTTCACAAGATTTTCTTTCTCCAAATGAGAAGACTATGGTCTATGAGGAATCTCTGAGCCTGGCTAACTTGAGGCAGAGCTGGGCCTGTTTCCAGGTTCCACATGCCTCTGATACTATCTTCTTCATTACAGAAAATTCTACTGAACTTCCAGGTCTCCTTTCTATTACAAGTACCTTATAACCTGGGCCTGGGCCTTTGTAACTACATTTCCAGTGGTCCAGATATAGCTTGGCTATTCCAACCCCTTTAAGTTTCCAGATGTAGACATGAAATTTCCCCAGATCATAGATGAGCAAACACAAAGTCTAAGCTGTAGGTTTATTATTATTGTTAATCAGACACTTATTATCATTGTTAATCAGAGTCTGTCTGACTTGGGCTATGTAAGCACTGTTACATAATCTCTATATTTTAGGGAGCTTGGATGGAATTGGTTTCCCAATATTTTCATAAATCAATGTTCCTTTAGAGTTTTCAAAGAAGCAATCCTCTCAGTCTGGGTGCCTTCTAAGCATTCTCCTCTCAGAACTGACACTTCCCACAGAGCTGTGGCTAGGAATCCGCACCAGTTCCCTGGGCCTCTCTCCAGCAGCCACTGCCCTGAGGACTGAAACTGAATGACCAGTGCTCTAAGATGCTCCTCATCTTAACCCAGCAGATGCCAAGACCAGTGCAACAGCCTTTCTGCTTGTAGATGTGCAGGGAGCATTGTGTTTGATGCTGTTGCTAAGGAAACGAATACAACAAAAACACCGAGTGAAACTCCAGAATTTTATGAATCTCCTAAATTCAAAAATAACAAGGCTACAAGGCAAAATTGGTGGCTCCTGTCCAAAATTCCAGCACTCAGAGACTGAGGCAGGAGGATCACTGTGAGTTAAAGGACACATTGGCTAGAGTGAAATCCTGCCTAGCCTTGCCTCTACAAAATAGTGCAGGGATACATAATTTGTCACATATTTCACGATCATATGGGTGTGCATGAGAGGCTGGATGGCTTCTGAATTAGAGAGAGGTTTCCCCCTTGAAAGCATTGGGTAAGGGTTTTTTTTCCCTCCTCATTTCTACATGACAAATTCATTCATAGTCTAAACTCAGCCTCTACCTTTAATCTGCTCATGTTTTCTTCTGCTGTTGTCAAGAAAATACTTCCCCTACTGGCTTAGCTTTCTTCCTGTTCTTGTTCTCTCTCCACGATTAGAAATCAGCTGGTTTTGTGGAAGTCATTCCTCATGAAGATGCCATGTATTTATCAACCCATGAAAATGACCTCACTCTGACTTGGAATGGGTACTAGAACAATCCTTTGGGATGGGTGATTGTCAGTGGGGTTGGCTCATTCACTTGGTAACCCATGGTAGCTGGTAAATTTAAAATACAAACTTCTCCATTGAAAAAGCTGCAAATGTCTTTGATCCCAGACATTTGTGGTTTTGTTTATCAGGTTTTGCATGTTATTGACTCCACATGTATGAACATGAATGCAGAGGCCAGCAGTCAACCTCAAATGTTGTTCCCACCTGCCTTGTTTTTTGAGAATTTTCACTGGCTTAGAACTTACCAAGCAGTTAGGATGCCTGGCCAGTGATCAGTCTGTCTGTCCCTCTTTCCCTAGTCCCAGAATAACAAGTATATATCACCATGCCTGGCTGTGGGGAAGGTGTTCTTAAACTTTTTATTATATTTTATCTATTTATTCATTTATTGGGTGTTGTAGGAGTCAGTTTTCTCCATGTGCCATGTGGGTTCCAGGGATCTAACTCAAGTCACCAGTTTGGTGGAAGGTTGTCCTTCACCCAGTGAGCCACCTCAGCAGCCTGTTTTGAGTGTGTTCAAATACACAAACTGCTACATCTGCAAGCACCAGGGATCCATCAGGGAACCAAGAAACATCCTTCCCTTGAAGCCACATGGAGAACACACTAAGGTTTATGACAAAACGATGCCCAGCCCATTGCTCAAAAGGATTGTGAGCTAGCTCAGCACAAAATGGCTGTCAGAACAAGTGTACAGACTTTCTTCCCGAGGAAGCAGTTTCTAGCAGTTCACAGCTGTGATCTGCTTCTGCTGTAGGTCAGTTCACCAAGCCCCATGATCGCTGAATTTGACTCATGCTTTTTTTTTCTATGAAAGTCACTGAAAGTGGCCTCTAAATTAACAGTGAACAATTCGAGAACTGGGGAAGATCGAAAGTGTTCTATCTCATAATTTTGGTGGTTATTACACAAACGTATGCATTTATCTGAACTCCATTAGTAGAATTTTTACATTGAAAATTAGTGAGTTTTGTTTTAGGTCAATAATATCTAAGTGAAAAGTTAAAATAGCAAGTCTGAAGAAAATTTCCAAAGCCATATTATACCTTAAGTATGAAAATAAACATGCAAAGCTTTTTAACACTTCTCAAAGGGGAGTTTAGGGTTTAGACACAGTCATGCCACAAAACGGGAGAGATTTCCTAGGATCCATAGCCCAGATATAAGATATTTTATTTTATATTTCAGATAAACACACTATCTGGATTATCTTTTAGTCAGTCTGTGTCTGATGAGTTCATGGAGCCTTGTCTGTTTCCATCTGGATTTGTAACCACTAGTTTTCATCTGTCATATGACTAATCGGAGTAAGAGTCTAGTGTGTACCATAAGTCAAGTTACTTGGTTCATTTGGGTATTTTGCCCTTCTTAGAAGTGTTGTAATCACACCACAGTCAGCTAAGTGAGCTGGCTTAGTCATCAGGCCAGACCCTGGGCTGCTCACACTGGACACACTGGAGTGTATGTGTTCCCAAGCAAGCAGGATTCCTCCAACGAGTCATTTCAAACCTCAGGAGCTTTACTCTGGCCGCAGAACACGCATAGCCAAGGCAAATGGAATTCACTTTCCATACTCCTGTCTGTGGCTTTGGTCATTACAGAGCCAAGCTCAAAACAGTGCTCAGTTTATTGGCAAAGATTAAAACACTGGAAAATGTATCATTGATTTGTCTGGTTGGATCTTTAGATCTGTAAAGGTTTGGGGCAATAAGTTCATGTCTTGGACCAGAGACTTTTGGAAGTCTCTATTTTGTTGAACGAGTATTTCTGGGACAGAGTGTCATTCTTAGTTAGAGCCGTGTTGCTGGGTCAGAGCTTACAAGGACACGTTAATTGGAGCTCCAGAGATGGTGGGGTGTGGCCAGCAACATCTGTGAACGTCCCAAGTTCGTGCCTGGAGTAAAAACTACTAATTTTCCAAAGAAACAACCCAGAGAAGGTGACTCCTGCCATGAGAGCCATTTGCTTGTGGCAAAAAAATGGAAGGGGGATGTCATTTGTTTTCAATTCAACTGCTTTGGTAAATCCTACTGAAGCAACAGCAACCATAGATGAAGACGTAGGGACAGAGTTATCATTCTATCGCTTTTTATTGAGGGTGTCTAGAAAAGCACTATTCTTCATTCTTTTTCCTAATCACAGTTACAAGCAGAGTCCTCAAACATACGGCCAATTCACATATAAGTATTTTACATGGCTTTCTGCATCTAGAATACATGTGAGTTCAAGGTGTAGTTGATGTATTAAAGGTATACATGTTCTTTTGAAAATGAACTAGCCAGCCAGGCATTGTGGTGAATACCTTTAATCCCAGCACTTGGGAGACAGAGACAGGCTGATCTCTGAGTTTGAGGCCAGCCTGATCTACATAGTAAATTATAAGACTGTTACATAGAGAGACCCTCTCTCAATAAACCAAAATAAAAACAAAACAAACAAACAAAAATGAAAAAAGAAAAGAAAATCCACCAACTAAAAATTCAGTTTACTTTTACATTTAGTTGAACTAAATAACTATCTGTTACTTACAGACTGTGCTAACTACAATCACAGGGGATTCTGAAGAATATAAGGCATAGCTTCATCTCTTTATGGCCTTCTAATTTCATTGAGAAAAATTACCTACACATTAAAGTAGCTGAGCAATGTCCTAGACTTGACTCAGTTTTCCCACTTGTAAAATGAAGGAGTCAAAATAGATGATTCGTGAATCCTCCCAAGTCCGTACAGCTTTTTAAAACAGTGTGCATGCATGCATTAGTGCACGCATACATGCATTTTCATAGGCATTCACTTACCATGCCCCATGTGTGGCCATAAAACAACACTGGATATCAATCTTTCACATTTGCCTTGTTTGTGACAGTCTCTTGTTCACCACCAGGTCAGTTGGCGTGTAAGCTTTGGGGAATTGTCTCTACCTACCCCTACCATCACTTTCCTCATCCTGTTGGTGAAAGAATACTGGGATTATAGACATGCACTACTGTATCTGCCTTCAATTGATTTCTGGGAATTGGAACTCGGATCCTCATATTGTATGCCAAGTTAAGCACAGATCCATCTCCTCGGTCCCTACAAAGCTTTTAACTGATATGTCCTGCTTAGGAAGACTGTTACAGTGTAACAACAGTCTAACTCAAATGTATCATATAAATAATCAATGAAATCAGAAGGCCAAACTGAGAGAAATTGCCACAGGGTGTGGCAAAGGAGTCTTGGAAAAGCAGAAACCTCAACTTGGCTTTTTGGGTGGAACTGGCAGGGGGGGGGGGGAATAGGAGGGGCCATTCCTCCCTGGGAATGCAGAGGACTTGCACAGCAAGATCAAGATGGTTCTTGAGCAGGACCAGCTAAGTCAAGTTTGTAATCACCCCTGTGGCTGAAAGGGTTACATGTGGTCAAGTGGTGGCTTTAAGTGGGGAAAGCCACTGATGACAGTTCTTTTAACCTGTAAGTCCGATCACCCCATTCTCTCTCAGGCTGTGCAGCTGTATCTCACCTCTCTCAGACAAAGCCAATGGCCTTGCCAGTACTACAAGGCTTTAGATCACGGACTCCTCCTGTCCCAAATGCTCCTCTCCCGTACTATCTCCTGAGACCCAGCCTCAAACACCAAGCAGGGTTAACACATTTGTGCCTGCTTTGCTGGATCTCTGTGTTCGGCTACCCCTTCCTATATTTGCTCAGAGGTCATTTCCTTGCAGTACTAGAGGTAGAATCCAGTCTCATCTGTTATAGGCATGTGTTTCTACCAGTGAGCCATAACCATATTTAAAACTTCAGCCTATACTTTAGACAGACAGACAGATAGACAGACAGGCCACACACACACACACCACACACACACACACACACACACACCTCTACACCCCTGTCTCATCGTACTTTATTTTTATTTATCATCTACCATATTCCACCATACTACATACTCTATTTGTTTCATAAATGTCTATCTCCAGCCTTCAAGTGGAATGAGTCCTCTTAGAAAACAATGCAAGGCAGCCTAGCAGTCAAGTCTGGGCACGTAATAAAGATAGCTAATAAACAAGAAGTTGTTGGAGGGAGAGATTCCCTGTATAGAATAGCATCTGGCACAGAATAGGAAACAGGATTCCCACATCCGGCGAACCACATGGATATTATCTATAGAGACAGGTCTGAGGTTGAGGACACAGGCTGAACTATATGAGGATAAATACAGAGAGAACAAGTTCATGAAAGCTTTCACTGAAAAAGGTATCGGAGAGAGGATAAGTCTAGCTCTGGGTAGCCATGTGACCATCCGCAAGCAGAAGGGTGGCACTAACTCAGCATCCAGGTCTGGACTAAAGAAAGGGGTTGGCCATGGGAGTTAAAAGCATGTTCAAGGGTTAAAAATAAATGAAAAAAAAATGCTGAAAAGTGTACAGTTTTATAAACAAGCGTCAGTCTATGCAACATCAGTTGGGTTTGGGATACATCTGATTTCTGTTTTCTTCCTGCTAGCATTTCTGCAAATGGTAGCAAAGAACGCTAGCTATAACCAGGCAGTGAGAAAGCACTTCGCTTCCCTTAAAGCAGCTCAGCATTCAGGGTAAGTGGCCTGGGTTATCTAGTGTGCTCTGCTGCTGTCCATCAACGGCAGGAGCCGGGAGGAAAGTCCAGGAGCATTTGGTCCTGCTTTCCTGATTTTCCTCACTTCCTTTTTCTTATCATGTTTCCCTTGCAAAACACAATCAACAGGACCACTAACCACTGTAAAGCTGGCATTTGGTATAACATCACAGTAGGAATGAGAGGGGAAGAGGTGTGTGACAGCCTTTGCGAGTCCATACAGAATCTTTTTCTACTGGTGTGAAGGTAGAAAGAACCCAGGGCCTGGATCCTGGAAAAGTGCTTTACCAGTGAATCATGCTTCCAGCAAAAACAGAAGACTATGTCTGAGGGTGACTTCTTTAAAAAACTATTTTTTATTTAAAATTCGTATTAATTCTTTAAGGTTTCCACACAGGTATCGTATATATTTCAATCCCTCTCTCTGCCTAACTTTGATCATACTCTCATCTGAACTCCTGGATCCACTCCCGCACTCCAACCTTCCTCAACTTTGAGTCTAATTTGTGCTGTTCAAATTACCCAAGGCTGTGGGACCATTTACTGGAGCCTGGTTCGTGTGCCAGGGGACACACACACACACACACACACACCTCACGGGTGATTTATTATGAACAAGTTTCTTAGGAAATGATGAAAATATGGTATGTTAACTCCTAAGTCACCCAGCATCACTTGGAGCCACATGTGATATCCTCGAGGACGGATGGATATTCTCCTCTCAACTATTTACAGAAATCAGAAGTGCATTGAATGGGGGGGCGCATGATGCAAGCTTTGAAAGATAGCCCTGTGCGTACTTCCATTTTATTATAATTTCTTTTAAAAGTTTTCCAAGAACCATTTGCTTAATTAATTTTGTTTCTATCTCCTTTCCCCCCTGCCATTTAAGAGGAGTCCTTTGACCCACAGGGCTCATTTGGTGATAGCTGGGAAAACTGTTGAGGAAATGAAGGAGTCTTGCTCTTACTTAATAGACACAGGTCACATGTTATGGTCTGAAAGCTGTATTTCCCTGCTCAGTGTCGTTGAGGTCTAACAGTGGGAGCTGATTGGCTTAGGAGGGTGGAGTCTCATGAATGGGATTAATGCCTGTAATGGTTTGAATATGGTTGGCCCAGCGAGTGGCAGTATTTGGAGGTGTGGCCTTGTTGGAGTAGGTGTGTTACTGTGAGCATGGGCTTTAAGACCCTCATCCTAGCTGCCTGGAAGCCAGTCTTCCACTAGCAGCCTTCAGATGAAGACGTAGAACTCTCAGTTCATCCTGTACCATGCCTGCCTGGATGCTGCCATGTTCCTACCTTGATGATAATAGACTGAACCTCTGAATCTGTAAGCCAGCCCCAATTAAATATTATCCTTATAAGAGTTGCCTTGGTCTTGGTGTCTCTTCCCAGCAGTAAAATCCTAACCTTCTAGATAGCCCAGAGAGCGGCCTGCTCCACTTCATTCTAAACCATTGTTACTGACATCCCTTCGGCATGGAAGCAGAGACTCACTGGACACTGGATTCTGGCCTTGATCTTCAACTTTGACCTCTGGTATTGTAAGAAATAAATTCCTGGCATTTAAAAAGCTACCCGGTTATGATATTTCATTATAACCACCCCAGAGAACAACACTAGGTGCAACTGAACACTCTGTGATACAAAGAACAGCTCCTGCTACATAGAGGTCTTTAATTTAACACATCAGTAATGCCGAAAGGGAGAAACTCTGGCCTAAATCACCCGACAGCAAGGCCCAGATTATGATAAAGTGATAACCTTTTAGTTTAAGTGTCCTTCACGAAAGATTACACTAGTTAAGAACATTTAGATCAGATCTTCAGATGAGCCCAAGAGGGTGTTTCTGACTCTTTTCTGTTCCTACAGAAATTTGGAGAAACTTAGCCATGGAATCAGGAAACAGAAAAGCTGAGAAGGGGTAGGGATTGTAGCCAGAAGCCATCTCACCTTACAGCTGGCTGGGGAGTCAATCACCCACTGGGCTCCACAGTTGCCCAGTTATAAATCTGGGACCTGAATTCACCTCAACCTCAGTCTGTGTTCCTTTTACTTGAATATTTGGGGAGACGTGAAGACTGGCACCCAGGGACTCACAACCAAGTTCCCTTCTGATGTCTGCTGCAGAGAGAGCTTTGGCAGGGGCTGATGCATGTCCATGCAGCTCAGGAGAAGTTTCAGTACCAGCTCTGCCTGCCCTTCACAGGCCCAGATACTGCCAGCAGAGGCCTCTCAAGAAGGCCTATTAGAGGGTGTGTGAATAGCCTTAAGGGTACCAAGTGGCTTTTAAGTACCATTTCCCTCTGAATGGAAAGTCCCAGAAGAGAGTCGATGTGGAAATAAAATACTTTAAAACTCAGCAAATGGTCCAGAATGGCCACTCTGCTCTTTCTCCTAGACACAGGGCAGTTGCTCCTTACCACGCCCAAGACATGCTTCCTGTTACACCTGAACACACGAGAACAACAGAACAAAAATGGCACACCACTCTGGCCTGTTGTCATCTTCTTTCTCCAGGACACGTGGATGGAAATCACCATCCTGGTGATTTCCTTTGGGGTCCTATGTCTGGTGGCCGCAGAAACCTTGCTCATCCACATTGACCCTCCCCTCTCCAGCTCTATGAAAACCCAATGAGATGCAGACATACAAGTCACTTCTCACTTCTAGATGTCACAGGAACAAGGGCACATCCCTTCACTTCTAAAAGTAGGACTAGCCACTTATTCAAAACTAACAGCAATTAAAGAGACACATCTCCCTTCCCATGTGACATTAGTAAATTTTATTATTGGTTACCATATACTGGGCATCTTGCATGTGATTAGCTGGGCATGGTGCGTTCTCTCTGCATTACCCATAAAGCTTCCCACAGTTCTTCAAGGAGGGTAATCTCATTCCCATTTTAAAGGCAAAGAACTATGGAATGGAATGACTTATGATTACAGGCCTGTAAATAAAAACAGAAAACATTCTTGCCTTATTAGTTTTTTCAACATGTCAGGATGGGGATAGAAATAATGAGGTGCAAGGATGGGGCACATGTGTGTGTGTGTGTGCATGCCCACATGTGTGCCCTTGCATGTGTGCACAACAGGGGAGACCAGAGATGTCAGGTATCTTTTCTATTGTCCTCCACCTTAAGACAGGGTCTGTCACCAACCCCAGAGCTTGTTGTTTTTCAGCTAGACCACTGACCAGCCAAGCTCCAGTAGTTGCACTCCTTGAGGCTGGGGTTGCAGGTGTGCACGGTCTCTCATCTCAAACAAGCATGTGACTACTTAGGGTGGGAGAACCCAGCTCAGCCCCTGGATGACAGAGTGAATGTCAACTGTACAACTTATAATCACCTGGGAAGAGAGAGAGGTGGGTTTTTTTTTTTCGTGTGTGTGTATGTGTGTGTGTTTAGCTTGCATATATGTATGTAAACCATATGTATGACTCGTGCCTGTGGAATTCAGAAGAAGGTGTTGAATTTCCTGGCACTGGAGTTATAGATGGGTACTGGGACCAAACATGGATGCTGAATCATTTCTCCATCTGCAAGGGAAGAGAGTTTTAATTGAGTAGTTGTCTCTATCCAGTGGGCATGTGTATATATCTGGTAGGAGGACTGTCTCAATTGTTAATTGATGTTGGAAGACCCATCCCACTTGGGTGGCATCATTCCTGGGCAGAGGGTCCAGAACTATAGAGAAGAGGAGAAATATGGCTAGGAAGCAGATGGGTGCATTCATTTTCTACTCTGTCCTTAGTGGTGGATGGAATGTCACCAGCCTTGCCTTCCCTGAGATGGTCAACTGTAACCTGGAACTGTAACCCAAGTAAGTCATTCTTCTCATAAGCTCCTTTTGGTCAAGGTGCTTTTATCACAGTGACATAAAGGAAACTAGGGCACCATGACAAGTAGATTCGGGGTAAAAGAAAAGTTATAAAGATAACATAGACCGTTCAATAAGCTTGGGCCTGAGGTTTCTCCAGTTACATCTTCTATTAGCGTGCTACATCTGTCACAGCTAATGGACCAATACTGACACATTATTATTAACTAAGCTTCACACTGCATTCAGATCGCCTTCATTTTCACCTAATGTCATTTTTCCGGATCCCACTCAAGATACCACGATACACTGCATCACTCAGTCTTACTCAGCTCCTCTTGGCTAGGATGGCTTCTCTGACTTGTTTACGATAACCAGGTTAGAGAGGATGAGGCAGCCTCTTGGAGAAGACTGATCAGCTTGTAGTTTTTGTCATGGCTAAAGGAGCATTAAGGGGGAACCACAGAAGGAAAGTGTTATTCTTATCATCTATCGTTTTTATAAAGTGTGTGTATGTCTGCATGTGTGCTTTTGCATGTGTGCACACAGGGGAGACCAGATATGTCGGGCATCTTTTCTATTGTTCTCCACCTTAAGACAGGGTCTGTCACCAACCCCAGAGCTTGCTATTTTTCAGCTAGACCACTGACCAGCCAAACTCCAGTGGTATCATCCTTGAGGCTGGGGTTGCAGGTGTGCATGGCCTCGTCCTGGGTTTTGATGTGGGTTCTGAAGATCAAACACAGGCACTCTTATAGGTGGGTCATCTACCCAGTCCTATTGCCATCCCTTGTGATGAAGGATACATGATAGCAACACCATTTGCCACTGCCAAGGAGAACCTCCCCCTTCTGGCTGAGACAGAAATGGCTGAGCTTCCTTGCTGTAAAGTAACTGTTTTCCTTTCCTCCCTCCCAGTACCCTTCAGAAGAAAGGCACTCCCCTCTCCGCCAAGTGGGGAATTTGGTTCCACCTCCTCGACAGTGGAGTATCTACAAAAATGATTTAGAACTCCTTTGTGCAGGAGATATGTCTTTCTCTCCATTTATTTATTCACAGAATAATTTATTTACATCAGTATGAACTTGTAAATGTTTATCTTATACTTTGAGTTATTGCCCAAGGCTTTATTTATTTTTGCTCAGTTTGTTCTAGCTTTGGCCACCGGGAGTTCTTTTAGTTGGCTCCCTTTGACATACTTCCTCACTGTGTGTCTGTGTGTGTGGTGTGTGTGTGTGTGTGTGTGTGTGTGTTCCTTAATTCTTCATTATCAGATTCCTTCAAGCTTGTCTTCTACATTTCTTGGCCCTGCTATACAAGCAGTCATTTCTTCAAGTATCTCTGGTTCCTGTCAGTCCTGGTTGTAGGTGTGTCTATTGTTAGCTTTCAATCCTAGGATGTCTCAGTTGACAGAGCAAGGAGGTGGATTTGTGTATGGTAACTGGTGAACACATATATCTATTTCTGTATGTCATTAATTATCTGTATTGTATGCATGCTGAAGTTTCAAACTCCAATGTACTACCATGTGAATCATTAGACTCTCCACTCTTTAGGTTATATTATTATTATTATTATTATTATCTTACTATTAGTATGTAGTAGTAGATGCATGTGGCTGTGTTGGGATATATACACATGAGTGCAAATGTCCAAAGAGGCCAGTGGTGTGAGGTTCTCTGGGGCTAGGTTATAGCAGTTGCCATGTGCCTGAATTGGGTGCTGGGAACTGAACTCCAGCCCTCTGCAAGAAGAGTACAAGCTCTTACCCAGTGAATCTCCCCTGTCACAAGTCTTCCATCTTTGACACAACTCAAAAAGGAGACATTTGTCTCCCACCATCTACCATCCACTAATCTAACTGTTCAGTCCTAACGCATCTGTGTCATGGCTGTCTCGGAACGTTTTGTATCTGCATGGGGTGATGGACTTGAGTGAAGTGCTTGGGTATGGCTGCTTTGCCTTTGGGATATCTTGTTTGTTATGAAGCAGGCCCCTAATCAAAGGATTCAAAAGACCCTCCTCTCTAGGCCTCTCAAGTGCTGGGATCCTAAACATGCACCATCTTATTCAGACTTGTTTTCAATATGATGTTGTCCATTACCAGAGTCATGACTCAGGCTAGCCCTTCACTTCCAATCCCCTCAAATATTTCATATATTGTGACAGATTTTCTTTCTTCCTAATCTATATGTCTTCTTAGACTCATCTGACCTGCTGAATGTTTTCTTAAATTTGCATACATGAAAGTATCCAGAGTGCATGCACGAGATCATGTAACATGAAGTTGGGCAAATGCATTGTCACATGCTTATCATTACAGTATTATTCAGAATAGAAGCACCACCTAAAACATATTCCGTGCCTACCTATTCTAGTCTTCTCTTCCCCTAAATCCGTGACAACTGCTGGTGTTTATATCTCTATAGCTTTCCTTTTATAGAATGCCATAAAAACCAGAAGGATCGAGTACATGGGCTTTTCTAAGCAGCTTGAATGCTGTGCTGTGGAGGTCTCGGCCAGTCTGTTGAAAGCTGCTGGGGGTAAATAAGCTCACAAGAGTGACCATTAGATCTGGTGACATGGAAGGCAGTAAGCTAGGGAGAGTGAGAAGGTGTGAAGTACTGTTTGGAAATTGAAAAGGCTCACGCAGCAGGGAAGGAAGAGTTAGTGTGCTAGGCCCTGGAGCAACCCTGAGTGGGGGCGGGGCGGGGATAGTACCAAACTCCGTACATACTATGTGATGTCACACATAGACATGCATACATGTTATGATAAAGTTTAATATATGAGTTGGCATACATCTTTAATCCCAGCAAAAGCAGGCAGATCTTTGTGAGTTCAAGGCCAGCCTGGTCTACAAAATGAGTGAGTTCTAGGACTACCAGGGCTACACAGAGAAGCCCTGTGTCAATCAATCAATCAATCAATCAATCAATTTTAATTTATAAAGTAGACAGTGTGAAACTCACAATGATCCAATAATAAACTAGAACAAGTGTAGGGATACGCTGCATCTGCGTGTTGCATCTCTTTCACAGTATCTTATCATAGGATGGGGAAGATAGGCAGTAACATGCTTGCTGCACTATATGAAGATCTGAATATGACATTTAGCACCCACGTGAACAACAACAAAACATGTAAGTGTGGCAGTGTGTACTTGACATCCCAGCACTGGGGAAGTGAAGAGCGATGGATCGACGGATCCTGTTGTGCATACTGAAAGGCCAGCATCTTCCTTGACCCACTAAGGCTCAGAGAACATTAAGGAAAATGAGGAGGAGAGACTGTAAGAGTCAGGGGTGGTGGAAGACTGCTGCGGAAATGTGTTCTCTGTGCATGACAAGGAAAACTCAGGAACTTACAGAGTCTATGACTGGATGTATGAGCTCAAGTGAGCCCAGAATGCCAGGATGCATGCAGGTGGGGCTCATGAAGACCCACCCCTAGCTGAGGAGTTATCCGCAGTTATCCGAAGTTGCTAGTGGGGGTAGTATGACCTTTCATAGTTTGCCTATGCTCTACGGGTGGTCCCATGGACATGACAGCATCTTTATTTGGCCTCAGTAGTTTATGAAGAAGGAGCTGCAGCAGCACCTGAACTTGGGAGAGGCATGTGGGGAGGAAGTGGGCTTGGGGCAGTGGGGAGAGTGACAGAATAGATATGGTTAAAATATATTGTGTACATGGTTGCAATTCTTAAAGAATAAATGAATACACAGCTAAACAGGAAAGGTGGGTGTCTTGAGAACTGCTTGATGCAATTAAGAAAAATGGATTATGATCTACAGTGACACCAGCCAGAGAACTTGGAAGCCCTCATCTCAGCTGCTTGTGCCAACTGAGAAAAGGCCCCGGTCAAGGAATATGGGCGTGTCTGCACGCTCTAGACACTGCTCGTACAGGGCGGGGCCCACAGAAAGCCTCATTCATAGCACAATGCACCTGGTCACGCTTGCCTCCTCCTGTGGGGAATTAGCTAGAGTTCCACCACGTGCTCCTGGGAGCACTTAAGCAACAAAACACACCCAAAGAAGCCACCAAGACCTCCACATGAGACCCCCAAGCAATTTCTTTAAATAAATCTGAGAATGTAAAGTCTTCAAGAGCAGCTATGGAGATAGCTTGGATCTGCCTGTCTGAGGCAACTCCTCCTCACAGCACTGTCTTCACACCACTGTCAACCTCGCTGCTGCCGCCGCCATCGCCTTCCTAAGTGCAGTGGCAGACCTGACTAAACCCTCTTCCACAACCACAGATCCCTTACCATGTTTCTTCAAGGAGTATGGAGCGAAATGCCTAGACAAGCAAGCGGAAGAAACACACCCAGTCTTCTATCTGCAGCTGTAGAAGCTCGGTCAGGACACAGTGGTCGTTTGCTTTTGTCTTTCTGATGTGGGTCACCAGTTATCAGAGTACTAGCACGATGACACATAGTGTGTTTGTTTGCTTTCTCCCTGTGGATCGCCTCTTCTACCTTTTAGTTTGTTCTTCCTAGGACTGAGTATTAAAGTTTTCGTAGCGCACACCAGGGACAGGCCAGTTTGTCCAGACCCATGGGTAGAATGTCTTGGAAGAAAACAGTAGAGCTCTTGAGTCTCCACTTCTTTTTCTAACTCTTCTTAGTCATTATCAGTTAGATTAAGCGCCGATGGTTGTGCACACGGCACAAAACTGATTAGTTGTGATTGTTCATTATTCTCCCACTTCTTGTTTCTAAAAAATCTGCATTACAAACAACCCTCCGGGATCTTATTCCAATCAACGCAGGTCTTACAATTAATATTCCTAATATAACCACCACGCTGTTCAACTCTTCCATTGTAAGCAACAAAACCAATGACCCCTAGATCACAAATCTCCATGAAAAGAGAGGCTAAAGGGGTTAAGTGCAGGGTGAACTTGATTTTGCAAAACCTAGACCTTCCGGGCGCTTGCACAGTCACCAGAGCTACTAGCCCTGGTTAACACGGGAAACGCAGCAAAGACACAGTAAATTGTACACACAAGCAGCCATCGGCAATTTGCCTGGTGGGGTCGGATAGCATGTGGCTGAGAGGTCTCAGGAGATAGGCAACAAACAGCCGTGATGGATTAAGTGATTGCCATTGGCTGTGTGCTCGCTCTGAATATTTCACCATGGACAGTAATCAATTACCAGAGACCAGTAAAGATACCAATCAACCACACTTAGCTCTTCTGCACCATCAACCCGAGGACTGCCGACCTGCCAGCTGACAAAAGGGCTCAGGGCTGCTCAAGAGATGATATGTGGGGTAACCATGGCACAGCTTTCTAATGGGGGAAAGGCAGAACTTTCCTGTTCATGTTAAAAAGATAAATGGATAAACTAGCCATTTACCTGCCTTACATAAAGGTTTACTTTAAAGCACGCAATGTTTTTTCTCATACGAGTGGTCAGAAGATGTGTGCAACCAAACAGCCTCAAAGACAACGACTGAACAGAAGCCACAGTGCAGCGGGGAATCAGCTCTCCTATTGTCCTGAACATCACCAGTCACCATGGAATGGTTGTTACCTTGCCACTCCCATCATTATGTCCCGTGGCAGAAACGCCAGGCCATCTCTGTTTCTGTACAGAATTCCCAGTCTAGAATCTGTTCTTCAGAGTGTCCTGAGACAGTGAGAAAGACAAACAGGCCACCTATGTTTCTGGCATGACAAAAAGACAAGCCAGTTCTTTGGGGTTGGGTTGGGGGCAATATGACATCTTTTCTATCTCCCTTCAGGTGGTCTCCATCTACGTGACAACAGACCTCAGGGCTGCAGGCTGGAAACAGACCTGCAGGTTATTGGGTGGGCATACCGCACAGCATGTTTACAGGGCTTCTGAGACCACTTTGTTCAGTATAAGACTTTTCCCACGGAGAGGTGGCTTGTCCAACGAGTGCCATTCAGTGGGCAGTCCTGGGAACTAACAGTAATGCAGGCTCATCAAAAAGGGGGTTGGGAGCCTCTGAAGAGTATCCACACTACATTCCTGACATTTGCTTCTGCTACAAATGGCAGGTCCATTTTTTTGCAAGCCGCAGAGAGCAGAGCATCTAAATCTGTGGAAGTCTTCCCTGTGCTGCCCTTCACTGGCCACCTCACTTCTAGGTGACCTGCCTTAAACTTGAACAGTATAGGGATAGGAATGGCGAAAGAAAACTCTCAGGAGAGTGGAAATAGTCTAAATATTGATGTCCTACTTTGCTCCTCTGTTGCTGTGATAAACACCATGACCAAGAGCAACTGGAGGATGGAAGGGTTATTAGAACTTACAAGTTATCATGGAGGGAAGCCAGGGCAGGGGCTCTGGAGACCAGGAAGCGAAGCAAGAGGTCAAGGACTGTGGCTCCCTGCCTTGATCTCCACGGCTTGCTCGTCCTACTTTCTTATTACAACCTAGAACCCATCTGCCCTGGGATGGTCCCACTCACAACAGGCTGGTCCCTAACACAGCAATCATTAATCAAGAAAATGACTCCTTAGACATTACCACAGAACTATTTGATGTAGGTTTCAGGACCCTAAGTGACGCTGGTTTGTGTCATGTTGACAAAAACTAGCACAATTAGAGTCATGGTCACATAGGTGAATGTATTCCAAATAGACATGTAAGAATGATGCATTTACTATATATAAGTTTTAGGCCAAAAAAATGTGAAAGTAAAATGTACTAATAAGGCAAGACTACTAGATTCAGAAGTGTAACAAGCATGTGTTTATCTGCCCCTCGGAGGCAGCAGAGCTAGAAAGAGAATCACTGAATTGTAAGTCCCCTCCACCAGCAGATCTGCACTTCTCAGCAATGAAAAACTCTGAGGAACCAAGAACATAATCCACAGCCCCGGCTCTGAGTGGCACAGATGCAGGAAACATGGGTGAGACTACAAATTTCCCAGAACTTCCAACGTGCAACTTCAGCTACGGGGCAAGTTGTATTCATTATGAAAATTCAAGGAATCATGAGGTGCCTGGACCACCAGTCCAGACACAGCCAAGAGAACCGGAACTGACTGCCCTCCCTGCCCTACCATCATGTAAAGATGAAATACTGTCAATGGTTTCTGCTGCCGTCTCCCTATTGTAGTGAAGCTATTATAGAATTCTGGACAAAGGGTTTGTGGGTGGATGTGTCTAACTTCTCAACTGAGCCATCTCCAGTGTGGGATTCAATTAGTCATGGTTTATGAGTCATGGTGCCCACGGGACTCACTGTGAAAGCCAGCAACAGTGTCATTCTTAGAGCACTAACATAACCAGGTGATCCATAGATAGCTTCTTCCTTCTATAGAAAGTTGTATTCTGATTTTCTTTCTTGTAGCTGCCTTTGTAGGGTTACTCTTCTAATTGGCCTATTCTTCCTGAAAAGCCAATGGACTATCTTTTAGATGATGGGATATTAGCAAGGAACACAAACATACACTAATTCTAATGCCATAAGCCTGGTGTTCTAATAATTCTGCAAGCTTCCAAAGGAGGGAAGCAACAAACAGTGCTATACAGCTATGATACCTATAAAAAAACACATCAACAACCAGCAAGATACTGTAACCCTAAGGGTGTAGTAGTGGAACACATACTTGGTGGTAACTAACATCTCTCTAATGGACTTAAGACCCCCAAGAGCTGCACAGTAAGAGGGAGATTGTGCCTGGTACGAGGAACCTAGCTAACTAGTCAGTGCCAGTGAAGTCATGGTTATTGAAGAAGAACCTACGATCAGTACTTTACTAAATCAGCATAATCCCTAACAATGATCTAAAAACATTTGCCCTTATACCCACAGATAAGTGTAGCCTTCATGCTTCATCAGGGAAACTTCTCTTTGCAATAGATGGAGACCATTACAGAAACCACAATCAATCAAAATGCAGAGTTGCAGAGCCCAGTCCCATCTACGAAACACCCTACATCTAAGGTTTCAAGGAAATTTGCTGAAGAGGGGCAGAAAGATTGTGAGAGCCAAGGGATCAGGGAGTTTGCTGTGAGATTGTGTCTCCTAGTAAGGATAGAAGTACACCAGCATGGCTGCCTAAATGTGAGCCCAAACAGGATGACCCCAACGGACATGCTGAAGTGGACAGGGGAAAGCTCATTAGGCCTTGGCCCTACACAAAGAATAGAGACAACTACAGAGGAATTCTGGGAAGGCAGGAACATGACTGATCTCCCAGTGACAAAGGATCACCCTGAAAACATACATACAGGAGGTGATTTTGGGACTAAATATGTATGCACATACATATACATGCACAGAATGCATGTGATAATAATTAGTAAAAAAAAGAGAGAAAAGAAGAATGGGGAGGGTTATATAGAAGGGACTGGAGGGAAGAAAGGAAAATGGAGAATACAATTAAATTGTAATCTCGAAAAAATTTTTAAAGAATAATCATTTTGCTCCTTTGGCCCCTACTTTTGGTATCAAAAGTATCTCTTTCCAGAATAATTTAAATATTTTATATATTAAGGGTGTTTTAATGCCAATCCACTGGTAAAAGAAGGGATCATACCTATGAGAAAGATGATAGATTGGAAGAAATCTTTAATTTGTTAAATGTGACTGTTTCCTGTGTCTTATGCTTTCAGACACACACCCCCGTCAGTCTGTCACTGAGGCCTTTGACTAATGTTAGGGGCTATCATTTATCCATACAGTTCTATCTGCTCCAGGTTCATGCTCTAGGCTTTATATGTAGGTACATACACATATATAGCTGGTGTATGTTCTTGATATATTGATCCCTTCATCCTAGCTTTCTTTCTGCTACCCCTGTGTCTGCACAATTTACTGCTGGCCAGTGATTGGAGACTGTGGCCAAACTCCTCAAGCTGATGAGACTCTCATCCATAGCTGATGGATCTGCTGTGGATGGGAAAATACAAGCCATTTGCAACTGTATCTCAGCATTTTCCCCAATGGACTTCTCCACATTCTTCTGTAGATGTACTTAGTTGAAGACGGGGAAGGAATATACGGGCTGTTTGGACTTTCTTTGGCATCTGCTGCACATGTGGGTAGCCTCAATATGCATACTCAAGCCATGACTGCAACCTCAGGATGACAGGGCAAATGCCCCAAACCCTTAGGTTCACAGATCGTGAGCAAAGCCCAACATTCCAAACTGAGGGAGCTCCCTTTGACAGCAGTAGTATCCTGTGACACTTTCTGATTTATACCTTCTTTATTCCAAGATTCTTCATGATAACTGAATTGGACAAGGCCCAGGCCCAGGTAAGACCTCCTCAGATTCCTCTTTCTTTGACAGCTCAATCAATTCTCCAGTGCAAGCACTCTTCAGATGGTTGAATGCCTTTAGTTTACAGAGCGCTGACTTGTTTGCCTTCCTGCCTCAGATGTTCTGATAGAAAGGACTGCACATGGGCTAGCTGGGAAGCCTTACCTCAGGTCTTGTTTTAAATGCTGTGGGCACTACGATGAAACACGGCTCTTTAGATCACATGTCATATGCAGACTCTCAAGTATGATCTTATCACACCAAGTTATGCACCTTTAATAAGTCAAAATTTTCTCCTTTTGTGGCCCCTCTTGATATTATAGGTATTTGTTTTATTTTGTAGTGAGAGCCATCAGACACGGCGCTTTGTATATGCTAGTCAAACACGAGGGAGCTATAGTCCTAATCTGGATTGTTTTCTTATATGAGAACAGTAATACCAAAAAGATTTCAGTAAGACATTTAGTGGCTCACTTCCAGGTTCACAACAAATGATTCTTGTGACACAGGCATGGACTATCCTACACATTTTAGAAGACTTGACTTAATTTCCTGCTAAACTTAGGATAGTTATGTCCTATCAAACATTTATACCAGAATCCATATAGATATGTAAGAAGCATTATGTGTGGGGAGGGAGTCACGGAGGGGAGTATGTGTGCATGTGTGTGCATGTGTGTGCACTGATGCACTCACCCATGCATGTGCCTGTGAAGGCAGAGGTCCATGTCAACTGTCTTCCTCAATTGCTCTTCATCTTATTGTTTTGACTCAGTCTCTTTCACTGATCCTAGAGCTCACTAAGTAGGCTAGCCTGGCTGGTATCAGCCTACCACTTCATTCCAGTGCTGAGATTACAATCCTGAAGCACTGTGCCCAGCTTTTATGTGGGTGCCAAAGATCCGGTGCTTCGCGCTTGTGTAGCAAGCTCTTTGTCAACCAAGTCTTTTCTCCAGCCACTGTTAGAAAACCCTCCCCTTTTAAACAAATGGAGATTAGGGATGGTAGTTCAGTGGCACACAACACACACACACACACACACCAAAACGTCTCTAAAAACAGCCAACCACATGTTACTTTTTGCCATCTCTTCCTTTTCCATGTCACGGTAGGTTTTCCAGGTTATCTCAGACAAGCATCTGCTAGAGACACAGCTAATGTTAAAGAGCAATGACATTTGATCATACATCCCACCTGTCACAGTCACCTTCATTTACCTCCGTCGAGATTGCTCAGTGCTCCCAGTGGCTCTTTATTGCTATAGGTTTGAGATGAAGACATAAAGCAGCAAAGCGGTAGTAGATCCACAGCCTCTATTCTCCCTATTCCTGGCTAAAAACAAGGTAGCACTGTGGCAACAGTCAATCCTGGGATATAAAGAGCCTTGCCTACATCAACTGAAACCCACCCTGGCTGGTAAAGCAAAAATCAATACCAGCCCCTTAAAGGAACATAAACCTATTTGCCTGAGATCATGTAACAAATTGGTACAACAACCAGGAAAATGGCCCTGAATGCTGGCCCTTTAATCACTACCTCCCCAGATTCCTCTGCTGATATTGAAACCAAGCCATAGGAGCAGTTACCGAAACCTTTATCCCTCATCCCACTCATGCTTGAGAATTTTCTCTCTAGAGCAGGAGAATGGTGTGTGGTAGAGGGCAGAGATTGACCCAACACTCCAGCTGTGTTGATAGCATCCTCCGTGGAGAAAGGAAGGGTTAAGAAAAGATTTAGCCTTCTTTTTTTGGTTAAGTTCAATGCAAGCATGATCAAAGAGCAATGTTGCAGATACACTGACAAAACCCAGATTGATTTTGTTGTTCGGCCCAAAATGGAATATTTGTGTGTAAGTTTGCAACACACCACGAGCAGTTGTGTTTTAACCATCAGTTGTGACCATGGCAGAACTTCTTCCGTATGAGGAAACGAGTTTGAGAGTTCCAAATTGTTATCTTAGGGACCTGTTGGTCCACGTATCCTAATAACTGCTGTGGGACTCACTGAAGGATAGGGGCAGCATACATTGTAACTCCATCCAAAGGAACCGCTTAAGAGATGCCCTCAAGAACTCTCCAAGTCAGGCAGGAGCACAGAGCAAGTAAACGTTGCTTGAGTCAACATGAGGTGGTGTCCAAGGAACAGTGTTCACGGCCTCTGGACCGTCCCTTTACATAAGAAATGGATCAAAATCACAGGTGGCCAGAAAGATGGCTCAGTGTTTAAGAGCATTTGTTGCTTTGAAAAGGACCAGAGTTTGCAGCTCCCACATCAGACTGTTCACAATCACCTGTGACTATAGCTCCAGGATATTTGATGCTCTCTTCTGGCTTCCATAGGCACCCAGACCCCTACACACTAAGTGATGATCAAAACTCACAGGCTAGCCAGTCATGGTGGCCTGTGCCTTTAGTCCCAGCACTAGGGAAGCAGAGGCAGGTGGATCTCTGATTTCAAGGCCACATGGGTCTACATAGTGAGTTCCAGGACAGCCAAGGCTACATAATAGACATACAAACAAACAGACAGACAGACAAACAGACGACCACCAACAACAGCAAAAAAACAACAAAAGGCAGAGTCTAGACCAAACTTTCACCTGTTTCCACAGACATTCTCACTCGATCAATGGTTTGTCAAGTTATGTTACTTGACATATTAAGTAACCTCATAGTGTCCCCTGTCTATCCAGATGACCCTGTGAACACTACACCAAACCCTTCCTCACATCCTATAGGTTAGTGAGATCTCCACGTGCTTCACCAAGGATTATCACTATTTAATCACATCCTCAGCCAATGGACAGTGTTCATCTATGACATGAGCTTTTTTCGTTTTCCTTAAAACTAACAAAAAATGACCAACCAAGTAAAAACACCACACAACCAAATAAGATCCACACCTGAACTACCAAGTCCTTTTCAAAGTAACATATAAAGATGACTGTCATTCAAATGAACACCATTACTTTTCCTCTGAATTTTTCAAAACTTAAATGTATTGATTTACTATTTAGTTTTGGAGACAGGTCTTCACTGTGCAGCCCCGGCTGACTCCAAGTTTAAGGTCTTTCTATCTCAGCTTCCTGAGAGCTTGGATTAGAGTTGACAAAATCGCACCAGCTTTATTTCTTTTTAACTGATAAAAATTGAATAGACTTAGAGTGAACCACATCACAGGTACACATTCTGTGATGGCTACACAGAGGAGGGTAATACATACTTCATGTGATTATCATTCGTGTGTGTGTGGTGTGTGTGTGTGTGTGTGTGTGTGTATGTGTGTGTGTGTGTGTGTATGTAGGCTCAAGGATAAGCATGGATGTCATCCTTAGAAACACTATCCACTCCATTTAAGACAAGGTCTCCCATTGGCCTGAAGCTCACAGATTAGGTTAGACTGGCTGTCTGGATAGACTGTCAGCCTCTGCAACAGAATTCACTGAGAACATGTACCAACATTCTAGCTCATATTCACCGGTGTGTGTGTGTGTGTGTGTGTGTGTGTGTGTGTGTGTGTGTGTAAAGAACACTTAAATGTCTATTATCAGGTCCAGTGAAATGGCTTAGTGAGTAAAGGGCTTAGTATACAAGTCTGATGTCCTAAGATATCTCCAGAACCTGCAGTGGACAGAGAATGGATTCCTCACAGTTGTCCTTTGACTTACGTGCGCGTGCGCGCGTGCGCGCGCGCGCGCACACAGACACAGACACAGACACACCACATACACACACACACACACACACACACACACACACACACAGAAATGCTTAGACTCTGCCCTCTGCAATCTCAGCCACTCATTCCACTCTCAGATCCTATGACTTCTTATTCAGATCCCACGAAGCAGTGTGGCTATGAAATATCTGGCTTCCTGTGTGTTGTCTATTCTCATTTTTTTGTCTACTTGGTGTCTGCTCTGTTTAACATTCAGTTACATCTGGAGTAGACATAAAGGTGAAATGTATGTCAGTTGAGGTCTAAGGTGAGAAACTTGCATGGGCACAGAGGCAGAAAACATGAATCATGATTTTTAATAAGTCACAGTGGGAAAGAGATCAGTTAACTTCTTATCATTTTTGTTTTCATGATGTGCTCTAAATACTCAGAAAAATAATGACTTTAAAGTCCACTAGACTATATGCTCTAAAAAGTAGATTTCAAATGGGAGAGCCAGGATTGGCTGTCGTTAATTGTGAAGTGGTGGCTGGCTGGCTGGCTGACACTGTGTCATTGACACATGGCCCGTAAGGAGCCTACACTCTGAGGAAGCACATCACAATACTCCACACCACAGAAAAGCCACACGACACAACCACAGGTATCATTTGACTTCTTCACTCAATGTACTTAAGCTAACTTGGCAGAAGAGAAATTTGTGTGTATTAAAATCCATTTCCCAATGATAGAGTATCCCTTTTTCCACAGGCTTCCCAGGGCTCCTTTCTCAGCTGCTCTGGTCCCCTGGGCCAGCCCTAGCAGAGCTCATGGAACTGGCTAGTTCCTGCTAGGGCTGCTGAGAAGAAGAGCAGAGACAAATTCTGATCGGATCGAAACTTCAGTTTATCAATTTTTCCTCAAAATTCCTCTAGAGTTTGAAGGAACATGGCATGGAGGTTTAATAAGACTCATGGGCTGGTAACAGTACCCAAGCTTGCCCTGCCATCCCCAGGCCTACTTGGCCTTTGTTGTGCCACCTTAGGCTAAGGACATTTAGAAATGATACTGGCATTGCTTCTTTGGGGACATTGATGGATTAACTTACAGAAAATTCTGGAAGGAACTGTGGACAGAGTCCCAGATATAGCAAGGAGAAATATTTAAAGATAGAATTACAGGGCATGTCTTTAACATAAGGAGAAATGAACCAGGGGGCTGGAGAGATGGGTCAATGGTTAGAGCACTTGTTGCTCTTGCAGAGGACCTGCAAGAACCTGGGGTTCGACTCCCAGCACCCACACTGTGGCTCACAATCACCCATAATTCCAATTTCAGGGGAATTCTAACCCTCTTCTGGTCTCCTCAGGTATCAGGTGTGCACACAGTGCACATACAGATACGCAGACAAAATGATCACAAATATAAAAAAAATTAAGTCTAAGAAATCATTTTTTTAAAAGAAAGAAGCAAATGATATTAAGGGGAAGCAGAAACAAGAACTAAGGCCCCTGAATTCAGCCAAGGAGCTGGTAGCAAGAGAAAGACCTCATCCGGTGTCACTGTCACAGAAGGTTGACCTGAAAATTCCCTTTTCTGTGCTTCAACATTACCCATTTTAAGATGGGTTCGTAACAGTTTGTCATTGTCATCTATGGAAGGAGACTGCAGTAGTAATGTGTTCAGATCCAAATCCTGACTTGGCCCACCACTGTCACTGTGTCCTAGGCAACCTACAGAACACTCTTCTGACTCAGTTTCCAAACTCACAACAGTGTAGGACTGGGCTTCTAGGTGAAAACTTGCCCAGAGATACCGTTTCTATTTGTGAAGCTCTCTGAGTTCCCCCAAGGATGGTTTCTAAATAAAATAAAAATGTCTTTAAGAGCCTTATCAATCCCACCCTTCCCTGCTCCTCTCCTCAGAGCAGGCGAGAGAACCACTTAAAAAGCATTGTAAGCACCAGGTAATGGAAGAGGGTGAGGCTGGAAACGGGCTGTACAGAGGAAGCCCCACAAAGCCATTAACACTTCTCTCTGCACAAAACAGAATGTGGGTCTGCGTGTTTATTTCAGTAGCCTCCAGGAACGCACCAGGCATGGCCATTTAAATTCACAAGACGTTTGTGGTCACATTTCTACCCTTATGAATAAAGGCACAGAAGCAGGGGACAATAGTGGTTTTCTCAGCACACCAGAATATGGGGTTGGGTGGTCTGTAACAGCAGTATCTTCACTTATTATGACTACACTTTTGAAGGGCCAGTTTCACCTCCCCATCATGACCCCTCACACACACACACCTCCTCAACATCCAGTGTTTATAACTAGAAATGCTACCTCATGGACCCACCTCCTGGATCCACAGAGAATGTTAAAGGCATCCCTGTCAGGTTTATTTTACTTCCTGGAAGCTCATTAAAACCCAACCTTTCGAGTATTTCCTTAGCCAAAATGATCTCACGGATTCCTTGAATCACAAACCACTCAGAGAGGGAAAGGGTGGGAGGTGTGGATGGGGAGCTGGAAGAAGAGAAAGAGAGAAAGAAAAAAAAATGGGATTCACAGAGGCTGAGGGAGGCTGTCTCCAGGAGTGCCTGTGACACAAGTCACCCACCGCAGACAAAGGACACCATGAGGCGGAGGAGACAATGGGGGCTGCAGAGGAGCAGGCACAGGCAGCTAAGAGCATGCAGCAGTGAGAGGAGCCAGCAGGGACCCTTCACCAGCTGTGCCCTAAACTCCATGCTGCACTTTCTGCATGGGAAGAGGGCTGGACTCCCAACCACTGCCCTGTATTTTCTGATGATAAGGATTTCCACTGGCTTAAGGAATAGCCCCCCCCCCCCCACTGACCTTCTCTGTCTGTGTGTATGTCTGTATGTGTGTGTATCTGTGTGCATGTGTCTGTGTGCATACGTCTGTGTGTGTGCCTATGTGTGTATGTATGTGTATGTCTGTGTGTCTGTGTATGTATGTATGTATGTATGTGTGTTTGTGTGTGTATGTTTATGTGTCTTTATGTCTGTGTGTGTATGTGTTGCTGTATGTATGTGTGTGTGTGTGTATGAGTCTGTGTGTCTGTGTGTGTGTGTGTATGTATGTATGTATGTGTGTCTGTCTGTATGTATGTGTGTGTGTCTGTGTATGTGTGTGTGTCTGTGTGTTTGTGTGTGTCTGTGACAAAAATGACAACAAAGACATAAGCCCCACCTTCCCCATGGCTCTATTCCACAGCTCCAGCTGTCTTTCCACCTACTGAGTGAGAATGAGCAAACAGAGCAGAATTGTTTTAGGTTCTTTAAGAGTTTAGAATGTCTTGTGAAGTAAAACAAAGGGACCAAAGAGCCTGTCCAAAGGACTACATGGAAAAGGAAGGGGGTGAGTGGGGGTGTTTCCCCGCAGAACCCAGAGGCGCCTCACAATGTGGGCACCCTTACTGTTTTCCTGCTTAATCGCAAAGACAACTGAAGGGAGGCCTGCTAAAGTTACACATGCACACACACACACACACACACACACACACAGAAATAGAGGGAGAGGGGGAGAGAGAGAGAGGAGAGAGAGAGAGAGAGAGAGAGAGAGAGAGAGAGCAGGCACACACAGAAACACACACAGAAAAACAGGTTAATACCCCCAGGATTCCCAATCATCCTTGACAGAAAAGGGATTGAGAATTTGACAAACAATGTGCATAAAATCTTCCTTAACCTAGAAAACATTCAGAGGAGAGGGAAAAAAATCAACTCTGAAGAACTGAGGTTTTAAAGTAAACCGTAAGAAAGGAGACATGAAATCATGCTCAGCAGACACACCAGGCTGCAGGAGCTAGAGCCAGCCCAGAGCCAGCTCCTGGAGCCTCGCTCTGTTTACAGAAAACCCACTACCCAACAGCCTTGGGGAGAGTGTCAGGAGAAGCGGATTGCTCTTTTAAATAATAACAGATGGGAAAAATACTTCACTGTAGTCAGACAACAAATGAGGCTGTTAGACAACAACCTCCTCTACCTGGAGAGATGCAGAATAAGCGCTCTGAGGAAACTGATCTCCACCCAGCCTTCAGCCTCCCCAGAGGAGGCTAGAAAGAGAAAGCTGAAAGACATCCATCCTGGAGCTGACCGTAGACAATGAGCATTGTAGACATGTGTAGGAGATGGGCTCCTGTTTTGTAGGTCTGAAGAAGAGGGACCTGCACGGAAGTCAGGCTGAAGTAAACGGTTGCAAACGGGGGGGGCATGGGCTTTGTCAGTCACCCGCACAGTCTGAATCCTCACTCATCTCCCAGCAATGACAAGAGATCATCCTGTGGCAAAACTCAACCTCAAGACAGCTTGTGGGAACCAGTGGCCAGTCCTAAAGCACAGATGGGTAAAGACATCGGGTACCCCTGATCTTCAGTTTTAAGCTGTGGACACTCATCTTTTGCTTAAAGGTTCCCACAGAATGTCTGTGCAAAGGTTTTCTAGGTCGAAGTGGGATTTTATGGAATAAGCTGACTCTTTTTATTACAACAAATGAGATGCTGAAAAATATTCTTCTACCTTGGCACTAATTCTAAGGTGAGGGGGACAGAGGAGAGCCTTGCAACAGATCCCTCTCTGGCTACATGAGTAAACAAGAAGTCACCTCGGGACATTTCAAGACGTCTGTGGTAGAACAGGAAAAGGGCTGTTGGGATGTTATCTCACTCAACTAGGGTACTTCTGTTAACCACAAAAGGTCACACAATTGCTAACCTAGCATCAGAATCTGATATTCTGCCAAATTAAAATAACAAATCAGAAAATAATAATAACACCAGATCTTAGTAGCCACTCCAATGGACCCTGCCCTTAGCCAGGCTCTAAGCTGAGAGGCCTGCATATATTAACATATCTAATCTTCCCAAGAGACCCATACACAAGGGAATATCACCTTAGTTACCCCTGAGAAATTGAACCCTTGATGAAGGTGGTAAAATAGATGCTTCAATTCCCCAACTCCCGCCACAGAAGCTCATGTTGAAGGCTCCAGAGGTAGTAGGACATTTGTTTAAAAACAACAACAACAAGTTAAGCCATTAGAGGACTGTCCTTGAAGGTCCCTGGGACCCTGGGACTCTGGGACCCTGACCCTTCCTAGGGTCTCTCTCTCACTTTTTAGTGACCCCAAGGTAAGAAATTTTCTTTTCACATATTTTCTCCAACATGGCATGCTGCTTTGTCATAGGCCCAAAGTCAGTGGGGCCTGATCATGGACTGAATCCTTTGAAACTGTAGATTCAAACCTTTCTTCTTTTATTGGTGATTACCTCAGGTGTTTTGTCACAGTAAGGGGAAGCTGACACAACAGAGAGGCAAGCGACAGCTTCAAAAAGGTATCTGTGAAGTCACAGATATTGTGACACAGAGTGTTATCCTGTACAGGGTTGGAGCAATATATGAAGAAAACACAGAAGGACCCTTGACTGCATTTTGCTGAAGCATCCTTGTTTATAAGTTGCCATGGGCACTGATTGGCACACAGAGAAAGGTAAGACACGGAAGGATTAGGAGTAAGAAGAGGACATAGGATTAATAGTGAGAAGAGCTGGCTGCAGCTAAAATTCTACCATCAACTTGAAGAAAATAATCTGTACTCATTAAAGAGCAGAAAACCTACGTGGAAACAAAACGAGCCAGTCCTTCTTAGAAATCATGATCATTACGGCTGTTGCTTCCTGGTACTCATCTAATGCCAGTTCCTAGTAGCTGAAATAATAAGGGGTTTGAAACACACAGCAAAGTGAGAATAGGAACTGTTAGCTTATGCCATTATTTCAGGGAAGGCCACGTCAGACATCTAGAAGGAAGAAATGGCCACTGGAAGCATGAGTTTCTGGAGCTGTGTCTTTTGACTTCTCAGCCATTTTGCATGTGTATGTGTGTGCTTACATGTGTGCATGAGCACGTGCACATGGAAAAGCCAAGGAACAATACATGGTCCCTCAGTAGTAACCCACCCTGTTTTGTGAGACAGAGTCTCTCATGGGAACGTGGGATAGCTGTCAATTGAGACCCAAGGACCCTCTGTGCCACTGTGCCACCACACCTGGCTTTTTACAAGGATGGAGAGGTCTTCATGGTGCTTATATGGCAAGCTAAAACCAAGGGAACCATCACCCTGGCCCCTTCTTGCCTGTTTTAAATTGAGCTGTTTAGAACTGAATGGGGTATATGATCCAGCGCTATTTTAAAGCCATCAAATCAGGCAGCCTGGGACCAACCAGCTGGTCACATGCTTTCATCACTGCTAAGTGAGAATCAGGGAAGCAAGGTAGTAGTCTCACAGCATCCCAGTCCTGACCTTCTGACGCCTGCCCCAATATCCAGGAGAAGCCACGGTCTTTCATCCCCCTGAAACCACTGCCCTGGTCTAAAGCCACCTGCCTTTTTAAAGGCAGGCCCCGAGGTCACCTTAATCCAGTAACTCACAGTCATTTATTTGGCCTTACTGTCAGGGAGAATTTTTCATCAGTAAGAAATGGCATTGTTAGGTGGTGTTAAGTCAATTTATACTGCAGAGAAAAGAGATTCCAAGTGTCTAGGGTTAATATTTGTGATATTTACCCAGGGCAGACTCAGAGTTAGAATATTTTAAAAATGTTTTTGCAAGCCGTTTACAGGTAGATGTCCTTTCCCACAAGGTTGTCACATGTGAACCAAACATTTTCTGACGGAACTTTTTTTTTTTCTTCAGATGAAGGAGGTTTATTGGGAACACATTTTACCCCATGCCAACTGCGCTGAGCAGGGAGTGAAGCTAAACTAAGAGCTGGTGAGAGAAGACAATACAGACGACAGATCTTAGTCTTTTGTTTCTCACAAGTTCAAAGGCGGCCTGCATATTGATTTTCAGATGTGAGTATACACAGTTCATCTTCTAGATAATCCCCATGTGCCTTCCTCCCATAAACAAATACAATTTATGAGATGAGGAAAACAAAGAGATGAAGCTCATTGATAACCAACCTCCCTTCCCCCACCCCAGCCACAATCATTAACCTAGCACCCCACTGCAATCCTTGATAAAGCAGACATTTCTGCCAGGCCGATTCTGTCGTCCTCCACAAGATGTAAATCTTCCAGTATATTTGCACACAGAAAAAATTCTTTACAAATTAATATGACAGGAAAGGGACCGTGAAATTGTCCATAAATTACGGTATGCATATCTGACTTAATATTGAGTTCCTTTTTTTTGTTTGTTTTGTGCATGTGTGCATGTGTATGTGTTCTTGCTTTTGTGTGCATGTATACATGTACACATGGAAGAGCAGAGGTCAAAATCAGGTGTCTTGTTCAATACTCTCCATTTTCTTTTTGAGACACAGTCTCTCACTGGACTTGGAGGTCACCAATTCGGCTACCCTAGCTAGCCAGTGCACATCTAAGATAGTCTTGTCTCTCTCTCCCAGTGCTGGAATTACAGACACAAGCCATCATGCCTGACTTGTTATATGGATGCCTGGGTCCTCGTGGCAGCATGACATTTTATTGACTGACTCCCCGCCCTCCAATACTTTAAATCTCTAAAAGACTCCTTATTTCCTAAATGCTAACACCTTTCAGGCAGTGACTTAACATTAGCTTCAAGTTGGAGTTCTCAATGCAATACTGTGACAGGTACACAACATACAACAAGCATCTGCATCGTGTCCTGAGGTCGGACAACAATGGCTGAAACGAAGGCAAGACAGCTGGTGTTGGCTGTATCAATTTTGGTCACTAGAAGTTTGGGTTACTAAATGAAAATGGCCAGAGAGCCACAGAGGAGTCACATTTAGAAGCAGCAAGCCCCAGGATCCCACAGGCCTCCAGCTGAGTCAAGTGTCTGGCTTCTCCACAGAAGGAGCCTTCTCTCAGCCCTCCCTGTGCATCCCGCTCGCTCCTGACCCACTTTCTCTAGTCTGCACACAGTTCAGCGCACAAGGCATTCTCCAGCCTTTGTCCTGGGCCTCTTATTCTCACTAGCAAGAGCTTATTCCTTATTAATTTTTCTGATCCTCAATTAACCACACTGTGCATGTAAGGATCCTTATATCAGCTGCTGTCTTATTTAACTGCAGCATGTGCTTATAATAAGAGAATTTTAAAGATTTTGACGATTTTATTAGTTTTAATTGTGTGTGTGTGTGTGTGTGTGTGTGTGTGTGTGTGTGTTGTGTGAAGGAGGCATGTGCACAAGTGCAGGTGCCCTTAGAGGCCAGAGACATCAGCTCTCCCTGCAACTGTCATTAAAGACAGTTGTGAGTGCTGGGAACTGAACTCAGGTCCCCTGAAGAGCAGTACACATTCTTAACCACTCAGCCACCTCTATCCCTGTAACAGTATATTGGAAATATCACTTCACTAAGCAGTTCTTCCCAAGTCAAGTACAGTATTCTTAATAATATAGGCACAACTTTATCCAGTCAATATCTAATGAGCACCTACTACTTGTGTCAGAACTATTCAATGACTCAAAGATAAGGAAGTGAGTGGAAAGATAAAAATCCTAGCCCAAAGAGAGTTGACACCCAGTACTTTCCAAGCAGCTGTGTGAAATCATAAGATACTGTCAAGCTCCAGGACAGCAGGTCTCTTCCCACCGTACTATGTGGTATATTCCAAGCTGGATACACCATCCACCGAGCAAGAAGCTGGATGATACAGAAAGCTAAGGTTTGCACTGAGAGAAACTTTCCAACTAAGACTAAGTGACGACAGCTACTGCTTTCTTTCTTCTAAGGCTCACACCTTCATCTTGCTTCTCTCTCTTACACACACTCTTGCTTCTGCAAAGCCTCGATGCTTCAGAGAAGAGGCCCTGGGTAGTTCTAGGTCTGGGTGAAAGAGGGCTTATTTCATGTGACTCTGAAGTGCATTCCTGGCACTCGAAGAAGAGACAGATTTAAATCAGATGTTCTGACTGAGGACATTCAATATGTGCAAGTATTTATATTTTCCATACGACATGTAAGTGTTTCCCCTCCTTTGTGTGTGTATGAGTATGTGTGTGTGTCTGTGCATATGTGTGTATTGTGTGTTGTGGGAGATATTTAAAACAGCAGCACTCAATCTGTCTTGTGCTACTGAGCTCCCATGGTTCTGACTAGCCTAGGCCTGAGGCCATGAGCAGCGGCGGTGTGCCGGAGTGCCTCTTGCTCAGGCTGCCCTCTCAGGTGGCCAGAGACACCGACCCTGCCACCCACGAGACACCAGCGTGGGAGATGGCTCTGCCAATCTTCTACACTGTCTCCACAAGGCTGGGCTGATCCCAGTTTATCCTGCCATCCACACGGTACCCGTAGAAAATGAGACTATAATGGTAAAAGATTATCCAATAGCTTTATATATTTGGTAATGCTCAATAACAAGATGACCACACAATTGGAGGTGTTTCCCAATTAACTAACCTAGATATAAGTTGTTACCCAGGACTGCTCTCCATACATGCGTGGCTCTCCATCCTCCTACATTTCTCTCCCTTTGCTCCTCCTATTCCTTCCCTCCTCCTCTCCTTACTACTCCTCTTCCTCTCCTTACTCCTCCCACCTTAGCTCCTCCCAACTTTTGGGGAAAATTTCTTGCTACATATGTGTATGAGAGTGCATTTGTGTATATGTGAGTGTGTGAGTATGTGTATGAGTGTGTGTGAGTGTGAGTGCATGTATGTGAGAGTGTGTGTATGTGTGTGTATGAGTGTGTGTGTGTGTTTGAGAGAGAGTGCATGTGTGTATGTGTGTGTATGAGTATGTGTATGTGTGTGAGTGTGTGTATGTGTGTGTTTAAGTGTCTGCATGTGTGTGTGGATATGTGTATGTGTGTGTTTAAGTGTGTGCATGTGTGTGTGCATATGTGTATGTGTGTGAGAGTGTGTGTATGTGTGGGTATGTGTTAGTGTGTGGGTATGTGTTAGTGTGTGTGTGTGTGTGAGTATGTATGTGTGTACAGAGAACCTGTGCTCAGCGACTGATGTCCATTGACATACTCTGTCTCTGCGTCTTAATTTTAAGGCGAGATCTTTTATTACTTACAACTCACAGATCTGGCTATGCTGGCTGGCTGGCAAGTCTCAAAGATCAGCCTGATTCTCTCTCCAGCACTGGTGTTATAGGTATGGACCTCCATGCCTGGCTTTTCGTTGAGTTCTGTGGAATTGAACTTGGATCCTCACACTTGCACAGCAGGCGTGTTACCAAGTGCTCTATCTCCTCTGCCCCAAAAGTGTTTCCCCAATGTTAGCATTCCATCCAAATAAATCCACAATTATGTGTGCTTATTTCCTTGTCAAGTGGGAGCTGCTTTTAATTCATTCTCTTTCTGGGGAGCAGATCTGTTGAACCACTTGAAAACTAAAACTGAGGGTTTTTTTTTTTAATTATTATTATTTAAAGAGATACTGTTTGTTTTCAAGCACATCACCAACTAGAAGAAAGTCAACAAATGCAACCATTCTCAAGCATGCTCCTGGAAGTATGTGGTGTGTCCACATGTCCACAAACACCTCACGAGATCTCATCATGTTAGGAAAAGCGCCTCGGATCAATAAAACTGAAGTGTCAAAACACTTTGAAAAGGGAGAGTGGTGATACACCTGATAAAATATCAAGGTATTTCTAATTTGAATTAAGGGAACCCACAATGTTCCCATTTGACAATATATAGAAGACACAAAAACTCAGATGACTTTACAAAAAAAAAAAGAAAGAAAGAAATGAAAAGGGTATTAAGTAGTTTTACTGCAAGTTTCTTAACATGTACACATACACACACACCTCCACAGAATTAGTGGCTCAACTGAAGTTTATAGGCTTAAGATGGGTTATTTTTGTGTAAACTGTACTTGTTGATAGATGGGCAAATTACTATAAGGTAGAAGACAGCATACCTAACAATTTATTCTGCTATTCAATCTATTTGAGCATCCCACCTCTGAAAAAAAAGGGAGGAAAAATTTCCATAAAAATTATAATGGAAATATTTTCCAACTTAAGGTACCAGAAGTTCTGAATTAGCAATTTCTGTTAATTTCTACTCTATATTAGAGAAGTTAGTTGACTAAATCTCAAAGGGGAAAGAGGCCTGGAGATGCTTCAAGCCATTACCTATTATTTAATAGCGCTTCAATCAGATGAATTTTCTTGCCAGCAAGGGATCTTAAAATAGCAAGTTTTGAAAAACAATTCTTGTGAGTTTTTCAATCAAAAAAAAAAAAAATTACTTTGGAGATAGTTCAGAGAGAAAGGAAGATAAAGGAATTAGTGCCCTTTAGATTGAAAAGCAGGTCTTTGCTTGTAAAATTTATGTCTTATTTCCCGGGATGTTGAAATGCAGCCAGCCATACTGTATGTTACAGGCTATGGCAAGGACCATACCTGGGAGGACCGTAGGAAAGAGAGCACAGGACAGCTATTCAAGCCTGAATTGCTTATTCTAAATAAGGCACTAGCCAAAATACAGTGTTAACTTTCCTACAATCCCTTTCTTGTAGATAATCTCTGTGAAAGGGACTATCCAATAATTTGTCTCACTAGGCTTAACTTTTCTCCACTCATTCGTTAACAGAGCCATGAGAATTGCTGATAGTTTATGATCTGGTGTTGCTTGGGATTGAGAATGACAGGAAGATGAACTAGAAATGGTATTTTTGCTGCTTATATTATTTATTTAGCTCTCTCTCTCTCTCTCTCTCTCTCTCTCTCTCTCTCTCTCTCTCTCTCTCTCCCCTGAGCACAAGGCCATTATGAACCACCTGATGTATGTGCTGGGAACAGAATCCCAGCTTCCTGGAAAAGCTGCAAGCACTGTCTCCAGCCCTGTGGATTTTATTTTTAAACAAATAGGCTGAGAAACAAATGGTTCCACAATTAATGTTTTCGCCACTTTTCTGCATTGGAGAGTAGTGTTTATAAGTCAGTACAAATTGCAAAACCCATTCCTCCAGGCTGCATGCATGTCTATGCACTTTCTCGGCTTCTCATGATTATCAGTAACCCAGTAAGAGCTAACAGTGAGTTAGAAACAGAAAAGACAAAAGATCAGAAAAGCGTTGTTTAAAAATAGTCAAGTCTTGTGAAACCTCTGCTCAAATTGCTAATATATGTTAAGTTAGTAACTGGAGATTTCTTCTCTTCCAGCTTGTTTAAAACTCAACCTCCTAACCAACTTGGGTCCATGCTGCTTTCTGTTGAGTGATCTTGTTTCACCCTTAGACCTCCTGCACTGACATCAGTTCCCTTGCCAGCCAGTGTCTTTCTCATGGACTGGGTATGTTCTCTTGGTCTTGAAAATTTCTCTCAATCAATACTTTGACCAACTACATGCTAAGAGATCTTCAAGCACACTGTGTGCATGAATGTGTGTATGTGTGTGTGTGTGTATTAAACCCTCCCCAGGTTCCTTAGAAAACTGTCAAAAGCATACTTTAAAGATAATAATTAAATAATTATTTTACCAAATAATAATGCTCTTTCCTTCACTGTGGTCCTCCACTGGACCAAGGCTTCCTCTATGGAAAAAGGGGACTGACCCATAGCACATGTTCAGTAAATATCCAAAGAGAGATAGAAAAAGAAGGAAGGAATGGACAGGTCGATTCCTATACATATGCTCCTTGTACATTCAGGTGAGTATTTCTGTGTCTGAACTGGTCAACCGCATGGGAAAGCGCCCAGCAGACACTCTGAATACATTTTAGACTTGGAGCCTTATCTTCTCATTGTGGTATAATCTAGGAGCCTAAGAATCTTTCCAGAAAACTTTAAAGGATACTCTTGATACACCACAAGCCATTCTGGCAGATCCTGCAAGGCCCTTGAATAGATACAAAGTAACCACTCCTTTGTAAGGGTGCCTAGCACACACTATTTAAATTGTTTGGTCTGCCTGCTTAATTTACCTGAGGAAAGGGGAAAGCCTTAGAGACTTAAGGACCTCTTACCACTGACATCTACTGCCAGGTTTTCTCCTTTTTCAGGTAGAGACTACACACCTTCAAATACCAATTTTAAACAAAGCAGCTGTTTTGGTGACAGAGATGTTAAGACACAGGATGTGACTAGAGCTTCTTTTCTCATTTCAAAAGGATCTTCTCACTGCCAGCAGTAGCCCTGTGACCTTTGTGGACTTGTGTGTAGCTAACATTGAGAAGTATTAAAAACAGCCATGACCTGCCCTGTTTATTCAGAGTTAAGCATTAATGAGGCTGAGTCCTCTAACCTGCCGCCATCTTTCTCCAGGAAAGAAGTACCTATGTAAATATCCTAATGTAAACATCACAGCTTTTCCTCGAGGGATGAGAAAACCAGCTGACAACTAGGAGGAGAGAAGGAAGTCTTGGCTGTTTGGAACTGTACATGGAACTTGATTCGAGGCTGACTGTGTACTTGATCAGCACTGGTGTTGTCTAATAGAGGGCAATGAGGCACATACCCTGGATTTGTTCATCATGGCTTCAAGCAGTCTGAGAGTTAGGAAATAGGGCAGGAATCTTTTTACAGCACAGAGAAGATAGGGGAATCATGTCATGGAACTACTCTCTTTGTTCAGGGCTTGCCTGTTTACCTGTTTAGTTTTTGGTGTTTTGTTTTGTTTGTTTTGTTTTGTTGGTTTTTATTGTTTTGTTTTGTTGTTGTTGTTGTTTTTCATGGAACAGCTGTGTTATCAGGAGAGGGTGGGATTCTGTTCTGAGGAGACAGGAATGCTGATGGTATTAACTTGGGCACAAAGAGGGACCAAGAGCTTCATTAAAGCTCCTCTCAGATCCTGCTTGCTGGACACTGAATTGCAAAACTTGCCATGAGGCCCAATACTGCAGAAGAAATCAAATACAGAGAGAGAGAGAGAGAGAGAGAGAGAGAGAGAGAGAGAAGAGAGAAGAGAGAGAGAGAGAGAGAGAGAGAAATATGAGGGATTTTCCCCTCAAAGTCAGATTTTCTGTAAAACAAACAAAAAAACAAATGGCCCACTCTCATCAGTTTACCTCAACTGATGTGTAGCTGAGGGGACAAGACTAAAATCCCAAACTCAGCCAGCTGCCTGTGGAACAGAATGAACACAGGCTGCCTCCTCCAGATCCGCAAAGAGAGAAAGCGGGGGTCACCTTTTCATTCTGCAAACGCACAACATGGAGAACAGAGGACTGCTTGTCTCCAGTACAGCCTGAGATGTACACACGGCAAAGCTGCGTGCATTCGGGTTTCTGCTTCTGCGCTGTTTAGGAGAACGTGCTTTGGAGTTTTACCAGCTTTGCATTCCAATTTAACCATTCTGGAGCTTCGGGAGCTCAGACAAGCTATTCTGATGTGTTTAACTGTGTGCTCATTTCAGGAATGAGCACAGATGAGTTAAGTAACAGAAATTATATGGGGATGGGAGAGGAAAGAACACTTTGCTGGAAGTTCTTAGTGTCAACCTTTATAGATGCCACCATTTGCTCATGTACATATTTATATAAAATAGGGGCTGGAGAGATGGCTCAGCGGTTAAGGGCACTGACTGCTCTTCCAGAGGTCCTGAGTTCAATTCCCAGCAACCACATGGTGGCTCACAACTATCTATAATGGGATCTGATGCCCTCTTCTGGTTCTGGCGTGTCTGAAGACAGCAACAGTGTACTGATATGCATTAAATCATATATATATATATATATATATATATATATATATATATATATGTACACACACGCACACATATATATGTGTATATATATATATATATCCATATGCCCACATATATGTGTGTGTGTGTGTGTGTGTATATATATATATATATATATATATATATATATATATATATATATATATCCATATACATTGCAAGGTAGCAGAAATGGCTCAGTGTCTAGGGGAGCCTGCTGTGAAAGAAAGAAGACCAGAGTTGGAATCACCAACATCTATATAAAAAACTGGGTGTGGCTAGACTGGTCTGTAATCCCAGCATTGTATTTGAAAGACACACAGGAGGATAGCTGGGGCTTGCTGGCCACCAGTCCGGTCCAGGCTCACTGAGAGACCCTGTCTCAAGGTGCTAAGACAGAAAGTGACCGAGCAGGACACTGGACAGCCTCTCTTGACCTTGCAACATGCTTGCACATGCACACAAGCACACTGATACACTCTGTGATATTTGAAACAAACTGCTCCCTAATGTGTAGTTTGTTAGTGACTAGGGGAGGTGGATTTTAATGGGATAACATGGGAGTGCCATGCTTTGAGAACACGGTTCCTGGGGCGGCCCAGATAATGCACTGGAAAAAGCTGTTCATAAACCAAGATCTTCCTTTATTTTCCCTTGAAGTAAATAGAAAGTGAGGGAGACTGCAAAGATTGTGGGGAAGGACAGATGCCAATTCCAGTAGATACAACCCCTGGATCACCCACCTCAGTTTTCTAAGTACACAGATTGTAGAAGTGCAATGGGCACCATCAGGAGAGAGAAGAGGCAGGCTGGGAGATGCTCTGGCCTCCACAAACTTCCCAGCTCTAGAACTAAGTGAATCTACCATTCCTTGTGAGGTCTCTTATTGATTTTCTGTGTTATTAATATTTATGTTTGGCTACTGAGTGAACTCTACTGAAGCCCTGGCATTTCTTTGGAGCAAACGTAGAAAACTAGAGTGTGTGACCCATGGTTTGTCCTACTCTGTGGGGGCAGGGGTTGTATCCACTGGCATGGGCACCTCCCCTATTCATTATATCATTTCATATTCTTTCTGTAAAATCAAAAGGAAAAAAATTCCATCTTTAACTCAATAACCTTTAGTTTTATCCCTGTGTAAAAGCAAAATAACATACAAATAAATGTTAGAAGTAAAAGTTTTATACATTTGAATAAAGGACACACATTTTTTAATATTAGGAAGAACCCTCTAGATTGTAATCAATTTTTTAAAGTTGAAACGTCAGAATTGACATTTCAAGGGAAAACATCTAAGAATGTGGCCCAAGACTCATTTATAAGGCTTTGCTTCATGTCTATGTTCTGCATGAATAATGTTTATTAAGCTTGCATATTTAAGTGGAAATATAAAAAAATAAAAAATAAAAAAAATCCATGTCTGAATGCCAACATGTTTTCAAGAACAAATGCAAGCTTGTTTTAAGGATCCCTCACATTCTCTGCCTCTGCTTTTGCCCCCAGTAGAACTGGGAACACGACTGCTCAGCTGGTACATGTGAGTGTGCAAAGGACCCATTGTCTCAGCTGTCTCTGGGTGACCAGAGAACTCCTGAGATGGGCTTAGTAGGGGACAAGCTGCACAGTGACTCTGCAAACCCCAGGTTCCATGTTGTAGGCCCAGCCAGGGATGTACAAAACCCATGCGGCTGGCATAGCTTGTAACCACCACAGGGCCAGATCCTTCAGAACACTCAAGTCCAGAACGGTTCAGTGACTTCTTCAAGTCACCCAGGAAAGGAAGATGGGGGTTTGGTGAGCTCTCCACCTGTTCCCATGTTCTCAGAATCTCTCTGCACAGGTATGTTAGCAGACAAAGCAGATAAGTTGATCAAAATGCCCTGCAAACAGTGGCTTGTGTGGTGAACAGATGCCTTCTCTCACAGAGATCTCACTATCTTAAGAGGGGAGTACATGAAGAACTTCTCAGGTCTACTCAGCTACAGAAAACTCTCTCTCTCTCTCTCTCTCTCTCTCTCTCTCTCTGTGTGTGTGTGTGTGTGTGTGTGTGTGTTATATACATGTGTGTGGTGTGTCTGTGTATGTTTTGTTATTGTTTGTTTGTTTGTTTTTTAAATTTATTTATTTCATGTATGTGAGTACCCTGTCACTGTCTTCAGACACACCAGAAGAGGGCATCTGATCCCACTATGGATGGTTGTGAGCCACCATGTGGTTGCTGGGAATTGAGTCCTTCTCTGCATCTGTGCAACTGGGCCGAGCATCTTGCTTATTTTGTGAAACATCGAAACCATGGCCATCAAAACACAGAGGGCTGTAATTCGGAAAGTCAGGGAGTCTATAATACAATTAAAGAAAAAGGAAGTTTTGATCTCTGGGCTCCAGCTAAGTGAAAGCAAAAGGGAAAGGAAAGGCCTGACTTGTGAAAGAAACAGATCCCTGAGCCAGGTCATCCACCAGGCTCACCTGGAGCTATGAACATCCACTCCAAATGTTTGAGAGAAATGTGAGAGAGAAGCATCTGGAATTCTGAAAAAGTTCTCACAGAAGCCAATACAAGCTAAATTAACTGTCCTCAAGCTCACCCGCCAGACTTTCCCACTATTCTTTGAAGACACTAAAAAAAATTTGTTGTTCACGGGAGGAGGGTCAAGGGAACAGACTGAGATTTTAAAAACACTTTGGGAACCTAACAATAAAGATGGACTTTAGAGCCAGGCCGTGGTGACGCACGCCTTTAGCAGACCAATTGCTATGAGTTCCAGGCCAGTCTGGTCTACAGATCAAGTTCCAGGACTGCCAGGGCTATACAGAGAAACCCTGTCTCCAAAAACAAACAAATAAAAGACAGACTTTGCTAGAGTCTGACTGATAAATACAAGTTAACAAAGATGGTTTGGGGGGTCTCATGCAAGAAATTTGATTATGGATTATATATTAGATATAGCCAAGATACTATTGCTAATGAAAATGAAGTCATATTAAAAAATACCCACTTCAAATATATATACATACATACACACATACACACACACACATATATATATATACACATACATACATACATATATACATACATACATATATTTCATGTGTGTGGATGGATGTGTGCCTGGGTGTATATAAATGCACCACATGCCTGTAAGAGCCTGCCGAGGTCAGAAAAGGGCTGGAGATAATTATAAGCCACCATTGTGGACAGATACTGGGAACTGAACCTGGGTCTTCTTCAAGAGCAGTATGCCTGCCCAAGCCATCTCCCCAGCCCCAGAAATCACCACCTTTTAAAGAAGCAATCTGCAGTACACAGGGTGAAGTGGTGCAGTGTCCTTTTGTTTTAATGAAAACAAGGAGGAACAAGTTGAGAACGCCTTAATACCTACTGAATCCTAGCGGTGGCACATAGGGGACATTGGACTACTCCAAGCTTCTGTATATGTGACATTTTCATGATCTTTAAAGTATTTTGATAATAAACACAGAAAGATTTTCATCCTGATAAAAAGAACTACAAGGTAGCTAAAGCAGTTTGAAAATAAAATACTAGAGAAAGAGTCAAGTGCACAGCACTTGGCCAGCCAGAGTCACACAGAGAAACCCTGTCTCAATAAAACCAAGAAAGTGATAGAAGAAGACATCTGATATCCTCTTTTAACCTTTGCCAAAAATGTACACACGTACATTCACACACACATACACACACACACAACCACATACCACACACCACACACACACACCACAGAGCATACACATACACACCATACACCACACACACACACCACACACACCACACACACAAACAACACACATACACCACACACAAACCACACAAATACCATACACAGCCACACACCACACACATATACCACACACATACCATACACAGCCACATACCACATACACCACACATATACACACCACACACACAAACACACACACACATATACACACACACACCACACATACACCACACATATACACACCACACACACACACATATACACACCACACACACACAAACACACACGTATACACACCACACACACACACCACACATACACCACACATATACACACCACACACACACACCACACATACACCACACATATACACACCACACACACACATACCATACACCACATACACCACACATATACAGCACACATACACACCACACACACACATACACCACATGCTCCACATATACACACCACACACACACATACACGCCACACATAATAGTGATGATGATTATGAAGGTAACAGTATTAATAATGAAAGGCAGAGGTGCCATTGACAACTGAGTGTGCGCTGGGCTCACTCACTCTGCTGTCTGTGATACTATGTTCCTGGAGAAGGAAGTCTCTGCCTCAAGGCAGAGTGTGGAAGCACTTGCAGCCAGCCTCCATGAACCTAGTCCAGTCCCCTTTGTGGATTTTGCTCCAAATGTTTTCCTTACAGCATACAATAGGACTTGGCCGGTCCTGACTCTGATGTTTGGAATTCCATCCCTCCCCACCCCACCCCTCACTCTCACAGCAAGCGGCTGTGCCTCAGCCCCTCCTTCATCTTACCCGGGGTTATAGTTCCTTGCTTTCGTGATCTTCCAGCTTACATTCTGTTTTAGATTCTTAATTAATTAATTAATTAATTAACTGTTGGGGATCAAATCCAGGGCCTCATAAATGCTAAGCAAGCCTTGGATCACTAAGAAGCTCTGGTGAATCTCACCACCTATAGTGCCTGAGACTGAGCTCTGCCCAAAGCCGACACTTTTATGTTGGTTTTAGTCAGACTGTGAACACCACTCAGTTCCCAAGCAGGTAAGCTTTGTATTTCGGTGTGCCCGACCACTTGGAAACACCTCTCTACTTAGCCTCTACAAACATAATGAATGTGCTGTTTACATCCTGTCCCAGATAATTAATGAAGACTGTAAAAAGAAAAAGACCAGCTGAACACAGATCCCCACCGCCTCGAAGTCTAGTGTGCCGCCATTTATCGTGGCGCTTTCCTTCCTTCAGGCAATTTTCAATCAATTTGACACATTCGACTTGATCCCAGTGCATTTCTGAGCTACATTTCCTGAGACCTGCTACCAGTTCTTCCATTGATGGCTGGATGTGTTTTAAAATGATAATATAATCAGTGTCTTCTTTTTGTCTATTGTTTTATGAGTTTTTTTCAAAGCATAAGATCAATTAATTTAGAGCAATCAAAGAAGCTATATAAATTGTGTTATCCGTAGCTCATGGTTGCAATACCCCACAACGTTCGAATGCCTCTTCTTTCCAATTGTTCTATTATTTGTGTGCAATGTAGTCTCCTAATTCATTTATGCACTCAACAAACATTCATGGAATTCTTAGTAAAGGCAGGTATTATGTTTGGAATAGTCCAGGGACTAGTTTGACTTGGAAATTAATTATTCAGGGGCTCTTGTTCTGTGAAATATTACAGAGTACAGTATCTCCTAAACTGATATTCAAGCTACACATTTAGCGATTCTTGGACACTGAAGGCTGAAAGAGGAAGAAATCTGTATGATCTCTTACTGGCAGTCATACTCAACAGGTTCCCTGGGTAAGGAATCTGGACAAGATGGCTACCATAAGATAACGATGAGAATCTGTGCTTTGATCTGCCAGGGATAGATACCTTCAGGTTAAGTCTGCATCCTTTCTCTCCCTCACCTCTCATTATTGTTTCCAGTTTCCACAGGACATCTTCCCTATTCTGATGAATCCATTACTACTTGCATTAACCCTGGCTAACATGGCCTATCATCTCCAGACCTAGCCTGTTTATTTCTTTTGTTTGTCTTCTTCATCCTCCCTCTCTCCCTCCCTCGCCTTCTTCTCTCTTCCTCTCTCCTCTCCTTTCAGGTCTTCATTACTGTTTAATTATCCTTATTTGTCTTCTTAAAAGGCCAGTTTTAGAAAGTAGTTCAGAAGCTCAGCTATTTCGCCATCAATAGCTCCGTCATTTGCACATAATCGTTAAGCTTATCTCCCTATTTGTTAATGCCAGGCCGCCTTTATTTCTGCTGTCCCCTCCTTTCTCTTCTTTATTATGTTTGTATTATTACCCTCTGCTCCACTGATTGCCATAAATACTTCCTGGCTGTAACTCTGGAACCTCTTTGATGATTCATGTGTTCCTAGGAGAGTTCTACAGACAGACTTCATATCCTCCCTCTCTCTCTCTCTCTCTCTCCTCTCTCTCTCTCCTTCTTCCCCCCCATCCCCTCCCCCACTGTCTGTCTTTCTTTCCATGTATTGTTGCACAGTTATCATTATTCCTTGGACAGTATCTGTTTTTTTTCCAAAGATGTCTGGCCTTTGTAATGAAGCCAGTACCCCAACTTACAAGGCGTGAGCTATAGAACTCCTGCACACAACTACCCTGCTTCCCCCAGAGGGAAACCTTCTCAATGGGAACAAACTCCACTGAGAAGAAATGGCTGAGACTTGTGAGTTTCCTACCTCAGAGCAACACCCTTGGCCTCTTCCAATGATGGCTTTCCCACAGGCCAAATACGCCTCAAAGCCGGGGGATGAGGAAAGTGGTAAATACCCTTCTTCTCAGGGTGACACATTAATGTTTGTACTTAAGAGCAGAAAGGCCACTTCTTAGACCCTGGCTCTATGCTGGCTGAATTTGCCCCTATCATTTGTGTACTAAAGAATCCCTGTCTGAAGCACACAGATACATTCTTAAATAAGGAGGTACTACGGAGAAGAGATTCATTGTAGACAGTGTAGTGAGAACGATAGCCCAAACTAAAAGAGAGACCTCACTACTATATTAGTAATATAATAATATTTTGTGAGTTCCACCCATCTTTTCCGTTTAAACCTGCTTTGTAAGACCGGGGTAGGAGGAGACTCCCAATTATTTTGTAAATATTATTTTTATGTCAGCTTAGCAAATAAGCACAATTTTTCTCTCCAAACTGCCAGTGCGTAAAAGGTGCCAATTTACTGCATTCTACCAAAGTCGTACCAGATGTAGAAAGCTCAGTCTTCTAGTCCTACCCCTCAATCTTAGCAAAAGATACTCTGGCTAAGTCAAGGCTGTTTGCTGTCAGCCTAAGATGAAGGACCCAACTAAGCTGATTCCTCCTCCTTTGTCTGAGCATGAACTTCTCATAGGGTCTCCATAGTCTCACCTGGGAGTGGGCACAGCATTCCGCTGTGTCGCTGTGTGAGGAAACCAGAGAGGGGAAGGAAAGTATTGCTTGTCACGTCTTTCCCTTTGCCCATCCTGATATCCCCAAATCTTCATTTTCCCAGTTACTTTTGTCTTTGGTTCCTTCCCATCCCTCTGCGCCCTGCCCCCTACTTTAAGGATAATTATTTTTATTACTGGCCACACAGCAATAACTTAAGGCATCTTCTAGACGGTTGGGGATTAAACAATTCTAAAATCACAATGCTAATTGATAAACAACGACGCATTCGGCTTTGGACAACAAACATCAGCTCTTGGTAGGGCCTGCCCCACCCTGTCCAACTGACAGGGGAAGCCTGTCTCCTTGGGGTGGAGACTAACACCATGGGAAGCCAAAACCAGCTTTTATTAGCAGGACAGAAGAAAATGGGGCCAGGCTCAGAATAGCTACTCCAAAGCGTGTCATTCTTAGCCCACCTACCTCATCCTAATCTTCCCTTTCCCCCTGGCATTTTACCCATTTTGCCACTTCTCCGGAAAAGGACAGATGCCTTTACCTCATCTCAACCCCGGCGCTATTGTGCATCTCCCTGGGCATTTTACCACCCCTCCCTCTGGGCTCTCTACCATCATCTCCTAACTTACTGAGATCCAAATGCAGGCTTCCAACTGCTGCCAGCAAAGTGCTTGAGGGGGAGCTGTGGGCTTACCCCCTGCCACTGGGCCAGCCTCATCTCGGAGGAGACATTTTAAACCCCAGGGATGCTAAAATCATCATCATTATTACCTCCCTAGGCACGGTGGTGTCAGCAGAGATGGAGGCTGGGAAACTCTAAAATTACACAGGTTGGCAATGCTGCCTCGCGTTAAGATCCTCTGAACGTCCATGATCTATTGGCAGCACCAGAGTAGACGGAACTGACTAGGAAGCAACTGCAGGGTGTTCTCATCCTGGGTCCCTTCTGCAGATTAGCAGGTGAAAAATGCCTTGTCTTCAAAATGGCCACTAGTTAGGATGACAAGAGGCAAAAACTAAAAGGCAGAAATTCAAGCTTAAGTAGATTAACAAAAGGAAAGCTTCTCCAGGATTTTTCTAATGCTTTCTCATCCCATGATTTAAATATTTATTCTTACACACAGCCAATGTGTCTACACAAAGTCAGCTGAACGCTGGACCCGGGGCTCTCCTCCGAGGGTCAACGCTGAGATTTCTGTGAGTATAATATTATTAGAGAAAGGATAAATATTTAAAAAGAAACCAGTAATTTTTTTCTTTTGGACTACCATAAGTTCTCCAAACACTCTGAGGAAGACTGTGCCACGTCCTTCTAGGACAGACATCAAGCCTCGGGAGCCTGACAAGAGTTTTCCCCTGAAATTTTGTTGTGTTCAGTTTTGACTCAAATCTGCAATCCATCAGCAAAGGCTTTGCCAATTGCTTATACAAAGATTTTCAGTGAGTGACATTTGTTGAAGAGGGATTTAATTTAAACTTGAAGCAGCCCTGTGGCGACATAGGAGCCTCCCTCTCCATCGAGGCCGCCAGAACATTTTGGAAAGGGCTGCGGTACCTGAATCACATACTGCCTCCACCTACCAGCCCTGAAACAGTTTTTTTGGTTTTGTTTTTCGAGGAGATTTTTCCTTATCTCTAGACTGAGTGTGATCTCTCCATTAAGAAGATGATCAGATTTACTTCTGATTCTCTTTCCAGCCTTGCCTTATCCACACTTTTCGATCTTGGCTGTGGGAAACACTGTTACTGGACTAACTGTATAGTCTCTGTCTACCTTGGCCGGCTGGTTGGTCACACATCTTAAAATAGAAGCACTAATAAGTAAAAATCATCAGAAGAAAATAATGAGACTTTGGGATTTATTTGTAGCTAACTGCCTTCCACCACTTCCTGAACCAAAGGACTCTTCCAGTCCACCCTTGCTGAGTTACACAGGTGGCTCTAGAACCACAGAATTGGACATGGTTTCAAATAAAATTTAGTTCTTTCTCTTATTTTCAAAAATGGTAGAGCTCAAAGACAGAAAATGCCCCCCTACCACAGTGATGGGCGAAGTTGAACACGCTGCCCCCACCTCTTCCTGCAGCTCTAACTGGTCCAGTTTATTAAGCCTCAATGTAAAATGAATGAAAACATCAGATTTGAAAATTATGCTCTTGCCAGGTGTGGTGGCTCACACCTTTCATCCCAGAACTGGGGAAGCAGAGGTAGGTGAATCTCTGTGATTTTGAAGCCAGCTGGTCTATATAGTAAGTTCCAGATACCGAGACTGTATAGAGAGACCCTTTCCCCTGTCTCAAAAAAAATTGTTCTTAAGGAAACCTAAGTTTCCAGGTAGTAATAGTAAAAGGGGGTACTTAAAACGGTCTCATTTCTACTCTGTCCCTTGCCAAACCTAGGCAGCTCAATGAGAGCTCTTTAGCTATTGCTATCGTTAAATTACCTGAGAATCATTTTATGATGTAAACATTGGATGTGACACCCACAGAGTCACTGTGGGTAGATTGTTAGAACCCACCCTCCAAAGCTTCTGGCAGTATAAATTAAACTTGAACTTTTTTTTTAACACCTTGATGTCACTTTTAAATGTTATTCTCTGGAACAGGTACTAGGTAGGATCTAAAGAAGAATTCATTTTGATTCTTCTGCTTTCTAATTGTTGATACAAAATTCTACTCAGAGAATTTATGTCATTCTGTGTTCCGGTCTGCTTCTCTGTTATCATAAAAACACTGAGTGAAAGCAACAGAGGTGTGTGTGTGTGTGTGTGTGTGTGTGTGTGTCTATATGGTATCTCAGTGTGTCTGTCTGTCTGTCTGTCTGTGTATCTGTGTGTATATGTGTGTGTCTGTGTGTATGTGTTCTGTGGGTAGGTATCTGTGTGTGTCTGTCTGTGTGTCTGTATCTGTGTGGTGTCTATGTCTCTCTGTGTGTCTCTCTGTGTATCTCTGTGTGTGTGTGTCTGTGAGTGTATGTCTGTGTGTCTGTGTCTGTGTGGGTGTCTGTGTGTGTATGTGTCTGTCTGTGTGTGTCTATTGTATGTGTTGTGTGGGTGGGTGTCTGTGTGTTTGTCTGTGTCTGTGTGGTATGTGTGTGTCTGTGTTGTGTTGTGTCTATGTGTGTGTGTCTGTGTGGATGTCTATGCTCTCTGTGTGTGTGTTGTCTTACAGGTCAGACCCTGTCATTGAGGGAAGGTAAAGCTGAAACTCAAGACAGGATTTGAAGCAGACCGTGGAGGAGCACTGCTCACTGGCTTGCCCAACTACTTTCTTCTGTATCTTAGGACCCAGGGGCAGCACAGCTCACTGTAGGCCGAGTCCTCTCACATCAATCAGCCTTCAAGAAAGTGCCCCACAGACATGCCCACAGGCCAGTCTGATAAGACAAGCTCTCAGTTGAGGTTCACTCTCCTCAGGTGTGTCAACTTGACACACTGCCATTGAAAGTCAGTATTCTCAGTGTTTGTGAAGAATAAAAATGAAAACTCAAACGGCCAGGCGGTTCACACTCCAGGGTCCCTTCTGGGTCTTATGCTCTGCTTGATCCATCCATCCCCCCCTCTCTCTTCTTGGTAATGGTTATATATCTGTAACTACTTGGTTTTGTGTTTTGTTTTGGGTAGGGTGCAGAAAGCTGCAGAGGGCCACAGCACCAGGCCAGTTTCCTACAGCCGGGAGACTTGGAAATCGTGGTTCGGTGTGGTCTATGATCTTCGCTCTACCAGAGAAGGCAATGGCAGCAAGGGCTTTCTCATGCTCCTCGTAACTGGGTCCTGTTGACGGGACATAAGCATGTGGAAAGGTGACCATCGAGGGGAGCCTGAAATGAATTTTCAAATACACAATAAAAAACCTGAAGAGGGGAGACTTACACACGTGCCGGGCTCCAAGGGCTTGTGGAGGAGGAAGGACTCAAGCCTCAGAAAGACACAGAATGAAGAGGCACTGTCCTGGAAGGGCTGAAGGGCCGAACACAGAAAGACAAGGCCCATAAGCAAAGACTCTGATGGCCGCACTGGCAGGAATTAGCTCTCTGACACATTGATCCATTGGGTGCTGGATGCTACATGAAGCACACCACACGAGGACTGAGAGTTGAGCTTTAGGAGCAGCAAGAGGGCCCAGCAGGGAAAGGCACTGCTGCCAAGCTTGACAACCTAAGTTTGAATCCCGGGGGGTCCAAGGAGGGAAGGTCAAAACTGAAACTCTACACACACTGTAGCATAAGACCATCTTTCCAAAACATGTAATTTATGGGAGTGGGAGGTGCTGAGCTTTGAATCAGAGCCCTGAGATGCTACCACCACTGCTTACTAGCTCTCTGATCAAGGTAAGTCAACCACGGTCTCAGTATTTGCAGATGTAAAATGAGACAAACAGCAGGATTTACAGAGTGAGATATAAGGAAATCCTTTTGAGTATAGAATGGGTAAATATTCAAATGCTGGCAAGGTACCAGTCATAAAATGGAACAACATCTGCATTTATTAAGCAATGACATAAGACTCTTCAATGAATTTCAAGCCCTATGAGAAAAGTTTTGTGAACTATATCAAACAACTTATGTGCCTTTGGAAACACAGGAGTCTACACATAAATAAATTGTTTTGTGCTGTCTAACCTTATCCTGTGATATAGCATCACAGTGCATAATTCTTCTCACGGATGGACGAGCAATATTAATATCAGTAACAACAACAACAGGCCTGGAGAGATGGTTTCAGGAGAAAAAAAAAAAAAAACCCTGCCATGATCCCTAGAACCCAAGAAAAGCCAGACACAAAAGCAGGTTTATAAACCCCGTTTTCTTTTTCCAGGACGGCCAATGGACAGAGGAGAATCCTGGAAGTTCATGGGCCAGATAGATTAGCATTTTCCAAGGCTAATTTTAAGAGATCCTATCTCAAACAATGTGAGAGGCAAGGACAGACACCCAAGGTTGTCCTCTGCCTCCACACAAATGCTGTTGTATGTGCATTACATATACATATGAGAGACAGACAGAGAGAGAGAGAGAGGGAAGGAGGGAGGAGGGAGGAGGGAGGGAGGGAGGGAGGGAGGGAGGGAGGGAGGGAGGGAGGGAGGGAGAGAGAGTTATAGCAGTGACAATGTTGGTAGTTGACCAGGACAACAACCACCACAACAACCACAGTAATCTTTGTGTAGCACCTGTACCTACAAAATACTTCAACAAGCTGGATGGTAGTTTCGTGAACCTTTGGGAAGCAGAGACATGTGGATCTCTAAGTTTGAGTTTGAGTTAGAGGCCAACCTGGTCTACAAAGTGAATTCCAAGACAGCCAGGGCTATGTAGAGAGAGCATGTATCAAAAAACAAACACACAACAAAACACTCCTACAGAATCCACAAGAATTCTGTGATGTAAGCCAACCAAATATTAGGAGGGAGGCAAGACAGGACTCAGGAGTCTTGTCCAGGGGGCAACAGCTCACCAACTGTCTCTAGAGAAACTATGAACTGAACACTGTCTCCTAGACCCCACTAGGAAACCAGTTCCTTGCAAATAGACTTCTGATGTTCTGTAATCTGATTGTGATTTTACTTTGACTGAAATGGAATGGATTACTAAGAACTTTAAACCCTTAGCTGTTTAGGATTTTATGATCCCATACTCAGTTATGTTTAAACTCAGCTATCCAGTAACTGAACACACGTTTGTCTGGCTTTGGATTTGAAGAGGAGATAATTAAAAAGGCATTGCTATTATTTAATGGTATGTCCACTCCCAGTAAACTTACTTCTAGAGTCAATTCCAGCTCACAATAAGTAACTAAACAATATAAACATATTGGTGGGACTAATACATGGGTAGAGGCAGGCAGAGATGCATGGACATCCCTTGCTGGAAAACAGTCGCCAGATCCAGCTCAAAAAAATGTGCTTATTGTCCAAGAACACGAGTCAAGGAATTTCTCAGATTAAACACTCAAGTTTAAACCTCCAGGATATGTTTGCGACCAACTACATGAAACCAGCATGGTCCTTTTTGGATCTGATATTTGAAACTAGGACCCATGTCTTCATCTCACCTCATTCTGGAATCAGAACTTAATACTACATCTGTGGAGATAAAGCGTGTTTTTACCTCTAGGTAACAGATGTGAAGGACCACTCCTAAAATGCTATAAAACACTGAAATTCAACTGAAAAAATGAGCCTCTCTGAGGCTGAGGGCTAAAGCTGTACTTTAGGTCTTTCACGGCCCTCTATTTTTTCCTTGGCTGTTCTTGTTGACAAATTCTGAGATAAGCAAATGGCACAGTAAAGATTACATATATATATATATATATATATATAATATGCGTGTGTGTTGTGTGTGTGTGTGTGTGTGTGTGTGTGCATCTGATAGAGATGGAGTCACACCAGAAACAAAACATGTCTGTGAAAGAAAAAACCTATACAAGAGTGCAAAAATGGCAATATACACATGTTCTCAACGGCTCTATATCTCAGCCTTATTCTCCTTACAGACATGGTCGCCAGTACATCTAGGGTAGATGGGACTTACATACCTGTCAGGTACTGAGAGGCAAATGTGTGTTTATCCAGTGCATTTGTGCTGAGGGGAGGGCATGGCAGTCTTGTGCTTTCTCATAGCACAGCCTGTATCATGACTCTCTCGGAGCCATTTGCCTCAGGTAGATACGGCAGTGATGTGAGAGGTGGAGAGAGAGGCTGTGGTGTTCAAGAACATGGTGTTCCTGGACTCTGCCTTCAGTAGGAGGGTGCTCTACACAGAGAACGAAAGATTACAGGGTCTTAAAATCTATCCTTCCTGAAAGCAGTCAGGGCACTGAGGGGCCATATAGTGGCTTTTGGAAGTCACACACTGAGCTAGACTGGCAGCTCTGTCCTGCTGAAGAACTGCAGACCGGCTGTACACTGACAGCTCCCCACACAGCTCCTGTCCTGGAGCAGAAGGGACCTGGAAACCATTTCAGTTGAACCAACTTGCTCTAGCCTGGCTATTTCCATTGGAAGTGACATGTCCTCCCCGCAGACCCCTTTTAAATAAGATCTCATATAGCCCAGGGATATGTCAAGCTCACTACATAGCTCAGTCTAGGCCAGCCTTGAATTGACCTCCTAAGTGTAGATTATAAGCGTGCACGCCAGGCCCAGCCCCTCCTCTGCATAGTTAACAGTCACACAAGACTTCAGGTTTGGATTGTGAAGAAACATTCTGCTTTCTCTCATTACTTTTCCAAGTAGTTGGTATCCTGGAATTGATTACTTAGCACAAAATCTCATGTTCTACATTTAAGAAACACCTTCAATGTGACAAGGCCTCAGAGACTCTGTGTATGTGATGTGATGACAACAGCTCCTCATACTTCTCAATCCCACTTTCCAGGATGGACCAAACTTTCTCCAACATGGATAACCATATCACACTGTGGATATCACACATATCCAAAGTGTCAGGGGACATCACTATTGGAGTAACTGAAGGAGAAGATACTATAATAATTATTATTGTTATTATTACATAATCATTATTTTTAGTATTACATAATATTTCTATGTAATAATATGTTATCATATATGATAATTATAAAATAGATGATCTCATATAGCCAAGGCTAGCCCCAAACTTGATATGTAGCTTAGGATGACCGTGAACCTCTGATCTCCCTCCTTCCACCTTACAGGAAAGAGCCACCATGCCTTGTTTATGCAATGTTGGGGATGGACGGCAGAGCTTCGTGCACACCACAAGCTGAGCTGTGTCCCTAGCACAGAAGGTAGCGTGTTAATTGCTCCTTTGTTCATTGCTGTGTGGAGCACATCCTAGAAGGTACCCAGGAAAACAAGGCACTTCCAGCCCTTAGTTGTCATCTCTAGAAAAGTCTCAAACTAGGGGCATTTGTAAGGAAGATTACAAGTGACTTCTGACTCTGGTTAAAATTCAACCAAGTTCCTGGGACTACGCTTCAACAAAAACTCTTAAACACATTATTATCTTTCACTCTGCAACCGGAGCTAGCACTTAACAAAGAGACTTCAATAGATGAATGCATCCACTCCAAACGAAATGGGCTCCATTTAAATGACAGCACACTCGACCTACAGATTATGTCCTCTTAAAGAGCCTGCAGAACATGAAAAGAAGGAATATGAGCAATGTCCCATGTCTACTGATCATCTCCATTCGATGTGATGTGACTCACAGGACACCAGCAACTGCAGTTCAGAACATAGGATTGTAGGCTCTCACCCTGCACAAAGGTGCCTGGTGTGAGTTACACAGCTAATGAGCTACCCAGGCTACCTGTGTTTGAAACATACTCAGAAATACACCATACTTCAATAAGACAAGGCCCAGTGAGCTTAACGGTGACCCGACACATGCGAATGTCAAGGCATGGCAAGCTGTTCTTGCCCGAAAACCATTTGTTTAACAAACTCTCAACAGACCCCCCAACAAGACACAATCCATAAGGGCTTCTTGTCTTGGACTGAGCAGCTCATCTGTGTGGGACTTTCTTTGCAGTGGTAATTGCTTTGGCTGTCCATTCCACCCATCAGGTGATAGAAAACTATCAATCAGCATAAATGCAATTCGAGAGAAGTCTCTTTAGCCAATTAGTCAGTAATGAGAACATTAGCCGAGAGATCTTCTGCAGAGGGCACCTTAGCCATTCCATGAGAGTCTGAGGGATGGCAGTCCCTGTGTGATTAATAAAGATCACAAGACACTTCAGAAATTCTACACGGGCGAAGAAGAAAACCAGAGAGTAACACTTGGAAGAGCTAAGAGTTTTCATCATTGAGTCCTCCAAACAAACATAAGGAAAGAACTGGGAGGCAGGGGAAGCCTGAAGGACTTGTGGATGCCATCTTCCCAGTCGCCATTAAGATAGAGATGTGATAACTTGTCCAAGGCCACCCAACTGGCTCACAATGATACCTGTCCCATCGACATGAATAAATTTGTTAGGGATGGCCAGGTGTGGTGATAACTGTAATCAGAGCCCTGGGGAGCATGAGGCAAGAGAAGGTCAGACATGGAGAGTTCAAGGTCACATAGCAAGACCCTGTATCAAACAGCTAAGAGTCAGGATGGGTAGATAGATACCTGCTCTGCCAGTAAAGGACCAGCCGCTCAAGCATAGGGACCTAAACTCAACCCCCAGCACCCAAACAAAAGCCAGGCATAGGGGTGCATGTCTGTTACTTCATTTTGGGCAAAGGAGTGGAAGTAGGCACATCCCTGGAGCTTACTGTTCAGCCAGCTTAGCTGAAGTGATGAGCGCCAGGTCCAGTGAGAGACTTTCCCTCAGAAAAATAAGCTGGGGAGCAATGGATGTCTCACTGACCTCTGACCTCCACATGTACATGTGCATATAGATAGGTAAGCCTGCATGCACGCACACACACGCACATGCACATGCTCACCAAGGGCTATGGCTATAACTCAGTGAAAGAACGCTTGACTATCATGTGCAAGGCCCTATGCTTGATCCCCAAAACAGGGAAAATAATTAAATAGATAAATAATAATAAGGAAAGAAAGGGAGAAAGAAGGGAAGGAAGGAAGGAAGGAAGGAAGGAAGGAAGGAAGGAAGGAAGGAAGGAAAGAAGGAAAGAAGGAAAGAAGGAAAGAAGGAAAGAAGGAAAGAAGGAAAAGCCTGCTAAAAGAAAAAGAAAAAAAGACAGCCATCAGTATAGAGAGAACTTTCCATGACTTCTGATACTTCCATATCATGTGTGTACTTTTGCTCTCTAGTGAAGGCAAGGATCTTATTGTTACTTCAGTGACTTCTGGGACCCAGCAGGACAGTTTTGCATCCTGAGGAAGTACCAAATAATCAAGATATTTAGATCAACAGCCACTAGGCCCCTGATGGGCCCTACCACAACACTACTAACTAGCTATGTGACTTCAGACAATGACCTCAGCTTCCCCTCGTGTCAACTGTGGATAACAACAGTCCCCACCCCCCCTCCAATGTGGTCCTGAGGATTCTGTCCATCTACACAAACAACAAGGGACAGACCTTCCCATGATATTAGTATGTGAGTGGTACCCAGCTCAGGTACCACGATACAGGGATGTGACTTGGGGAGGGGGTGGGGTGCCAAGTCAGTGAGAAGGTGACTTCAGCGTGTGGAGGAGTAACGCCATGGAAGGGTAAGGCAAACTAAACAGTGCTGTGACATTCCTTGGCAGGATGGTGGTAGTAGAGTAAACTCCAAGAGAGCGAGCTGAGGTGAGGCCGAGGGGGCTGGTGGGGTGGATCACTGTAGCTTTGGGAGAGAGTATTGTTCTGTCCCAACACAGTGAGGTAGAAACCCTCACAGACCTGTATCCTGCGTACACAGTGGTCTCTGCACTCCCATCTGAGTCGCCCAGCCCTGAACTTGATGGTGACTTCACTTTCCCCAGAGGCTTCAGCATCTGCTCCTCCTGCAGAGCCTCACAGCTCCTTAGACACAGCATATGGCACTGTTTGGGGGCGGTGTACTGTCACTGCTTGCTGTGCCCTATCTGTGCACTTCCTACCCCCTCACAGTGTCTCCTGAATACAGAGGGCCAGGCAGATTTTGACCAAAGGGCCACCTCTGTGATTGTAACACACACAAACATAGGAGCCACCTTGACATGGCACACCTAAAAATGTCCCTTTAGGCATTTCCTTCCTTCCCTCCTTCACGCTCACCTTCCTTTCTCTCTTTAAAGGAGACTTGGTTCTCCCAGGCTGGCCCTGAGACACTGTACTTAAGGTCAGCCCTGAGACCACAGGCACATCTGAGGGTACCCCCTACCACTTTTTACCACCTAAGAACAAATGCTTCCTACTTCTCATCTCTGCTAACTTCTCCATTCACCAGAGTAAAGGAAGGGCCACGGCTGCCTCTGCCTCTGATGATGTATGTGCGTATCAGTATCCTAGAAAGGGGGAGCAAAGGGAGAAGGCACAGAACAGAGCTTTACAAGGTTCCCCAAAGTAAGACTTCATTCCCTCATCCACTGTGTTCCCTCATAGCGCGGAAGGCTCGCTATGTCTATGATTGGCTACAGGGGAAGAAAGGAAAGAAATAGATCTTGGATGTAGGAGGTCCACCTCAAAATGTGCCTAACTTCCCTAGAGCAGCCTTCTCAATGTGGTTTTCAGCCACCATGGCAGGCAGATCTCTGAGTTTGAGGCCAGCCTGGCCTATAGAGTGAGTTCCAGGACAGCCAGGGTTACACAGAGAAACCCTGTCTTGAACCTGCTCCCCCACCAAAAGATGGTGGAGTTCAGCACCTTCAGGTGTAGGGGGAGGAATCCTCCCACTTGAGTGTACACAGTCCTTCTGCCTCTAACTCAAGGTTAGTGTGGTCCAGACCCCTATGCATACCCTGTGCTGCAGCCCATCGAGTCCTGCGTTCAACAGAGATGAGCATTTCCAAAGCATGCCCCTCTAAAAGTCAACAACGCAGAGCCGAAAATGCCAGCCAAGAGGACATCATCATTTTGTGAGAAATGAAAACGTAAAGCTTCACAGAGAGTAATTGCTGTATTTACGCCTTTCGTTCTGACCTTATCTAACTAGGGCAGGGGAATCAGCTCCAGGAGCCAACTCTTCCCTGTTTTAACTAGGATTCAAATACCTGAGTCATGTATAATAACAGAGTTCGTCCACTGCTACATAAACATAAGCGATGGTACCCTTCCACTCCTTAGACATTGTGACAATCCGAGGTAATACAGTTAATTCCACTCAAGTCCCTGAAAACACGGAACTGCGATTGCCACTTATCAAGTGGCTGAGCCATTAAACTCGCCTCTGACACTCAGTCTAGAGCTTCCACGGTGACACCCTCCAATTGTTGTGTTGTGGTCACAGTCACTAGTTTTTAAACTTCTGTGCACACAACATTCAACATAATACTTTACTTCATATTATAACGACAGTTACTTAATTGCCAATTCTTTATAAATGCATACTGATGTATCACAATTTTCAAGAGGTAAGTTATACCAGTGTGTGACTGGGTCTTAGAATAGCCTTGAACATGCATGGCTACACACACAGCGGTAGCTCTGCGCCATGGGCAGTAGGTCAAAGGTCAGAAAATAAAGAGAGCCGGGAGTGAAGGAATATCGAGGTAGATGACAAAGTACAGAGAGGAGGCTGGATGACAAACTGACTACTCAAAATCAAAGTACCAGAATCGAATTCAGAGCTCCTCCCTGCAATGGACTAAAGGTCTCAGCCCTGGTATTGTTTTAAAAATATCCATTCTTTTAAAAATGTCTAGATGCCGGGCAGTAGTCGCTCATGCCTTTAACTCCAGCACTTGGGAGGCAGAGGCAGGAAGATTTCTGAGTTCGAGGCCAGCCTTGTCTACAGAGTGAGTTCCAGGACAGTCAGGGCTACACAGAGAAACCCTGTCTCGAAAAAACAACAAAACAAAACAAAAAACCTAACAAACAAAATAAAATAAAAATGTCAGGACAATGATAAATACCAAGAAAAAACATACATCTGGGGACTTAAAGGGGGAGGTTGTACTTCTGTCATCCAGAAAGATGGACTTTCTGCAAAACTACATGTGTAGCTAGCTATCTCTTTTTCAAGAGATCAATAAATAAAACAGCGAATCTTCAGTGTGGTCTAAAGGCCTTCCAGAGATACCTACTCACTCCCTGATTCCCTCACATCCCATGACATACCGAGTTACTATTTGTGTCTTACTAACAGCATGTAAGTAATATCCCCAACTTCTACTTTCACGGGGGAGCTGGGATTGAACCCAGCCGTCTGACTGCAGACCCCACACCACTGACCATTTTATTAGGGTGCATATGGATGGATGAGTAGGTCGATACGTGGAACAGCTACAGTGGCTATGTCTAACTTGTGGCTTGAAGGACTGCAGGCAATGCTATGAACACTTAAAAAAAAAAAAAAAAGGAGCTGGGTAAATAACTATGTGGTATATTCCTTCCCCCATGTCCCCACCTTTGTTTCCAGTCACACAGAGCCACGTGACAACACAGTGATGCAGAGATGCAAATACAGGATGACAATGTGTGCGGGACACTGGAGCTTCCTGTGGGCCCCGGGTGCTTCCTGTTGGAGAAGAAACATCTGCCCTGCTGCTCTGGCACAGACTTTGCATACAGTCTCAAGTTTCAGTTAGCGGTCCTCTCCACTTCCTGTCCCAAGCTATTGGGTAAGACTTGGGTTTCACCTTCCTAAGGCCTCAAGCCTAGGGTAGCAGAACGCTCTGCATAGCTCAGAGACACTGGGCTGCATTGGGATAGGGATGGGGAAGAAAAGCAGGTCCACCTATAGGGACAAAGCAAAGCGACAAGTTATTCAAGTCAAGGCTGTTCCCAGGACAGCGTGGGTTTTTCTGGTTGTTCCTCTCTTCCTTTTACCTCCCAAGTTTCCACCGAGGTCCATCACATCCACATTCATTTACCTAAAGCTCTGTTCAATTCTTCCCTCGCTCAGTGCCCAAGTTTGGTTTTCCTATATTTGAAGACTATACTATTCAAAAGCAATGATTTATTGTTTTATCCCTTCTTTTTTTTTTTTTAATGGTAAAATGTAAACCAGTTATCTGGGGCATTTTGGGATCATATAAAATTTCTGATTGTTCCAACTTCCCTGGTGAGAAATTTTTAAATGAGAGCAATGGAAATATCCCAAAGCCACCAGGATAATTGCGTTTTAGAAACACAGTGTTGGTCCTGATCCAGCTTATACAAGTGTGTAGGGGTGTGTCTGAATCACACTGTGCCCACCCAGATCTTGCTCTTGAGAGGGTTCAGAAAAAGCTCAACACTCAACCAGCTTAAAATAGTGAATTGTGACAGTTAAGATACCTGTAGAGGACTCACACACAGAACCAACTTCGACTCTAGGGGGAATCAGCAAGTACTAATCCATGAGGGCAGCAATGTCTCGTCTGTCTATAGGACTATCATCACTCTTAAAAGCTGGAAAAACAGCCAAGCTCCTTAATGGATATCTTGAAAACACCAAAGCCAAAGGAGTTGATTTCTCATATGCTCTTCATGAAAAGAGAATAATAAGGCATATAACATTTCTTTTTTATAGAGATGTTTTAAGAAGAAATAAGTAACAGTTAAAAATACTTTTAGTTCTGCTGGGCAAGTCACTACCCAATCCCCAGAGAGTTAGGTTTAAAAAAAAAAAAAAAAAAAAGGAAACAGATCGGTGTGTTTTCTGCAGTTTCAGTGAGGGTTCTGGGCCCAAAATGTTTTAAAGCAGAAAATTGGTAACACTAGAGATATTGTCAAAATACGCTTTCCTCTGGTTCGGAAATGGCGAGAGGGAGGGCTGGAAGGGTGGAGTGGGAAGGAATTGTCATCAAAGCATTGTTAATACGAACTGAATTGCACTACAAAGGCATGCTTCAACATGGAGAATGGAAATTGTTCTGTATTATCGTGGATTGACAATATGACAATCGCTCATTGAAAACGGGTGACAGCTGTAGCATTAGAGCTCTGTTCACAAGGCGAGATGGATGAGTGGTACAAGTTCTTCCAGAATGGGCCCCTGTTTCACAAGAGTCCGTCTCTTCCCAAAATAAATACATGCCAGCTTTTCACTATCTCAGCAAATTTAGCATCTCTTTACAAACCAACCTGCTACCAGTGGCCTCAAAGTGCCAATGTCAAGTCCCTGCTCGGCGGATTTGCAGCAGTTGGGAAATGCCAAGTCAAAATGCCATGCAAGATCTATACAGCTCTTCAGCAGACGAAAGGGCAGGAGATGGTGAAATGCCCATACCCAGTTGTGTGTGAACTGACATCAAACTACGGCCCCCGCCCCCAGATCCACTGGAGCAGTTGTTGAATGTCTATCTCAGTAGCCGGTTCAGTACACTATAGAGGTAGGTATGTCTACACCGAAATAACATGCATGTAACCTACATTAACATACCCAGGGATTAGAGGTAGTTAAGAACATCTTTAGCCATAACAGAAGCCAGTCCTGCTTACCACACACAACACACACACACACACACACACACACACACAGTGGTGGCAGGGGGTGGAGAGAGGGGTAGGGAAAGCAGGTGGACCAGAGAGAGATGGTTGAGTTGGTAAAAATGCTTTCTTACCCTATAAGCACAAAGACATGAGTGCAATTCCGAGAACATACATAAAAACAAGCCAAGGAGGGATACATTCTTGTAATCCCAGCAGCACTGGGGAAGCAGAGACAGGCAAGATCCTTGGGACTTGATAGCTAGACTAGTTTAATTAGTGAATTCCAGTCCAATGAGAGACTTTGTCTCAAAAAAAATAAAATAAAAAGACAAACAAACAAACAAACAAAAAAAACAGGGTAGATGATACTGACAAACGATATTAAGAATGAAGACTGTCTTCTTGGCCTCTACACATTTATGTACCTACATACACATGACTAAGTACATATATACATACACACAAAAGACAAAGGAAAAAAAAACTAAACCCCCACACATAATACAAGAGAAAAAAGATACATCTTTTTTTTATACTCAGACATTAGTATTTTATTTCTAGCTTCAAATGCATATTTTACAGTGTATCTCCAATACAGTGAACACAACCTTAAACACATCTAAACATAGTTTTACAGTTTATCTCTGATACCTTAAACATAGTAATGGGGTATGGAGATGTTTTGAGATGTGTATGTATCAGAACTGAGTTAAATTATCTGCCTCCTCCAAGATTACATGCTTCTACTTTTTGAGAGGACAGCGCACAGTCCTCTCAAACTTCTTGCCTCTTGCCGCTTGGTACCCGGGGCTCAGCCCTTCCTCAAGTCTCCATTCTACCCCACTACTCCCAAGCGGGAGCCACTCTACTCCCAAGTTCCATGTGTCTTTAGAAGATAGAATGTTACACCCTCCATTCTGCTACCTCCTTTTCTTAAACTCAGCTATGGACTACTACAAATATGTTTCCACCTCCTTATGTATTTTAAAGTGTGCACATCTTCCTATCTTTGGACATTCAGGCTGCATCTCTCTCTTTTTTTTTTTTTCACGATGAAAAACAATGTGACTATATGTCATATAACACATTTGTAAAACTTGTACAGATGTCCTGTGATTCTGACTGTGTGGTAGTAACAGCCCTTGTGGGGTGGGGACCTGGAGGAGAAGTGAGCCATCAGAGAGACTCTGCAACACAACATGGGAGAGAACAGCAGAGGAGGCAGGAACAATGGGCAGGGCTCCATCTTGAATTTAAGCAAAAACACTTATCCTACTTGGCCAGTTTTCTCCAGTTAAACAGAGCAATCTGACTTGGCAAGGGAATGAAAGAATAATATATGCCAATGGCTCTCAACCTTCTAATGCTGTGACCCTTTAATGCAGACCCTCGTGTGGTGGTGATCCCTGACCATAACTGTATAGCTACTTCATAACTGTAATTTTACTACTGTTGTGAACCGTAACATAAACATTTGTGTTTTCCAGTCATCTTAGGTGACCCTATGAAAGGGACGGTCGACCTTCAAAGGGGTCACAGCCCACAGGTTGAGAACCACTGGTACATGCAAAGATAGAGGAATTCTGTAGATCTGCATGCATCCAAACTCAGTATTAAACATAAGCTTCCTCCGACGGGCTTGAGTACAACATGGGAGCTGCTGGTTTCACTGTGTATTTCCAGTCGTCTTCCAGGCCGCTACAGGCCTGGGATAGAGCTGCGCCTCCTGGGCCTTGTGTGGTTAGCTGGAATCATGGGACTTGTTCTGACAACGTTCTGGAACATTCCATTACTCAGATTAGACCCTCCACACGCTCTCTCTTTTCTCACAACTATCATTGTTAAGACAGTCACTGGACTGGTCAGGTCCCCAGGTGACCATGACAAGCAGGGTCCTTATTTCCCCATGAGCTCACATCCCGGCAACAACAAACAAGAGGACAGTGGTTGTTTAAACCCCTACTTTATTTCTTACTATATGTCCTCACTTCTTCTTCCTGGCCAGTTCAACAACATTTAACTGTACTTCTCTGTGATCTTCTGATCTAGTCTGAAAGGTTCACACATAATTCCACTCTTCTCTATTCAGATAGTTTGAAATATGGCAAACGGGAGGCAGAAGTTTTCAGGTTTCCTGGGTTTATTATGCAATGAATCAACAGGTATTTCTTCCTTGCCAATTGGAGAGGTAACTGTTCTCAAAATGCTGTTTTAAAGAAAGAGTGTATACTAGAAACATGTTTCACTGTAGCAGCCTCAAGAGATCATGCAGCCTTTAAGAGCTGGGACCTAGAGGGAGTTGTTTAGGTGACTGGGGCTACTGCCCTTGGAAATGACTGATAACTCTCTCATGGGACCCCAACAAGTTCTACTGAGAGTGAGAGGCTATAGAGTAAGCTTGACCCTGAAGCTTTCTGAGTTTTGTTTGATTGCTTGGTTTTTGAAAAAGAGGCTTGCAAAGTTGCTCAGACTGGCCTTGAACTCACTCTATAATAACCCAAGCAAGTCTTAATCTTGCCATCATTCCTCCCTGGTCTCCCAAGTAGCTAGGATCACAGCCCTGTGTCCTGTAACTTCTTGTCTTGGTATATGATCCTTTCCCCAAGCCCTCACTAGGAAGGGTCAGAAGATTTTGATCATTCTCTGGAACCTCCAGAATGAAAAGCACTGTGTAACGTAGCTGGCTTAGAAAATACTATGTAAAATAGCCTGACTTTGAACTAACAGAGACTCACTTGCCTCTGCCTACCCAGTACTAGAACTGGGCTGTACACTTTAAATAACAACAGAAAAATGTTTAGACTTGTTTTATGTGTACGGGTGTTTAGCACATGTATATGTATGTGTACTGTCTGTGTGCCTGGTGCCCTTGGAGATCAGAAATGGGAAATGGATTCTCTGTGGCTATAAATGGTTATAAGTTACTATGTGGGTACTGGGACCAAACCCAGGAACTCTACACAAAAACCAAGTGCTTTCAAGCACTGAGCCATCACTCCAGTCCTGTAAACTTCATTTTTAGTGAATTATCTAGCCTTGAGTATTTTGTTATGGCAATGAAAAAACGGACTAATGAGGAAATGTGCAGGAGACAGGAAGGACAAAACTCCATCCTGAACAACTTAAAATGGAGGAGATATATTGTTTTCAATTTCCCACAAAAGAGGAACTGAGAGCTAGCAACAGGGGTAGCTGCAGGGGTAGGTGACTGGGCAGGGATCAGTCGGAAACTGTTTGAACAGCAGGATCAATGCACGTCATTATGCACTTATCTGAAGTAGGGTTCAGGGATGCTGAAGGGAATTCTGGGATAGCATCTAAAGACGGGTTCTATACAGAGGCCAATGTCAAGCTACTACTGGTATGGCCAAGAGTATAAGAGGCTCAGCTCAGAAGAGAAGAGAGAAAGTTCTAAAAGAGAAGCGGGAAGAAACTCGGACTTCAGTACTTTAGGGGCTGGAAGATGTGGTCCCACCAGAAGAGATGGAGAGATGCTTGCCAAGGAAATGGTATCTAAGGTGTGTTTTTGTGGCCAGGATTTCAACATGGAAAGAGTCAGTGTGGAAGGAGGGCCAAGCTGACAAAGCAGAGCACAAGTCAGACATGCAGAAGAGTCCTGCAGAAACATCACACCCAGCACCTACAAAGGCTGTTAGATTCACAAGTGTGAATCTGAGGCAGAACACCTACGGACATAGAGGGGTTTGCCTTTGGCCAGCTGAGTTAGGATGTGGGTGTGAAGCCAGGATTTGAAGGAGAAAATTCTCAACCAGGAAGAAGAAAAGAAACAGAGCAGGTCCTGGCAGGTTCCTTGGCTGGAGCATGGCGCCTGTATCTCAATAATGAAGTCAGGGCCTGGCTCCCGACTCTGCTCTGGACAAGGGGGATGGGGTGGGGGTGAGGAGTAAATATATCAAAGCTGACCTTGAGCTTGCTATAGGAAGAGTCAAGTGTAGGAACTCTCTGGTCAGTCCTTTCCCCTTTTCTTTCTTTCTCTTTTCTTTTTCTTCCTTCCTTCCTTCCTTCCTTCCTTCCTTCCTTCCTTCCTCCTTCCTTCCTTCCTCTTCCTCCTCCTCCTCCTCCTCTTCTTCCTCCTCTTCCTCTTCATCCTCCTTCCTTCTTCATTCATTTTAGGGTTTTACTTTTGGCACAGTAGATGACAAAGGCGTTGCATGAACCTGATATTCCACAATGTGTGTACGCCTCTGGTTTAACCCAGAAGAAACCAGAAGCAGGTAGAACGAGACTGGTCACGAACCTTGTCTAACTGCTGCAGAGGCAGCAAGCGGCACTGGCTACCTTTGCTCTTCAGACTAAAAGGGAAACATTCCAGTTCCTCAACCTTTGTAAACATTTCCCAGTGTGATCCCTGTGGCTTAATCTAGCCTTAGCTGTGCTTCCTCCTATGAAAGCTATTTAGCTTTGGTTCAAACAAAAAGACAAAAATCTGTGTAAAGGCTGGGAAAGGCAGATGGGGAGGGAGCGGGATCTTTTATTCTGCAGGGTCCTGAGTGAGGAATGGAGCAGATTTCATCCTTTTGACAGTGCACCCAAATGGCAAATCCAGGAAGAGGGTAGAAGAAATGCCTAATCCAGTCTGCTAAAGGCCAGTGCAAGTTATCAACCCCCACAGGAGGGCTTCCGGTACCGGGGCTATAAAAGCAGTGGTGCCTCTCACCTACATCACCAAAGAGAGCATTCTCCATGAAATCCGTGCTGTCCTAAGGTCAGATCTGCAAAGCTATAATTATCCAGGTAACTCGGGTCTGATGTTTCTCAAAATATCCAGGTAATTATAGGAGAAAGGTCATTTCCTCTATATAATCTCAAACCTACCACTGGCTGTCTACACTGGCAGTTTGCCAGTCAAGATCGCCTGTCATTTCATTTTGTTCTTGACTAGAATTTGCCAAGGACTGAGAATCCTAATGGGGGAGTTTTAAAAATTACTTTTGTACGGATACCTCTTCCTTCATCCCCCCTCCCTCAACCAATGTTCTGACGGTGTCCTCACAAGATGTACAAACACCCTCTGCTAATTTTTAACATTCAAATGAATTGCATTCTGGGAAGAAGATATTGTGAGATGGAAAAGAAAGGAGAGGAGTGAAGAGGAGGAAGAAGGGACAGAACGGCCCCAAGGCCTCCAAGACTGAGAACCTTAACTGCTTGGCCCTGTTCGGAGTGAGAAAAAGCACAGGTCTACAGGTCAACAACCGGTTCTTTCCTCTGATAGCAGGGGTAGTTTGGGGACAGGAGGAAGCGCAACTGCATGGGGAAGCCACTGTTCCTTTGCTTCACAAAGGAAAAAAAAAATGGCATTTATCCCAAGTACGGCAGAGCGTGGTAGGATTCGCCTCCCCCATCCTTTCTTCCCTCTTCCTCCTCCCATCGCCCTCGCCACCGCCCCTTCCTGTCGGAAGAGAAAAGGTGGGAGGGGGAGGAGGACCCACCGGTCACAGGCGGCGCGGTGGGATTCTCTTTCTTTGGCTTTTACCAGCCAATGGGGGTCAGGACGCTATTGGTTCAGCTTCATGTGCGAGCGGGTGCCTCTCGCTTAGCAACAGCGAGCAGCGGAGGCAGGAAGCAACGCCACCTGGCCCAGGGAGTGTGCGATGCTTTAAAAGGGAGACAGAAGGGGAGAAGAAAGAGCAATCTAGCTTAGCATATTGTACTCTCAAGAACGAGGCTTCATCAGGCTGATAAAAACAGCCAGCCAGGCAAAAACCGGACACGAGCTCTGTCCCATGAGCACGCCTGTATCACCCTAGGAAGTCAACACTTAGTTTTTGTTTTAAAGGACAATCTACTTGTGCTGCAAAGGAGGTGGATGGGAAGATGGTATCTGGGAGGTGAGGGTGAATCTACAGCTCTCAGTGGTTCAGTCAGTCTTATTTGTTCTCACACTGGGGTATTACTAGAAAAGACAAAGTAAAATTGGGTGTGCTTGAAAAGGCAATTGGCTAGGTAGTAATCATGACTTTCTTTTCTTTTTTTAAATTAGTCAACACAGTAGCTGTTTCTAAGTGCTAAATTCCATCATAGTGGCTGACAATTAGCCTTTTGGAGTAGAAAATGGCAAAAGAGAAAGACAATCCTGTAAGATGTGGGGGGCGGGATGTGTATAGATGTGTTTGTAATATGTGTGTGGGTGTGACCTAGGGTTCGTGTATAAGAGAAATGTGGTGGTGGTGATAGTGTGTGTGTGTGTGTGTGTGTGTGTGTGTGTGAGAGAGAGAGAGAGAGAGAGAGAGAGAGAGAGAGAGACACACACTTGGGGTGCATGTATAAGAGAAATGTGGTGGTGGTGAGAGAGTGTGTGTGTGTGTGTGTGTGTGTGTGAGAGAGGAGAGAGAGAGAGAGAGAGAGGAGAGAGAGAGAGAGAGAGAGATGGGGTGTGTATAAGAGATGTGAATAGGTGTATATGTGATGTGGTGTAGTCAGATTTTGGTTTTTCCCTTTGCTGCTTTTGTGATCCAAGGGGCATCCTGAGGAGGCTGGGACAAGCTCTGAAGCTCTCCCTGCCTGAGTGTGGCAGACTTCCTGCCAGTGACAGTAAGGAAAAGCATTCAGTTAGTTCATATTCCCTCAAAGTACATAACCCCCATCCACTTGTTCTAGACCTCCCTCCCATGCTCTATAAAGACCCCCTAACTTCTGTATCCACTAAACCCCAACCCATCCCACAACATCCAAGACCTGGTCTTAGACACCAAACCACAGATGACAAAGTACCTCCCTTTATTTCTTAGAGGAAAATGTAGTTAGTCAACATGGGTCTTTCCCTGGTGTCAACTGGTGCCCTGAGACAAAGACCAGTACTGTGGAGGGTGCAGATGGCTACACCCCCAGCACTGTCTAAACCAGACCCTATTAACCCCTTCTGTGCTGAGTTGGAGAAGCCACTGACTATAGTGACACCTACTGCTCAAGAACAGTTGTACATCCTTCTCCGACCAGGTTCTCCAAGGCAGTCATTTGCCCCACTCCTGGGGCATCACAGCACACTCCTCTCCTACTCCGGGTTAACAGTTTAAATGAGGGCACTAGAAGCCCTCACATACAGGCTGGCCTCGGCACCTAATACTCAGGCCTCCTTTATAGGGATACAGTCCGCTATTAGCAGAGACCCTACACAAGAGGGACAGAACACAGGTCTGCAGGTGAAACCATGTTATTCATCCTCTCAGAAATAGACTGAATTATTCTGGGAGAAACAGAGTATCCACTGAGTTTCACAGAGAAAAACATAGAGGAAAGTTCTAGGGTTCATAAAAACTGCTTTTCCATGGGTTGTAGGATGGACTGTCAGTCAAACAGTATTTCTTGTGTCTGGTATAGTTCTTTGGGTACCAGGGACTCCCTCCCATACGGAGAAAGAATCAGTTTAATTAGGGAAGCAAGTTACAGTCTTCTGAAGCCTAGCTAAAAAAAAAAAAAAATGCCTGCAATGATGGTGACAATATCTACAAGTGCAGGAATCCTGTCTCCAGGAAAGTTCAGGCAACAGTATAAACAGTACTGGCTACACACACAATACCACCGCCACCCACACACACATCATACATACACGCACACACAAAGCACACACACAAAATACACACCATGTACACACCACACACACACACCACACACACACACCACAATTTACTCACACCACAATACATGTACCACATACACACCACATGCACACACACTACACACACACATACACACACCCCACACTTCACCTACACCACTTGTACCACATACACACCACACATAACTTTACCTCCTCCCCACATCTCACATACCATGTACCCACTGATAGATACCACACACACACATACACACCCACGTGATAGACAGCACACATAGAGACACACACATACATATACCACACATATAAACACACACACTCTATTACACCACACACACACACACACACACACACACACGCACACACACACTCCTAAAAAGGTACTAGGCTTAAAGTCATATTAGAAGTGTCAAGGACAGTTAGCTTGGGTGATCACAACATCAGCCACTGAGAAGTCCCTAACTCCTTTCATCTTGAGCAAAGACTATATAAGGCATCTTCATCCACAGAAGCTGAATAATAAACAGAAGACACAGCAATGCAGGAAGCGCAAGCATCACTACATACTTAGCTTTTGATTCCCAAGCATCCAGGATAACTGGATATTGAGCCTCGATAGTCTCATCTCCCAACCAGGAAACAGGAGTGCTGCAGCTCGCTCAAGATCCCAGAGCAAGCCAGTGGGAGCATCGAAGGCCAGTCTTCTTGACTTAAAACCACCCATGGTGCTGAACCAGTCTAGCTATTCTGACTAACCACTATGACCAGCCTGTCTCTTCTCTGTGTGCTCATTTGCACCACCGTTTCAGAGATGTTCACGTTCCTCATGAGCTTCCTCATACTTTCATGAAATGGATTAAGGACAAATAATGGGATGTAGAAGGCTTTGGTGGAACGCAGATGTGGTTCAAACACACGCTAGGTAGAAGGCTGACTCTGCCCACCTGTGCTTACCAAACCCTCTAATGTCTACACATTAAAATGTGCATGGAGTGAAAAGCTACCAAGCAAGTAATCATACTCTCTCTCCATGAGACAGATCCACAAGGTGCCACTGCTGGGGCCTGGGGGTGGGGAGGCAGCTCGAAGGCTAATTAAGCATAACTGTGACGTTTTCATTCTTTCCCACAGACTCACTGGGGAACACATTGAGGCATAAGCCTATGTGGCATGTGCAGAGCAGAGCAGGTCACCTGGTCCTCTTGTGAGAGTCAGTCCAGAAAGATGACAATGTTAGAAATGGCAGCCTCCAGTGTCCCTCAAAACCAGCTCCTTTAGTCAAAAGTATTTTAAAACCACTTAATTTCTTGTAACAGGGAAGGTAAATAGTGACCAATGTCCCTTCCTTTTCCAGAAGTTTCTAAGCATGACGTTTCAATACCCAGAACTACCCCACCAGACAACAGTAGGAATAGCTGAATTCCCTTCATTCAAAATGTCAGTCATAGTCTATGAACTCGACTGTAAGAGGGGGGCCCATGGTGAGCTGCTGCACATGAGGAGGTGCTACACAGTCCATCTGTCAACAGCTGGTGGCTCTGTCTCAGTTCTGGGAAGATATAGTCCATTTTAAGATTGTCACTCCTGGAAGTGGGGGGCAATTTGGGTGTGCCCCACTTTACCTCCTTCAATGAGTGGGCACATCCCCTGGACTGTTCTAGAATGCATGGCATTTGGCTCCACCTCTTGCTCCCAAGTCAGCCTATCTATTTGGGGCACACACCTGTACTCTTGTGGGTGCCACAAACCCAGACCCTTGGCTCTCCCCATTGGCCCCCCTGGCTTCCAGACACTGTTGATCTGGACAACCAACAGGGGCTCCTACTTCATTTAATCATCTCAGGCCTGCTGGCCTTTGTCACGACGGAGATCACAGACAGTCCCACAGTACTCCATATGTATGTGGGGGGTGAATATATGTAATATATATATACAAATGTACATTGTACATGTGCCTGCATTTATGTGCATGGAGATCATAAGTTAATATTGGGGTGTCATTCTCCACTTTTGACCTCTTTTTAATTAAATAAATACACCACACACACACACACACACACACACACACACTAAGAATATGAGTGTTTTGCCTGCATGTACTCCTTTTTTATTTTAATTTTAAGTGTATTTATGCTTTGCCTGTGTGTGCTCGTCTGTGCCAGGCCACTGAGGAGGACAGAAGAGGGCGTCAGCTCCCCTGGAATTAGAGACACAGAGAGCTGTGAGCTGCCACGTGGGTGCTGGGAACTGAATCCAGGCCTTCGGAAGAGCAGCCATTGCTCTTTAACCAGTGAGCCATCTCTCCAGCCCCACCACCCTAGTTTTTGAGAAAAAGCTCCCAGATTCAGCTAGGCTGGCTGGACAATGAGCTTCCAGAGATCCACTTGTCTCTCTACCTCTCCAGTCCTGGGATGGCAGGCAGATGGAGTCATGCTCAACCTTCTACATGGATTCTACATACCTGAACCCAAGCCACACCCACAGGGCAAGTGCTTCACAAGTAGGCCTTCTGCCCAGCCCCAATACCACATTTATAAATAAAGAAAATGACCACAAACATTCATGCATGCATATTTATATGAAGGATCTCTGAATGAATGTATCAGCGACAAGAAAATCCTTTCTGGAAAGGGCTATTTATTAAATAAATATCGGAGGCTGTGAGAGCCAAAGGTCAGAAATCAGGGCTTTTATATAAATATTTACACAGCAAAAGAAAAGATTAATTTTCATAAAAACTTGATAGATGAAATTCAAATCGCTGTTTATGAACTCTAAAAAATCTGAATTTCTCTTTCAAATTTTCTCCAAACATCTAAATATGTTTTAAAAGTCATGTCGGACACACAGAAATGAGTGGCAGACCAGGGAGGGATTTGGTCGTGATTCTCAGCTGCACAGCAAGTGGTTAGAGCAGGTTACGTCTGGGGGCGGGGAAGGGAACAGCATGGTTTTCCCTCACTTCTTCATAACAGTTTCTGTGGCCGTGCCAGGCTGTTTTTATCACTACTGGTCTGCAGTACAATCGGAGGCTGGGCATTATAATACTTCCCCTGTGTTCTTACTCCGAGGCTTGCTTTGCCTATGCATGCTCTTTTGTAGTCTGTATGGTTTTTTCCACCTCTGTGAAACATAGCATCAGAATTTTCATGAGTACTGCACTAAAATCCATAAATCAGTTTAGGCAGTATGATCATTTTCCCAATTTTAATTTTGCCAGTCCAGGGGCGCAGCAGGTCTCTCTACTGTGTGATCGACAGCCCTCGTCTGTAGGCAGCCAATTTAAGATGGCGCCGGTTTCCGACATGGCCAGCTCAGTGTCCTGCATAAACAAGCCTATTGCACATGCATCAGCCTCAAGCCCCTCCCGAGAGGGCTTATGCTAATGAGGCATGAGCCCTAACCAATCAGAGGGCTTATGCTAATGAGGCATGGGCCCTAACCAATCCTGAGCGAACAGGCCGCCTGGCCCGCCTCCTTGGAATGGTATATAAGCAGTGCATTTCTGCTGCTTGGGGTTCCCCTTCGATGAATGAAGATTGTTCCTGGAATAAAGAGCTGTCAGAGAAGGATCCTGCCATGTCGTGTCTTACTTGCCGGCCAAGGTGGACGCGACACTCCTCAACTTCCTTTCTCAAGGAATTTTTTAATTTTTCATTATTGAAGTCTTTTATTTCTTTGATGAGATATTTTATTTATTAATTTAGAACTATTGATTATGAATGAGATATTTCCCTAATTGATTTTTTTCTAAGACTTCAATGAAAGCTCCATACATATATACATATAAATGAACATATATTTATTTTGTATCCTGTGACTTTACTGTGTAGTTTTCGAGTAGATTCTCTAGAATAGACTTATGGAATCTACAAATAAAGATAGTTTGATTTCTTCGCTTTCCTGTTTTCATTCTCTCTCTCTCTCTCTCTCTCTCTCTCTCTCTCTCCTCTCACTGCTATAGCTAAGAGTTTGTGCTCTATATTGAATAAGACAAGGTAAGTGACATCCTTGTCTCATTCCTGATTTTAGAGGAAATCTTGTTTGCCTTCTTGTAGCAGAATGTTAGCATTAGGTTTGAGATACACACACACACACAAACACACACACACACACATATATATACCCTGTATAATTTTGAGCTATGGTCCATATGTTCCAATTGTCGTGAAAGCATGTTGAACTTTGTCAACTGTCTTTGTGGCATCAACAGAGGTGACCGTGTGGTTTCTGTCCATAAGTTTACTTACATGGTGTGTTACACTTATTGGTTTACATATATTGAACCAATCTTGCATCTTCAGGATAAAGCCCACTTGGTCATGACCTTCCTAGTGTTTCCCTGAATTCAGTTTGCAAATATTTTGTTGAAAATAATTTCAACTATGTTCATCAGAGAAATTGGTCTGTAGATTCCTTGTTTATGAGAGCAAAAAGAAATGGAACCAATCTATATGTTCATCTATAAATGACTAGACAATAACAATATGGTAATGTCAGACCAATGACTCATTGCAATGCGCATTTGCAAGTAAAGGTATATGGACAAAGGGGTGTACCGTGGGACACACCGGGACACACGACATCTTCCATAATGATATGTTTTTTACAGTTTGTTTATTTTTTGGTTTTTTTATTTTCCTTCTAGGGGGAGGTTACAAAAGCAGAGAGTAGATACAAATGGATGGGGAAATGATAACTGGGACTCGGGTGCATGATGTGAAACTCACAAAGAACCAATAAAAAGTTTTTTAATATGGTTACATAAAATGGAATATTATTCAAGGTAAAGAAAAATAAAATCACCAAATTTATAACAAAAAGGATGAACTTGGAAAGTATAATATTAAGGTAGGTGATCCAAACTCAGAAAGAAAATTATGCACTTTCCATCACCTATGAATTCTAGCCTATAATATATACAAGTATATAGGTAAACATATAAATATGGGCATAGAATTTAGGAAGGAGACCAAGACGAAGTCATATCAGTGACAAGGAAGACTGGATGAAGGCAAAGGACACACGAGCCATGAGACAGGATACTGAGCTAAGCGTTTGCTCTAGTTTAGACTCCATCCTAGGTTTTTGCTTTGTTTTGCTTGTGTGGATAAGTGAATTTTGAAATAAATAAGGCGGCAGTTGTGGCACATGCCTTTAATTCCAGCACTCAGATGTAGGCCGATCTCTGAGTTTGACCTCTGCCTGGTCTACAGAGTGAGTTCCAGGACAGCCAGGCTGCGCAGTGAGAGACAACAGGAACAGAGGTGAATAGTGTAAGAGTAAAACCCTGGGCGGTGCTCAATGGCCTCCACCTCCGCGTGCTCACTATACCTGTGCAGAAGTTTAGTGAGTCACGTGGGGTGTTAGGCTAGACCACTGTTTGAGTGAGTGACTTCCTTTAACTAGCCATTGCTCTTCTTACTTGTAAGTTAATTAGAATAAAGTAATTTTACTTAGATATTTTTCTTATATTCTAACTTTCCTCTCTAAGGTTTTCTTACCTATGACAGTATGAGGAGAGCTTCCGTTGTGCGGTGTCATCTGTCAGCCAGTGTAGTGTGTATTTAATCCTGTATCCCACAGGCAGAGGCCCTCAGAACCATCTGTGCTCACCAAGGCACCAAGGAATTTCCACTGAAGGATCTCTAAGTACTGGATGGCTACCTGTTTGCTAAAACACAGCTCCTGAAGTTTTTTCAACTGAGGAGTATTTAATAAATATTTTGGATCAGCAGATGGAAGCCAGGAAGACAGAAATTTTGTCTTTGTGCATAAAAATTGGGTTTTTTTTTTTTTTGACTTTTAGAACTGTCCAACAATAAAATATGCTGCCTCTTGAAATAACACATTTCCTCGCACCAAAAAGTATTCAAAACACAAGTGTCTGACCATCTGTCGGGGATTCTGTAGATGGAATTCCTGGATTATTTAGGTCAGACCACATGGCCTCCAAAATCCATTCTCACTCAAGAATTCATTATTTTGACTGACTCCTCTCCTCTCCTCTCTCAGACAGCTCATTTATTTGTTAAAATTAAGTAATTCATAAACGGGCCCCTAGCCTACTCCACAAATAGTCAAAGCCCATTGGTTTGCCATTTTTGATAAGCCTATAGGTATATTATAAGATGGTACTTACGTGTTTCTTTCAAGATTTCAAATGGTTGCTAGATTTATAATTTCCAGCAGTAATCTGAAGATTCCAGAGCACTAAGCTGTTTTTGTTTTGTTTCGTTTTGTTTGGAGAGGGGGTGTTCCCTATTTGACAGCCCCTAAAGAGGGTTGGCTTTTGTTTTTATTTATTTCATTTGCCTTGTAAAAGGCTGTCAGAGTCGTGTCGCTCATCAGCTGACTAGAGGACAAAAGGTAAAATACAGCTGCATCTGTAGTCTTGTCTAGACTTCAACTCTCTAGATCCTGTAGAATCCTAGGAAAACGCTAAATTGAAAAGGAACTTTTTCACGTGTTTTCACACTCTTACCTCCCTTGTGAAGGTAAAAATACAGTTCCTTGAACACCCGATTCCATACAACAGTAACACACCATAGGTTCAAAGGACATGAATTTCTTCCTCTGAGTTCTTGCTGAGCAACTCCCACAGGCCAGGCAGGACTCTCAGCACCAGTGACAATGAGCAGAAGACCCAACCTCTCTAAGGTATGCTGGCCATCTAACAAAGGGTCACCCCTTGTTGAAAACAAGATGGGTGGGATAGTCACAATGACTGGTTTTCAGCGTCTATACATGCATAGCCTCCAGTGCTCCATGGTTCCTGCAATATGAAGCCTCCATTCACTTCGGCAAATGAACCAGTGTTTGAAAGAGTAAATTCTCTAAGTTTCCCTTCCCAGTTCTTTCTAGAAGGCACTATGACATCTCTCCACTGAGGGCACACAGTCTACCCCCAGCTAACTTGAATATTCTTTTCATAGTCTCCTTGAATGATTCAGAAAAGATTTTACCACATTCTGTACCTTGTGATCTTAAACACAAGCCAGCAATGGAAGGAAGGCATACAGTCATTAAGTGATTACTGTGTACAGGCACCAAGGTAAAGGCATTAAAACAGAAGAAAGTGGCTAAAACAACACTGCTAGGTTTACAGGGAAAGCAGCACTCCCTGGAGCTAAAGCACAACTTGACGTCAGGACATCTCTCAGAAACATGTCAGTGTCTAATCCTGTCTTCTTAAGTAGAACGCCACATCTCATGGATGATCGTCATTGGCAAGAACATGAGTAATAGATGTCCAGGCAGGGGCTGGGTTAAAACCAACAGAACTCTCTCAATTGTCTCTTGGTCTAAAGGACTCCAAATGACTATGTCTTCCTGCTTGGAAACTCAGCTTTTTCTCCCTGTTGTCTGCCAACTTCACTTCTCTGGGTTGCTGTTCTGGAATCCCAAAATGGTCACATGCCTTGTCACAGTTAAATGTGAAGCTGTCCCTATCCCAAATACATACCTCTTTCGGAGCTGTTTTTGTTGTTGTTGTTGTTTTTCATTTTTTGAATGCACTCCCAGTCTACAGATGGTGGAGGGGAAGGGGGTGAGTAAGAGAGTAACATGCAAACTTTCTCTCATTTTTTTCCTTTCAAAACTCCCTTTCCTGAAAGCTGGAATACGTAGTCTAGAAGTTTCATTTTATTGACCTGACAAATTAGTTAGCATACTTTATCTGTTCAGCTTTCTTCCTCTGCTTGCTTGATTGCTTTCAGCCAGTGGATGGACAAATAGATACCAGATGCCATTCACCTCCGTGCCCTGCCCGTCTGGGTTAAGTGACTTCGGTGCCCATCAGTGTCAGCTCCCTGTGCCTCAACTCTCTATCTCATTACTGTAGTCTATAACCTTTTGTTTTGATGTTTATCCGAACGTTCAGTTTGTTTCACAAACTGTTTTCGTGTTTTGGTTTTGCTTTGTTGTTGCTGTTCCAAAAAGCACCACAATGAGTTTTATTTCATGTAAATTCCCAGTCTTCCTGAATAAACCCTTTGGGTGTAAACATGAATCATCGTGTTACTAACTGAATATGAAATCGCAGCGTAGACCACAGACTAAAAGAAGTATATGAAAGAAGGAATATATATGAAACACAGAGAGGAGGAGGCTGAGGATAGATATCCTCTCTCACAGAAGAGGAGAGGAGAAGTCTGGGGATACTCTGTCTTTCATAAAGAGAAGAGTCTGGGGGTAACTTGTCTCACACAGAAGAACACTGTGTCTTGCTGAAATGACATCTTTTCTTCTTTGTATGCTGAGCAACTCCAGTTCAGGTAAAGACTGCTTTCCAGGGTGCTTCCTCTCACTGTCAAGGCTGCCCACAAGCAGAGCAGACTCAAGCCACCGAGCTCTGGAGAACATTTCCTGCTGTTTCTACTTGGACTTTACTTTCATTTTGAATCATTTGTCGGAAGGAAGTAGAGAAGTAGGCAACCTATCACCAGAAGCTTCAGGAAAGCAATAAGCCTAAGGAAGGAAAGAAGACCATTTCTCTTGCCTGTCTGACCAACTGTAACATCCCTGGCATAGTCATAGGGATAGAGTAGGTATTATACAAATATGAGCGGGTCTGGGGAAGGTAGGGGACTGGATCTAGAAAGAAGGATTGGCTAAACGGACCAAAGCATGGTTGATCATGTGATATGGTTCTGGCATTCTAAGGTATCATAAGGTGACTAAAGTCAACAATTATTGTATAGTTCAAAATGGCCAGAAGACAAAATTTTGAATACTTCCAAAAAGAAATGATTGTGGTTTAAGGTAATGGACATGACAGTTACTGTAATTTGATCATACTGTATTCATGTGTAGAAATGTCACACAGTAGCTCATGAATATGTACACTTCTGTGTCAGGTAACCCATAAGTACTTCGAAGAACATGACAGGATTCACAACAAAACATAGGAATGCCTAGAGGCTTGTCACCTTCTTCTGGAGGACAGAAAAATCACAACCCTACTATGTGCAGACTCAGGGACAAGGAAGTACCCACACCTAGTACACCACGGTTCCTAAGAGCATGAACTGGTGATTTAGGTTACAAGCAGAAGAAATGCTAGGATGTTCTAATCTGGTTCTTAAGGAAATAAAATACATTCTCATTATAAAAGTTAATTAGGGACTGGTGAGATGGCTCAGTGTGTCAAGGTGATAGTCACCAGGCCTGACAACCTGAGTTCAATCCCTAGGGGACTCACAGTGGAGAGAGAGAACCAACTCCAGCAAATTGTCCTCTGACCTCTACATACAAAACTTTAGCATGTGCCCCCCCCATATAAATAAATATCTTTTAAAAATCCACCACTTAAAATCATTATTTTTTTTTAAAAGATATAAAATAAAGGCCTGCATGTTCAAAAAAGGGATTAGCCTATGTGAACCAGAATACAATCTGATGTCCAACATCATTAGTTTGCATTAGTATAATGTAAGAAGCCAATCGTTACAGGGGCTGATTTGAAGGTTGACCTTGGTAATTTCAAGTTCGCTTACAAGAACTAATAGCTAAGACAAGAAATAGGAAAAATATCAAATGATGTTTAATTTTGTAGAAACTGTCAAGGTTTCTAAAATGTGAAAGATACCCAAATGGAGATGAAAATGTTTTCTTCAACAGAGCAGTTCTTGGATGTATTTGGAACGTCAAGGATCCCTAAGTTTTGGCTTTATGTAATACCAATTTTTATTTATATTATTAAAGGTCTGACAGCCAACTGCTGGGATTTGAAATGACTAGATAGATAGATAGGTAGGTAGATAGATAGATAGATAGATAGATAGATAGATAGATAGATAGATAGATAGACATTAGAGTGACAATCCTAAACTCAAAGTCAAAATTTTGAGCCAAGCTGAGCTAACCTCCCCTAACTTAACCCCGTTCCCTTCCTCAGATACAGCTGACTAACCCAGATCTTAGAAGTACTGGGAACCATTACTCACCATGCCAAAAGCCCTGGGTTGTTTGATCCCTACCAACAACAAAACAAACTAAAACAACAGATGTCTTTGGGTAGTGTGTTAGGACAGGAATCACTTGACAGTCGCTTTGACAGTACAAGCACAGAAAGTCACTTCAAAGGAAGCAGACACTACAAGGAGAGTTATGGATTGGGCTTATTTTATGGATTTCTCCTAGAAAGTCTGCCAGCTTCCACATCAATGTTATAAAACAGTGCTGTGGTATGGATAAGTGTCTCCAGACGGTTAAAATGTTAAAGGTGAGGTTCCTGGCCCATGGCATTAATGAGAAGTGGTGGAACCTTTTAGAGGTGGGAGTTAATGGGATGCATTAGATCAGACATCCTTAGGAATATAAAGAAGGGGCAGCCTCCACCGCCTCCTCCTTCTCCTCTTCCTCCTCCTCCTCCTCCTCCTCCTCCTCCTCCCTCCTCCTCCTCTCCCTCCTCCTCCTCTTTTGGGCTTCCCAGTCACTATGAAGAAGTTGTTAGACCAGGACACATGGCCTCATCACAAGCCCAAAAGCAATATAGCCAAACAGCCATTGACTGCAACCTCCAACACTCACCTGACCCCCTTTGAAGTTCTTTATTTAGACATTTTGTGGCACTGATAGAAAACTACCAGTCATTGCCTACTTCAAACATCATGCTGATATTCTAATATCCTTAAACAGTTTGTGAACTGTATATCCATTTAAGAACAGATACTAGATATTTTGTATTGTTCACATAAAAATAACTCCATTTTTTTTGTTGTTTTTGGTTTTTTCGAGACAGAGTTTCTCTGTGTAGCCCTGGCTGTCCTGGAACTCACTCTGTAGACAAGGCTGGCCTCGAAGTCAGAAATCGCCTGCCTCTGCCTCCCAAGTGCCGGGATTAAAGGCGTGTGCCACCACTGCCCAGCCAATAACTCCAAATTTTAATTACTGCATTTATACAACAATCAACATAACAATGCATAAATAAAAATATAACTAACTGCACAAGCCACTGGATTTGGGGCAGAGGATCCAAATTCTAGCTAATATCCAGTGCTAGAAGAACAGAATAATCTCCTCAGCTAAATGGCTGGGAGAGACAGAAAGAGTTCAGAGAAATCCATACTTTTATTTCAAGTTACCAGAAAGTAATATGATGACTTAGATTTCGCAGAGTCAGGAACTACCAAAAGGCATGCGCTTTCAAAGTCGACCCTGCAGCACCGGTGAGCAGGGGTGAGTTTTCAAAGCTGGACTGACTGTTCTGTCTTCCTCCCTCAAACCTCACACCAAACCCAAGTCAGACCTTTTCAGTGAATGGTCCTCACTGTTTCTAGAATTGAATTCAAAAGAAAACACGGTCCTAAGTCAAACAGTTCAGCGCATCAAGGCGCTGGATGACAGAGAGAAGTCAGTGTAATGAAAATAACCCCTCACGATGACATGGAAGGCTGCACTTTCTCTTTAGTTGGGAGACACGCTGCCTTCAATACAAGAGGAAGATTAACAAAAACCAAAAATCTCTGCTTAGAAGGTCCTGTGTGGGAGAATCCTAAACAGTTTCTGCAATGAAAGCAATGAACTCTTTTAACCACAGTGCAAATATTCCAGTAGGTCAACCCAAGGGAGGTAACAAGACCTATTTTATAGTCAGTTACCAAATACACTATGGCCAGCAATAATTTGTGTCAACCTAGATACACCTTCCACCTATTTAATAAACAATAACCAAACACAACTCTCAGAATGGAAATGGCCTTCGAGATGTAGGCTGTTGTCTCTTTCCCACAGGGTCACCTTGGTCCACAGCTTGTTACTTAGACTTCATTTGGTATTGGCAAAAATCCCTACTTACTGCCAGAAAAACAGAAGAACATGACAATATGGTCCCTGTATATGCTACCACCAGAAAGCCCAGTGTTTTGACATTGTTACCGAAACAAACTCCACTATTATGAAAGCTAAGTTGAATCAAACAGTTGGCGTGGCAGGGAAAAACATCTGCTTCTGAAGTCTTTTTTGTTAGAAAGGCACTAAGGAAGGAGTGTGAGCTCCGAATTCACACCATCACAAATACCTCCCAGACAACCCCATGTGGGCAGTGCCATATGGGGACAGACACCTTCCAGCCCAGGACATACCTGGCAGACGTGGCCGACTCAGCCGCGGTGGAGCATTACAGGGATAATTTTCTGGATAGTTTCAACTTTCCCTTTTTAGATACCAAAAGTAGTATGAATCAAATAGAAAATCTGTCCGCACGGGAGCATAAGGTATTTTGCCTTCTTAAACAGAGAATGTGGACAGGCAGTGTAGTTCAGCGCTAGTCCAGCACGTGTGAGAATCTTCCAGCGCATGTCGCATATTAAAACTGTCAATAACTGGTCATCTCGAATACTATGAATTACAATGTCCTCTAGTTTTGTTTGTTGTTTGTTTGTTTGAAGAGAGGCGGGGAGAGTATGTGTGTTCTCTTTCTTTGGGTCTAAGATTTGGCTAAATACACAGTCAAACTATAAGATGCCATCAGGCACTCTGACACAAGCAATATGCAAATACACACATGCAATATGCAAATACATTCTTTACGTAGCAGGGGGAAGACTGGGAGAAGAGAATGCACATCTCAAGTGTCAGGGACTTCCATGGATCTTGAAGTTGCTGGGGAAATGCTGTAGCTCTTTATTTCTTACTGAGGAAAATCAGCGGCGAAATTTGAATAACTCGATTATAATCCATATTTAATCACACAAATGGGCCCGTAATCCTTGCAGAGGTGTGATTGGGTGGAAGTTTATTCGATAAAGGGCCCCCAGAAAAGACTGAAATAAGAAGCAAATGACAACTTATTTCATAAGTAAAATGGCACTCTGATAAGTCACTCATGGCAGGAAAATATACGAAACACATATGACATGCTCTGTAAGATGAAGTGTAAGTGGGTCATCCAGGGTTTTCCCACTCTGGTGGCATATTCAAGTGCTTTACTAATTTGCAAGTGTTTTTGTTGCTTATATAGTTGGGCTGGAAGTGGCCTCTTGAGTTTCCACACTTAAAGCACTAGTTTATTTTTTCATCTGATTCCTCAGGGAGAAGTAAACACTAACCATGAGGCTTGGAACCCCTATTGCTATGCAAACTAACACGGACAGAGCCTGCACAGGCATTTGAGGAGAGAGAATCTTGTCCATTAAGATGTCTCCACCACTAAATACCAAGACCCAGGCATGAAGCAGAAGCAAAGACTTGCTTTCTACAAAAGGTTTGCAGGCAGGATCTTAAAACCATTTTGTGAAGGTACAGATAAGATGTGGAACTATAAATTCTGCTGACATTATGTTCTAGGGTATATTTGAACATATAGTTTACTGCTTCGTTCCTGTATAAAAGTCATCAAAGTTGAATGGATCTCTATTTTTATTATGTTTTTCTGGTTTTTCCAATCCAAGATTGGGGGTGTAGCTCAGTGAAAGAACACTGGACCAGCATGCGAAAGGGACATAGCAAACAGACAAGCAAGCAAAGTGGTGTTTCGGATAATATTAAAAATGGCAAGACCCAATGTGAGTTGTTCTTATGGGGCCGCCATGTTCCCAACTAGGCAAGGCCTGAGGCCACGAGCAGCAGTGTGCTCTCACTGCTGCCACGGCTCAGGCCAGCTAGAAGCACCGGCCCTGCCACCCACAAGACCCCAGCATGGGAGATGGCTCTGCCAATCTTCCATGCAGTCTCTACAAAGCTGGGCTGTGCCCAGACCATCCCGCCATTCACACGGGCCCGGTAGGAAAATGAGAAGCTAATGCTTAAATATTAATCAAAGGCTTTATATATTTAGAAATGCTCAATTAATAATTTGCCCACACAATTAGAGTTGTTTCCCAACATCTAACCTTAGGATATAAATCGTTACCCAGGACTGTTCTGGACCCACGTGTGGTTCTCCATCCTCCTACATCTCTGTTCTCCCTAGCTCCTCCTCTTCCTTTTCCTCTTCCTCTCCTTACTCCTCCCACCTTAGCTCCTCCTACAAAGTGGGACTTAGAAAATAGCCCAGGTGACAGAGTTCTTACCTAGCTTTCACAAGCCCTGGTTTCAGTCTATAGCAAATACTAATGGAGGCACAGCAATCTGTACCTGTAACCCCAGCACTTAGATTTTGAGAGCAGGAGGATCAAGAGTTCAGGGCCACCATCCTCAGAGATGTAGTGAGTCTGAGGGCAGCCTAGGACACATAAGATCCTGTCTCAACAATAAATAAATTTCTATACATATTGCTAGTCTGTATCTTACTATGTGATTATTGCATATACCAGCTACCTGTCTGCATTCACTCCTCATGTAATAAGTAGCTCGTTTCTTCTGTACTAGCAATCTACAGCAGGCTCTTACCCTCAAAGTGGGAACTTTGAGTCCATGACTCTTAGCTCTGCCAGCGTCAAGATCCTCAAGGTTAACCCCGACCCAGACAGTCTCTGCTGACCTTTACAAACCACCTTCAAGTCAAATTGCAAACAGAGCAGAGTTCATTGTAGGAATTTGGCCCCTGGCACTTCTGCATTACGGTTTTTGATCCCTTCAGTAGGGCTTCTCTTTCAGAGTCTCCATATTGAAGTTGTAAGGTTTATCCCTCTTTAAAGAATAGCCTGATCTGAAGCCTGGGGTATAGCTCAGTCAGGAAAGTCCAATAGGAGCCCAAGGACCTGAGATCACTCCCCAGTGTGTGCTCTCACCCACGAGCATGTTCACATGCACACATCACACATCACACATACACACAACCTGTGAAAATCAGACACTACACTGTAACGTAATCTCCTGGTAGAAAGGGTGGTCCCTAACTAACCTCCCCTCAGAACCACATCCTAGCCCCTCCACTGAACGAAGAGCTCCGTGAGGAGATGGACCACAGAATGGTTCTTGGCATGAAAAGGCTGCTCGATAAATACCTAATGCGTGAGAATGTGACATCTTAACTTTGTGACAGGGTTTACTCAAGGTCTTCTGTCTTGTACGACTGAACTAGTCAGGTCTCCAGAGGCACATGATTGCCAGCAACTGACTTGAGAGACAGTTTTCAGGAGGCACTTATATGTGTCTCATGAGTTAGCCTGACGAAAAAAAGACAGCTGAAAATGAGTAAACCAGAGACATAAAACATCACAGACTTTGACCTGTGCTTTTCAAGATCGACTTGACTTACACAACCTTAATCATAGTTCGGTTAGGTAAATGCTTGGCTACCACCTATAAAACCTTGGCTTCAGTCCCCAGCACCACATGAACTTGTGCAGTGAGGCACACACCTGTGAACCCAGCATTCCCTTGTAATCGCAGCACAGGGAGATGGATGAAAAAGAATTAGTAGCTCAGGGTCAACCTGAGCTACAAAGCAAGTAGAAACCAGCCTGGACTACATGAGACCCTGTCTTAAAACAAAACAAAACAAACCTGGAGGCAGTTGCCACTTTGTTACTAGACACATATTACAAATGTTCGGGAAGCTAAATGCTTAAATGCTTAAAAGCTAAATTACAGCAGAGATGGGAATGTTATCCCACAGGTGGCTGCTTGGTATCAAAGGGCTATAAGGTAGCTGGCGGTGTCTTTATCATACAGCAGGCATGTAATAAAGGCTTCTCCCCATGCACACAGCTGGTGGCTGGCTGGCATCTGCTAGCTCTGCCCCTTGTCTGTCCGTGACAATGCTGTCTGATCCTTACAAGGTAGAGCTTTTCTCTAAAGCAGAGACTTCTTAGACCATAAGGGTCACCTCTCCCAGTTTGGTGCTGATGTGAAAACATGTGTCCTGGGGCAAACACCCAGGAGGAAAGAGCTTCACCTCAAACAAGAATACTCATCTATTCACATGGGAAGGAAAGGGAAGGGACCAACAGAAATCATGTTGCAGAAAATGTGGAATAATTATGAAAGTAATACACAGTAATTGAAGTCCAGCTCTCCATCCCGCAAGGTTACCAGAGGACATGTGTAAGAGCATGGACCTATGGGAAGCCAGTCCACGGGTGACAGCCTGACCTGGTCTAAAGGCTACACTGGACAGGAAGAGCCAGGAAGGCTTGTACCCTCTTCTGCCATCAGCTGCTGCTTCCTTTCCAGAAGATTATGTCCAATTACAGCGCCATAGAGCTTCACTTTGAACCTAATATCTGTAGACCAGCCCTGAGAGGTGAACCGCAAATCTTTAAGTGCCAATTACCCAGACTTGAATGAAGGGGATTTGGTAATACAGTGGCTATTTTTAATCCCCAAGACTTCCAATCTTTTATGTAAATGGGTTAGGGCTAAGAATATTTATATGAGCAACCTCAAAGCTAATGTTCACGCACCGATCTCTGAATGATGCACTGCGGCATGCTTTCCCTTCAGTGGCAAAGCTTTCTGGAATGTCCACACTAGTTTACAGGAACTCCAGATAGGAATCAAGGTAACTGCTAAATGTTCTGACCTCAGTGGGCCTTTCAGGAGATCTTAGGGAAGAGAGACAGAATGGAAGCTTTAGGGTGGAGGAGAGGATGAAGAGGAAGGTGGATGGAGGAGATAGAGGAGGCGGGAGGAAGGGAGGAGGGGAGGAGGAGGAAATAGGGGAGGGAGGTACAAAGGTCTCAGAGGTGTTCATCTTCTCCACTGCTCAGGGATGTGATTTGAGCCCAGTTACCAAAAGTGCCAAGAGTCTTGCCAATGCCAGAGAAGACCTGGGGACAGCCACAGTGTCAGGGACAGAAGCTGCACACATGGTATTTTAGCGCACTTTGCTAACAACACCTATGTGTTATTAAATTATAATGTCCCAGAGCATAACAGTAATTGGGGCAGTAAGAGAGGAGTATGAGAGTTCACATTAAGTTCCTAAGACAACTGTGTTTCCGTACTGCCTCTCTAGTGACAAAACATAGTCCTCTACCATCACTGGGTGTGGTGGCTTGAATGTGCTTGTCCTATGGGAAGTGGCATTATTAGGAGGTGTGGCCTCATTTGAGTGGGTGTGGCCTTGTTGGAGAAAGTGTGTCACTGTGGGCATGGGCAATGAGACCTTCCTCCTAACCACGTGAGAGCCAGTCTTCTAGTGGCTCTCAGATGAAGAGGTAGAATTCTCAGCTCCTCCTGCACTATGCCTGCCTGGACGCTGCCATGCACCCACCTTGATGATAATAGACTGAACCTCTAAACCTGTAAGCCAGTGTCTTAATTAGGGATTTATTGCTGTAAACAGATATCATGACCAAAGCAACTCTTATAAGGACAACATTTAATTGGTAGACAGGTAAAGGCAACCACTGCCAAGCTCGAGTCAACTGTCTCCTGCACATTGTCATCTGACCTCCAATATATGCACACACACACACACACACACACCAAATAAAATGTACAAAAAAGGCAAAAAGCAATAGGCAAACAAATGTGTGAACATCCATGAACACACATACGTGTATATGCATGTATATGTGTGTGTGTATGTGTATACATATATACATACATACATATACCAGAGAGAGGGGGAGAAAGAGAAAGAATATATGTAGTAAAATCATACTGTGGGGAAAGAAAACACTGGAATTGGTTGTTATAGTTTTGTTTTGTTTGGTTTGGGGAAGGGGCTTGGTTTTGTTTTTAGAGAAAGAAAGAAAGAGAGAGAGAGAGAGAGAGAGAGAGAGAGAGAGAGAGAGAGAGAAGAAAGAAAAACAAAAGGAAAAAGAGCCCAAGCTGACAGTGAGCTGCTGTCACTCTGGTTTATAAGGACGGGGATAATCGCCTGTCTTGCTCACCACTAGGTTTCTGATTGTGGCTTCACTCAGCGCTCAGAGAGTACTCAGAATAATTTGTTGGATGAGTTGCCTACATTCACATCAAATCAATGACTGGGAAAGGATCTCTCTTAATATTTTAGCCTAAGTAAGTACTTCAACTTCGAAGCTAGAGATAATCGTATTTTAATCTACAATAATCTTGTTTTTCCATTATGAAAATGTTTTCCCCTTTTGAAAGTGAGTTTACTTTTTCAGTTCACTGATGAAGATAATCAGAATAAAGCAGAAAACGCTGAAGGGCGGGGAGAAGGATGGGCTTTAAAAATGAAGGCAGAACCCACAAAAAAAAAATGGGCACAAGGAGGTAAGTTCAGTGGGTAACAGGCTTGGTTTGTAAGCAGGAGGACCTGATTTCCATCCTTTTAATGACAAAACGATGGAGAGAGAGACAAGCAGGTCTCTGGAGCTTTCTGGCCAGCCAGCTTAGCCTGTTGGAGTTGTTCTAGAGACCCCAACTCAAAAAAAAAAGACAAACAGTATTTAAGAAATAACATCTGGGTTGGAGAGGTGGCTCAGCAGTTAAGAGCACCAATTGCTCTTCCAGAGGTCCTGAGTTCAATTCCCAGCAACCACATGGTGGCTCACAACCACCTGTAATGGGGCCTGATTCCCTCTTCTGGTGTGTCTAAAGACAGCACAATGGTGGTGTACTCATATGCATAAAATAAATAAATAAATCTGAGAGAAGAAAGAAAGAAAGGAAGGAAGGAAGGAAGGAAGAAAGGAAGGAAGGAAGGAAGGAAGGAAGGAAGGAAGGAAGGAAGGAAGGAAGGACATCCAAGTTTGGCCTCCAGCTTGCACACACATGCAATGTATATACACACAAAAAGAAAAATTATAAATAAATAAACAAACAAACAAATGCCTATGGGCCTCTTTGCAACTGATACCCACAACTTAATTGAAACTGGCCTTAGCTCAGGGATGCCTGAGTTAGAACTACACAGACAACAAAGCCTTTATATGCAATAGTACCTCCTCCATGAGAGAGGACACCACCAGGACAGCCGGTTTCAGATGAGCCACAAAGCGGGGTGGACCCAGCAAGGGTGACTTGTGTATGGTTGAGTTTATATCACACTCAAGCTTGCTGAGACCTGCACTCACACAGAGTGATCCACTACTCAGGAGTCATCAGCAGTGAGATGCATGGATCTCCTCCCTGCTGATAATCTCTTGGGGTACCCGGCCTTGCTGCTAGTCGTTTCAACCTGATCTGAGGTCCTTATGACAACTACCGCATGCTTCCCACATCAGACAGGAAGAGCATTTCACTTGCCCAAGTTCACTCTGCTGGAGTCATCTTGGTCGGTTGGGCCCTTGTCACCATCAGGAGGTTTCACAGGCAGCTGACTTGAAAAGGTTGGTGGGTAGGGCACACAACCTACTAGGCCCCGCCCTCCTTCCTGTTACTTCACCTGTGCAAACAGCAAGCCTGCCTGAATTTGCTCCACTGAAGTTGACTCCACTGCCCCATTCCTGCAGTCATTTCTGCAGCTCTCAGAAGGCCTGCAGGGGCAAGCACTTCCCCAGCTTCATAACTTTCCAACTCGACCTAGAGATGGGACCTCTTATCCAGTTACTCATGTTACTTTACATGCTAAAAGCAGAGGGTCAGCAGGGCTCAGGGATCTATGCTAAGTAAGGGGCCAACCCAGTTGCAGAGGAAGGGAAAGAGAAGTGGACATGAGCTCCCATCCCTGACCAACACACTGTCTCCAACTGAGGGCCACTTGCCAAGGAAAAGTTAGCTTTCGCAAAGGGACTCTCACTGAGTATACAAAACAGACTTAGGGGAGGCTCCATCCATGTTCAGTAGTAGATGTGCCAACATGAAATGACTCAATGGTATTTTTGATGATTGGGGAGGGGGTAGTTTTTTAACCTTACTGGTCTTTGCTTATATATTATGGTTTCCAATTTTGAGTTTTTATGGTGTGTGTGTGTGTGTGTGTCTGTGTGTGTGTGTGCACTTGTGTGTGTATGCATGTGACTATATGCATGTATGTGTAAATGCGTTTCTCATGTTGTTGCCTTGTTTTGTTTTATTTTTATTTTTTTAATTTGCCAGTTTGTTTTCTAAAGAGAGAGAGAAAGAAGGTGTGGAACTGGAAGGGTGGGGAGGTCGGGGAGAATCTAGTAGAAGTAGGAAGGGAAACAGAACAGGAAACGGAATATATTACATGAAAAAATATTTATTTTAAATTAATAATAAAAAAAAGGACCAAGACATCTCCTTCCTTTTAATGTCAAGAGATTCAAAGTGGCATATGAGAACAAACACAGGCTTACACATTAACCTGGGACAAAACAAATTGACAGACATTCATTCCTCTAGATCCGAGCCTCCCAGGACTCACACTTGCAAAAGCAATAGCAACTTAATCCAAGTCTCTCATGAGATGCAGCGAGAGGCTTTCTGTTTCCAGGTTCAGGAAAGAGATAATCTTCACATTTCTAATTTTATGGGACCACGATGAAAAAGAAGCAAGGCGTCATCTGCTTTCCGTTCTCGGTGACCAGCTGGACAGATGGTCAAGAATACCATTAGTTAAGAAAGCTCCCATTCATTACCAGAGAGTCCTTGGGCAGGCTGGGGTGGGGTGCAAGAATGTCCCAGAATGTGTTATTTGAAGAATGTGTTCGTGTCTAAGACATGAGTCCATGTGGTGGATGTGGAGGAGGAAGAACAGACAGCCTGTTGTGATCAAACAGCAGCCGTGAGTTCCTCAACACTGGCACGTCCACCAGACACTTCCGGCTCCTGTTCTACCCACTCAGTCGACAAAAACCAGGGGGAGGTCCCAGTAGCTGTCATGATCCTTCCATTCGAGACACGATTCCTCCCAGACAGAACTCTCTCCCAGGAGGTCGAAGAGAAACTGCCATCTTTTTGGCTTCTCATCTTAGCTTATACAGATTATGAGAAAAGAAACATAGGGTCTGATGTATTTGTCCCAAAAACTAAGATTCCAGGGTGAGCTTTCTGTAAATATAATTCACCACCCCATTTGGCCAACAGACAGTATATGAAGGGGTGGCCAGGACTAAGTAAACCCATGAAAGGACCCAGATCTGTCCAACTGTTCTGCTTTCTATACCAGATCATACCCACGTTTCTGGCTCAACTCCTCATTCATAGCCACCAGAGGGACTCTGACGGATGGATGAGTTCCCTGGCCCTATTCATCTTTCTTCCCACTCACCTCTCTACATCCTGCACTGAGTACATACTGGGCATGGGATGTTCTGTCAGACACCCACAGGGTTACAGGGATGTAAGGACGTGCAGATGCTTGACTCATGATTTTACAGAGGAGTCTGTGAGTGAAGATCAATCAACATTCACAGCTTCTACACAAATCAGTCTTCAAAATGGCCCCTGCATTGACTTCACTATCAGCCCTCAGACCAGGAGAGTTGTGTGGAAGAGATCAGAGATGCCTTAAGGATGAATGGGAAGGCAGAATCAATCAAAAGGCAGATAGGGAGCATGTGCCTATCTCAGAGAAAGGAGGAAATCAGAGAAAGGAGGGGCTCAGACTGTAAAGGATGTGGGAGGCACATCCTCGCTCATCCATCCCCTGGTGGTACCCACCGCTGTCTTCCTTCTCTCTGCCAGCAGCTGTTGGGTGTCAGAAGAAATCTAAGGCAGGATCTCCAGCTGCTGCTACAACGCATCCTAAACAAGTACCAACTTCACAAGAACTTACAGCAGCCTGCTTGCTGGGCTACCTGCTCTAGACTACACATCTAGGCTTATACATCTTCCTAAGGCATGCTTTACTGCCATCTGCAGCTTGGCAAGGTGAAGCCACTGGCCCAAGGTCACATTGCTGACAAGTGACAGGACAGGAACATGATCTAGACCATGTCCTTTTCAGTGTCAGGCTCTTAGGTACTTTACGGTAAGGACTCCTTTCTATACCCTGACCAAGCCATACTTGAGACTGTCCTAAATTAACTGTTCCCAGTTATCCAGATATGGGAACCAATCCCATGTCACTGGGAAAGCAGACATGCCCAGGAATGGAAAGTTCGGTGCTCTCATGGGTCCTGGTAAAGACATTCCTGCCTCAGTCTACAGTACAGAGGGTAACCTCAACTATGATGATGCTTTAAAGAGTAAAAGGTGGGAGACTTGATCATGGATGAATGCCCTTCAGGAAGTAAGCAATAGTTATGTGCACTCATGGTTGGTCTCCTTTTTTTGGGAAGCTGGACAGTTAACAATCTTCCTCCTCAACTAAATTTCCTCTGACTCCTGAAAATGAGTCATTTCAACCATAAATGAGGAAGCAGCTGATGTTTCCCAATGACTCCATATGGAGAAAATTCTGTATTAGTCCCCATGGCCTGCATACAGGTACTCAAGGCCACAGACAGGGAGAAGAAATATATTTATTTCCTTAATTGTTATGAAAATGTCTTAAGTTAACCTGGAAAACATTCAGAATCACAAAGGTATAAATCACTCTAAAGTTTTTACAAAATGTAAGACAGATGTTTGGACTTGCTTGCAATGTATTAAAGAAAATAGCGCAATACTCTCTTGAACAAAGAATACCACAGTGTAAGTAGTAGCTAATTGTGAAGGGAGAAAAGAGTGTTTAGTCACTTACATTTTTGAAGTAAAGGTTAATTTGCGGAAAATGAGAAGTTAAGACGTGTGTAATGAACCCAACCATACACAATATAAGGAAGGGAGGCAGACTGCTCGAGGAATTAGAACAGGAGGCTGAGGCATGACAGTAGAAGCTGAGGCATATCTCACTCAGGCTCTTTCTGCCATTCAGCTATGATGAGCAGACGGGCCTGCCTAGATGAGCATGTGTGTCCACAGAACACTACTCAAACTACGGCCACTGGACTGAAGTCCCTAAAACACTGACAACATTTCACAGAGGCTTTGGGGCCCAGCCTCCATTACATAATGAGACATTATATGCATATATATATACATACACACACACACAGACACACACACAAAGACACACACACACACACACACACACACCTCCATTAGGTTAGTGAACATCACCCACTGTGGAGTTACACAAGAAGAATTTCCAGTTTCTGATTGTATGTGTGTATCTTTGGCTTGTGTTTGCCCAACACAGAAGTCTATTTGGTTAGCAGAGGCTACCAGTGATAGCTATTTTAGCACAAAACACTGATTTTATTCAAACCAACACATATCTTTATGTTTTTCAGTGCTCTCATATGAGGCAAACCCCCATGTGATCTTTTATTTGTTTATTTATAAAAGGAAACTCTGCACTAAGCACTCTCCTATAGGGAAAGGGGAATTAATCATTTTAATTATTAACCATAGCCAAATATTTGTATATCCTTAAACTCCACATATATGAGCAGTTAAGTGAGTACATTCTCCCTTGTGCCTTACTATAAAGGGCTGTGTTTCAATACATGGATACAATATGATTATATAATATATTCCTCTCACTCATATATTATAACAATCCTTTATAGTAATATATTACAACACTTTCATTTGAATGTCTGTGACTGTATCAACGTCACTTTGTATCTTCTAAACATATTTTAGACTTCATTTGTCTAGATTCTTCTCCCACCCCATCCCCACACACAAGAGAATTGTTTCTGATGAAGCACAGGTATAAAAGAGAAGAAAAAAATGTTTAATGTTATGAGATTAAGCTCACAAGGAAAACAAAACTCTATATACACAGGAACTTGAACACAAATGTCCATGACCCACTCCTGAACACCATCAATCAAATCCCCACTAACTGGCTTCCTCTCATTAAATTGATGACTATGAGGGCTGGAGAGATGGGTCCTTAGGGTAATGTCCTTGCTTTGCAAGTGTGAGGATCCAAGTTCAAATCCCCATCACACAAACAGAACCCCAAAGTTCAGTGGCTGATTGAAATGGTGAGCTCTAGGTTCCGTGGGAGACACTGTCTCAAAAAATAAAGTGGATGAAGGGGAGAGATGACTGAGGAAGACTTCCTGATGCTATCTCTCGCCTCCACACATACCTTCAAAAGTTAACAAACTCCCAGACACATGTACATAATACACACACACAGAGAGAGACAGAGAGAGACAGAGACAGAGAGAGACAGAAACAGAGACAGAGAGAGATAGAAAGACAGAGAGAGACAGAAAGAGAAAGAGACAGAGAGAGAGACACACACAGAGAGAGACAGAGACAGAAACAGAGAGAGAGACAGAGAGACAGAGACAGAAACAGAGAGAGAAAGAAGGTGAAAAGAAGGAGACAGAGAAATGAGGGAGGGGGAGGGAGAGGGGGAGGGGAGAACAGATCCAAACACCTCCAGACACCAAGCTCATTATTCACCAATACTACGTGTTTACCGAAACAAAGCTTTCAAACTTCTCCCTTCCAAGTTGGTTTCCAGTTCAATTGGTAAGTGTACATTTCCTTTGCTGTGCAGTGAGACACTGAAGCACAGGCCTCTGGTGCTCTACAGGCTGTACGAGAAAAGACAGGTCAGTGGGGCCTGGATTTGAGAGTCCCAGCAGTCAACAGTGAAGTCTCACTGGCACTGTTTTATCAAGTGGCTTTAAGAGTTGGCTGTTCACTTGGGAGGCAGAGGCAGGTGGATTTCTGAGTTCGAGGCCAGCCTGGGCTACAGAGTGAGTTCCAGGACAGCCAGGTCTACACAGAGAAACCCTGTCTCGAAAAACCAAAAAAAAAAAAAAAAAAAGGGTTGGCTGTTACAACTGCCAAGGTCACATAAAAAGACAGGCCAACGCAGCCCCACCCTAAAGGACACGACGAGTTGCCACCATCCTGGGTTCTCACAGGCAAAGCCTTTTCCACCAAAGGCTCTAGTGGACAGCACCGAGGTTGTTGTTGTTTATGCTGCTTTCTTTTACCTGAGGTTTATTTTCGCCATGCTAAACCCTGTCAAGTTTACTCCTCAGAAACTCATCTTAGAAAAAAACCCCTCCCTTTAAAGACCCCTTGTAAGAGATGTCAAGGGACAGTAAACATGAAAGAGGGTCCAGAGCACCACCCCTGACGACAAAAGCAGAGCCAAAGCTCTTCCCCATAAACAAGTGCTCTGTGGTCTCTCCCACACAGTAGCAGAGGAGGTCTGTGGATGGAATGCAGGTAACAGAGGAGGAAGCAGCCAAAAGAATGCCTGCTAAGATCTCCCTCCTGCACCTCTGGCCAGGTCAAAGGGCACAAGGAAAGGGTGTGTTATTACTCCTTGGCTGTTCAGGACCCGCATGGCAAGTTTGTTCTGCCTGGGGCCCTTGTAGGATGAGTTTGCAAAGTGAAATTCAGCCTTCCACAGCTCACACTCATCTTACTTTTAAAGCAAACCACAGAGAGCTAGCATGAGCGCCTCCTCTCCTCTCCTCTTCTTGGGCCTACTGTGAAATCCACCAGAGTAAGCTGGCCATGAGGACATGCCTACTTGCTCAGGAAGTCAAAGCTGAAGTGAAGCAGACACGAAGTCCCATTTACCTCTACAGCAGCCAAAGCACCGCACAGACTTTCTCTACAACACAATGAAACAATTCAAAGATTTAAGAAAAGGGGGTGAAAAAGAAAAAAAAAACGATTTCAGCTTGTCACAACCGCTACAAATATATCCCGAAAGTAGTAGATTAGGACTCTGTCTAATGGGTTATAACTGAAAAGAGTGTGACCACCCTGCTCTGGTACAATAATTCATTCATCATCAATATTACTATTTGACCTGTTTATACACTATTTTACAGTTTACTCTGTATCTTCTCCCTATGATCAATCTTATTTCATAACCACAACAAATCCTAGAGTGAAAGGGATAGAAAGTAACCCGCCTAGGTTGAGGATACAGTTTGACTGCCAGTATGCTTTCCTAACAGTTGTGGGTTCGAGCCGCAGCGCTGACATGGTCGGGTGACCACACCTATAATTCCAGCATTCTGGAGGTAGAGGCAGAAAGACCAGAAGTTCAGGGTCAACTTTGACTAGATAGTGAATTTGAGGCTAGCTTGGGATATGTAAGACCCTGTCTGATAAAGAAATAAGAAGAGAGGGAGGGAAGGAAGATGGAGAGAGGGAAGGGGAGGGAGGGGAAAGAGAGAAGAAAGGAAGGACTACTGCTCAGACTTGCTAGGTGATCTCAGAAACAAGCAGGGAGCTGCAAATACAAATAAGGTTTTGTTTCTTCCCGCAAATCTCAGCTCACCTACAATTCTTCTCAGATGGGAGCAGGGAAAGAAAGTTGACTCTCATCTTATCCCTGTAACTGAGACATAGTTGATGTCCGGCAAATGGCTTTTGGATAAATGAGCACTCCTCGACACAACCTTTAGTGGACCTTTAGTTTGACTGCCCTGGGCCATAGCTAGGAGGGCCTGAGGGAGTCTTTTGTGGAATCTTAAGAAGTCAGAAAAATAGGACAGCGTGTGGATGGCTAGCTCTATGGGTGTCTGTCAGTGCCTTCTGGCTTACTCCACGGGTAATGAACTTAGGCTGTCTCTATCACGAAGGCCAGTAAGACCCCACTACGCCCAGCTGACACCCTGCTACACAGGAACTCCTCTTGGTCTTCACTTTCACAGCTCCCAGTTTTACCAGAAGATTTGATCTCATGTTCCCTGCTTTTAACTAGGCCAAACGATACTCTGCCAATGACAGGGCCTGGGGATTTTGTTGATTTAGAATCAACTTGTTCTCTGCTTCTCCCGGGCTGTTACCAGGCATTTGGCCCAAGCCTCTCCTCCAGGCCTGAGCTCTCTCCCACACACCAACTCCTGCTGGCTTCAAAGAAAAGCAGTGGCAGAAGAAACACCCAGATTAAAGAGGAAGCCTGCTCAACTGGAACTCCCTCTCGGTGGGAACCAGGTGCAACCTGCTGCTAACCCCCTCCCCGAGGAAAAGCTGAACTTCTCAAGTTCTGCTCCTTTCTGAGAGATTTTGTGTTGGTTTGGGTGAGTTGTCTGTTCTTGTTTTATGGCCTTGAGAATTGAACCCAGGGCCTCAAAAATGCTGGGCAAGTGCCCTACTACCAAACTGTAGTCCATTTCTCTTCCTTTTTGATTTGTCTTAAGACAGGGTCTCTCTATATAGTCCTGGCTCTCCTGGAACTTGCTCTATAGACCAGGCTGGCCTCAAACTCACAGACATCCGCCTGCCTCTGCTTCCTAGTTACAGAGATTAAATGCATGCACCACCACTGCCCAGCTTTCTTTTTAGTTTTTTGAGACAGGATCTCATTAAGTTTAAAGGGCTAGCCTCGGACTCAGTGTACAGCTAAAGCAGCCTATCCTTCCACCTCAGCCTTCTGAATAGCAGTTATCTCAGCCCTCTTCCTTCTGCCTGACCCAGCTTTAAGGTGTTTGTGTGTCCCAATGTCCTGAATATGCAATGGCAGCCTCCTACAAGACCCAAGTTAAGGAAACTTTATCAAATCCAGCAGAATAAGCAAAAGACCAAGGACCCCTCGGTTATTTAGTCCTTAGTGATACACACCACTTTAAAGCCCGTGTGATGCAGCCACATGATAGTCCTTTGGCTGTTTTGTTTGTTAACCATTCAACTGCTTTCTGGAATTTGCTGCCGTGTGGGCAATCCCCTCAGCGTGCAGACACAAGCCATGAGCGAGCGTGTGTAACACTGGGCTTTCATCGCTCTCTGGATCAGACTCCCCAACGGTAACCTGAATGCTGTTTACCTCATCACCCATCTCCACTCCAACGCAGCCATGTTCAAGTTTATTTCTCCTCCAAAGTGTTTAACTTTCCGAATCTTGAGTTTTGGTTTCAAACTCCCCATATCCTTCCCTGCCCCACCCCCCATTTCATTTCCAATATTCCTTTTTTCACTTCAAGATACTATAAACCTGACCTGAAGTCAGCATCTACTTCCAGACCTTCTAAATGACAGGGACTCAGAAAAAGAAGGCAGCAGGAGACATATTAGAGACTATGTTTGGATCACATAAGCAAAACTTATTCTTCCAAGGAAAGAGAATCCTTTAACTTAGTTAAAATGAAAAGAAAGAAAGAAAGAAAGAAAGAAAGAAAGAAAGAAAGAAAGAAGGAAGGAAGGAAGGAAGGAAGGAAGGAAGGAAGGAAGGAAGGAAGGAAGGAAGGAGGAAGGAAGAAGGAAAGAAAGGCTGGGTGCATTGTGTTCAAAGTTATGTTTATTCTGTAGCAAATAAAGGAAGGATGCAGAGTCCCAATATTTAAAATGTGATACTCATTTTCCCCCACAATCAGATGAGCAGTAACTAGGACATAGGGTTTTAGCTCATGTTGCTGTTGTTGCCTGGAGATATCCTGAGAAATGTTTCCTTAATGTCCCTCTAAAAGGTTTTGGGTTGGGTTGTCTTGTGTATGTGCTCCAGGACCATAGTGGAGCTGTTAGCTGGCTGGGAACAGAATTGGGCCAGTTGAGGAATTGCTCACATACCAGCCCCGAATGATGAAACAGGAGGGCCCAAGTGGCTGCTGTCTAACCTGTTTTGTGTTGTCTTTGCTTATTTCTTCCCAAGCTCTTAACAGGTAATAGGGAGTTAAATACTTGCTGTGCAGTCACTGGGCTGGCCCAAGTGCAGCAGCCAGTAACTTCAAAGGACACACTGGCTTGGATTTCTTTCACAGGGGACAGAACCCAGGCCCCAGGGCACATTATAAAACTGGAGGAGGCAGTGACCTCATTCCCTGCCCCTGGTCACTTGAGACACCACACACACACACACACACACACACAACACACACACACACACACAAAGAGCTGTCTTTGTCTCACTGGACTTAGGACCTAAGAGTCAGGCCCCAGCCTGGTCATTTCCATTTTTGACTACCTCCCCAGTGTGTCCTTACACTAGCTTCTGGAAAACTCATGGTCCCCAAGCTCCTCCACCCAAGGAGGCAAAAAAAAAAAAAAAAAAAAAGAACTAGGGACATCCTGTTCATATCTTCCCTTGTCTCTGCCATGAAAACAAGTGTCAAGTACCTCATCATTTTCATTTATAATATGGTTTCACAGTAAACAAAACTGCATCCACGCTACCTAGAAACACCCAAAGGGGCATGGCTGTAGCCTGACACATGGAATGCCAGTTGAATTGGAAAGTGACATTTTAAAACACTGATCTGACTCAGTGGCTATGCATCCTGTGGTTATGTCGTTTCTCAAGCTGAAAACGACACTTAACCACTGAGCTACATCGACTCTGCTGAAGAAAACCTAGACCCAAGACTATTGTCAACGTTCCATTCCGCTGAGACACTTTCTTCTCTCAGATCCAGCACAAGACTTCTTTCATCCGTGAGTATGCTCTTGAAGGTCCTCCAGCAGTGTTCGGTTTTCTGTTGTATCCCTCTATACATCCACAAGCATCCGTAGACTGGGGCAACTGAACTCCCTCGGGAGACTCACTCTCTACATTGCCACCAGTGTCGAGAGAGTGCTGTGCAAAGGCACCTTCTGTGTCTCCACAAACCCCACTTTGACACACTCATCTGCTCGGAGTCCTAACCTCAGCAGCTCGCCTCCAGTCTCTGGTCCCTTCATCTCTTTTTGTCTCAGAACAGAGTTGAAGAAAGGACTGGTCTAAGGGTCAAAATCCTTCTGTGCTTTTTGTACATGCTCCAGGCCACTGATCTCACCCTCCACTGAGAACAGAGGACCAGGTAATTTCAGCCACTCTTTATGGGAGAGAGGAAAAAAAAAAAAAAAAAAAAAAAACAAAGCAAAAACGACAAACAGAAGGTGTGTGGGTGACTGAGTCCTCGACTGCCAGAGTTTTCAGGTTCTGCCAGACATGCCGAACCCTTTCCACCACTCTCTCTTGTGTAGAGACAGATCTGTCAACAAGAGACAGAGCTACTTAAAGAGGAGAGGGGACTAAGAGATGGAAAAAAGGCTTCCCAAGAAATTTTCTTCATTTTGACTATTGTTCCTACTGATTCGCTTAGGAAAAAAAAAATGCAAACATGCCCCAGGCCCTTCTGCCAGGCTCTGTCCTGTGTAAAAATGTCCATGTCAGGGCTGCAAGATGGCTCAGGGGTTACGAGCCCTCAGAGTTCTTTCAGAGGACCCCAGCTAAGTTCCAACACCCATTGTGGAGCTCAGCTCCTGTAATTGTGTCACTAGGGGATCTGATGGCTGCTCCTGGTAAACATGCCTGAGATATATACACACTAACACAGACACAGACAGTCACACACACACACACACACACACACACACACACACACACACACACGCTTCCATGTTTATAGGAAGCCACAGTTAAACATGAGGAATCAGTCCATGTGTTCTATTATACAATAGGGTGTAACAATGTAATACAATAGGGTACAAATGATAACTTAAGGATTATCCCAAGGTAGCTAAAAATCTCTTTCTTTTCTCTTTATGCCCTTGACGGAAAAGCAATTTCAACAGTAAAATGAAGATGAATGTAGTCATACAGAGAAAATCCAAGAAAATTCTAATCCAACAGTAAAACATTGCCTCCATATTGTTGCAAAAGAACTCCAATTGGAGTGCTTTGTTACAACAACAAGAGCATGCATTGCATAGAAAAGATTCCAATGTCCCAAAGTGACACAAGATGGCCATCAGATCTCTCAGAGTGCACTGCATAAATGACTAGAGTTTATGAACACTTCTCTTATAAAACGAGGGGGGGGGGGTTGTGCTCACAAGTGCTGGTGTCTTAGGCACCGATAAGCATCTTAAGAGTTCTTCTGCGGGGCGGACAGCCTATCCCTTCACACTATCAGAGCTGTTTTTCCTTTGTACTGAAAGGAACCTAAGCAGCTGACCAATCGAGCTTGTTTAAACCTAAAAATTAAAGTAGAAAGCAGTAGAGGAGAAAACTACCTATTTCACAACGGCGTTGAAATCTCTCCAAGTCCATGGGCTTGAATCCAACACAGAAATGAACACTAAAATCTCTATCAAGTCACAAGTTAGTTTGCAGTTCAGAAGCAGGCAAGGAAAATAATTCAGATTAAGAGGTAACTTTTAGGACTGGGGAACAGCTCGGTGATCAGCTAAGTGTTTGCCTGGGAAACACAAGGACCTGAGTCAGAACTACAGATCCTGCAAAAACCTGTCATGGCAATGGCCCCAGTGTTGATGAGACACAGACAGGTGGGTCCCTAGCCAGCCTAAACTACCAGGTAAGATCTTAAGTCAGTGAAAGCCCCTGCCTCCTGTTTGTAATCAGGGGGGCCACACTTCTCTTGAGCATGTCCCCATAGGGCTATACATACTCATCCTAGCCACAGGAGCCCATGTTTAGCCAAAGAAAATACCTTACTAAGCAGCTGACTGTTTGGGGTCTATTTTCTCATCCTGACACGAGATACTTCATTCCTTATAATCACTTGAAGTTTCAGGCAGTGTTGGAGCACACCTTTAATCCCACCACTGGGGAAGCAGAGGCAGATGGATCTCTGAATCCAAGGCCAGCCTGGTCTACAGAGCAAGGATAGCCAGGGCTACAAAGAGACCTGTCTCAAAAACAAAACAAAAACATCTGGAATTTCTATGGATTTAGACAATAACACAAAGCTTTAGCTCTCTTTAAACTATTACCAGACTCAGCTGGGTGTAGTGGCACATGCCTTTAGTTCCAGGACTGGGGAGGCAAAGGGAGTTGGATCTCTGAGTCCAAGGCCAGCCTGGTCTACAAAGCAAGTTCAAGACAGCCAGGGCTACACAGAGAAACACTCACTATCTCAAAAAAAAAAAAAAAAAAAAAAAAGAGCATTGTTATTACTAGATTCTTCTCTGGGTTTGTTGTGCCAGACTTATAAACATCAGCACAGCAAAAGTGAAGGTGTTTGTCCATATCTTGATCCATACTGGGTTTATACCCTCTCTTTCTCTCCCTTTAGGAAGACTACATTTTATATACACACACACATTTAAAACTATAGTTGCCTTGTCATTCTGTGGCCACTGTTTCCTTCAGTTGATTGTCCTAAAGCATACAGTCATACCATCCGGGGAAAGGGGCCCAAAAATATTTGTTTCATTATAACTAACAATGTAATCAGGACAAAAAAAAAAAAAACCCCACCAGAATTCCCTGCTGAAGGAAAATGCAATTATAATTAGCCTTCTGGAAATGAGTAACAATCAAGCATAAATACTTGTTAATAGGCTCCCACATAAGCACATGAAAACAAAATTGACCCGGTCAAAGAAAGAACACCTTTCTCTTCTTCCTGGGCCTCAGACCTACCACCCGCCTGCCTCCCACACTCCTTCTCCAAAAGAAAACAACCTGCTTTAGCATGGCATAGCTGCCCAGGCATCTAGGTGGACTCCCTAGTCTCCTTTGAACCTTTTTCTTTATCCAGTGGGTATTTCTCAGACCAAAACATCTCTTTATTCGATTACTGCTGCCCATGGGCCTGCCTCACTTCTGCCCACGAATGTTTCTGAGCTGCCAGTTTCTCCCTGCATCCCTAGCCTGGTCCCTCCCCTGGACACTCTCCTGAGGATTTTGTGCAGCCTCCTAACCAAGCTTCAGTGGGTTCTCACAGCAGAGTTCATCTCCAGTAGCTCTTTATCTGGATCTCTTTAAGGTGTTAGCTCATAGCTTCTGGGGTGCCACATTTTCTTAGCGCTTAACAAGATTCTAAGTCTCCTCCAAAGAGCTTTAAGATGTGAGCTGATGTTAGAGATTCCGCTGTGCCCACTTCAAGGCGTCTAGTCGGTAAGTGTAAAGTTACTAAGGCAGTGTTTCCATCGTATCTCCCAAAGCTCAGTCAGTTCCTTCATGGGTGAAGCTGCATAAATCATTAATCCGGGAACTAAGGAACCAACAGCCACATGACAGTCAGACCCACCACCAGCTTGTCAATGTCAATAACCCACCTGGAAACATGGGAAGTGAACGCACAGAAAGATGGCAATGCTAAGAACGGGCTCATCAATTAGTCATTGAGAAGAAATGTTAGAGAAGGCAAAACAAGTGTTGGGCCTTCAGTGTAAACTCTGTTATCTCCCACCTAAGGCAGGTTCCAGAGAAGATACAGATGTGCACCCCCCCCCCCAAGAAGGAATGTGTTAGCAAGATGAGTCAAATCCACACACCTTCTAAAAGAAACTAATTCTCAAGTCGTTATCACAAGTAAGCCTCAGTTTGCCTAATAACAATTATAAAATGAGTGGAGCCCCTCTTGACAAGCAACCACATGCCCTTAATCCCAGCGTGATCTAGCAGGTGTGGCTGGGACTCAGCAGAGGGAATTCCCGCTCAGGCTCAGCCCACCTTCTTAATTAGCTCCACAACCTTGGGGCAAGTCACCTCACCTTCCACCCACGGTCCCCTCACCCCGGCAATAAGAATCTTTGACTCTGTTTTTTTTTTATGATTTTTTTATACAGTTCTAAGATTTGACTTATGATTATTAGAGTTAAGCATTTCTAAACACACAGGACAGTGTAAAAGAAACTCAAATGCACTGTGCTAAGTGAATAAGCCAGACAACTGGTCTGTGTTTATATTCACAGTGGGGACAGTGGAGGACAGATGGGGGGTTGCTACAGATTTGAGGGATGAGACTGTATGCTGCTGCAGTGGAGTAGCATAGAAACGTCCTTCAGGGGTGAAATGATGGAGCAGTTCTATATTGTAGTAGTAGTGGTGGTGACATTTGTCAACCTCCCCAGAACAGCACACCAAAACACAGTAACATTATTTCTTATTAATTAAATTACTGAATTCACTAAAAAAACTTATTTTTTTTCCCAATTTTGTATAATTTTTTAAAAACCTCAACATGAGTACAGTGCCCCAGGAGAGTAACACTGATTTTCTGTATTTGTTATAACTCTTTGTTCCAAGAATGATGACCTAGTCGATGTGTTCAATTAGTTAGCTGATTGGTTTTTGTGTTATTGTCTTTAACCTTTCTGTGTAGGCGTCTTTCTCGATATATTACATCTAATGACGAGACACTGAAGGAACCCAGTGGGAAAGCTGCTGGGGTTGCCTAGACCTGTGTGACCGTCCTGTGGTGCTTGATGCTGCTTCCATGGCTTGTCCAAAAAAGATACGGTACCAGAAATGATAGACAGCTATGGCCCAGCAGTCAACAGCAGCAACAAATGTTTCATAAGCACTCGGTCTGTTCTGGGTACTTGTCTAAGTGTATCTGAATAGTCCTACTAAGTGCCGGGAAACAGCCGATCACTTAGTTCTCAGAATAAGCCTCCAATGGGAAATATTGTTATCTCGTTTGACAGCTAAGGCAATCCAATGACTAGCAGGTGGTGAAGTCAGAATTTACAGCTAGACGGCACAGCCCTTTACCACAAAGCTAAGCCACTGTATTGAAACATTTCATTTTAAAAGTCCTGTGCATGTGTGTGCACATGTATACATGTGTGTGTACATGTGTGCATCTATGTATATTATGTTGTGCATGTCTGTGTCAGAAGATAACCTCCAATATTGTCTTTCAACATCATCTATCTGTTTTTAAAGACCAGGTCCTTCATTTTTCTGGAACTCCAAGTAAAGATCTGCTTCCCCAGCTCAGGGATCCCCGGGACTTGCTGCCATTTGCTTCCTTTATAGGGGTTCTAGGAATCAAACTGGGATCTCAGGCTCACACAGCAAGCACTTTCCTGACTGAGCCACCCCCACAGTCTTGGACAAGCTTTATTTAAATAATTTATTCATCTTCTTGGAGAAGCTATGGGGACTGCTACATAAACCATGAAATTTCATTTAGCCTTCCTTCAGAGGACGAACTGAAGCCCTTCTAACAGTGACAAGCCACCTTCTCTATCAACCATGACATTCTGGAGACATCTACAGTGAAGATCCTCCAAGAAGACTCTGCCTGCCTGCCAGGCACAGCTCCTAACCAGGCCCCCTCCCATTCCCAGACAGACTGGTGGGAGCTAAAGAGAGTTTTTAAAAGCCTTTCAACACCTGACAGATGAAGACGTACTTCCATTAGTTAGACACTAGATTCTCCTCTAGTTAACTACAGTTTCATGTCAGATTTGGGCCTCCTGGTAGAAGCATGACCCGAAGCAGACCAGTTCCTGCTCTGGAAATGGCCGGCTCTCTCCTAAGGTAAGACAAACTAAGTCATCCCCATAACACAGAGGGAATGTTTTAGTAAAAGGGAGAGAGACCATGCTGTACTGTGTGGACTGAAGGAAACAAACCAACAAAAACAGGGAACCTATCAGACAGCTTTTTTTAAAGTGTTGGGCCCTGCAGAGTTCCAGTGCAGTAGACAGCAAGTGGCTGGACAAGAAAGGGCTCTTGGCTCTTCTGTGCCTTGTTTAGTCTGCTTATCTCGTCTAAACCAATCGTCTTGATGGTTGGTTATGGCCAGGATAGGGTTTAGTGGCCTTTCATTCTAGGCAGAAAGGCCTGGTCCAGCTCATACTAGACTGGATTCTTCTCCCTCCAAGGACCCCACATTTCTCTGTAGTAAGGGTTTCTACTGAGTGGGCAAAAGAGAATTCACAGTTTTATTGATTTCTTTCACTCCAACTGTAAGGGCTACAAGCAGCAGGGAGGTGTCACCTCTGCTGTTTATTGCTATACTCTGACTCAGTTTTGGAATAGAAACTTAATAGGAAAAAAAAAAATCAGAGGGTTAGATTGCCTGCCTGGTGAGAAAGATGGCGGGTCTGGCTGAGTTAAGGTCCTTTGTGGCCACCAAACCCTTAGGACTGACAGTTACCACAATCGCCTCCTACTGCAAAGGAACTTTGACAAAAATCTCCAAATTAAACCAACTATCTGTCTACCGAATCAAAGACACAAATCTCTCAGATTCTCCCGGGGGAGGGGGCAAGAGGGGAATGGGGCTGAGAGGAGAGAGTAGGCAAACTTGACTTTCTCCACCCACTCACTCTCATGCCTAAAGTCGAGTCAAATGAGCTGGGAAGCTGGGTAAGGCCTGTTAACCCAGAAGCCTGCCTCCAATTAATGTGAAATTGCTCCTTTAAAACCCTGTACGAACGGCCTGGCTGCTCCTGATCCCGAGGCTGCGGTACGGTAATTGTCACTTAGCCACTTAACTCCCCGCAGCCCGACTCACACGCTCCTTGTGGTTTATCTCTCAGCCAATTACTGCTGTCATTTGCGTTTCAATGTGTGGAATCAGGGGCCAGACCCGGGAATACGGCACAAGAGAAACCCCCTTGGGGGACAGGAGCCTACCAAGACCTGGTGGCTGATGGGGTAAGGCACAAACAACCCACCAGTGTGGAAGCGGCTGAGGGGCTTCCTGGAAGGAGAGGCCCACTGCGCTCCAGCTGTGTTCCTTTTAGGGCCTCTTCATTGGGCAACTCAGAAGAAGAAAATCTCGCTTAAAACGTGGCGTCAGTTCCGAATAATGATGGCGATATTTAAAAAGCAACGGAAATTTAGCCGTAGTGTGACTGTGGACAGGAGGCACGTTGAAGTACGGAAGCCGGTCACAATGAACGATTACTAAGTCAGGACAAGCGAGAGAGACCGAAGTCAAGGCAGGGAAACCTCATTTCAGGCCACAATGCTCTTTCAAGGAGTGAGGGTGGGGGCTGGGGTCGGGTAGTGGCGGGCCCTTATCCCTTTTCTAGCTCCACCCTAAAATCCCAGGGAACCTGAGAGCCTCCTCAGCTAGCCCTGTGAGAACACACTAGAGCTTGCTTTTGTGATCTCTTAAATTGTAGGTCGGAGGCAAGTCATACACTTAGTCTCCCCATTTTAAAAGAAGACATATAGGTGAGGCACAGTACCACTGAGATCCCCCCAATAGGCTGACTGAGGCTGGAGGATCATGAGTTACTGGCCAGATTCATAGGAAGGGTGTCTCAAAGAGTACTCTGTCCTTCCCCAAAACATTCCTTAAAGGCACAGCCAGGTGTAACCGGGTCCAACACAATCAGAAAAGGAAACACAAAAACATTTAAGAATCCTTTGTAGAGTCAGGTTTGGCAAAGATGCCCTCCCTCGATGGCTGCGTGGAAGTGGATCATGGCTTCTTAGGGTTTGCTTTCCTCTGCCTCCCACACAAAACCAAAACTCCCTGCCCAGTATTATAGTTTTTATTCCTAAAGTTTTAAACTACTCCTGTCTGCCCAGGCAACTTTCTAGCTGAAATTAACTTAGCTGGGAGTCTAAGAGCTAACACTAAGTTGGAACTGGATCTACCTGAGGGATATACACATACACACCCTGACCACACAAGGTAGAGAAAGAAAAAAAAGCTGAGAAGAAAGGTGTGGGAATGCAGTTCCCGCATGACACTGTAGGAGTACTGTGATGGTGGACCAGCCAGTCGGGTAGGGAGCCAACTCAAGTTTGTGAGTCGGGAGGCTATAAGCAGCAAGCTCCCTCTAACATTCCATCCTCCACAACTCCAGCAACCACAGGAGGAGGGCCTAAGCCGGAAGAGACCTGTTCTAGCTGGATCTATCTCCGCCTGTCTCTGGGTTGAAAATAAAACTCTGAACTTCTCTGCCAATGAGCTCTGCCAGGCCCGATGACGTCCCGGACCGTCAGTTCTATTTGCAGGCAAGGTCCCTGTGCACCAGGTGAGGAGGAGTCTGGGAAGGCGGCTCTGGGATGTGTGGGCTTGACTTCCCACTGTGCACAGACGAGATCTGAAAAGAGCTGCCGGGGTGCTAGTAATTGCAACGTCAGCCAGGGCTGTGCAAAGGAGAGTGGGCTCAGAGAGAGCTAATTGCTATCCTCAGGCTATGTGCTCCTCATTGAATACCAGAGCGGGAAATCTGATCTGTGCAAAGCAAAGGAAAATCACCAGTAAAATAAAACAAGGAGGCAGCCTGCCCACGCTGGCCACAGCCTCCCGTTTGTTCTCCCTCATCTTCTGTCAGCCTTATTACTAAGAAAATCTATAAACCTGAAGCATCTGGGTATCTTTCTCTTTTCTGTCATCACACTGGGGACAATTGAGCATGGAGATTGGTTCGTCAGATAATGGTGGTCCCAAAAGGAGCTCCTAAGGACCCCACTAACTTTCTCCTCCTTTCCACTGTGTTTGCAAGGGTTTATAATCGTCGTCGTTGTCATCATCATTATCATCTAAGCAGAACCACCATTTGAACCTCTCCTTCCTGGCTTTCTCCCATTTCCTCCGTCAGTTTCTCAGCTCATTAATAGCTGGCTCTCTGGGTCCAGAAGTGTGCGATAAGCTGCTCTTTTTCTTTTGTCTCAAGGCCAAAAGACTTTCTGGAGAGGCAAGCTCCACTCGTCCGGCCCTCCCCGCCGTGAGTGACAGCCCAGCGGAGCTTTGGCAGCCTGCCACCGATAGCCAAGAACACCGAGCTGTCCAATCAGCAGCACGGATCCCAGCCTACTGCAACAAGGGAGCAGTCTTTCTTCAGCTTGGCTGCTGACACCCAAGGTCCTCAGAGTTGCCTCTGCCTGTGGTCCTGCCTCTTCCTCAAAGGACCTCACAGTGTACCGACCTTGGGTTCATCCTTCTCGCCATGGTTCCATCGGATTCAATTAGACTCATGGGAAGAGCTTTAGCTCCTCCCACTTCACCACTCCCCGCCCCCCTTTCTTGACAGAGCAAAAATCAATGACTCTGTCACTTGTGGGTTATCCAGGGTGATAGTGAGAGCCTGTCTTGGACCTCAGTGCCTCCCCATAGGCCTGTGCCCTCCTCATTTCCCATCTCCAAAAGCAAAAGCTTTCTGCATTTTCTTTCACTCACATTTCTCAAATTCAGCTCCCAGAACCCAGAAATGAGAGCACCGCCTCTTAGCTTAACGTAAGCCCTCCTCAGTGTCTCTTACCCAGCACCAGGAAAGAGCTAACACTAATGACCCACTTGTTCCAAGCCCCTCAGCGTGGCATCTGAAAGCTGTTCCCTTCCACTATCGCCAAGCTCAGTCCTGCCAGCATCAGTCTCCTGCTCCACTAGGAATCTCCTATGCCCTGCTCAGTCTCCATTACCTCTCCTACCACTTCACCCAGCTAAACCCATGGCTTTGCTCAAGGAGTCCCCAACTGCAGACTGGGCTCCATGATGCTCTTCCTGGCTCTTGTAACTCTGAGACACATCTCTGTCACTGCACTGAGCTCCATGGATTGTGTCCACTATCATGGTCTAGCCTCAGAACCCAGTGGCACACCATGGACACCTGTTACACACAGTAGACTCAGCATTTAGGATATTGGATTTGGACTTTCAGATTACTGGTTAATGCCATCTGTTCCTTACCACAGGGCAATCAATCAATATCTGAGTCTCAATTAGATCCATTTGGGAGTTATCTATTTAAAGACAGCAGACGTCCAGACACCAAAGATGATACCTATGTAACATATTTTGTCTGGCAACTTCTGTGCTTTGGGGTACTTAACATGATGAAGACAATGACGGTGACAATGACGTCAGCCATGGCAGGAAGCAGGAGATGATCAGGCATCCGTTTATTCTCTGAGCTGTGGAACTGCTTAAACAGCACGGAATGAGTCACCCTGAAAGACAGCTCACTTATCTTAAAATCTTAACTAACCAGAATCCAGCCTGGATCCTCCTCAGTCAGCTATGCTTCTGAGAAGACAAAGTATGTTCTAGAAAGTGTTTGTGCGCACACGTGCGCGCGGGCGCGCGCGCACACACACACACACACACACATACACACACCAGAGCTTCTTCAATTGAGAATTCATGGAGTTGTATAGTCTGCCTTCAGAATATTTTTTTCTTGTTTTAAGTCTACCTTGAAAGAGAGAGGAATTGGCTGAGTGGATAAAGAACTTATGAAGCAAGCTTGAGGACTAAAGACTGGATCCCCAGCACCTGGGCAAATGCTGGAGTTGGTGGTGGGAGAGTATGGTGGCCCACCTATAATCCTGGCATGCAGAATTACCTGCAACAAGATGACGAGCTAGACTGGTCAAATTGATGAGCTCTAGGTTCAACTGAGAGACCTGCCACAATATATAAAGTAGTCAATGTTCACCTGTGTTCTCATTCCCCAGGGACAAAAATAGCAGAAGGGCAGAGTAGAGATGTGCTTCAAGAGACCAACAGGAACTTGGGAGAAGTACTAACCATGGGTAAAAAGAGGACAGAGGCAAACTTTAAAGGAATACAGGACAGCATGCTGAGAGGCATTTCACACTTACAACAACAGAGCTCTAGAATCTCACACCCGAGTGATGGCGTCACATGCTGTGACAGGTAGACTTTCCCACAGTGATGGCTGGGGTAACAAGAGAGAGGCGAAGCATCCCCATTACCAGCTGCTTGAAAAGGTTGTCTAGAGTAGCCTAAGAACCATTCATGGCGAGGAAGCTCTATGAGAACGTTTTTAACGTTACCAAAGCATCCCGTGTTTATCTGGAGCTCGTAGAAACCACACAGACACCCGAGAAATGAACCATCACTTAGTTGATCGGAGGTGGGAATGGAGCATCCTCACACCACAGGCCTTCCCCACCAGGAATGTGCAGCCTAAAGCAACTCGATGCTCATGGGAACACATTTAGATATGCATCTTATTTTATTGCATGGAGAGACAAGAAGCTACCAAATGCAACATGGGCTCCTCTTCACTCACCCAGGAAAACCACAAAGGGCCTAAGATGATATTTAAGCTGGTGAAAGAGCAGGAGATGAAAGCACTTTTAGGCAGCTCCAGGTGGAAATAATTTTCTGTTGGTAAACTAAGTCTCACTTAGCCCAGGCTAACCTGGAACTTGCTTTATAGCCAAAGATAACCTTGGACTTCTGCCTCTCCCTCACAGGCCCTGGAAACTGCAGGCAAACCTGTATTTAGGAAGTGCTGAGGCCTGGACCTTGCAAATGCTATGTCAGCACTTCATCAGCTGTGCTGCACCCCTGGTCCTTCTTTGGTCTGGACAGCCCAGTCCCTGTCACTCTCCTTCTCTCTCTCCCTGAATCTTTCATCTCTTTATCTCAGGGTTCTTGGTTGTACAGAAGCAGCTTCTGTGAGGGTGAGGGTGAGGGTGAGGGTGAGGGTGAGGGTGAGGGTGAGGGTGAGGGTGAAAGCCAGTTTTCTTCACTCCATGACAGTCACATGGCCACCATTTCCCCAGGGCAACCAAGGAAAACACAAGGAGGGGACGGCAGGGGACACCGCTTTATTGTTCAGCAAAGATGGGGGGTTGGAATGAAAGGAATGAGAAGGGTCTTGTGAATATAAAGGGGAAAACTCCCAAACAGGATATTTCAAGAAAGAATATAGTATAGGAAAAGAGTGAAGGTCTGGCGGAAGACAGAAAGAAGAAAGTTAATCCTATAAATGATATGGAAAGTGAAGATAAAGTGATGGGACAAAACTAGACATTCCATGGCTGTGCCTTGGCATTCACTGTTCCTCCTGCAGACAAGATGGAAGTAAACACATTTCACAAGACGGGGAATACATGTGACTGTAATCTTTCCAATGTTGTATCTCTGACTGGCTGCTGCTGACTGGCATGGCTTTTTGTCACTCAGTCTGTATTAAGAGATTGGTCTAGTAGATAATTTATTTAAAGTAACAAACTTCCAAATCGTCCACACTCCCCACCTCCCAAAAAAGCAAAAATAAATAAAAATAATTTCCGTATTTATTCATTCTGTGGTGGTTTGGATGGAAATGGCCTCTGTGGGCTCAGAGGAGTGGCACTGTTTGAAAGAATCAGGAGGTGTGGCCTTGAAGTAGGTGTGGTCTTGTTGGAGGAAGTGTGTCACTGGGAATTGGGCTTTGGAGTTTCAGATGCTTAAGCCAAGCCTAGTGGCTCATTTTCCTGCTGCCTGCCCATCCAGATATAGAACTCTCAGCTACCTCTCCAGCACCATGTCTGTCTGTGTATTACCATGTTTCCCACCATGGTGATAAATGGACTAACCCTCTGAAACTAAGCCAGCCCCAATTAAACGTTTCCTCGTAAGAGCTTCCATGGTCTTGGTGTCTCTTCCCAGCAAGAGAAACCCTAAGACAAGCATTTATTATGTCCTTGATCCTTAAAGCTCTCATTTTTAAAGCTGAGGTAAAGTCTATCTTGCACATATAAAGTGGGTCAATTTGCACTGAGATAATATTTTGATGAAGAGTATTTATGGTGCACTCAAAATAGCTGCAGATATGCCAAAGGTTTAGAGCTATAGAAATCTGAGTTTGAATCCTATGTTTTATATATAAGCAGTCAGCCTTGTACAGGTCTCTCAACTTCCCTGGACACAGATCTGTTGAACGGAGAACTGAGTTTCCTTGTTGGGAAGATTTAATGAGAGATCAGATGTCAAATGGTTAGTAGAATTTGGCATGTGGCCATGAAGCCATCATTTGGTCAGTACACACACTGAGCATTTACTATTGGCCAGGTTTTATCCAAAGCACAGGTCTGCAGGAAAACAACAGCAAAGAGGTATCTCCCTTCTCTTCATCTTTCATTTGCCATCCTCAGGAACTAGCAAGGCTTCTGCAAACCTGCCACTAAAACCAAGTACATGTGGAACTATGGACATGGGACTAATTCTCCAAACACCCTATCTGCAAAATCTCAATGTAGCCTGAAACAAAGTGTGGTGGTCTGAATATGCCTGACCCAGGGAGTGGCACTATTTGGAAGTGTGGCCTTGTCAAAGTAAGTATAGCTTTGTTGAAGGAAGGGAGTCATTGTGGGCATGGACAATGAGAACCTCCTCCTAGTCACATGGGAGCCAGTCTTGTCCTAATGGCCTTCGGATGAAGATGTAGAACTCTCAGCTTCTCCTGCACCATGCCTGCCTGGATGCTGCCATGCTCCTGCCTTGATGATAATAGACTGAACCTCTCAACCTGTAAGCCAGCCCCAATTAAATGTTGTCCTTATAAGAGTTGCCTTGGTCATGGTATCTGTTCACAGCAGTAAAACCCTAAGACACAAAGGTTGTATCTTCAAGTGACTTCTAGCTTGTAGCCCAGAGGTCTGAGCACAAACCCTGTAGCTGCCATACTTAACAGGCAATTCACCCGAGAACCAGAAAGAGGAGGTCTAGAGAGACCCAGGCCCAGTGCAGACAGCAAATGAACTCAAGAGACAGGCACTAATGCTGCTTTTGGCTCTTAAAACAAGAAAGGGGGGGTGGTAGTGGGGGAGGGGAACCGAGGCTCAACTCAGAGGAAGCTCCCAAATGAACTGCTCCATTGTTTCTGCAACTCTCTGAGTCATTTTCACTTTTCCTCCTCATTCTTTCCCAGCCCCTCCCCCTTTTGGTGTCTTGTGTGTTCGTATGGGACACAATAGAATCTTTGTTTACAAGACTCTACTGTGCAATAAAACCAGATATTAAGGCAAGAATAAGTGTGTAAAATAGAGGGAGGGACAGGAAAATTGAGAGAAACTGTAGATTTCCTATACTTCGTTATCTACAACATTTCACTTAATAGAACTGGCAAACTTCTTGTTTGCCAACAACAACAAAAATTACATCTTTACAAAATTAACTCTATCCGAGTCAGAAGCATGCTGGATCCACAGGCGTTACACATAACTCAAAAGTCAAACGTTTTTCTGTTCGCAAGGCTGAAACACAATCCTCGGTCCTTTATTTTTCTCCCTGACACAACCAAGCACCATAACTCGCAAATAAGAAACTCTCTTTTCAGTGGGTGAGGCAGTAAGGAATTATGGGAAGCCAGAAGCACTGTGTAGTCCAATATCCTTAGTTTTGAAGCACAACCCTATTCACTTCTCACTATCTACCATCAAGAAGGGTTTTAAATGTCACCAGACCTCATCAGCCTCACCTGAAAGCCTGGTTTTTGCAAGAAGTAAAAAAAACCCTAAGGAGAGGCTCCAGGAGCAGCTGTCTTCCAAACTCGCTCTCCACAATGTTCATCCTCACCAGTTTTACCTTCCCGCCATCTTTACCATAGCTCTCTCTACCCATAATCCTCCAGCCAGTTTTCAGCCGGCTATCAGCAACCCTTCTAAACTGTCTGAGACCCACTATTAGAAGTAGCTCTCAAAACTTAGAAATTTGATGACAGTACTCTCTGCCTCAAATCTTGCTTATGGCAATCCTATTCAAAAGAAATCTGTATTCAGAACAAAGTCCACACGGCCCCAACCCACCTGTCCAGATTCATCCATCCCTGCCCCTATGTGACCATGGTCCCCCATGCTCCAGGACAAAGTCATTGTTTCTGGAACACATCATGTGCTCTGCCACACTGACCTTCACTGTTCCCCCAGATGGTCGTCCTCCATACCAGTCCTCCCATTGCAGAGACCCTTGTCCCTTTCAAGGCTACCTCAAACTCTACTTCCTCTATGAACGTCTCCTGGTTTCCTGGGATGATTAAGGGAGGCTAGACTTGTGCACTGGTAATGCCCTTCTCTAGTTCACTACAGAGCTATGTTCCCAAAGTCTCATTAAAAAGTTCCTGTAAAAATCAAAATTAAGTCACATACTATTTTTATTCTAAGAGCATAGACGGAATTATCAAAGTAAGCCCAAATCTAGTGATGAAAATAGCTTCGTTTCCAACATCTGGGACTCATCCATGATCTGACGGGTTCTAAAGAGCTGGGTGGCCCCACCTCTTAGCTATGCCGGCCACAATACATGCAGCTTGTCTCAGAGACACAGTTTGACTCCTACTCCACATTTGCTGCTGTCCTTGGTGGTCCTTCCACAATCCTAGCATCTCCACCATGCTAGAGACTTCACTATAACTGAGGCTGCAACTTCACCAATGGCCTCTCCCAATTCCACCCCTCAGGCACTCTCCAGGACCTCTTCAACACTGTAGCTTTTATGCAGCCCAAACCAGCGTCCTGTGGGAGACTGACACATATTATCAAGTTCTGCTGTCAGCTTGAGATGCAAGCTTGCCCCCTTTGGACCACAGCTTCTGTGCGCTGACCCTGAGAAAATATTCTCAGAAGATTTCAACTCAATAACGCTAGTCTCTTATAAACCACAGCTGATTTTTGAGCCTCGGGAGACCAGCATCCATTGTTCTAGTAAAGCAAAAGTTTCACTTCCACAGTCTTAATAGAAAATATCACACAACTGACCAGCCTAGAGGGGGTCTTTGCTTCCCTGTAAAACTACTTCATAAGCTAGGCCTCCATTGCCTGTTTTTTCAAACACTTCTAAGATCCCACAGAACAACGCATTAAGCTGCGAGCACTCAATGGCTTTTCCAGATCATGGTTCAAAACACTTCCAGAAGGTTCAAAACAGTTTCATAATCCTCCCCCAAATAATATGGTCCGGTTCACCTCAACAACATCCTCTCTAGTTCTAATTTCTGTCCTAGTCTGCTTTCTGTTGCTGTGATAAATACTGACTACAACCAACTTATGGGAGGAAAGGTTTATTTGGTTACAAGTTATAGTCCATCACTTAACAGGGAAGTCAGGGCAGAATTTGACGCAGAAGCCGTGAAGAATGCTGCTTATTGGCTTGCTTTTTCTGGCTTGCTTAGTTACCTTTCTTTTAAAGCCCGACCCATGTGCCTAGGGATGGTGGTCCCCACAGTGGCTTGAACCATCCTACGGTAAACAGCAGTCCGGAAAACACCTCACAGACATGCCCATAGGCTAATTCTGCAATTTAAGTTCCTTCCTCCCAGGTGTGTCAAGTGGATGACCAAGATTAGCCATCACAATTTAATACAAAAAAAAAACTTTGTTATTTACCAGTTTCTAATATTGTTTGTTTAAAACAAGGTCTTGATGTATTAACCAGGCAGACCCCAAACAGAAGATTCTCCTGCCTCAACTTTATACATTTTAGGACGATACATGTCCACCATCCTACCTTAATCTTACTGCCATTTTACAGTTGGAAAGCTAGGGATCTAGGGAGATTTTGTAACACTCTTGCATTGGTTTTCTATTGCTACCATAACAAAATAACATAGATCAAGCAGCTCAAATAACAGAAATTAATATTCTTCCAATTCTAGAAGATGAAAACCCAACATGAAAGTGCCAACAGGGTTAGTTTCATCTAGAACTTCATGGCTTGCAGATGGCTGTGTGTCTTCTGGCCATCTTTCTTGGGCCTCTTTCTTCATTTATAAGTTGATAAGTCCTATCAACTGGTCCCCACCTATACTCCATTTAGCCCTACTACCTTATTAAAGGCCTCTTTCCAAATACAGTTACAACCTAGAGCAGAGCCTCAACAGGAACTTCTGAAGCACAAGATTCAGACCAGCACAACTCCTGAATCTGCCCATCTAGTCTTGATGGGACTAGGGATGCACCCAGCTTCCTCACAGTTCTCAAAAGTCACTCAGTGTTGTCTGTGGTGTTTCACGATGTCCCTGTGTCCCTAGCAAATGGCCTGCTGCAATCACCCATGGCAAAGGGAGTGGGAGGGAATGTTAGCAAAGGCAAGAAAGGAAGCCAAAGCTGTACAAATCCAAGGTAAAACTCAGAAAAAAAAAAAAACAGACTAAACTGACTGGCAAGGCAGGAAATACAACACATACCCAAACCCATTCTTCCAGAGGCAACGCCCCGCCCACCCCCAGTGATGCTGGTTTCCTGGTCACAGGAGGAAACTCCTCCACCCTCCTGTCCAGCAGAGGAAGGACTAACCCTCCACTTCTACTAGAAGTCATCCTGGGGTGTGTGAGGGAGTACGACTCAGTCACATGCATTTTATAAAAGTATAAGATAATACAAATGAACTTTTTCCCCATCATTGTGTCTTGCAACCCAAAAATTTCAAACCCCTCCCGCCCCGTGGAATGTTATAGAGGTTATAAACGCAATTAATAAAGATTTTCTGATTAGTCAGAGTGCGTCAGATCCAAAAATCGAGACATGAGTCTGTCTTTCTTGCAGATAGTGCGGCTAAGTAACTTTTATTTATAAAGGAAAAGCTTTCAACTATATTAGATTTTCTTTCTTTCTTTCTTTTTTAAGAACAATTATTTACAGTGGCTGCTAGCAGAGAATTGTTGGGTGCATTTTTTAAATGGGTATTTATGTTCTGAAAATCCTAATTGGAACTCTTTCATTGTTGCTGGTTATATGTATGTTTGTTTGGGTTTTAAAGGAAGAACTGAGATTTGTTTGTGCATAAAGACATCTTGCATACAAAATTAAACTAGCGTATTGGAGATATGGTTTTATATAAAGCATTAAGATATGTTCAAGTACTTTTGGTTTTGGGTGTATGGGATGTGTATGCGAAGGTGTGTATGTGTATGTATGTAGGTATTTGTGTGTATGTATATGTGTGATGTGTGTATATGTGTATGCAGGTGTGTGTGTATGTGCAGGTGTGTGTATGTGCAGGTGTTTTGCAGAAGTGTGTGAGTATGTGTGTGTGCTTGGAGTGTGTATATGAGGGTGTGTGTATGTTTCTGTGATATGTGTGACATGTGAGTGTGTTTGTGTGAATGTGTGTGTGTGCATGAGTGCAGGGGTGTGTGTATGTACAGGTATGTGATGCAAGTGTGTGTGTGTGTACCTGTGCATGAGTGTGTGAGTACATCTGTGCATGAGTGTGTGGGGTATCTGTGCATGAGAGGGTTAGAGAACAACCTAGTGTATCTTTCCTTCTCGGGCACTATTTACTTTGCTTTTTGAGAAAAGTCATTCACTTAGTACTGGCATTTGCCAGTGTATCTAGGCTAGGACCAAACCTTGGGAACATGCCTGTTGCTCCCTCCCCAGCACTGGGATCACAGATGCACGCCACCATGCTTGGTCCATCTCTGACCACGGTCCTTATGCTTGCAGAGGGATCTATTTACTGACTCTTGTTTTCTCAGCCAGTTGAGTGTTGTTTTGGAAGATATAAAAAACCCAACTCTTCCCCATTTTCTCTATAACAGCAGGACTGAAGTACCTTGGAAGAGACAGCCTACGTCACCCTTTGTCTGCCCACTACTAGGTCACCTTGCTAGGCTGTGCGAGATGACCAAGTCTTTCCAGCTAGCACAGCTGAGGAGGTAAAAATTCTGCTTCAAAACCACATTCCCAGCCTCACCGGAGCAGAAACCACATTTGATTTACAGAATAGGACTGACATATCAGTCTGGAAATGGTTCAAGGGAGAATATGTCTCCATTATCTTCCTGCATAAATATAGTGCATACTGTGGTCTAACCATTGAGTCGGTAGTCTCTTTTCAAATGGTGGTGTACTTTATTTTAAAATGTTATTTGGTGTGTGTGTGTGTGTGTGTGTGTGTGTGTGTGTGCTATGTTTATTTGTGTGAGTGTATTTGATGTGTGTCTGGGAATGCATACCATGGCACACATTTGGAGGTCAGAGGACAACTTTATAGAGCCAGTATTCATCTTTCATGTTTACATAGGTTCCAGGGATCAAAATCATGTTATTGGTCTTGTGTGGCAAGTGCTTCACACATGGAGCCATCTCTGGCCTGTGGCAGTACACTTTTTATTTCTTTACATTCTATTTTTCTTTCTTTCTTCTTTTCTTTTTTTCTTCTTTCTTACTTACTAACTTATTTTATGTACAGAAACTTACTGCATATCCCTGACTATCAAGACCAGGCTGGCCTGGAACTCACAGAACTTCAACTACATCTGTCTCTGCCTCGGGTGTACTAGGATTAAAGGCTTATCTGACACACCCTGCACTGAGCCACCTCTCTGGCCTATGGTGGTTCTCTTTTGACATTAGGCACAGATAATAATCCCTTTTGAAGTGACACCTTATGTGAAGAGTAAAGCCAGCTGTGTAAGACTCCCCGCTTATTAACCAACCACCGAATTTTAAACCACACACACTTTTCTCCCTAAAGTTCCCAAGTAGGAACAGAAGATCTAGAGTAAAGAGGAAAAGAGAGCTGATAGTTCAGCCAGAATCCTCTGCTTAGCTGGAATTTGTTCCAGTGTCCGGAACTGATCATATAAACACTCTCCACTCTCCCTAAAATCACCATGGATGCCATGTAACTAAACCGCACCTGAGAAAATCCTGAGTCCTAACATGAAAAAGATACTTTGTAAGACAAAGTTCTTTTTTGTAGAAATACATGCAGACAAAACACACATATACAATGACATAACGACATTCAGATCAAACATCACGGTAATGGACTTAAGGCAGGTGGGGGTGGAGCTGCAGGCTGCGCATCACACAAGCTCTCAGCCCAGTGTTCCATTTCCGATGCTCATCAAGTCTTGTCTCCTGCTCCACCCTACCTTTTCAGACAGAAATGAGGAGTAAGGTGAGTGTAAAGACAGCCCACAGGGACTCCCAGGACCTCCAAGAGGGAATACTAAGAATAAATGTTAAAGGTGTAACTGGTCAGCTCCTGTGTCTGGCTCAAGAACATTATTCCCAGCAGGGCGTTTTTGAATTAGATCACATTTATTTTTCTTGTTTACAAAGCTTGGTATTGATAAAGAATAATGAACAGCGGCCTGCTCAAACACTTTCATTGACAAATTAATAAGTGAGCTTGTAACTCTGGGAAGCGGCTGGAGGAAAACAAAGAGGCAAAACCTAAAATCCTGTCCCAGAGTCTGGCCTAGGGCACATCAGTGGAGATGCTGGCCCACTGATGCTAAAATTATGAGATCCTCATAGGGCATCTGCCTAATAAAAACATAACAAGGGGTTAGAGAAAAGGCTCCGTGGTTAAGAGCACTGGCTGCTCTTCCAGATGACTCGTGTTTGGTTCTCAGCAACCACACAGCAGCTCACAGCAGTGTGTAACTCCAGCTCCAGGGGATCCGATGCCCCTTCTGACATCTACAGGCACTGTGTATGGGAGGTGCACACACATACACTCAAGGACTCACACATACACATAAAGTAAAAATCATGTTAAAAAAAAAAAAGTTCATAGCAGGCTGAAGTGTAGCTCAGTTGTCATAGCGCCTGCCCAGCATTTGTGGACGTTCAACGTCCTGGGCAATATAGCAAGTTTGAAGCCAGCCAGGGATCCAGGAGACCCTGTCTCAAATAAATAAATAAAGAGATAATGAAACAAACATAACTGAGTACGAGGTGGCTATGATTTTCCAAACTCCAACTAGATTTTAAGTGATCTACTGTTACTGTTTCCTATGTCCACGCTTGTGGCTTGTGATCACACTTAACTCTCAGGAATAATCACAACATTAGGCTGCACTGCCAGGCCGCTCATTCTTAAATGAAGGAATCTCGTTACATCTCTCCCCCTAGGATATTTTTTCATAAAAGCAAACTTTCTTTCCTTTTTTTTAAAGGGGCCCCTTCAGAAACATGTAAACACACTGGGGAGGGAGAACGCTCAGATTAACTTTCCATTTCCTGTTTTTCTGAAATTCCTCTCCTTGATTAGATGTCTCTTGCTTGGAGCAAGACTAGATTGACTGATCCTGAAGCGCTGTCCAAACAGTCCCAGGCTCTCAAGCTCCCTCAGCCTCAGCTCTGGGCAGTGATTTACATAGCAAAGGGCTAGGTCCCCAGTCTTAGGAGAACTGACTGAGCAGAAGCAGGTGTGTGTGTGTGTGTGTGTGTGTGTGTGTGTGTGTGTGTGTGTGTGTGTGTGTGTGATGCATGTGTTGGGTGGGCACCGACAAGGGAAGTAGAAAGGCAAAGAAGAATGTACTTATGCTACTGTGACCTTAACTCTGGTTTCTTTTTCCAAAACGAGGGAAGAAAAGGGGGGTGGGGGGAAGCATTTCCAAGTACTACTAAAGCGCTAGGTCTCTGAGTCTTTACACTAACGAGGTAATGTGGCCATGTGGGGACAGGTAGAAGGGGCCAATTTCTTAGGTTCATATTATTAATGGCTTTACTTGTTTGTTTTTTCTTTTCCTTTGTTTTCTTCCTTTTTGTATATTTTGGTTACAGTTTTTTGAGATGAGGGTCTTCTTATTCAGTAATTTCTGCTGGCTTCAAACTCACAGCAATCCTTCTGCCCCCACCCCCACCTCCCCAGGGGTGGGGACAGCGGAATTCCAGGTGTTGGCCACTATTTCTAGTGTCACAGCTTCATGTTGACCTTTCCCTTGGTCGTTGGTATATTAACTGACCCCACTATATGGATGGTGCCGGCAACCAATCGCAGCTTGAGAGCAAACTGGTTCCCTTCGGGTTGAAAGGAAACAAGATTTACAAAACACCTGGGGTTAAATTCTGACATGATTCTGAAAACTGGAGTGCTCATAGAAACACAGGGGAAATGTGTGAAGAGTCCTGAGTGAAAGAAGCTGTTCCCACCACAGGGGTCTGAGCCACGTGATAAAGCACTGTGGTCTATGAGCCACAGAAATGGCTCAGTGGTCAAAGGCTCAAATTTCTCCTTAAGAGGACCAGTGTTCAGCTCCCAGCACCTGTGTTAGATGAGTTAGGCTCTCTCTACTCCTTCTGCCTAGCATTTCCTTTTATTTCACTACAGCAGAAGAAAGCCTCTGATGGAATAAAGAAAGGAAGAAGGATGGTGGGGAGGGAAAGAGAAAGCACTGGGGATGGCCACAAATGAAAAGAAAGCCAGAAAAGGCAGCAGAGAGGGAGCTAGCATGCAACTCTCAACAATCGGAGCTTGTAAGACCTCAGAGGGCAAAATCACCAGCATAGATGTGAATCCCCAGTTACTAACGCGTCAACCAGTCAACGGCAAGTCAGACTTAGCGCATGCACTTTATAAACCTTTCCCTGGGCCACAGTTCTCCCAGGCCAATATATATGTGAGTGCGTGTTATGCGTGGGAGCATAAACACGAGTGCATATTCACATGCACACTGTTCCAGGAAGTGCCGTGACATGCATTCCCTCCTGCTATCTGCTCAGTCTGAAATTCCCTCCCTAGTCACCTGACCTTCCCATTAGCCACTGTTTGTTTGTTTGTTTTTAAATAACCAGCTCCGTCTATCCTGAGAGTCTCTCAGACACTCCATGTCCCTTGTATTCCTGTATCTAATACAGTTCTTAAGGAACTCTGAAATACTTTCATGTCTTTCCAACAAAACTGTGAGTTCCCTGAAGGCAAGGCTCAACCTGCACGTCTCTAAAACAGTACAGAGCCTGGATTCAGGAACACCACACTGCATCTTGTCTCTGTTTAGTAGCCTACTGTTCACAATTATTGTGAAGATTTAACAGTTTGACTGCCTAACACACAGTAGGTGCTCAACAAATGTCAGCGTCAGCTTTCTTCTAATGTACGCACCAGCTGGCACCTGCCCATACACGTGGGCTGAACTGTACTTGATCACTAATACTCTAGTCTGTTTGCACTCCAATGGGACACCAGTGACTCAGCTCTTACTAACTTACGGTTGAGCACTGACGAATACATAAAGTGAAAATGGAGCCATTCTGCCTAACGCAAATGGTCTTCCGGAAGACTCGCCTGGTCTGCCTGCCTCTCAAGGGTATGGCCTCCCTTTTGAGATGTCTTCTGTAGCTTTACCATTGCTTTCCTCTCAAATCTAACGTGGAAATGGAGAGTTCTATATTTTTGTACTTCCAGTCTTCGCATGGTTATTCGAAGTTTACAAAGCTAGCCTTAACTTATTGAGACAAAGCCTCGCCTACCATCACACTCCTAGATTACGCTCTGTGTTAACCTATGAGGGTTCAATTCAAGACATTCATGATTTTAAAGGAAGAGAGAAGAAACCAGGGGAAATGGGAGAAGAGGCTGGAAAAAAAGTAAAAAGTGGGGGATAGGGGTTATGGTAACTGCTGGACAAAGAAAAATCCTTCATATTCCATGCAGTATGCACAGCAGAGTATAGGTCGAGGTATACAATGCTACAGAAACCTATGTGCACAGCAGAGTACGGCTCCAGCTGTATGATGCTACAGGAACCTACTGGAATTGAAATTTTCCTTCAAAGAGTTCTTACTACAGCCAGCTAACAAACATTCAGTGACACTTGCTGACAAAATACAGATTCAAGTTCTGTCAGCATGTGCTGCTGGCCGCCTCAGTCTGAGCAAGGACCCTGGAGGACTCAGCATCCTCCCTCTTCTGACCTCTTCAGAGTCACATGAGCTCCAGAAGGAATCTTAATTACATACACAGCACCCAATACCCAGAAACCATTCTTTTTAATACTCCACTTTCGTCTTATTAATATAAAGGTAAAAACTCCGACTTCCTTAGAATCATTAAACGCTGCTTGAAACGGAAATCTTTTTTCTCAACCAGGCTGGCTTTTCTCCGGCTGATCCTATAAACACTGCTGGCAAATTTTCCTCAATGCCTCTAACATATTTTCACTTAGCACCAGTTTGATGTATAAGATCTGACAGCCCGGCAGTTACAGGCCACCTGCATCACTGTCGCCATGACAACAGTGAAAGACAATCCATGATCCCATACCCTGGTCACCCGTTTCAATGCAGCTTATCTGTCCAAAGCCACTGAGTCTAATGGAAGAGTAATTACCATCTTCCACTCATTGTCAAAATTCCCACCATATAATGCTCTTCAAAATTATTTTATCCCTCTTACATGGCTGCTTTGCAAAAAATGGAAAGAAACCTTGAGTGGGAAGGGGGGAGGTTCAGAGGAGAAGGCTGTGACTGGTATAAATGTAGCTGACTGCATGAACTGTCCCTTTGTAGCCTAAGGGATGCTTCAGCCAGCCAGAGAGCTCCAAGAATGGCCTCGGCTCACTGACTCTCATCTGAAGGTTGGGAAAAATCTGGGTCAGGAATGAAGACAGTAACTTTTCCCAGCACAACCCCTGCACAGGGACCACAGTCCCTCAGGATATCAGGCAGCCAATGTGGCGACACACAGCAGCACGGACATGGTCAGCTGCGCTGGCCCAGCGAGTGCCGACTGGCTCTTCATAACCAGTATTGCTCACTCTTGGTGGTGGGTACAGCCCTGTCTTTCCAGAAAAGTCTTGTTCACACTGTATTAGAAGGTGACCTTTGACCAGCAAACACTTTTGTGGGAAACCTTCACAAGAGAAGTGCTTACAGGAAATAGTAATTAAATTTAAAGCAACATTAAAAGTCACATGGACTTGCAGAGCAAATTTCAAAGAATGAAAAACTGGACAAAAGGGCAGAGAGTGAGATAACCCTTTGAGTAACTCCTTTCCAGCACGCAGGTGGCTTGAACGTGGTAACGAAGGGGGTTACACCCTTCCTGAGCCTCAGTCACCTCCACGGGAATAAAACCAGGCCCAGGAACTACCAAGAAAGTTCCACAAAAGGCTATCTAGTTGGTAGTTAACAGAAAAATATTACCATTAAGAAAACAATAAGCAAATTCATAAAGTAAAATAAATATCGATCTCCAAAAAGACAAAAACTGAGATCAAATCTAAGCATAAACAACGAATTCCTAAATTAGTATTTATGCACCTGTCAGAATGCGGTTGACATGTTATATTTACGGCTAAACCCGAAAAACCATAACCATAAAACTCTTAGCCAGCTGTCAAAACATTACAGTTATGAACTGACATTACGTAGGCTTAATGTATTAAACATGGCAAACCATACATACAGCAAACCCTGAAAACCCCTTAGCTGAAAGCTGTGTAGCACAGCGCCTGTCCGGTGCTTGGGGGCAGCCTTTTTGTCTTTCTCGTGAACTTTTAGACATCTTCCCATCCATTACCAGTCTTTGAGGCAGGCAAGAAAGGATGTTGAGTTGGACCTGTGGTTGGGCCAGCTAATGGGAAATGTAATTGTGTGTGTGTGTGTGTGTGTGTTTGGTGTGTGTGTGTGTGTGTGTGTGTTGTGTGTGTGTGTGTGTATGCACACAGGTGTATGTGTATATGTATACAAGCCACAGGTCAACCAACCTCAGACATACTTCCTCAGGTTGACATTCACCTTGGGTTTTGATACACATTTTCTAACTGTCACTTGGAACACACCAATTTGCCATGCTGGCTGGCCATCAAGCCCCAGGGATCTGCCTGCCTCTGCCTACCCAGCACTAGATTAAAGGTGTGTCATTCCATCAGGCTCACTCTGTTTTTAACGTGGGTGTCAGGGATGAAACTCATGCCCCTTTTCCCACCGCCATCTTCCCAGCCAAGGCTGCATAATATTCTACAGAGCATTGTGGCTACAGATGCTTACAGATACACTGGATGTTCAGCCATCCGTTGAGACTGGCTAATACATGCCTAGACCACTCCAATCAGTTCTGCTAAGTTTAACACTGAAATGGAATACATTTGTATAATTATCTGTGGATTTCACCTAGCTTTATACCTCTCTCTGACAGTAGACTCTCACAAACAAACCTCAGATAACAAAGGCTAGATAAAAATAAATGCCTTGATAGCACACACAGAGCCGGGAATCCCAGCAGCCATTTGCAAAATCATTTCCCATCATCCCACTGTTAAAGGAGACCAATTTATGTCAGTATTCCAATGATGTCTTCTGAAATCTTGACCTTTAAAGAGTCTTCACCATCCCTCCCTGTTGAAGAGCAAACTTGGGTACAGGCTCCAGAACCCCCACTTAGGGAAGTCAGGAGCTCCCACAAGTGAAAAGATTCCATCTCTTCTCCTTCAACTTTGGGCAATTCAGTCCTCACCTTTGCCAAATTCAGAATGTCTTTTGTCTTCTCAATCTGACCCCTTTTAGGACTAAAGTTCCAGTCCCTCTGGCTGTGTCTGTCTGCCATTTCATCATGATTAGATGAAGCTTACCCTTTTATGTTTAGAATAACTCATACTTCCGTGGTCTTCCTAGGGTGTCCTCTCAAGAGGCACATGATGGCTGGGCGGTGGCATTGCATGCCTTTGATTCCAATGCTCTGGAAGCAGAGCCTGGTAGATCTCTGGGATTTCTAGGCCAGCCTAGTCTACATGTTGAGTTCCAGGCCAGCCAAGGCTACAAAGAAAGATCCTGTCTCAAAAACAAGCAAGCAGCTGGGCGGTGGTGGCGCACGCCTCTAATCCCATCACTTGGGAGGCAGAGGCAGGCGGATTTCTGAGTTCGAGGCCAGCCTGGTCTACAGAGTGAGTTCCAGGACAGCCAGGGCTACACAGAGAAACCCTGTCTCGAAAAACCAAAAAAAAAAAAAAAACAAAACAAGCAAAAGAGACCCATGACTTTGATAAAATGAAGCTGGATCATTTGGTTAAAGAGATATCTTCCCCTGCTATCAAGTTATTAAATTTGCCTTTGTAATTATAAAGTCATTTGTGGGTAGCTATTTTGAAGCTCTGTAAATGCTTTGATCCTGATCAAATATTCACTTACCAGTTCTGCACACACCAATGAGTTCAGAATTCTGGCGTTCCTCTTTATAGTTCCTATGGGCTTTCAATAACTATACCCACCTTGCACCTCATTTATTTGTTCTATCAACTTCTATATCAGTATTGACTTATCGATTCATATTTTACTAAACAAGTCATAATCCATATCTATTATGATGATCACATCCCCCAATCTGGCCAGTAGGCACCCATCCATCCATCTGTCCATCAGGCCTGTGCCCCTATGATCTTTTGACAATCCCCTCTAATTTGTAACTCAAAAATTAGTCCAGGTTCATGCTGTATTTTCCTTGCCTTGTCCCGAGAGTGTAGCCATTCTGCCACGTTATGGTCTGCATCTTTGAAAATGTTAACCGGATGCTTTCCAAGACTAGGATCTTAAGACTTCCAAGGGTACAATGTCAGTTTAACTATCGATCTCTTTAATCTAGAATGGAGACATCAATCTGCAGAAAAAGCCAACAAATGTGCTCACTCCTAGGATCCTCAGAATGTTGTATTTTGTTACAGCTCAACAACTGAGCTCTAAAGGTCACAGGACAGCAAAAGGTCAGGGGGTGAACATTACCAGAGAACATGGAGACCAGTGTCCAGAATGCTGAAGACAGGACAGCACGCCACCTCGTCTGTTCTAGGGGAGCCAAAGGTATCAAAGGTTCCTTCAGATCAGTGTCCCCAAGAAGGGTGACTTCTCTCAAAATTATTCACCATATGCAGCTTACCTATATCTCCCCCAAAGAGCACAGGGTCCCATTTGACACACAGTTACACAGTAATGTGTGACTTATCTGCGGAGGGGAAAATATTGTGTTGAGGAGAAAATATTGTGTTGTTCTTTTCAGAACAACAACAGAAAAGTACAACATAGAAGGACGTCCATGGGATGTTCAGAAGCAGGATGTGTCTGGTTTCATCCTGAAGAAAACTAAATTAGGAGTGGCGAGCATGTCAGTCTGTCCGGCGCTAGGCACTCCCAGAGTTCTGCCAGTGAGGGGACAGACCACTCTGCTTCCTTGCTTTCTTTGCCTCTACTAAAACCCCACCTGGGCTCAGCAGTACATCTCTTGGCTCAGATGCTGAAGTTTGACAGTTGGGTGCTATTTTCTCAGCGGGGCCAGTCATATGGACCTGGTTTGGTCTGAGTAACTCAGGCCTCCCGGGATCTTCTCTACTAAGAAGTATCAAGGATATTGTTACTCAATGGCTTCCAGCACAATTCCAGTCGTCGCTACAAGTAGAAAACTTTAACTAAAGCCTGGGAACAATGCTTGGCGGGCGGATGAGAGTCTGGCTTGTGTTGTTCAGTCAAGTTCACTTGTCTGTGAACACCAGCCTTGCACCCAAGTAAAGCAGAACTGTAGCTAGGACACCCAGAGCCCCTTCAATAGGTGAGGTGACAAACTCTATTGAAAGTCACATGAGTGCAGTCTGACGTGGGAAGTGGGAGTAAGCATGCTGCCCTCTGACTGGGGGCATGGGGTGCAGGCCTGCCTTTCCAAGTTTACTATGTTCTCCAACCTGCTTCCAATTTCCGCACACTCACAGCAAGCAGACACTGCACACTCCTCTCATTTCCGAGGTCTGTGCTGTGGCCCCTGCTCTATTTTACACCTGGAGCACCTTGGTCACACCCTCTGCAGGGTGCACAGGAGACCCGACTTCTCTCCAGACCCTCGAAGCCTCCCTTCACCTGCCCACTTCTACTTTCCAAAGCAGAATGGAATCACTCTGGCTTCTGTGTTCCCACACGCTTTCTCCAAGTCCATTAGAGCCCTTATCACACCATACTGTGGAATGACCCAGGTAAAACTCCTCAGAGACATTAGTACAAGGCCCTGTCTGTGTTCCTCTGTGAACTTTCTACAGTCACTATAGTACTTGGCACTAAGGGGGCTTTCAAAACCCATTTGCTGAAATAAAGAGTTGTGTCAAACAGCAAGGGTTCTTTCTCCTTTCATCTAAGCAAGGGCTTATCTTAATTAAAATAAAACTACAATATTATTAGGGTTTAAAATCATATAGCCATATATAGCTGCATATAATTACAGTGCAATCAAACCTCTGATATTTTTAGGTGTCTCCTTCTCTGGAAACCCTCCACTGTAAGTACTCTTTGATAAAATACTGACATGACACACACACTCACACACACACAGAGGAGGGTGCAAACACTTGCTATGTGGAAGGCTGAGGATACCTGGAATGTTTGGTGACACCTCCGTTAGTACGAAGCAGGCTCTCCGGCACTGCACACACCAGGCTCTCTGATCTTCCCTTCCCATCTCTCCATAGCAGCAACGGAATTACAGACCCATGCTAGAGTGCTGGGCTTTTACATGGGTCCTAGGCTTTTGAAGTCTGGCCTTCAATGCTTACGCGGCAAGCACTTTATCCACTGAGCCATTTCTTCTGCCTTCTGTTCGTTTCCAAGAACTTTTTATTCCCAAATATATAAGCAGAGTGAGGTAATAAGTCTCTATTACCCAGCTTCATTTCTGGCCTATACTTCTTCATCCATGTTTAATACCTACTTTCCCTTGCCATGTTACATGAAAGAAAATTGCAGTCATTATATTCCACCGTAAATACTGTTAAACGCACCTTTAGAACTTAGAGTTTCTTGTTCACATAGACAACCAGAGCGTGATTATCACATCCAAGGAGTATTTAGCAACTCTCCCTAACTGTACCTAATAGTCATGAGTGCAGAAGCATCTATCTTTTCATTCGTTTGCCCTTAGGTTTTCAGCAGGGGGAACCACTGCTATAAAACTCACAGACCAAGTGTCTTATTTATATAAAAAGTCCCAAGCTCACAGTGACATCGCCACAGCATACCTACACCTCACTTCAACACAATGCACTTGCTATATTGCTGAAACCATGTTCAACATTTGTCCTACACAGATATGCAAAATCATTTGTTTTCAATCCATTATTTTTTTCTACTCAAAGACTTTCGAGTAACGTCCACACATAAGAAGTCCACACTACTGAGATCTTCATAGCCCCTGACAATCCATTAAAAGAAAAAAGAAAAGGCTTAGTACATGTTTTCCTTCCTCTTGGAGATAAAGCTCTTCCTCTCCATGAACACACATGCTTTCTCTCTCAATTTCTGCTTCTAAAATAAAACTCTGGGTAAGGAGGAAAGGCCATTTATTAATGGCTCCTGAACAAGGAAGGAACACATGACCATCGTATATGCCTTAATACATTTAACTGAGTATACAAATGAATACACAAAGCAGATGTTGCCATCAACAACAGCCTGCGTCAATGTACCATGTATGTGAACGACCATCACCAGCAGAGCTCGAGGGAGGAATGGGCTCCTCAGCTAACACTGGGATTAATGTTCAGACTCAAGAGCAAGTGTGGAAGTTCACTTCTTGGGGACTTTAGACATGTGTAAAATACTCCTTGACCTGGAAGTGGAAATAGGTACAAATTGTAAACACATCCAGTTTATAAACTGAGAAATTTCTGGAGAAGGTGAACGTGTGTGTGTTGTGTGTGTGTGTGTGTGTGTGTGTGGTGGCAATTTCATTATTAGATGGATAATAAAATAGCTATTTTGCAAAATTAAAATTCACACATATATATGTGCTTTTAAAGGCACGTATATGCGTGTATATGTATATATACATGTATACGCCTTTACAAATATGTTCATGGAATGGAGGACTCATGAACATGAATACCCTCCAAAGCCAGAATAGTCAACCATCCAGCGGCCTGGGAGCGTCAACTCTTAACTGCTGGGCCACCTCTCTAGCCCCAAACTGATTTCTTAATAAAGCAAATATCATCCTTATGAACTTTGCATTTGAATCTAATAATTTTTCCCACCAAATATGCAAATGAGGCACACATTCACATGTCCATTTAAACAGGAAAATATGTACCGCTTCACCTTGCTTTGAAAGAAAGACGATGGAGAAAGACGCGTCAACTATGAACCACGACTATTTACTAAAATTCAACCTGCAACATTCTAGTTTACTGACATTATTTCTTGTTATTTCATTATTTCCTTGACAGTTGGAAAGGATGATTCTAACGAAACAAACATGGCAGGACTACAAAATGGCTAAGCAAGTAAAAGCGCTTGCTACCAAGCTTGTGGAGCTGAGTTTGATTCCCATGTGATGCAAGAACAAAGTCAGTTTGTCTTCTGACCTCTGTGGTGAGTGCCCCCTAAAATAAATAAGTGTAACTTTAAAATGTAAATAAAAATAGTGTACTGAAGAAGTTAAATATAAGACTGTGAATCTCTTTCTCTTTGCTGATACTTTCACACAATACAAAAGGCTGTATTCCAGCCGGGTGGTGGCATTCAGGAGGCAGAAGCAGGTAGAAATACCCAGCAGCCAGAAATACCCAGTAAGATTCTGTCTCAGGGAAGGAAAAAAAAGAAACTAGAAAGATAGAGCTATATTACAATGGCTACATATTCTGAACATCCAGCCAAATTAATCAAGCTATACTGCATAAACAGGTTCTGAAGTGTTGCTCTGGCGCTCTCCCGGGAAAGACACCCACACAGAGAACATTTCTCTTGCATGTTTGGCGCTACTGAAGGACATGAGAACCAAATGATCAAGCTGAATCGACTGCCTGGGTTCAATCCCCTCCCGATGCCATGAAAGAAAGCGCCCCTCTAAACCCAGGCGCCAGCCCCACTGATTCTCCAGTTGTCACTAGCTATCCTGGGCAGCTGTGGGCTCTTGCAGACAAAACCATTAGAGCTGGCTGACACCCCACGGGGCAGGAAATGAATCACCGCTTTACTCAACCGAAACTGCAGCAGGTTTTAAGGAAGCTAAGCACAGTTGGCCAAATTGAATCAGTAGCAGTTAGCTGGTAAAGAAGTGTCGAGGGACTGTGACCAATGACAAAGGATTAGCATTTTGGATCTGCTTTTTCACTCTCAGAGCAGATTTTTAGCAAGCACAGGTGCTTTACGTAAGGTGCTCTGTGTCGGCACAGATCACCAGTGGGTCCCTGCAAGGACCCTCAGGATGTGCTAGACACCTGAGCCAGGTGAGGCTCACAGGCAGGTATCCAGAAGGCTGGCTGTCTTTGGTTTTCACTGAGGAATTTTTTTTTTTTTGTCCTCAAATTTAAAAGTTCTACATTTTGTTCTCAAAAATTGGGGATCCGTCTCATGTGAACTGAGGTGAGTCTTAGATCTTAATATTAGCAAAAATGGAGTTAGGGGAAAGGCCATTATCTTCAATTTTCTTTACTACAACCTGAAAGCAAAATTTATGTGGTAATGACAGGGATCCAAACACTGAATTTTCTTAAACATGGACTATTGTCTTCCTTCAGAGGATGCTTCTCTTACTTGTCTGCTGACCACACAGAAACCTAATTTCTAAACGGAAAGCTAGTTTCAAATGTAGCTTTATGTTTTATGCGCATTTTTAATACAGGCCTTTAAAAGTCTAATTTGCAGAATATTTCCCTAAGAAAACAATCAGGTGTTTCCTAGGTAACAAAGCAAGGCATTCCCAATTAGAAAGAAGTCTTTCCTACAATTCTGTTTAGAAATCCACAAAATACATCTGAGTTGACAGATGACAGAAATTGGGCAAATCAGATTTTTCCTCTCCAAGTCCCGTGTACAAAGGTACACGTTAAAAGTTTCTAAATTACAGCCAGATCTCCATAGAGTTATAAACGTTTCAGGTTAGCACAGGAGTAGAACAGGTTTTATAAGCACACCACACATCTGAGGTCATTAGTTCATATTTGAGAAGAAAGCTACTGGGCTCAGCTGGTCACGGCACTTGCCGCCAAGATTGACTGCTTGAGTTTGATGTCCAGGACCTGCATGGTAGGGGAATCGTCTCCTGCAGGTTGCTCTCTGTCCTCCAAATGTGCACTGTGGGACACAGACACAGACATACATATACACACACAGACAGACACACACAGACACATACACACACTCAGAGATACAGACACACACAGAGACAGACACAGAGAGAGACACACACACGGAGACAAACACACACACACAGATACACACACAGACACACACGAGAGACACACATACAGACACACAGACACACACTAAATAAATGTCATTAAAAGAAGAGAGATTTTGATCCCAAACACCAAGAAAATCTGATGTAGTACATAAGTAATTCTTGGGAAATCTTGTGTGACATTTCTAGGGTTTCTCACAGGCCAGAGCACATAGTAATATATGCAAATACCTCGGAGAAACAAACCTAAAAAGAGGCCACTAACTCGCACCTTTTAGTGCCTGTCATAAATAAGGGGATCCATGACTGCAAGCCTTTCCTACCCACAACTAGACATTTGACAGAAAAGAGGGTCCCCTGTCAGCCACAACCTCCACATCTAAACATTTAAGAGTTTGGATTTTTTTTTTCTATATTTCCCTAATGTGTTTGGTCTTCTAAAATAGGAGTCATGGGCTGGAGTAGAGGGTGGTGACAGAGCATTTGCCTAGCACACAGGAAGTCTTTCCTGAAAATAATAACAGCAGTAGCAACAGCAACACCAACAACTATCTATGGATAGAATACCTGGAACCGGACTTCCAATTACTAGCTATAGAACCTTAGTCAAGACATGCGGCCACTCCTGTGCCTCAGTTTCCCCAGTTGAAACATCCCTACCTCCCTGGGTAGCTCTGAAGATGAAACCAGTCACTGAGTGTTTTACTACTTAGTACAGTGTCTATCATACTATAAATACCACAATGGTGTTAACCAATCCACGGGTGAGGACCGGCATTAGAACAAAGACTGTGATGGGCTTCCTATCTACCCTAGGCCAGTATGAAAGAGTGGGTTCCTACCAAGACCACAGTACGTAACACTAAAGGGTTTCAGAAAGCCCCAATTCATTCCTACGGTCAAGAGTTATACTACAGCACATTGTAACACGGGGTGACAACCCAACAGTCCCCAGCTCCAAAAGTAACATCTGTAAGCATCACTTCCGAGCCAGGTCCTGTGCTAATCGGATTCTCTCTGTCCCACAAGCAAAGGGGACACACCAGGGAAGGACACAGGGTCCCACATGCAGGGTGTAACCGTTTAAACCAAACCAACTATTTTCCTAAGGGATATGGGGACAATGAAAGCTTATCAGGAAGAGAAGTGACAGACGGTCACAGCATCTGCTCAAGGTAGCCTGACTCATATTCTAATCTCCTAAAATGTGGGGAGCTACACCCAGGATTCAGGCATGCTAAGCATACACTCTGCCCCTTAGCTACCTCAGCCCTTAATGCAGCTACTAACTGAAAAAAAAAAATCTATAGCTGCATTTCCCACAGAATTCAGTCAAAGGCCAGGTATACTATCAGGGTGTTTTCAGAGTTCACCTTATTAGGCCGACCTCAAGATTTTGCCTTAACCTCCACTCTGGCTAGAAAAAACAGAGGGATTGTCATGACATAATCCTTTCTAGAGGCCATCAAAAAGATGTTACTGTGGACAGTTTTAAGAGATCCCATAAGCATAAAGAGAACTAAGATTTAGCCACTGAGACCTCCCATCAGAAATCAATTTAATTACACTCATCTGATAGCTTCTTGAATATTCATTTCATAGTTTCCTTTCTCAAGTCTCGAGATCCACTCACACACAGACACATTAATCTCTTGCATTTTGTTACATATAATCCTGTTCCCACAGTTCTAATTTTAGATGTAGTTAGTCCACCAGAATTAATCTTTTCCCATATAAAGACTGGTCACAGCTCCAATCTGGTAGGTTTTCCTTAAATCTTTCTCCTCCTTCATAGAAAAGCATATGGGCTATGTGATTTGCCGGTCTTTTTGCTTTGAAATTACCTGCAGCTAAAGAAAGAGAAAGAGGCCTTCCTTATTCATTCCCAGAGCTAAAGATTACAGCAAACTCAAGTTTACAACTCAGCCGCATCCTTGGGAGCCAGTTACAGGGCAGTGGTCTTTAGCCATTATTTTAAAAAATCACACAGTGGTTTTAAGGAAGAAGTACTTCTGGTATCAAAGGAAATCTTTCGGACTAAAACTCTGAATCCCAGCTGAGGGGCTGACTTAACGCTAAGCTTCTCACAGTGTCTGCCTGTTGCTAAGTTTACAGACTAGATGTTTTCCTGAAAGCCTGGCTGCTTGATGGATATACTGTGGACAGATACATTGAGAAATGGCCACCTCCATCTGGACCCATAATGACAGGGTGCTCAGAACTGACTGCTTGGCTCCTTAAAGCTTTTGTTTTTCAGTCTTGTGCATTAGTCTCCCAAGCAGAGACACCTGCTGTCCCCGATTACAAATAGGAACATGTCACCCACTTCAATCCACTCCATGGCCCAAGTGAACTTCAAAATGGTAAACACCCTCGGTATGACACAGATGACCCGACCTCAAAAGACAGATTCTCTTGAGTACAGAATACATCTTTCTCCCAATTACGACAGTGAACGGGCTCCAGGTTCTGCAAGTAAGCAGAAGTGTTCTTCCGCTGGCAAGCGTGAATAGGCCACACTGTGAGAGGAGGGGACAGTTGTGGTAAGTGGGTTCATCAGGAAGGCCTCCCCCAGGCTGCTACCTCTCAGTGTTCCAGCTTGTGCTGACACCCAGGGTGAGACGCTGAGAAGCAGAACTACACAAAAGGATCCTATGAGATGGTTCAGTCAGGGTGACACTCGAGCCAGGGCTGGACACAAAACAATGTAAATATACTAGACATCTATGTACTTAATACTGAGAGGGCTGAGGATTTAGCTCTATGCTAGGGCGTTTGCTTAGTATGTGTGAGGCCCCGGGTTCAATCCCCCATGCTACAAAATAAAAAAATAAAAAACAAACAAAAAACTAACTCTGGCGAAAGAATAACCAAACTTCTCTGTTTTGCAAAATCATTTTGTAAGTCTGAAAGTGTCCCGAAATAAAGAACGCCAATATTTAACTAAAGATTAGGCCAGGACTGTGGGTGCTTGGAGTGCCAAGATACCTGATAAGGTCGAAGTCTTCCTTGATTTACTGTCTCAGCCTCCAGCCTCCTCCAGCCTCTACTTAATCAGTATGCCCACACTATCACAAATAAGACAAAAACAGAAACTGTGAGCATTTCTAACGTCTTCAAAGGAAAAAAAAAAGTGGGTAGGGGGTGCTTGGGACTGAACTAGGGCTTCCCAGATGTCAGGCAAGCACTCTATCACTGCACAGCCTACCACGGCATGGCCTATCATCACTATGGCTTTTAAAAGAAATAACTACAGTCAGAGACATCTGGCATGTTATTTTTTGGGGGGGGGGGTCGAGACAGGGTTTCTCTGTGTAGCTCGGACTGGCCTGGAACTCACTCTGTAGACCAGGCTGGCCTGGAACTCAGAGATCCGCCTGCCTCTGCCTCCCAAGTGCTGGGACTAAAGGCGTGCACCACCACCGCCCGGCTTATCTGGCATGTTTCAAACCAATTACTTTTCTTTTGTTTTTTTTTTTGTTTGTTTTTTGTTTTTGTTTGTTTGTTTTGTTTTTCCTCTAGATTTTGAGGTATATTATTGTGGTTTATAAAAACACAACAAGCAGGGTGGTGGCACACACCTTTAATCCAAGCACTTAGAAGGGAGAGGCAGGCAAATCTGAGTTCGAGGCCAGCCTGGTCTACAGCGAATTTCAGGGCAGCCCGGGCTACACAGAGAAATCCTGTCTCAAAAACAATCCAGTCCAAACCAAACAAACAAACAAGAACAAAACCACAACAAAATAAACCATAAAATTAACTACAGAATCAATTGAGGAAATATATACATGGATAGCAGTGTACACAATGTTTTCAGTCTGCAAAATTATGCTTCAAATTTTAATACACGCTCACCTCTGAATAGTGCAATAGTGAGAGAAAAGAGAGTGGGGAGAGGGTGGGAATGAGGGAGGAGAGGGAAGGGGAAGCGAGAGGGGGAGAAAGAGTTTTAGGAAATAGGTGAGAAATGACTCAACTTGTTTGGATACAGTCTCCCTCCCCCTTTTCCGTCCCCTCTCTCCTCCCCACCTTCCTTATATCTTCTTCCATTTTCTGACACCTGAGTCTAAGAGGGCAGGTGACCTCAAGGAGAGAGTCATGCTTGGAGCCCACAGTGCTTCCCCATCATTTACAAGGAAATGAGATGCCATTTCAGGAATATAAAAAAAAAAAATCTTACGTTCAATTTGAAGGAAGCAACACCTTCAAGAGACCTCTGAGATAGATATATTTGGTATGGACAGAGACTGCTTACCTCCCGAACAATAAAATAAAAGATAAAGTATCAAGAAAGTTCTAGGGCATAAAGAGTCAGAGGACGAGGAATGAACCCTCCCAAGTTTCCTGGGATGAAAACAGGCTAGTCTGTGCAGCCCAAAGAAAAATAGCATTCTCCCTATCTCCTTTCACAGTCAACCCTAAAGCAATGAAGGCTAGAAATGAAAGACTTACTCTAGTTTTGAAGAAAGGCTACTTTGATTTACTCTCAAAATCTCTAAGCAAATGCCAAAAAACTCAACATTCTTTCCTCTCCAACTTTTAAACCGTGAAGTCCAAGTTCCTTCCAGAGAGACAGACCTTCATCCACCAAGATCCTTAACGATCATGTCAGCTCTTTTTCTCCACATCATCTTACGGCTGCTTAACACCTAACCAAGTGCTCTGAAGTGCGCTGGCCAGCACCAGGAAGTCAGCGCCCATAGAGGTGAAAGAGAGAAAGAGAGACTGTGTTAATGCAACCCCTCAGACACCTGCTTCTTGACTGACTGTCAGATACTTCCAAGAGAGAGCTCAGGTTGGCTTACGTGCACTTCTAGCAGATTTTGAAGGCAGCACAGTGACTTCCTTCAACAACACTGACCAGAGCAGCCTAGGCTAGTTGCTAGGATGGCAAAGCACTCAGTGATTTTCAAGTCTCACTTGAAAGTACATCTATAGGTAACATCTGTCAGGAATGCTCTCTCAAAGCCCAGAAGATCCACACAAGTCACCCTTCAGAATCTGGGGGTGTAGCTCCATTATACAGTTTTTCCCTAACACTGGTAGGTCTCTGTGCTCCACCTCCAGCACTCCATAAGCCAGGCAAGGTGGCCCACATCTCTAATCTCAGCACTTGGGAGATGGAAACAAGAGGATCAGAAGTTCAAGGTTATCCTTTACTACATTAGAAGTTTGAGGCCAGTCTGAGTAAGAAAACCTGTTTCAAAAGTATACAATAAAATAGAAAAAGTTCCTCCTGGAAAGCCTAGTAAGTTGTAGGCAACAGACCAAGAATCATACAACAGAATCTCAAGCTCATATATTGAAGCTAGGTTCCTGGGGCTGCAGTTCTGGAGCATGTTGAGACCGGATTAGACAGACAGACAGACAGACAGCACTCACACTACAAAATGTGGGGTTTTGAGTTACCATTTTGTGATTTAGGAATCCCAGGCTTACTTCCAACTTTAATCAGCTAGTAACTCCTAGAAAACATGGGGTAGATTTTGTTCTTAAATCAAGAAAGCCTGGGTGCAGATGGCAGCCTGGGGAATTGTAGTCTATGGCATCAGGATCACAGAACAACCTAGACCAGAAACCAATACTTAGTCCACACTGGGCCCCCTAGCCAACACCAAAGAGGCAAATTCTTTCAAGAGAATATAACTCACAGAAATTGTTTTCTAATGTCTTTTAATGAAAAAACTGAGCGATGGCGTTTGTGTTTTGTCTTGTTTTTTAAAATTAAGCTCAACTTATTTTTCAACACATTTAATTTCTGTGTGTTTACCAAAACACATTTGTACTCATAGTACAATAGGAACTAATACCAAGATATATCCACTGGAGCACTCCCAGTAAGATGAACATTTTTACAAAACAGTAGCTGTTAAAGTATGTTTTTTGAAACAATGAATATTATCATCATATAAAATTATTAGTAATTAGATACATATAGTGGTGCAGACCTGTTAAGTCTAGGCCTTAGAAGGTGGAGAAAGAAAGATCATGAGTTAGTGGCAAAGAGAGAAGGTAGGGAGGGGAAGGAAGGAAGGAAGGAAGGAGGGAGAAAAAAGAAGGGATGGATAGATGAATGAATTATTAGTAATAATAGGACTTTATTCATCATATTCATCATTGGCAAGGATCCAAATTGTATATTACATATATTTACATATATGTATGTACAAGTCAAGCCAACTGCCTCTGGCCCCAGGTACAGGAGATGGTACATGTCTTAATGATGCAACACCAGATTTTGATTTTAATGGATCATATTTTGAGATGAGAAAAGACTAATATTATGAGCAATAACACTTGAGCCCAGCAGTATCCTGGAAGGCAAGATCTTGTCTCTATAAAGTAACATAATTGCACTGGGGACAGGGGAGTGGTATAACAACAAGAACTACAAGATCATAATGACTGAAGACATCTTGTCCCCCAAAGCCAAGCCAGCCTTTGAAGGGACCTTTCCTGGAAGGTGAGAGCCCCTCCTGGCTTCTTTTCCTTCCCACTATGCCTGCTGGTCCTTCCCAGTCTAATCTGGTTTCTGATCTTACTACAACCTTCTGGAGACTTCCTCTGCTCATACTTTCCATAGTCAATCCCAAGACACACTAGGCCCTTGTTTTGCCCTGTGACAAAAGTAGCTACCTTCTCTTGCTTTCCCCCTTGGTGTTGGTGATTATGACCAACTGTACTCCTTCCTTCCTCATCTTCCAAACCACACTAAGTATTGTGCATCCCAAAGTTCTGTCCCTACTCTTCTCCTGGGGGAGGAAGCAGACACCTTTAATCCCAGCACTCGGGAAGTAGAGGCAGGTGGATCTCTAAGTTCGAGGCCAGCCTGGTCTACAGAGTGAGTTCTAGGACAGGCCTGGAACTCAGAGAAACCCTGTTTCAAACAAAAGAAAACAAACAATAAAACAAACAAACAAACAAACAAAAACCCCCAAGGTTTCCCTTTTAGTTCCTAGGTTGCTGAGGATGGGAACCTGGGAATCACCTCCAGTATCTTTCCATCCTCACTTGTCCAGTCAATGAGTTTCTTATTGAATAGGTCATCTTCATCTCTCCCTACTGCTCCCTGACTTTAAGCCCTTCAACATTTCTTGTTGGAATATTCAATAATACTCTGACTGGCTTTCCTACCTGCATTTGACTCAAAACTATCTCTTGTATGATCACCCATTGCCTTATCTAAAGTCTAATGAACATACATACCACTGCCTTGCTTACAATCCTTTTGTGGTTTCTTGTCACCTATATCACAGAGTTAAAGTCTTGATCACAGCAGAGAAGGTTCCCAGTATTCCAGGGTCTGTCTATCACACAGGCCTCTTCTCCCACCACTGTTTCCCGAGCCTTCAGTCTCAGCCCACCCAAACATGCCTGGTACCCTGCCAAACTCTGTGTTGCCCATGACTACCATCCACTGCTACCCATAAACCCTCCTGATTGCATTGCAATGCTTGACACCAGCCTTTGGCTTACAAGTGACACTTGGTGGTAAATAGTGTGTGGTAAGTCTAAAATGAATGACCCAGAGAAAAGTGTGAGGGAGAATTAGGACTCACATGGATTCATTTGAACCATAAGCATGGTACCTAGACATGCTAAACCCTGTTTTGTATAGAAATATAAGACAGCTAGCAGAAGCTCACGTCCTCCTCCTTCAACACTCACTACAAACCTAGAGACACCCCCCCCTCCCCATTCATACATTGGTACCTTCTGAGCCTACCATCAGAAGACATAGAATGGGCATCCTGGTGCTATGCCAAGAATAACAGCTTGTATTTATAGAAAGTGCGTTATATACCCAGATTGTTGCTGAAATTTCTACACAAATTACATCTCTGTCTTTACATAAATACTAGGAGGAAGGGACTACTTTACAGATGGGGAAACTGAGTCCAAATGGAAAGTACCTTCCCTGAAGTACTCAGCTTTAGCATGAAAGAATGGAAGTCAAGCCAGATAAGACACATGTCAGCTTGTGTATACATACACATAAATATGCATATGTTTTAGTTGGTTCCCCAATTTACATGAACATTGAGAGCTAACCAAGAATGAAATGATGATCTACTGTGCTGACAAGCTCCTAAACCACTGTCCTACCAAATACAGTGACCTTGCTAAATGACAGACACTGCCCTTGCCTAATGTCTCACTCAATATCCGCAGTGCATCAGACAGCCACCACTGCATCTGCAAACGCCCTTGGCCTGTGCCTTGGCTCCCTTTAGCTCTCCTCTGTCTTCCTTAACAGCTTACTCTAAACTTCCCTCCCATCTTTGTGAAGATTTCCCTAGAACTCTAAAGAGGCAAGACTGCTTCTTTATAGAGCGAGCATTCATTATCCCAGATGGTACAAAAGCAAAGAAACCTCCAAAAACTCCAGAAAACTCTAGATACCATGGGTGAGTAAAACGGCAGAAAGCACTGAACTTGGGCAGACACCTCTGTGCCAGGGACAGAGTGCTTGGATATGCAATGAGTCCAGAGTCTTCAAGGATGTACTGGGTGCTTGTCACATCCCACAGAGTGTCAGCTCTGTGCAAGGTTCATGCTAAGCACACAGCTCCGTGTCAGCACTGAAAACAGGATATGACACAGAAGACCAGCCATTCTGGTCCTCTGAGCACATATATGGTCAAGGCCCAACAAAATTTCAACTCCATCAGTTTAAGAGTGGAGGTGATTGATGGACTGGACCAACCAAGAGACCGACCATAATAGCAATGAGCCACAGGTAGGACCACAGACAGAGCAGTCACCTACACAACTCTGAATATTACAGCAGAGACACCAGTCAGAAGCCAATAATGACAATCAGAATCTGAGGGTTAGAGAACGATCTTTATGAGTTGCCCCCAACCCTGTTCCAATGGCCCTAGATGAAAGCTTTCCTGAGTCCCCAAGCTGTTAGTTTCTTACTGGTGTTTCTGGTTTCTACCACTTATGAGCCAGGACAAGCAACTGGAGGCTGTGACTCAGTACCCTCATTTTTTCAATGGAAACAATAATTATAGCAGTCACAGGGTTACACTGTAAAAGTAAAGGGACATTCTTTATGAAGTACTACAAACACTGTCTGGCGTGTGTGTACTCTGGAAACGTGAGCTGTCAGTGTGGTCAGGGTCAGTACGTTTTTCCATGGCTAGGACCAGGGGAATCCAATCCCTTCCAGGACCATGGTAATTGCTAGTCAACACCTGGATGCTGTGCATACCAGCTGTCTTGCTCATCCGCACTCCAGCTTCAAGGTCAAGCCAACATTCTACTCGGAGGGTACTGCTCAGTCCTTGCACTCTGGAGAGTCTTGCATGAGCTTTTCCTTTTCTGAGTGAGCCTTTTTGGTTTTACACAGTTTGGGGCATCACACCCAGGCCTCCTGCACGTTAGGAATATGTTCTAGCCCTGAGCCACACCCTACATAGCTTGAAAGAATTACTTTTGAGCAAATTAAGACAAAATTGATTTTTGACTGCTGTATTTATCACCAAGAGGCGAAGGCCAAAGAGTAGGTAGATTTTTCCCTGTGTGGTTACTTCCCCTGGAATGATGGACTGAGCCAGTGAACCGGAGAACAGAAACAAATAGAAAAGAAAGGAGAGACAGACCAGCAGTGGGGCAACGACCAGCACCAAAGCTCGGCTGGTCATTCAGGATGAAAAAAAATGAGCCTTGCTACTGTTCCATGACTCTGAAGGCAACAAAGGCATCAGTCACAAAACTAAGCATCTGCTGGAGATGCCAGACACCCAGAGACACAGATACCAAAAGCAGACAAACCTCAAGTGTTTTGTTTCTCAACTGAAACCTGGGACACATAGCTTATCCGTGTATCCTGTATAACTGCTAAGCAAAAGCCAGACACTAAACTTCTCCACCATCCTCCCTTCCTTGAATTTGGTCACAAGCACACACCCCTGACCCCACCCTCACTCCCACCCCCGCCAATAATACTTTGGAATTGTAAACAAATATGACTTGTTCTCAAAACAATCTGACTTCAAGACTTTAAAGATCTTAAAAAAAAAAAAAATGTTTGACAAAAGAGGACCAATAAGGACGGGCAAATGTCTGTGTGTGCAGAACCTGCTAGATATATATATATCACTTCAGAAAAGTGTTTGAGCTTATTGGGGTCACGCAAACATGCTAATGCATGCAATTTTTAAAAATCTCTGTGTGTGTGTGTGTGTGTGTGTCTCTCTCCCCCACCACCCCCGCTCGCACACACGTGTATGTGTGTCCATGCTCATGTGAGTACAGACACCAACATGCTATGTGAGTACAGACAACAATATGCTACAGCACCTATGTGATATCTAAGAACAACATTGAGTTTTGGTCTTTACCCTCTACCTTGAGTCGGGGTCTCTTATTACTTGCCTGAGAGCTTGCCTCCCATCTCATTATAGATCCCTGGGATTACAGGCACACACTACCAAATCCAACTACCCACAGATTCTGGTGATAAAATCAGGTCTTGAGTCCTGTGAGGCAAGCACTTTACCCATCAAGCCACTGCCCCAGCTCTAAATTGTTAATTAATTTAGAAAATGTACTGACCCTCCCGCTAAGAAGTTAAAGCTCTCCAAAAGCAAAGAAACAGTGTTTATGTTTATTTACTGTGCCTCCTTCATTTGTAGATATGATGAGTCCTGCATGCTTTCTCATGGGACACATCCACAATTTTATCTTTCCAAACACGCATTAGGAGGGTGAGACAGGAGAAAAGTAAGTTCAAGGTTATCCTAGGTTATCAAGCAAGTTTGAGGCTAGCCTAGAATATACCAACACAAGATACTCTCAATAAAACAAAAATGAAAAACTAGACATATTTTCTAAAGGAAGAAAGGAAGTGCAAGCAGATGTGATCAGTAAAACCATGTATTGTTTGGAAGAGGCTACCAGTAAGAAACTGAGAGTCTGAGAAGTCATCTGAAGGTCACTGTCATATCCGCTGCAAGGGTCTGTATGTTGCACTTTGAATAGTAACATTTTTTATAAGCATAAAACTCTTGAGCTATTTCTTACCTTTATGGAAGGAAGAAATTTACCTACAAATCACCGAGAAATGACATTTACAAGCATGTGTTGGCTTCACTCTTAGGGGCAGAAGGATGGCACTAACTAAATAATGGGGAAAGATATCCGAAGACCCTGGAAGAAAAGCAAGCAGGCCCAGTGGAGGAGCTAGAACCTAGTCCTGGAAGGCCTGAGACTAATCAGTAAAGACGTGATGAAGCCAAGTTTCACTGTCTGTTAAAAACAAACAAAAAATAGTATTGCCAGGGCCCGTGGTGCACATCTATAATCCTGGCACTGCAGGTGGAGTGGGGTTGGGGGAGCTCATGGCCAGCCTTGGCTACATAGTGAGTTCCAAGGTCAGCCTCATCTATGTGGTCGGGGGGCGGGGGGAGAGGGTGGAGGTAGAGGGAGGGTGGAGGGCAGGGATTTATAAGTATGATCTGTTGGCTAAAACTCTTCTTCAGTCACATGAGTGAAAGTTTGTTTTGTTTTTCCTGTGGTTGGGGATGGAGAAGAAGGGTAGATACTCTGAGGACTTACAGCAGCAGTATGGCCTGGATCTACAGTACTGAAAACTTGCATTTCATAAATTGAGTTTGGGGTTTGTTTTTCCTATACACGGGCCTTATGTAACTCACGCCCTAGAGCTGGCCTAGAACTCCCTATGTAGCCAAGAATGGCTTTGAACTTTTGATCCTACCTACCCCGTCTCAATCTAGAGTAATGGGCTCGCAACCATTCACTCAGAGATCCGTGCACGTTAGGCAAGCACTCTCAGCCCATGAGTCTATTTCTTACTTACTGTAAAGTGGTCTGACAGATCAATCACATCAAGTCATGTCTTCAGAAATTAGGTGACTGGGTCACAGTCACATGGTTTGAGTGACAGATCTAAAGAAAACCCGAGTTCCTGGTTCCTTGTATAACACTTCCTTTTACTGAACTGCCTCTCCCAGGCGACAGTGAGGGCCACTCTGGCTTTGACAGTGAGAACGTTGTTTATAGGTGATCATCAGAAATTCTGTGTGCGTGACACAGATTAACACAGCTATCAGAGGAAGGCACTGGTCTGGTGATTTGCAGTGGGAAACCTCCTCTGAGACCACGCAGGCTGCGGTGTCTGTGTGTACAGAGAACACAGTCCACAAACCTCAGAAGGATGGGTGAGAAAAGCAAGAAGCAGAAGGCAGGTACTCTGCCTCAAATGGGGTCCCAGCTCTGCAGGTACAAAAGCTGCCTCCTCCTGAAGCACCTGCAGAGGCACAGGGTGCCTGGGATTTATTTAGAACCACCAAGCATCCCCCTGAAAGGAGTTTTCACAAGCTGCCTTTAAGAAAAGTGCATGTGTGTTGGGGTGGGGGGGCGGGAGGGAACCACTTTCTCTCCCCACTGCAAAAAAAAAAAATCAATTCTCGCTAATGAATAGTCAATACCCCAATGTCTGCAAGCATTCTTTGTTTTGATTTCTTTCACCATCACCTTTCTCTTCTATTCTTGTAGCTCTCCTCTACGGCCATCTGGTCCCCTAGGCCATCTCTGCTCTCAAGTTCAGGGACACCGTGAGAGTCGATGCTGATAGTGGCATAAGGACGTTTGTAACAGACCGTGAGGCTGGGATGGGAAGGGCTAGCCATCCACCACTGGCCTTCACTCAGAGTAGACATTCCTTGTATCCCTCACCCCTGTAAAATCAGGAATGTTGTCTCTGGTGTGTGGAGCGGGAACATGCGTGTGCATGCGAATATATGTGTGTACAAGTGTACATGCAGAGAGAAGAGGATAAAACTCAGTTGCCAGGAGCCTTGTTTATTGAGACACTGGCCTGGAACTTGTGGAGGCGAGGCTGGCTGGCTAGTGTGAGCCAAGGGCCTGCCTGTTTCTTCCGCCCCAGTGCTGGGATTTATGATTGTGTGCCATCATACCTATCATGACTGACTTCTTTTAAAACATGGGCTCTGGCGCTTGACCTCAAGTCTTTGCAAGGCAAGGTCTTTCCTGACTGAGCTATCTCCGCAGTTCACTGTCTTCAATTTCTATCTGGGAAATCATGATGTCATCATTCCTACATGCCTCTCCTAGTAAGAAAAGTAACATCTCTCCAAAGGAACTGGGGTCAACTGGGCACTCAGACCTTGTTTACCATAGGAAGGTGCCAGGGTGGGGCCATACAATGTGGTCAAGCCTGCCTACAACTCTGCAGCTTTTATTGTTGTTGTTTTGTTTGGGGTCTTATTTATTTGTTTGTTGAGACAGGGTCTCTCTACATACCCCTGCCTATATTGGAACTTACTATGTAGCTCAAGCTAGCCTCAAACTCTCAGAGAACCTTCTAACTCTGCCTTCCAAGTGTTGAAATAAAGGTGTGTGGCATCATGCCTAACTGCACTCTACCATTCAAGATTGGCCTGGTATTGACATGCATTCCTCAGAATATGGAGCTGAAGGATGGCAAAGAAAGGGCTGGAGAAGGGCTCTGTGATTAAAGCACTGATTGCTCTTGCCTAGGGCCCAGTTCGATTCCCAGCACCTACATGGTGGGTCTCATACATCTGTAACTCCATTCCAGAGGGATCTGATGCCCTCTTCTGATTTCCATGGGCACCATGCCTACATGTGGTGCACAGATATGCATGCCAGCAAGACATTCATACATAAAATAATAAGCAAACAAACAAACAAAAAAAGGTATGTCAAAGAAAGAAAGATTTCCTTCTCCAGCTCTCCTGTAAGTACAAAGCCAAGCAAGAGAGAGATGTGTGAAAGAGTGGACAAAGAAGGTCCTTACAAAGTGCACTGACATAGGTTTCCATATGTCGCTTCACTCCCACACAAACCTGGTCCCTCAAAATACAGAGAAATGAGGCAAGAAAGCAATGCACAGGTAACCACGGCTCGTGGCAGCTGAGCAGTCAAGAGGGAGAAAAACATCTCTCCTAACTTCGCCTGGGATCACCTGAAAACTCCAGGCTTGGCGAGAGATTATTAGAGAAAGATTAAATAGGAGAACAGATAATGATCCAACAAGGGACCCATGTCAGGGTTGTTTGAACAGTATTCAGAAGCAACCGCTAGTAAGAGCTGGTGACCACTTTAATGGCACTGGAAGAAGGTAGAGTCTGCAAGACAACCCTCTTAGGGCCCTGGGAGCAGGCAGCTGAAGCCTTCAGCGCTGTATAAACATCTCTGGAAATATCGGTTCTCTGTTCTTTCATCCAACATGACCAGGTATACATAGCTCACAAGTATTTCCTTCATTCGGCATATTTTCTTGAATTATTCTTGGTACTCATCTAGGGTTTTGTTGTTGTTGTTGTTTTGTTTTTTTGGTTTGGTTTGGTTTAGTTTGGTTTTTCAAGACAGGGTTTCTCTGTGTATTAGCCCTGGCTGTCCTGAAACTCTCCTTATAGACCAGGCTGGCCTCAAACTCAAAGAGAGCCTCCTGCCTCAGCCTCCCAAGTGCTGGGATTAAAGGTGTGCACCTCCACGCCCTGCCTCCATTTAGGTTTATAAATACACGACTTTGCAGACATAACTGCACACACTCCTCTTTCACGGAAAACTTCGGAAGTTTGGGTTTCTAGAATAAAGCTGCCCACCAGTTGCTTTATATTTTATCAGCGAGCTCACTTCAAAGTGTTAGCACCAACCAACTGTCAAAAACATGTTGACAGTCCAGACATGCCTCAGCACTCAGGAGGCTGAGACAGGGGATCTTAAATTGGAGGCTAGCCTAAGTTATAGAAAGAGATCCTGTCTCAAAAGTAGTAAAAATCTGTATAACTTAAAAATTAGTAGATAAACTTTGCCTGGCCCTAAAACGCATTCTCTTATCCAAGTGGTAACGCTGCCCAAAGGAACTTGTGCTGTCAGTCACAAGGTAATGAACATGGACCACGAAACTATCATACTGGCTTAATGTCCTTGGTACCTTAGGATGATAACTACATGCTATATAATTACACACTCCCCAGAAGATATGTATGATTGAGTCACAGGGCATTTTGTGACTGCTTGGGACAACATCAAGAGAACCATAAAGTGATGGGGCTGTGATGCCTGCCAGCTATAATGCAGAGAACCCCCACAGTTCATCTACCAGAGTCCTCTAGGTACTAAATAATTACAATACAAATCTCATTAGGGCACAAGGTTTTTCTATACATAGAATTCATCTGTCCTCAGAATCCCCAAAGATCCTATTTCTTAACAGTTTATAAAAACAACATGGTTAGATTTCAAGATTCTGATTTCTTCTTCCCAAACTGGAGCAGCGAAACCACAGACAGAGCAGACAGCCCCAGTGTTGTTTGGCCACTCGCTTATTTGGTGACTTGGAAAGCGAGCAGGGTCTTGCTATATTTGTCTCACAAATGCACTGCATAGCTAGAATATCTGCTAGCATTCTGAAAATATAAAATGACTGTAAGGATATTTACAAACTTATGGGTGGGCAGGACGGTGAGGAAAGACATGTTGCCACCAAGCCTGACAACCTGAGATAGAGTCCCAAAATACACATGGTGGATGTAGAGGAACCAGCTCCTTAAAGTTGTCCTCTGACCTCTATGTGCACCCCATGGCGTGTGTATAAATTCATATGTACACACATGCACGCACGCACACACACACACACACACACACACACACACACACACGACATGTTAAAAAAAGATACTTAGAAATTCCAAGGAATCGGGATACTTCAGCTATAGAAATTTCAACCTTTTCCCATCTGTCCCTTCTCGCTGCCTGATTCATTCCTTTTGCCATCTTTGCACCTCACCCTCAAGAGGTGAGACGGTCCCAGTAGAACAAGGAGGGCCAGGATACAGAAGGAAGCATGCAGTCTGTTCTAACGACCCAGGAGACCCAAGGAAGTACTTTGTATGGATGCACTACTAAGAGAAGCTCACACACAAGTTGCTGGTACAAACCAACTAGCAAGTCCACAAAATAGAGGACCCTACTCTGCCTCAGGATAATCTGAATCGCTTCCAGGGCAAGGTACAGCAGTTCCTAAACCCTGACTTAACATAGCAAGTACAAATACACTTACAAAAGATTTCTAAGCAGACTAATTCTCTGGACTTAAAAACATTTTTTCCCCAAGGCCAAAAATCAAAAGTGAAAAGGATAAGAGAAAAAAAAATATCAATTCCCATAAGCACAGCCCAGTGTGTAAGTAAAAATCTCTGATTAGTCATTAGAAGGACACACATACATGCATGCATACATACATACATACAAGAGACAGCAGAATTGGCCTTGAAATGACATTTGTCCATGAGGAAAAGAAATAGATTTATCTCAACATCATAACCAAACCAACCTTCATAGATATTCTACATCAAAAGGTTTCATAGGGGCTAGGAAATGGCTTACTGGGTAAATCCCTTGCCACAAAAGTTTGAGGACCTGAGTTCAAATCCCCAGTGCCCATGTGAAGGCTCGGTGGATGTAAAAACCTGGCACTCTGTGGAGACAGGTAGTTCCTGGATGGGCTAGACTGTTGTATCAATATTCCTGCCTCAAGATACAAGAAGAACAGAGGACGATACCAAACAGCCACCTCTGGTCTCCACATGCACACACACAGGTAAACACAGATATTCACACATGAAAGAAGGATGGAAATCTCATAGAGACCAAGAATATGGTGGCTTTTAGTGTTCCTCAGTCAAGTGTGAGTGGCATCCATTTCCTCCATTCAGTTCCTGGAATAAAAATATTCTCCCCTCGTGGAGCGTGAGCCTTGCTGGTCTCGCCTTCTGCTGTGTTTGAAAGAACCTTTCCCAGGTCCATGTGTTCTTTTGGGGATCATTTCCATATTTCGGGGGTAAAAAAAGGAGCCAGGATGGGTGGCCATAACCAACAGAGATTAGAGACATCCAGGACTCAGGGTGACAGAGAAACCCTGGCCTTGGGAACAGCCAGCACAGTAGCAGAGGAGACCTCTCCAGAAGAAAGTGGAGTTAATCAGCCTTTTTATGCACATGCACATGCTGGCTTCACACATTCAAAAAATAGACCCAGGCTAAGCATAGGGCCTGTTTTAGCCCTATGTAAAAACTGGATAGATGGGGTCTCTCTCTCTCTTTCTCTCTCTCTCTCTCTCTCTCTCTCTCTCTCTCTTCTCTCTCCTCTCTCTCTCTCTCTTCTTTCTTTCTCATAGCAGGAACCCTGCCTCTAGCATCTTAGCCAGTCTTAGCTAGTTGAGCCTTAGGAATGGAGAGCAACTTGAAAAGGGCTCTGAAAAATGCTAAAAGTAAAAAAACAAAAAACAAAAAACAAAAAAACAAAAAAAGCCATCACTTTCACCAGGAATATTGAGTATCCGGGATTCTATACATCTATTAATTAGTATGCATGTAAAAATGCTCTCTTTGTAATAGTTGCCACGGAGCTACCATGCCAAAAGGCCCCAGTTTGTACTTGTGGGACAAACGGTTTGCTGAGTGACCAAAGTCAGGAGCAATGAATGCTTGCTTACCAAATGCAGGCTCCTGGGCCTGGCCGGAGACTGCAGTAGCATGGCAAGCCTGGCCCAGGGCCAAGAGCACGCCTGCCAGGGAGACAGGAAGTCACTGAGAGCTCCCACAGCCCCATGGCTGGGAGAGTTCCCCAAACAAAAGGCAGTCACTGACTTCCACAACCGGCCTGCCATGATACCATATGGTCAGAAGTATTGTCTTGCCACAACACGGAGGCCTGTCTTCAGAGTCCTGTGCGCCACATAGCTGTCGCCCTAGTATCTGTCTTACGATTATTTCACTATTTTACGGCTTTTCTGGGAATTCACTTCAGTGTAACGTAGCTTGGTGCTCAGGGAGAAGAATGTTATCTCCTGCCCCTCCTGAGTTAGCCTGATGAATCACCTTTGTTTTCACGTCAAAGAGTAATGAACACCAAACCACTTGATATTTATTCACCGGGCATGGAGGAGGCGAGCAGAAGGGGCTTGTGGACAGAAGGAAAAACTGGACAGTTAAAAGTTTCTCTCTGATCCCTGTTGATGATGGGTTTAATTTATAGGGGAACCCAAACCTTTTGGCTCTTCCCTTTCTTCTCTGGGAGTACCCACTTCAAAGAATTCTCTAGTCACTGTGTGGAGACCCTGCTGCTGAGAGCTGCCATAGGCAAAGACAGATTGGCTTGACTATAAACACCCTGCAGTCATTTTCTTCCTCAGAGAAACTTGTCAAAAGAGCCCCTCAAAATAAGGCATGCTCTCCCAGAATATTTTAGCTAGATCCTCTCTGTCTCCTCTCTCAAGATCATGACGATCTCCATTGTTAAAGGCTTGAGGAATACCCTCTCCCCCCTATTTCTCCCTCTGTCTCTGTCTCTTAGATTTTGTTTTGTTTTGTGTATGGCTGCTTTGCCTGAATGTGTGTATATACACCAAGTGCATGCAGTGTCTGAATCCAGAAGATCGCGTCGGACTCCCTAAAACTGGAGTTACAGACAATTGTGGGTCGGCATGTCAGTGCTGGGATTTGAACCAGGGTCTTCTGGAAAAGCAGCCAGCGCTCTTGACCTCTCAGCAATCTCTCCAACCCCCTCGTTTGTTGTTTTGTCATATTTTCTTTTGAGGACAGAGTCCCATATATCCAGGATGGACAGGAACTCGGCAAATAGCCAATGATAATTCTGGACTTCTGTTTCCCCTGCCTGTACCTCCTAAGTGCTGACTACGAGTGTGTGCCAATATGGCAGGTTTCATGCAGTGCTCAGAACCGAACCAGAGCTTCCCGAATGTTAAGCATGAACTCTGCCAGCTGAACTGTATTCCCAGGCCTCTCTTACATTCCATGCTTTCTTACTAATCCAGAAATTAGAAAATTAAGTACAATAGTAGGGTAGCCCATGCCACTCTGAGGCTCTTTCTTTATAGATGTTGAGACTATTTACCCCTTGTAAAGAAGCCCCACACTGAGAGAGGGACAAGGGGAAGTCAAGTGAACACTCACCAACTCATATCCCTGAGAATCACCACCCCAACTACAGCAGCCACCAGAGTGAAAGGAAAACTAATTTTTAAGGTCAGGTGGTTGTTAAATACTTTTCTCAAAAATAATTCAAAATTATGAGAAGTTAAAGAGCACAGTGCACAGCCTAAGGATTTGCCATGTCTTCCTCCCGCACTAAATACCTTGAATTCCGCCACCAGAAAGTCCCATTTTAAAAATTAAAAAGGCCATATTGTTAGACTATGAAAAATGTCTGATTTGAAGAAGAGAATCACAGAAGTCATCTCTTCATTTTATCACCTGTGCAACGCACCAGACTGTGACTCTTGACAAGTGAGAGTCTCTTGTGTGGACCATTCTCTCCACGTGAAGTAACTGGAGCCTTTTCTTAGGCAATCCTCTAGTTGCTTCCTCTCGCGGCCTCATTTCTGTAAGTCTGTCAGAGGTAATTATCTCTCTCCTCAAATTTATTGCTCTTCGGTGTATCATAAACTCATAGATTACACAAAGTTGATGAAAACAGGGGATGTATGCGCCGCGTTGCGCCCGGCCGTGGTGTGGTTGGAAAGACGGTCATAAATAATCATCCCGAGCATCCACTATCTCTGCTGATAGACTGAGTGAATGACAGAAGTACTTGGAGAACCACAGGCGGCCAGTCCCCTTTCCTCATCCTTATATAGCAATCCCCACCCCAGGAGCCAATCCCAGAAACTCCTACAGGAAGAGAGGCAAGACACTCCTCAGATTTGCAATCCCTTGACCCTCCGAAGGACAGATAACTGTGTAGCCTCTCAAACCAGTTCATACAGACAACTGGGGACTCAAGGGAAGAGCAAAGCAGGATTCTGACAAATACAAACTATCATTAAGCTACTGTTAAGTATTATAGAATATTCCAATTCCCATCTTAGTCACGAATTTAAAAGTTACTAAAAGCCCCTGAACTATCCTCAAATCCTTTAAATCTAAGAATGGGATCAAACTCGGAAAAAGCAACACGTATCTTGGATTTCAACAGCCTGGGTGCTGAACAGATCTGCACCTAAAAGACCTGTTTTGTCGCCATCAAAAATCACCTTTCCATCAGCTCCACTGTGGACTACAGACAGATTCCATTCCGATAAATCGGCCAGAGAATAGATTTTTGCATGTGAAACTATTCCTACTCGTGCGTTGAGATGACCAGCAACGTTCTCAAATATTCCTTTGGCAAGTTCTGAGGAGGCAGCGCAAAACCCAACTCCGAAATAATTTTCTCCATGCTTCATTAAAGAAGAGGAACGTTGTTTTTAAAACCTCAATAGCAGCTGCAAACCATTGAGAAATTCCTAGTGAAACTACACAACACATTTTCAGCCATTTAGCCATAACAACTTCTAAGCTGAGAAAGTTGCCTCTTCTGTAGAAGCAGCTGTTTACCCAACATCTAGGAATCTGGGGGGAGAGGGCTACTGCAAAATGCGACTGGAAGAGAAAGATCTGCACACATCACCCTGAGGTGAGGAAATGCCTGAGATCATTGAAGACAAACAGCACCTGGGAGCTTAGCAAAGGCCTCCTCCAGTCCCACCGCCAGACCAGATGCTCTGCTCTGCAAGAGGCAAGGATAAGAGGGATCACAGTGTAAGATTAGGGCTGAAAAGGAGTGGGTCCTTCTGGGAGCTGCCCAGCCTCTGCCACTAACACCTTCTGAAACCTACACTCACGAATAAACAATCGAAATTACTTCACCTCATTTACTTTAGTCAATATCCCTAAAGCCGCCTATATGTTAAAGTGACATAAATCAGATATATTTACATAGAAGTTAACATTAACGCCCAGTTGGACCTACTGAACTTTCTCTACAGCCATTCTCTTAAGATTAGCCTTGTCCCTCAAACACAGTTTCCTCTAAGAAGTAATAAAAAATTAAACATCTCTCAAGCATCTACTTTCTCTAAGTTATCATTGTTTTTAAGAATTCTATCATGTGGTCTTTTTTGCAGGTCATTCCTGGACCTGTAAAAATGGAGGAAAATGTTTTCAAAGGGGATAGAAGTTAGATATTTATCACGACAAAGCTGTGCTCTCAATTGTCTTTGAAAATGGTTTTTATTATAATCAAACAGCTATAAAATAACTAGAATTGGAAACACTTGGGTACTCTGCTTCAGTCAATACAAAGACCAAAGTTACAGTTCCTACCAAATGCAAGACATCCCTGTACCTTGGATGTAGTGAAAGTCATCCTAACGAAAACAAACTCCAGTGCAAGAAAGACACAGACCCAGAAACACCAAAAGCAGGTGAAGAAATGACAAGATGCACACCAGGGAACAAGTAGTTAAGTCAGTAAGGAAGAGGCAGAGAGGTTGAGATAGCTACTGCCCAAAACTCCAAGACTCTCTGTTTACGATACTAGGTGTGCAAGGTTCATGGTGTGGAGAAAACTTTGTTATTCTGTGTCCACAGCAGCTCTCACCATGTAAGCTACTGAAATGAAAGAAATAGGGTGATTGTTGGAAGGAAGCCTCAATCTGTACTAAATATGGGGTTGCATTAGCTAGCCAGAGGTTTTTGTGGGGCAAAAAGTGGCTAAGTGGACTTGGGGAGATGGCTTAGCTGGTACTGTGTGAGTTAGTCTCGCAAACACAGGGACATGAGTTTGATCTCCCAGAGCCCACATTTAATAATAATATTTTTTTTAAAAGCCACCACAGGATGGTGCACTTGTAATTGTAGTGCTATGTGGATTCTTGGGGTTCAATGGCCAGATATCTTGGGGGATAGTTGGGGAGTACCAAGTCAGTAAGACATTCTGTCTCAAAAACAAAGCAAAGTAACAACAGAAAAGTAGACTACACCCAAGGTATGGCACTTAAGGTTGTCTTCTGGCCTCCACATGGATGCACACATATGTGCACATACATACCCAAGCACACAGGAATCTGCACACACACAGAAGTAGCTGAAATGGGCATCATAGTTATAAACTGGAGTCTAACGCTTAGTTTGCTGGCATTACTTGGGGAAGAAATATAAAGAATAGGTCCCCAGTTACCTTACCACCTCTGCTTTATTTCTCTGGTCACCTGAGTGCCACCCACACCGTGTTTAGGGTTTAGTTCCCAGTGTCACCTTGACAAAGACGCAACAAAAGGGTGAAGAGCAGATGAAAAAGATAGAGACACACGAGGTCAGAGGTACACGAGGCCAGGAGGCAGCAGAACTGGAGGCCTAGCAAGGCCATGCACCTCAAGCCTGGCTCCTGTTCAAACTGATCTGCCTCCCTACAGGGAAAGCCAGGCAGACAAGGCCTTCTCCTGGGGAGAACACGGCTCTATAGAAAAATGAGGCTGCTCAGACAAGCTTGCCAAGAGAGACTCCTGCAGCCCAGCGAAGGCACAATAGCACAGAAGCAAAGAACAGTGCCACCATGGTGAAACCACAGGGTATAATTGTCTCATGTGAGAAGGCTGCTCAGCCCGAGGCAAATCCAAACAGCCACAGTTCTGGAGGGACCATGTTGAGGTGTGAGTTCTGTGAGGGGACTATGGAGGCAAAACCATTCTCCAGCATTTCCCATAGTCAGCTGGTCAACATCTGGTTGATCAACATCACTCAGACGGCTGGATTAGTCAGGGCAATTTAACCCAGAGGAAGCGGCATCTCACAGAACTGAGATTTCGGCTACTTGAACACATAGCCATAGACATTCCAGGTACTACTTGACCAACTGAACACCTCCCACCCCCCCCCACACACCAGCTCACACAGGCCCAGGAAGCACAACACCAGGAAAGGCAAAGAGGGCCATGGGCTCAGTCAAAGCCTCCAGTCTATAGCAGCAGAGAAGGAAGAACGTCACTGCTGTAAGATACAACCTTTATAAACTCATGATATCCTAAAAAGGATTCAGGGTGCAGCTCAGAGGTAAAGCATGTCACGCTTATGCAGAAGGCCCTGGGTTCAGTCCTTAGCACAACATGACATAAAACTGCTAGAGCTGTGGGCACAGACCAACACTATAGGTGACTTCCTTTTGAAAAACATATATATTCTGATTTACTCTTCCATTTATTTATTTTGCCAGGGTCAGTCCGTTCTCTTCCCTCTAACATAGGTCCTAGGGATCAAATTCAAGAAGTCGCAATGGCTTGTACCCACTGAGTTGATCTCATCACTCCTAAAACTATATTTTTTAAAGAGACAGAATTATCGTTTGTCCTACAGTGTGCTGTAATAAGTCATATTAAGTCATGTTGAGTTAAGAGACTCTTCTGTCAGCTGCTTATTTCCCGCTTACCCTCATTATATTCACAGAAAAGTCCACCCTCGCTACAGAAATCCTCAAATATGTATAAGGATTGTGGGGATAAAGGAGCTGCAGCATTTAATTACCAAAACCTAAGAAGGAGATGTGAGACCTCACCTCAAAACAAAACAACAACAAAAAACAAAACAAAAACAAAAAAACAAGCAAAGATGGAGAAGCTGAAGCCCACATAGTGTCTACCAATAGCAGTTCTTACACCATACTGTAGAACATTCATAATTGTCAAAAAGAAAGAGTTGAGGCTCTAGGTGTCCCACGGGAGGCCGATGACTATAGCATACAGGACTGAGGATGGAGCTCAGTTGGTAGAGAAGACCTGGGTTCGAGTCCCAACACCAGATCATTGATGTGGGGCATATGCATGCCCATAGCAGCAGCACTGGGATGGAGGCAAGAGGAAACAAAGTTCAAGTTTTTCCTTGGCTACTTAGCAAGTTCTAGGCAAGCCCGGAATACAAGGGACTTTGTTTTTCTTGGTTCTTGTTTTTAAATTACATTTGTTTATTGTTGGTGTGTGAGTGTATGTGCTTGGGGGCTGGGGAGGAGGAGTCAAAGAACTTGTAGGAGTCAATTCTCTCTTTTCCTCATATGAGTCCTGGGTATTAAACTCAGGTTGATAGGTTTAGCAGCAAGCACTGTTACCCACTGAACCCTCTTGCCAGCCCATATATATTGTTGCATATATATAAAAAAACTGCAGAGTACCTACATACTTAAATGGGGAAGAGTTTATTTTAGGATAATAATGCAACATGATTCCAATTATGTAAAAAATTCTAGTATGTAGTTGCATACAACTGGTGATGCTAGGAAGACAAGACAAATAGACTAACTCATGGTGACTGAACCGTTTAGTGAGAGGCACTGAGGAGAGGCAAGTAAGCCACTCTTACTGTTTACTTTCACTTAGTAATTTATTCAAGCTTCTCCTATCACAGGTAGGTCCTTTCAGAATCACAAAGACATAAGAGTGAAAACAGAGACAGGCCCTGCCCTGGTCCTCCTCCCGTGCACCAGCCAATTCTAAAACTCTCGCTGGAACCCTACCACTCACCAGTGCAGCCCATTCCCTTAGAACAGCTTCCATTTCATAAAATTGGTATTACACCAAAACCTGGTTTCTAATAATGCTAACCATTGATCCTAAATTTACGCCCTGAGGTCTACAAGAGCACCTCTGATCCTTTCCTCTCATGACAGCTCTTCAGTCCTACCGTGGGCCACTGTACTACACACTCAGCTCTACCCACTGTCTCCACTTGCCGTGGCGTCCAGCCCTTGCGCCTTCCTACTGGCATCTAGCTAAGTGCTCCCTTTGTGTCTAATGTCCTCTGAAACCCTGACGGCAGGTCATGATCATGAGGCTACAAGCGCCACGCAGTCAGAAAGAACATGGAAAGAAAGGGAAAGCGAAGTCCACCTGCCTCGCGACAATGCCCTCGTGCTTTCTGCAACACGCCAGGGAAGTCTCTACAGAAATGTGAACCATAGCAGGGCGTGGCCTCGGGGCGTGGCCTCGAGTCGTGGCTGTAGGCGTGGCCGCAGGCCAGCAAAAACTATCGGAGACTTTGCCTCGGGGATAAAAAGGAGGGAGGAAACTTTCTTATAGAAATCAATATTAGAAGGTACAAAGTATCATCCTTGGGGCTTTCCTAAATGTTAGCTCATTGTTGCCATGAATATGAACATATCTAACACACTTTGAAACTGCTTGAAGCATGCAGCTATATCCTGTTGCAATGAGGACAAGGGTATCCCTTCACCATAGAGTTTCTAGAGACTACAAGAGTGTCCAACACACAGCAGTGGTTCACTACCAACTCATTTGATCTCAGCTTATGCGGGCACTGGGCTAATTAAGCCTCGAAGCGTTCTGTTTGCATTGTGCACTCTGGCAGGAAGTAATGGTAAAACCAAAGTCCTCCATGAAGACACAGCTAAGGGGCGCAGCAATTTCTTGCTCTCCTGGTGCATTGGATCCCTAACCACCATGCCCTGAGATGTGAGAAAGACAGCTCTTTGCTTTTGAGACAGGCAAGGAGACAGCGCCAACAATCCTGGAGGAAAGCCACTGCATCCCCAGTGAGATTGGACAGACCTAAACCCAAACATCACACTACTTTCCAATCCATCAAAGCCCCAGGACTTCTCTCACTCTTAGTAACAGACATATTCTGGAGAAACGATGGAGCAAAGCCACAGGGCAAAAAATCCATCCCCATCCTTTCTTCTACATTACAGCTTACAAGTTATAGTCTATCATAGAGGGAAGCCAGGGCAGAAGCTCAAGCCAGGAACCTGGAGGCAGGAACCCTGAACCAAAGGCCATGGAGGAACACTGTTTACTGACTTCCTCCCTCAGGCTTGCTCAGCCTGCTTTTATACACAGCCCAGGCCCAACTACCCAGGTATGGTGCTGTCCACAATAGGCTAGACCCTTCCTATCAATCATCAATCAAGAAATGGTCTACAGGTTGCCTATAGGCCATCTGATGGAGGCATTTCTTGGTTGCAATTTCCTCTCCCCAGAGGATCCTGCCTTGTTACAAATTAACAAAAAACTAACCACCATGGCATTCTTTGCTGGATATGTGTCAGAATGCCTGTTTCCACATGGAGACAAATGTAGCATCCATAAATTATGACAAACAAAAATGTCAGGTATGGATGAGGATAGACTATTTAAAAGTAAACTTTTCTGCTAACTCCAACTACCCACACTATGCTGTAGTTAAGTACAAATGATCAAGACCCACCATTCTCCTCCATCTAGACTCCCATGTTTATCACCCCTGATCCTGGAATTTGCTCTGCTCTTCCACTTAGCCCTTCCATTGTCTCCAGGTACTTATGCGACCAGACCAGCCCCTTCAGATTCATTCACAGTCTCCCAGTGACTACTCCCCACACCTGACAATCAATGACAGAAAACTGACCGCTGTGGGGATAACAGGGATAGTTTGTCTCTCAGAGTTGCGTCATCCAGTTCCAGTCAGAGGCTGGCCCCTACACAAACGCAAGCATAGCACTCCAGCCCATTTCCTTGATGAGAAAGAAGTGTCAGGATGTGGACAGAAGAAGCAGACATTGCATATCCTAATCGCTTCTTCCTCAGCAGAAGCAAATGTTGATGTGGCTGAGGGCAGAAAGGTTCCCATTCGAGTAACTTTACACAGCCAGATGCTAACCACCTGGACAGGCGTTTAAGGGGTTAGGAAGGAAAGCCTGGAAGTTGTTAGTGTAAAATTAAGTATTTCATTGAAGTGTCCTCTAGTTGTTAAGGAAATGCTGAAGGGGATGAAGGTCAGTTATTAGTATTTTAAAAGATCCCATTTCAGCATGAGGTCTCTCCCAGCCAATGGGAAGTCTGGCAGTATTTAAACGCAGTGCCTAAAAGATCCGTAAGGAATCACTTTCCTTGACTCGGAGGAAGTACTGCAAGGCTTTCCTGGTTTTTATTAAGTTCCCCAAGAACACTATGCTTGCCTTCAAAACAAACAAACGAAAAGCCTACCAGTTGCTTCCTTTTCTTTCGCTTATGTGCACGTGGCCCTAGAGTGAACAGAACACAGTTTCTTTCTCAGAGAAAGGAACTCAAAAACTTCTCTAGCATTTGTCAGACAGAACAGCCAATAGCCTTCCTGAAAAAATAAAAACTGTGTTTCCCTTCTTTGCCCCTGCTAAACAGAACTCTGTGATTTCTAAGTATCTGTTAAACAGTAAGCCCCCAACTACATTTCATGAGTGCTCTACCCACTCTCATTTCACTTTTCTTTGAAACCTTCTATTTTTAAACAAAAACAAATGACGTGCAGGAAAACAAGTCACTTATCGGCAATAGCGATTTCCCAAAGCTGTATTCCCGTGCCACAAACCTGAAAATTTAACTTTTGGACTTGTCTGTTTGAGATACATACTGTTTTCTTAACAAAAACTTAATTTGGAAAGACTTCAACTTTATCAGCACCAGGGATGGTGGCAACAGGCCTCTAATCCCGGCATTTGGGAGGCGAAGGCGGAGGCAGAGGCAGGCGAGAAAAGAGTCCCAGGCCAGACTGGTTTACAAAGGGAGTTTCAGGACAGCTAGGGCTACACAGAGAAACCCTTCTCAAAAAACAAAAAGCAACAACAACAAACCTTTACAGCAATCACTGTAAATCAGGTTCCCCTCCTTCAAATACCAATATCAAATGAGTTTGAAATAACAGAGGAGTAAAATATATCATTCTTCTTAAAGCATCATGGGAAGGGAATATATAGTGCCTGAAGCTAAGTGATTAACATGGAAGACTATACTGATTTAATAGCAATCTACTATCCCCTAATAAGCTACAACAACAATGGAAACCTATGAAGACTATACATTGTCATGCAAATAAAAAAAACATTAAAAATTTAACTTCTATTAAGTACTACATAGACTGTGTACCAGTGCTATGTGATAAAGTTTAAAATTCAGTTTATGCCATATTATTTGCGCTAAAGAAGAGTAAACAATGTGTATAACATTAAATCCACACTAATCCAAAATGATATCTTATCCAATTGTCTCTTTAGTTATGAGTGCCAGAAGCACTTGGATTAATTTTTCCTCTGCTTATTGCTTCATCCCAGTTTGTGAAGAGGGTGCTAAAGAGCTAGAGAAAGAGGGAAAGGCCAGAGCAGTAGGGCAGAGAAGGAAAAAAAAAAAAAAAAGAGGGTAGCCACAGGCTCTAAACCTCCATCAGGAGCCCTCGACAACACAGCAACAGGTAAAGTTGTTTGAGACCCCAGGCAGATGGGGGGGGGGGGGGGGAACCTGGAGGGTGGGTTTGCAATCTAGTCCTCTGTAAGAGTTGGATGTCTGACTGACTTCACAGTTCTCTGTGGTAGATAACATTTTAAAAGGCAGGTTTTGGCCATCCTAAGTTCTGGGGCAGAGAAGAGCAAAGAACCATTGGAAAACAAACAGAATACTCATCACCCACAGGAAATCCCTTAAGGAGCACTCTCAAAGTAGAAGTGCTTTGAGAATTACTATGTACCATGCAAAACTGTTTCTTGTACTAGAACCTGGGGAGGGGGCACAGGAGCTCACGGGATGCTTGCTTACAGGCCTTCTTATCTCTACCAAATAAAAGGCCCTGTTGGGAAACCTAACAGTGAGCTGTGGGGCTCACAGGCTTAGGTAGAAAGTAACTCAGTGTAAGCAAACTTTACAGCCCATGATCCGCATCGCTCCTGCAGAAACCAAACACTGACCAGAAAATGCTCCTTCCTTTCTTACTATGTGCCAGGAAATCCAAAAAAAATACCTAAAGTGTGCCCATGTGATTCTAAAAAGACAGTAAGGAGAGTATCAAAAATTGCTAACTCCTTGAGAGTCAGCTTTACCTGGGAAGGGACTCAGCCTGAATCTCACTTTCTAGATTATGATTAATGATTAACTGGATTTCTACTTTGCTGGCTGACTGCTGGTCACTGCATGCTAAATAAAATGTACCATGACCAAAGAATAAAACAGGATCGTACGTATTGCTGCTTGAAAACAAGGCGTTCTGAGATCTAAAGAGAAGAACATCATATTGTTAAGGGCAGAGGAATAAGTTCACAGGTTTCTCAAGGCACACTGAGTCAGGCGATGCGCAAGCTGCAAAGACCATCCCTTTTCCCCATGATGGCAGCCAGATAGGGTGAGTCCAGGCAAAGGTCACCATAAAATAAAAATTTTAAAGGCAAACAGGATTCATTGAGGAGAAGGTTCAGTAGTGGGCTAGTATGTTGGCATTTCCTGGATCTAAACCAAGGATGGATAGGTACATTTTTTTTGATGAGGTGCAGTTATATCCAATATTCAGTGATTAATACATATATAATCAAATGAATTTTATGAGATAAACTCCTCAGAGCATGGGTTTCGGAGAGTTGCACACTCTGCAAACTGTCTATAAATTGTTGGGATGGTGACAGGCAGGGGCCATGAACAGCACAGTTCTCCAGGGTGATCATGACTACAGCCATTTTGAGATGTCAAAACCACACTGATGTGCTTCTTAATGTCTCTAAATGATGACATCCTGGTCAAGTCGATCAGTCTTGGGCTTGAAAAGCAAAATGTATCTTAACACTGGACCCAGAACCTGTTCCAAGTGCTGGAATGAACATATTTTGCTACCAGAAAAAGATCTTAGGAAAGACAATTTTTCCATTGAGATTCTTAAATTCATGAAGTCAATAGTTCTCACCAAGGGGTCTTTGGGGCGGGAAGGGTGGTGATGGTGGGAAGCTTTCTGTAAAAATAAACTAGTGATGGCCTATGTTGGATTTCTACCTGTGTAGAAAGGACTTAAGAAATAGATGCTCAAATCTAGGAGTGCTGCCTGCTCTATGCACCAGTCTAGAGAGAACCCACAACAGCCTAAAACAGGCACCAGGCAAGACTACTTGCTCCCCACCTCCCGTTGCTTTTGGCTTGCTAGTTTGTGTTGTCTTTCATGTCTATGCTTGTAAACGTGTAAGACAGAAAAGCAAATCCAAAGAAGCAACGCCCTCATTAGATTGTCCTCTTAACCCAAGCCAGGCAGAAGGAACCAATCGATATTTAGTACTATGGACATATTGGTCCTAAGAAGGTAAACAATAGCAATAAAACAGAAAAGAATCCTATTCGATTTTATTTTTATCATGACTGTTGTTTGGCTGTGGCTGATCACCGTTTTTCTTTAGGGCTTTCCAAATAGCGAGTCCAATCTGAGAACTAAATGTAATTGCTCTGTGCCCCAGCAGAGTACCACTATAATCCAGTCAATTCAAGAAAATGAAGAGGAACATTTTCTTAGTAACCCATCTTGAAGATTTTTTTTTTATCCCATACATAGGATAAGCTTAAAGTATTCTTCCATCTCAGAGGCGGATGTGAATTCTGAAACTAATTATTTTTCCAGGAAAATGTAACCCATAAAGGATGGTTACAACGTTCATTTCTGTCTCTGTACACAGACTCTACACACACGTCTTTGCTTAGGATTGAAGCGGTTTATTTTCATCCCACGCGTCACACATACTTCACGTTGGCATCTGTGAGGTGCCTGTGATTCGGCAGAAACTAGAATACACGGTTTTGCACACGGGTTTGGTTTATTTCTATAAGTCAATAAGCTAAATTATTGAAAACTGATAGAAAAAATTGATCTTCAAACAGTCATTTTTCAAGTTTGTTATTAACTTGCTGAAGTAAGATTCATTGAGAAATGTATAGCTGTTGTCTTCATCTATTCAAATAAGCTTTGTATTTTCATTTTGAATTTAACCACTGGCTTGGGAGAACTCCCTCCTAGGTAATCTCAGAATACAGGCCGGCTGTACCTGCGGGTGTTTTAGCACAGTGGCGCCCCCCCCCCCTTGTCTTCCTTCCACCATCTAAGGGTGGTTAAGCCCAGAGACAAAACTTTCTGGTCCCTGACTCTACTCCTCCTCTCCTCCGAACCAGGTCTCTAAAAAAAGACAGTGGCTTTTGTTCCACGGTCCTTCACCACTCCACCCCCCCCATCCCCCATCCATCCCCAAAGGTCGTAAACTGTGTCAGAAGACGGGAATTTTGGACCTCAAGCAAAAAGTCCATTTTGATGCAACTGGGAACAGAGGTGTGCGAACATTAAAGGAGGTTGAGGGGTGGGCAAGGATAGAATCCTCGATGCCTGGATTATTCTACTCCAGCTTCAGGTTCGCTATCTCCCATGACCGAGAGGGAGGGCAGGGAGGGGGACTAAGGGGCTGCGAGAGACAACGATGCCACTTGGGTTCCCCCAGCTACAGTCAAGACCCTGGTCTCGTCCCAGCTCAGGGTACAATCAGGAAAAAGCCGGTGTGTGCGGGGTTTAGAGCTTCCTGTTTTTAAGAGAGAAGCTCCAGAGAAGACTCTGGGACCTGGGTTCTTCCTCCCACCGCGCTGGTGGCCTGGGGCGGAGGAGGGGGCAGGGCCGGAGGCGCTGGGCGGTCCCCTGGGCTGCGCAGGGCCGCCAGGCGGACAAAGCGCCTCCCGCTCCCTCCCCCACGGCCGAGTTCCAAAAGGGAGGGGAAGGAGGGACCGGGATGGGGGGGTGGAGAGGGACGCACAGGAGGGAGAGGAGGGGAGGAGGAGGGCGCTGCCGGCGGGACTGGGCTGGAGCGCACTGAAGAGGGAGGGCAGGGAGGAGGGGCCAAGGAGAGCAGAGAGGAGGGAAGGATTCTTGAAGCCCAAGATAAACAAATTGTTCCTCTTCACGTGCGGGTGGGGGGTGGGAACGAGCCAGCTCTGAGCCCTCCCCTCCCCCACACCGGCTCTTTGTCACCGCCCGCCCTCCCGAGCGCCCGGCGACACTGGCACCACCCCTGGCGCTCCGAGATCCGGAACGTGCGCGTCGCAACAGAAAGCACTCATAGAGGGCGACCGGCACCGGGCTCCGCGCAGCCGGTAAAGGCACGGTGGGGAGAGCGGGCGCGCTCCGTGGAGAAGGCTATTACCCGGGCCCCGAACCTAGCGACACGGTGGGGGAGGGTGTGCAGACACCTTTCCCAAGCTTCCGGCCTCCCCCCCCCCTCCCAGGGAAGAAAGCTAGAGAACCCTGGAGAGGAGATAAGAGAAAGGATTCCACCCTCGGGGTTAGGGGTGGGATCGGCCCCTTCCTCCCCCTAGCACTTAAGCCATTGGCTGCGCATCCTCCCGCGAACCCACCCACCCGGCCATTTAAAGCCTTTCTCCTCCCTGCTTTCCTCCACTCCTCCGGGCTCGAAAACCCGTCGCAGGAAAGTTGGTGGAGTGCGAGGTGGGGGCAAGTTGAAGAGGCTAGGGGCCAATCCTAAACCTTGAGGCAGGGTCAGGACACAGCTCTGGCTCCCCCGCTCCCCCCCCGAGCCGCGTCTCTCTCGACCCCCCTCGCATCTGCCCCACCTGCCCTGCCACAGCCGCGGGTCTAGAGCGACGAGCGCAGCGCTCGCGCGCCCCGCATCAGCGCGCGCCCCCACGAGTACGCGCGCGCAGCCATCCTCACTCGCATCTCACCCACTTCAAAGTTCATTCACAAAACTCTCAGACTTTCCCAAGCCCAAAGGAGAGGAAGTCGGGGACTCTTCCTTTCCCTCCTAAGAGTTCAGGGCCTGGCGCCCACTCAGAATGTGCGACAGCATCAATTTCTCCCTGCACCCGGCGGATGTGATGAGAGGGGTGGGCGAAAGGGGACCTATCTGGGGAGGCGCGGTGGTACGGCGAAAGGTGAAGGCGGGGCGCGGAGAGGAGCAGCGTGGTTTCTACTCCTGGGTGCACTCTCATTCGAATCGATTTCTAAGACAAGGAGGGGGAAACTTTTCCTGCACCTCATTCTGGCACTAAAGCTCCCTCCTCCCCTTGGAGTCGTGACTGGCTTCTCTCCCTCTCATCCCTTCCTCCCCAAATCTGACAACCCTGACAGATTAACAGGTAGCGGCGGCGACGACAGCGTTTACCCTGAGAAAAGTTGACGTTAACCCTTCGACTCCATCCTACCCCACCCCCGTGCAAATCAGACCCTCACAGCCCCAAGCCAGAAACTCCACACCCCCGACCCCAACGCGCACCCCAGTGAGCCCTCACCATGATCAGCGTATGGTTCCTCTGCTCGGCTGAGGCAGCCTCCGCATCTTGCTGGGCTTTACTCGGGTGCTGCTGCTTGCCGGTGCCGGCGCCCGATTTCTTGGCTCTCTGCTCCAGGGTCCTCTGATAGAGGCTCACGGTGTCCCGGCGCTCCAGCTCTAGCTGCTCCACCTGAGCCTGCTGATACCTGTTCTCGCAGTTGACGTGGTGCCGCCGGCAGCCCTCGATGCGCTGGCGGAGCCGCTCGACTACCGTGCTGTGCTTGGGGACGGCCGCCGAGCTGCCGCCGGTGCCCCCGGAGCCGCCGCAGCCGCCGGTAGCAGGGTGACTGCCACTCGGAGCAACCGGAGTGCTATTGGGAGTATTCACGCCGATCCCGGCCCCTCCGAGGCTGCTGCTCAGGCTGCTGTTGATGCAGATACTACTACCATTCGCGGCAGCAGCGGGGGCTGCGAAATCCCCCATCCTGCTCCCGGGGCACACTATTTTGGAAGAACTTTTTTTTAATCCACCCCCCTATCAGCCTCCTCCTTGGGTCCAAGGATTAAAATAGTTTAAGTGGAACGCGGGGGAGACGCAAGCACATGGATGAAAACAGCGATCCCCACGGGGTGAAAAAAAGGGGGGAGAGATTTTTGGGGTGTTTTTTTGTTTCCTTAAAAAACTGTAAAGATCTAGGGGAGAAAAGAGGGGGTGTTATCAGAATACCATCAGACACCTATCAACAAATAGAATCCCAACAAACTGAGCCGGCAGCAGATCGGCTTGCAACTCAAGGGGAGATCCGCTCCTCGCCTGCCTCCTTTTAATAATCCATTATTTTCTAATAAATTCCAGGAGGTTTCCGGTGGTTGGCAAGCATTTTCTCCCTGCGTACCGAAAAACACACCCCATGTACACACACGAGCGTGTGCCTCCAGTGCGGACACGCGCGACACACACTCACTCCACGCCGCATCGGAAAACGGCGAGCTTGCTTATTGCATTTTCCTTCCACAAAAAAGTTTTGGTGTTTATGCCGCCCCGTGTTCTCAAAGTACTTTGGCTGCTCAGTTGCATTTCACAGGAGCCTAGACATCGAGTCCTCGGGCTGGGCAAGTAAACACATGGACAGTCCGAGGCGACTGCAAAAGTAGATCGCTGGAGTCCTTTGCGAAACGCCGCGCGGAGAGCAGCCACTAACGCTCGGCCAGGCTGCCGCTGCCGCCGCCGCCTCCGCCACCATCACAATGATCAACTGCTCGCCGCCGCCGCCTCCTCCTCCTCCTCGCGCTCCTCCACCTCCTCCTCCTCCTCCATGCCAGCGGAGTGATATCAGGACGCGCGAGCTCAGTAAACACGGCAGCGGCGGCGGCTGGAGGCCGTGAGACGAGCCCGGGGACCCGGTGCAAAACCCGGCCCGGACTCTCCCCGGGCGGGAGCGGGCGCGGCGCGCACGGACCTGACTCCCGCCTCCCTTGCTGTCGCCGTCCTCCCCCCACCCCGCCCTCCCCTTCCCCAGCCCAGCTGCTCCTCAGGCTGGGAAGCCCGACCTGCCAGGAGGAGGAGGGAAAGCAAAGATTGGGGGGAAATCTTAGGAGTGGATCACCTTTTGACCCGTGTGTGTGTGTGTGTGTGTGTGTGTGTGTGTGTGTGTGAGCGCGCGGCGCGCGTGTTTGTGTGTGCGCGCGCGAGTGCGCGGGAACGCGCCAGGCTGGCTGCGTTTCCTCCTGCCCAGTGAGGTATCCAGCAAGCTCAAGTTGTTGTTATACATTTATGCATTATATTGCAGAACTGTGCATGACCAGGCAGAAACAGTGCAGCTTCCCAGCAGATGTCATTCCCACCCATGTGGAACGAAAAAGACAAGTGGGTGGCTTGTTTTTAAGACCCAGGGGAAAAGACCCTGCTAGTGAACTCTCAAACTCTAGGACCCTCTTAGCCCAAATACTTTTTTTTTTTTAAGTTTATTTATTTACTGGGAAGGAGAAGTGCCTAGTGCCACGGCGCATGCACCCTTAGAAGTCAGAAGACAGCTTTGTGGAGTCCTCTAAGTTGGGTACTAGGGTTTGAACCAAGGTTGTCAACATCTAGGGCAGTCAGTCACCTTTATCTCCTAGAAATCTCATTAGTCTCAAAGTACCCATTTCTCAATGAACAGGAAGAAGCAGTCAAAACAAAACCTCGGGATATTATTTACTTCTCTGTACATAACGACTGTTGTTATTGGGATGATTATTGTTTTACTTATTCTTGAAAAAATTAAAACCAAGCAAGCAGGGACTTGGAGGTGAGACTAACAGTACATTCTAACAGACTGTTTTGAACACTAGGTGCTAATGACGGCAGTAATTAAGGGTCCTTCTTAAATCAAGTGGAAAGATTGCAGATTTCATGCTTTAGAACTATAGAAAAAACAGCATTTCACAGTTGGTTGTGACCAAAACAAAAACAAGCCCCTCACCCCCGAAAAAAGCAGGCTTACCTTACTGCTAGATATATTTCTATTTCAATGGATTCACAGTAGTCTCATTACCAAGAGACTTCTGCCAAAATGAAAAGGCAGAAATTGCTAGCACCTCTGGGGTCCCTGGGCTACATACTTCGCTGGTGAGGTGCTCATGAGAAGGCATTTTGTATTATCTCATCAGATAATATAGAATGAGTTTTGGGGGAGGGGATAAAGATAAAGTACCCAGGAATAAAAGGATTTTGACCCTTATTTTTCTTTTTGTATGACAAAACTTTTCCTGGGGAAGTACAATGCACACACCTACTCATCCCAGACAGAGAGCCCACCACAGACCAGAGTACAGATACCACCAAAGTCCAACTTGGTGAACCAATGAGTTTTATTGCGGTTACTTACAGGAATATGGGTGAGGGGTTCCTTACAGGAGCAGAAATGACTCAAAGACAGCTGTATCACCACAGCCAACCCTAGCATGGATGACAGCTCACAAGAGCTGGAACACACTGCACAGCCTGCAGCAGCTCAACAAGTTGGACAGAGTCCTTTCCAGATACCTCAGCTTGTCTAACCCTCTTATAGGCAGCTTGGCTGGTTTCTACAGCTCTGGGCAGCTGATCTGATCCCAGTCTTCTTTGCAGCTTGCCTTGTCTGAGTCTTTTTTTTTACAGTTTCTTTCCCAAGTCTGAAAGGGACTCTTAGCTTTTATTGTTTACTCTGGCAGGGAGGAACCTAGAGAATCTGGTTAGTTTCAGGGACTTCCTGAAGCTATTTTGAATAACTTACCTTCCTGCTTAAGGAGCACTCTGAGGAAACTGTTACATACTTATGCATTAGGGATGAGGTCAGACTTAAAGTCTCTTCATTTCTTGGTTTTGCCGATTAGCAGAGATGCTGTTTCTAACCTCATTGTATCAGATATCTGTAGCTATAGTTCTCTTCATTTAATCAGGTCTATATGAGAAACTGTATCTTTAATAGCCATTGAATTATTTGGCTTTGAAAAGGGGGAGCAAATTATCTTGGTGAAAAACTGTAAAAGGTAAAACCTAGTGTGAGAGGGTCTCTTGTTATAAAGTCACCTTCCTTTTCTGAAATCCATCTAATTAATATACAAGCTCCTGAGTCATTAAATGCACCTCAGTGCCAGTCAGAAAACTAATCTGAGGGGCTGAAGAGCTGGCTCGGAAGTTAAGAACACTAACAGAGTACCAAGGTTTGGTTCCCAGAACCATCATGGTAGGATCTGGAGAATCTGGTACCCTCCTCTGGCCTCCACAGTCTTGAGGCACATATGCGGTACACATGCATGCAGGCAAAATCATCCTTTTTTAAAAGTAAACCAAGTAAGTTATATACAAAAGAATTCATTTGCACCCTAAAAAACATATAGAAAATGAAATGACAGGCAAAAGAGATGAGCAAGTAGCCTTTTTGACAGGCTCACAAGGAAGTCTATATCCACGGCTTCACCGCAGAGGGGAGGCTGTGATGCTGAGTGTTCTCTAATCCTCAGACCTACTGACCTACATAACCAAGTCAAGACTGCACCTTGATTTACCCAGGCAAGATGTTGGAGGGTCTGAACGCCAGGGTCTCCGGCTTTGAGACATGGCTATTAATTCTTTTCATTTCTTGAAACTCAAACTTTAATTTTTTTTTCATGGAGAATTTTCCCATGCTGAGAAAACAAAAATAACAATAACTGCAGCATTATGAGTTCCCATAAGTTAATTCTCTCATCTATCTTAACAGGAAACTGAAAGTACATGGAAATTTGCATCCCTCTCTTTGGGGGACCAGTTTGTAGAGGAGTTTACTTTGTAACTGTACCCAAGAGCTCCCCAATGGTAAGTAGAACTGGGCCTGATTTTAGTGCATGACGTGGGCCACATTCAAAAGGAGAATAGACAGTTCATAAAGTCCCTCTCACACACACAGAAATACCCACCTCTTCAAAGTGATGACAATGACAGTCACAAGCAAAAGTCTTTGAGAACACCAACTGGACAGTACTCCACTATGCATACTTGAGGTCAGAAACACCATCGCAGCTGTGATGGGGGGTTAGAAAAATCAGGAAGTGAGCAGGGCTGGAGAATTGAACCACACAGGCCAGTCACCATAAAATAGTGATGTTCTTTTACTGTAGTGACCTCAGCCAAAGCAGAGATCTCTGTTCTGGCTGTTTCTAGACCTCTGATGCATCTCTGCAAGGCTACCTAGATTACTCCTTGGAAGTCTTAGAGAAAGTCAAGTTCCAAGGGCAGTGATTTTAGCCCTCTATCATTACTGGGTATTGATAACGTGAACAACTTTGTCTTTTATTTGTGCATGCTATGGAGTGACCTTTTAGGGTAAGGGCTGTAGACTCACTAACAACACTTGATGGAATGGAAAAATAAAAGTAATATTCTGAGATGTGCCGGGCATGGCGGCACACACTTTAATCCCAGAGGCAGGTGGGTCTTTGAGTTTGAGGGCAACCTGGTCTACAGAGTGAGTTCCCTGTATAGCCAGGGTTATACAGAGAGGTCCTGTCCCAGAAATAAATGGATGATATAGATAGATAGATAGATAGATAGATAGATAGATAGATAGATAGATAGATAGATAGATAGGTAGATCAGTGGGTGGGTGGGTACATGGGTGGGTGGCTGGATGGGTGGTGGGTAGGTGGGTGGGCACATGGGTGGGTGTGTGGGTGGAAGGGTGGGTGGGTGGAGGGGTGGGTGGAAGGGTGGAACCTGAGATGCTAGAGTAAAGATGAGGAAGGTGGGCAGGATGTGATGATTGGGCCCTGGGTGGTGCAGTCAGGAAAGTGCTTGCCTTGTAAACATAGGGACTGAGTTTGATCTCCAGTCGCCACCTAAACACTGGTATGGAGAAGATGGGAGGATCCTTGGTGCTGGCTGGCTAGCCAGTCTGGATTTTAATTGATAAGTTCCAGGTCAATGAGAGGCCCTGTCTCAATGGACATCGTTACTGAGGTGGACGTACCAGGTTGTCCTCTGCCCTCCACGTGTGGGATAACTGTAGTTACATCCTCACACTGTGTTGGTTGATAGCTCTGTAGATGCCAACGAGAAGAAGCTCTGATAAGTAAGCACCTGCTCCAGATTGCCCTGTAGCTCTGGCCTTGAGCCCCAGTTGGCATCTCCACAAACTGAATCACATTTTCTTTCCTTTGGTCAATTCCGTCATCTGTCCATGTCCGTCTGATAGGATCTCAGTGACATAGTGACACCCTCATGTACACATTCAGTTCATATGCCTCTCTGCTGTCAATGAATCAATAAAAGTGGCTTCATCCTTGTATCCTAAAACAGGACTTTAGTGACCAAGTGCAATAGAAACAGTTCTGTTCCTATACAAATTAGCAAATATTTAGAAGTCCTTAACGTGTGGCGCATTCCTGCAGGCCCAGTCAACTGTCAAGTGATACCACTGTTTCAATAATTCCGCAAATATATTTATGGTCACTATTGTGCCACACACTATTGTTTGTGCTGCACCCTACCAAACAGGATGCAGAACACTGTCCTGATCTCAGTGGATGTTGTGACAGCATTAAGATGGAAAGGGTATGGTGACAAAGGAAACACTACATGTTCAGAGGCCCAAGAAAGCTTTTCCAGAAAAATCTACCAGTACTTCCCTCTCACAGGCCTGTGAGCATAAAAGAGTGTGGTGAGAGATGAGGCTGAGACCTGGGAGATAAAACAGGAGCCAGATTGTTCAAGGCCTTCCAGAAGTTCAGAGCCTGTCCTTGGGACACCAAGTGCTGTTAAAAGAACTTCAGCCAATTCACACATTTTTACCGTGGCTGTGTTGTGTTCTGGAAATCCCGGTTCTATCAGATGCTTCAGAAAAGTGTTTATCCAAGTAGGTTTATGATGTGGTCGCCTGACATCTCTCTTGGAGATTCATTACCACCTTGTAGGGCATAAGAAATCCCACAGCAAAGCATATTTAATTTCATCGAGCCCAAATCCTGTTACATTTCACAGAACCACTGCAGAAAGCTTGTACAAGACAGTGATGTTTGCTGAAGATGCATCTCAATAGTACAATACTGCCTAGGTGCAGGAGACCCTGGCTCAGTCCTCCCCAGACCTCAGAAAGAGCGAGAAGGGTGTGTGTATATGTAGGAGTTCTATGTATTTTATTTTAAAATGTGTGACTCATATGTGCACATGTATGTGTAGATATGCTTGACTGGTATATATGTGTGTATATGTGCGTGGTATGTGTGCATGCACATGCATATGTGCGTGTGTGTTTGACAGTGTCCAGAAGCCAGAGAAGGATATCGGTGTTCTGCTCCATCACTCTCCCTAGAGAAATGATCTCCTGCTGAACCCGGAGTTAAATTGGAAGTCAGCAAGCCCCAGCTAACCTCTAGACTCCATTCCCCCACAAGACTAAAATTGCTGAAATTGCAGACATGGGCAGAATCACATGCCTGCTTTTTTTATGCGGTTGCTAGGATTTGAACTCAGACCCTCAGGTTTGCGCAGCAAGTGCTCTTACCTGCCCAGCCATCTCCCTATCCTTTGAAGGCTGTCAGTTTAAATCCATCCACATTCACAATTGCCAGGAATGCAGCCTAAGCTAGAGGCCATACTCCCCTTGTGATTTCAGTGTCCTTAGCAAGCAGGGCCAAGGCCTTTTAGTAACTTCTGCACGATGTGTTGAACTCTGACCTTAAAGTGGGGAGGAAGTAGACCCATGAAACAGAAGTCCCAGAGGGGAGAATTTGGCTAGCCTTTTCCAACACGGCCCTCTGAGTATATTAATACCTATCTCCATGTAACAAAACCTCCTTATGAGGGATTAGGCCAGCCTTATTTAATTGGACCCTTAATTATGGGTTATCTTTTAATATGAAAGGTTACCTTACGTTGGAAGCTTGTGTTCTGTCTGGAATAACAAATACTGGCCTCCTGGAGCAATTTCAATGATTTCCTGTGCCTGGTAAACCAACTGCTACTGAGAGACCCATGGGCCAGGACTCTCTCAAAGTTTGTTTCCTTAATTAGGTAAATATTCCTCGCAAGATCCCACTCACATTATTAATTTTCACTTTTTAACTAAGAAAGTGTTTCAGGAGTCCTAGACTTCGTCATAAATTTCAAGAGAAATATGAGTTGGTGGAGTATTTTCTTGTTCATGCATTTTAATATGTAGTAATGGTTTTATAGTTATTATGGGAAAGGTTATCTGAAGTCCATGATGGAGAAAAGTTTTTAAAATAAGCTTTTAAATTTGTTTCACATATTCCCCTTTTGGGTGCTGGATCATCTGATATAAAAAAGTGCCTGACCTGTGAAAGGTCTGGTTCCAATTGTAGATGTTGAAGAATATGTTTGTGATATATAGTCTATAGCCAGCTAAACTATTACCTTCAGAAATTACTAATTTTAATCTTCAACAGTCGCTGAATATATGTTCTATTCTCCCATTGCTTTGGTGTGAAAACTGAGGCTCGAAAACTTAAGAAAATTTCCCTAAACCACAGACTCAAGTTCCAGAGACCAGATTTGAACTCTGACAGTCTAACCCTGAAGCACAGAACGGCAGACGGAATGCGGAACAGGCTCCTAAGTTGAAAGTTCAGCGTTCATACAGAACTCCGCCTGCTTTGCCGCCTCACCTCATGACAGTGAGTCAAGGTTAAGGCTGAGGCACAGGTTTTTGCAGAAAGCTGTCTCTTTTGCTCCAGTCAAATCCAGGGCACTCTTACCTTCGAATTTAAGGGATTTGGTTGTGTTCTATCATTTCCCTGTTTAACAAACCTCAATTTTCATTTATTAAACTTTGTGCCTACTTCTAGGCCTGACTAGGGAGGAGTACCATGGCTGTGGGGTAAATGCATGAAGCCACAGTTCATCAAAGTCAAAACACGGGAGGAGACCACAGCCAGGGATGGGTCGTGTCCCTGGGCGTTCCAATCCTGTGCTGTCACTCTTTACAAATTATTTCAATGCAATCTAAGAAAATCAGAATAGGCTATGATTTATTTATCTAAATGCTGTTCCCTGACGGCCTCGGGATCCTATAAATTGCCTTGGAAGAGAGTGCCAGGGTGGAAGAGAGGCAGAGCAGAGCAGACTCTTATAGATGCCCATATGCCATCCTGGTGTATGTGGAAGAACGAGGGAGTTCATATTGTTGCACACACCATGTACTGCCTATTGGCAAAAGACATTCCATCATTAATGAACTCCTCCTGCCAATCCCATTACCTCTAAGAACAGTAAAAGAGAGTTGGCTCAAATGTGCTGCTAGCTTTCAGGATGCACCTAGACCTCAGTTTTATGTGAAAGGACACCCAGTCTTTCCTATAAGCAGTTATGATTTGACAGGTCCATGGACTTATTCATCTCAGTGAACAGGGAGGAACCAATTTGAGAGTTGAAACAATAGCTGAGGATTGTACAAGCCTCAGATACTTGGCGGTTGAAGCAATCCACTACTAATTAAGTCTGTCCTCCTACTTATGTGCTGAGACCCTAAGCATCAGCAAGTGTGATGGTATTAGGATATGGATCTGGGTGGAGGTAATTAATCATGAGAATGGGTCTCATCGGACAACAGGCTTAGTTATGAGAAGACAACCCAAAGGCTGGAAAGAGGCTGAGCCGTAAAGCGCACAGGCTGCTCTTACAGAAGACCCAGGTTCAGTTCCCAGTACCCATCTAAGGCAGCCACAACTGCCTGTAATTCCAGCTCCAGGGGGTGTCTGACCTCTCTGGCCTGGACTCTACGGTCACCTGCATACAGGTACACATACTCACACAGACATACACAGTCCCATGCATGAATACTTTAAAATAGTAAAAATCAATTTTTTAGAAGCTAACCTAAGCAAAGCCCCGTCCCTCTTTCTCTTTCTCTTGAAAACCAGAAACAGGCTCTTACCTCCTACATTGCAGCCTACGTCTTGACTTTGGACTTCCTGGCTCTCAGATCCATGAGGAATAAAGGTCTGTCATTCAAGCCACCCAGCCTATGACATTTCTCCATATGTTTAAAGACATTTGTTTATCTAGTATGGGGGAGATGCACACATGTACCATGGCACCCACATGGAGATGCAAGGCTAATCTTTCAGATTTGGTTCTCTGCTTCCATCATGAGGATCTCAAGGGTCAAACTCAGACAGTCAATTAGCTGCAAGCTCCTTTACTTGTGGAGTCACCCCATCAGCCCAGTGGTGTCTTTATCAGGGTAGTCTACCATGACTGAGACTTAGGAATATACCAGAAAAAAAAAAAACCTCACTGCTTTGCTAAGTACTCCTTCCATTGTATATATGGGGAAATGCCATCAGGATGCAGAATATAGTTAAGTGCTCAATGCTTAGTATGCAGAAGACCTTCTATTTCAACACTGTACGGGGAAAGTTTACAAGATCAAATCCAAAGCCTGTGTCTGAACACCTTCCTGGTGTGTCATTATCTCATCCGAGTTCCGTACCGTGGTAGTCATAGGGCCACATAGCCCTCTCTCTCTCTCTCTCTCTCTCTCTCTCTCTCTCTCTCTCTCTCAGCTAATGTCATTCATTCTATAACTATTTACTAGTGCAGGATCACAAGTTCTGTGCTAGGAGACGGGATACACATATACACATGAAATAAGAGTTTCCTCATCCAGGAAACCTTCCAGACTAATGGTGGATAGGAACTGTGGTGACAAGACACTGAAAGCACTAGCAAAAGGAGATTGGGAGAATGGGTCTAAGCTTAGTTAGGAAGACATCTTGTATTAAAGGAGAGGTAACAACAGTCAGATGCCAGGTAGCGCTTGGCTCACTATCTGATGGAGACTCGCCCAGGCCTGTCTGTCTAATGGCTTGCTGCTGCTCTCCCATTTTAACATTGGAACAAAGCCTGGGCAACATCGGTTTGTCTCTGCACAAGCTGCATTCTTCATGTTGGCTCCGGTAGACAGTCTAGGTCAGCGGATTTTAAGAGGCCTTGAGCCCTAAGAATTCCTTCATTGGGCCCCAGGGACCTACGATGAAGGAGGGGATCTGGCCCTTTCTCAACTCAACTGCATTCTTCAAATTGAGTAAGATTTTTTTTAAATTGATTGTATAGCTTACAGCTTAGAGCCTGAAAGTACTGTGCACCTCCCCCATGTGTGTGTGGAGATGTATGTGTACATATGTGGACCTGTGTATGGAAGTCAGAGAACAACTTTGGGTGTTGTTCACCAGGTGCCAGGAGCTTTGTTTTCTGGGATAGAGTCTTTCACTGGCCTGGAAGTCACCAAATAGGCTAGGGTGTCTGGCCAGCAAGCCTCAGCAATCTACCTGGCTCTGGCTCTCCAGGTATGAGATTATAAGACTGTATCACTATACCTGACATTTTTAACATGGGTCCTTCTCCACAATAAACACTAGTTTTGGGCTAGATACTGATGTAGCTCTGTTAGTAGCATATTCAGTTAGCATGCACAAAGCCCTGGGTTCAGTCTCCAGACATCTTGGTGAACACCTGTCATCTTGCCCCTCAGGAAGAAGGAAGAAAGATCAAAAGTTCAAGACCACCCTCATCTGTATATGAGCTCAGGGCCACCCTGGGGGATCTGAGTCTTTGCCTCAAAACAAAACTAGAAATATTAGTTTGACTTTCTGCAGGGTATTGGGTGGCAGTGGGAGAGGGGGCGAGGTTGTTCTATTGAGGTTTTTATATTGCTTTGTTTTGTTTCTAGTTACATTACTTAGCTTTAAATATCTTTATTTTGGGGCTTCCTAATGATCTTGCCCACCTGTTGGTAGCAGGATGCCATATACCTTTTAAAATCATCCCACCTACCAATACAGCCCCGGAAGTTTGCAGAGGTCTAGGATAAACTAAGCACCCCCTGGCCCTCAGGGTATGCCAGTCACCAGTCACATTGCCTTAAACCCAGAGACTGGTTACAAGATGAAAGGGACTCTGGTTGGTTCCATTGAAGTCCTCCTTGGGAATTTTGCTGAAGTTACCAGAAAACTATTTGTAACAGAAAGTGGAATGTCTAAGGTTAAAGCTGCTTGGGCCCAGCTTTACTTCAGCATAAAGACGGCCAGGCTGCACACCAAGCTGACCCAGGAGAGAACAGAGCCGAGGATGGGAGGCAGTTCTAGGGCCTCTCTGAACAGGTACACAAAGTTTTTCTGCAAGAGGCAGTCATTCTCCATCTTCCCTCTCTCTCTGAAGTGTGTGTGTGCATGTGAGATGACTGAAGTGCCTGCCATTTTGGGACTGGTTAAATAAACTGTATTGTACCTAAAGAATGAATGGTATGAATGAATAAAGAAGTAACAATTAAAAAAGGATCGTGGAAACCAACTCATAAATCATTGCTTTGCTTAACACAGGAAAAAACATTAAACCAAATGAAGGCTGCAATTGGGGGACTGGATAATTCATAAGACATGTAAAGCAGCTATAGTGACCGTAAAGAGCAAGTTGACCTTAAATACTTTGTTGGGAATGTAAGTCAAGAGAGTCATGGAAGACAGCATGGTGAGTTGCAAGTTCAAGGCCAATCTAGGGAACTTAGCAAGAGCCTATGTCAAACCAAACAAGAAATGGTGGTACATGCCTTTAATCCCAGAACTCAGGAGGCAGAGGCAGGAGGATCTCTGTGAGTTCAAGGCCAGCCTGGTTTACATAGAAAACTGCAGACCAGTTAGGACTACTTAATGAGAACCTAGCTCAAAAACAAAAACAAAAAAAAAAAAACTCAACTAAACTACAGGAAAGAGGACTAGAGATATATAGAACAATTATCTAGTATGCAGATGACTCTAGAGTCAATTCCCAGCTCAGCAAAAAGGAAAAAGAAAGACAGAACAAAAGACAGAAACTACCACTATACCACAATGTAGCAACTCCATTAATAATAAATATCTGAAGGAACTCTGAACAGGATGGCTAAAGGGACCTTTGCATCGCAGTGGTTCATCATTCACAATTGTCAAGGCATGGAAGCAAGCAAATGTTCATGAATGGACAAATAAAGAAATTGCAGCATAACATGGAATACTATTCAGCTGAGAAAAGGATCACCAGTGTGTGACAGGCTCCAGTGAAGCCCAGGCTCAGTTTACTTTCTTCAGTGTAGGAACCTGGTCCATGGAGTGGTGCTGCCCACAGTTGGGGAGGGTGTCTTGCCTCCTCAACTAACCTAACCAAGAAGCTCCCCCACAGACACACCCAGAGGTTTGTCTTTGGGCGATTCTAGGTCCTGTCAAGTTGCCTATCAATATTAACCATCATAGAACTGAACTGAATGCCATCACTCTGGGTCTCAGCCTCCAGACTGAGACACTCTGTTGGCTTTCTGGGTTTCATTTATTTATTAATTTATTCTAATTGAAAATAGAACTTTTTATATAATATATCTGATCACAGTTTCCCTCCCCCAACTCTTCCTGGATCTTCTATCTCCCTACTCATCCAAATCCACACTCTTTCTTGTTCTCATTAGAATGCAAACAGGCATCTAAAATAAAATAATTTCATCCATCCATTCTGAGGATTTGGGGACTTACAGCCTCATTAACCACTTAGCTACTGTTCCTAAGCACATATGTGTGTTCACACGTATGTGCACATGCGTGGAAACACACACACACACATAACATGACCACCATTTACCTGTGTCTTGCTGCAACATAGACTAAAGCTACTTCAGCCTTCTCCTGGACTACTGCAGCTGTCTCCCATGCAACCACTGTCTCGCTCTGCCCCTTTATAACCAGTTGTCGCACATCAGCCTCAGCAAGCCTTCTCAAAGGAGAGAGATCAAGGCTATCCTCTGCTCAGAACCTTAAATGACTCCTAACTCATTGAAAGGGAGATGCCACTCCACCTCCGTGGCTCCGTTTCTTACCATTCTTTCTCCATTTTGCTTCCCAGTCCCTGGCCTTTTCCCCTGACAGACCTGGGAACGCTGTATGGAAACACTGAAGTCCCAGGTGTCTTGCATGATCCAGGCCTCACTCTCCTCAGACACCTCCCTGCTACCTGCTCTGAACATGTGCGTTCCATTCTTGGACTCATATTTTATTGCCAATCATAAGCACATCCTATGTCATCTGTCTTCTGTCCTAGCTAGGTTTCTACTCCTGGAATAAACACCATGACAAAAGCAACTTGGGGAGGAAGCAGTTGATTTCTCCTTCCAGTCCATCATGAAGGGAAGATGGGATGGGAACACCGGGCAGGAACCAGAAAGCAGGCACTGAAGCAGAGGCCATGAAGGAATTCTGTGTACTGTCTTGCTTTCTGCAGCTTGCTCAGCCTGCTTTTTTATAAAATCCATCAGTGGCTGCCCAGGGGATGGCCCTAGTCACAGTGAGTCACATCCCCCCACATTAATCAAGAAAATAGTCCCATAGGCTTGCTTACCTACAGGTTAGTGTGAAGGAGATAATTTCTCATAAACTATCCAGATATGTCTCAGTTCGTGTCAAGTTGGCAAAGGCTAATCAGTCAGCATGCCCTTTGAGCCCACTTCTGGAATGGGAGGCCATGGAAGCTGCCAGTTACCTTGTTTCTCTGGCCCCTACACAGGAAGCAGAGGCAGGCACATGGGATGGGCTACTCAGTAACAACTCCTGCCTCATGTCTAGACTGAGTTTCTTTCTTTACACCGAAGGACGGTAGACACTTTGGGTGGAATATTAGCTCATTTTTATTGATCGTCCACTACTCATTGGGCACTATGCTACATACATTGCATGAATTAACTCATTTGGTTCACACAACTATGGAGAAGATATGTAGCATTCTCTGAATAAGGAAACTGAGGCAAGGTCGGGAAGCTGGCTGCCAGCCTAGGGTGACTCCATCCACAACTGCACATAATTTCTGGATCTTTAGTTAGAAAGAATTCTTGCAAAGTCATTAAGAAACACTAAGAGTGGACATTCTGGAAAACAATTCAGTGGGAAAAGAAGACCCGAGTTTAGATTCCCAACATCCGTATAAAAAGCTTCCAGTAATCCCAGCATGTAATGCAATGGTAACTCTGGCTTCAGTGAAAGGTGGAGAGTGGCCGAGGAAGACACCGGTTGTCAACCTTGGACCTCACATACATGCACATACATGTGTACATATATGCCAAAAATAAAAGAAGAAAAGAAACATCGAAGAACATTAAGAACTGAACAAAGTTTAATTCCCTAAATTTATTTTTTTCAGGGATTAAAAATAGCTCCCACCATGGAGAAGCCCACCCACTTGTATCGGGAAGCAGAGGGCAGGGAGTGCATGCAGACTTCAGCTCTCTTCCCAGCTCACGTTGTGATGCAACTAATGAAGCAGTTTAGCTGAGACCAAGGGGTTAAAGGCTAAGACTTGGGGATGTTCACTTATGGATGTATACATTGTAAATGTGCTTGGAGTTGAACAAGTCCATTTAAACATGAAGGCAATTCTTTTTTACCCTTGTGAATTCATTTGAGTTCATAAACACAAGTTATTCTTTAAGCATATGTATAGACCTGTCAGGGATAGTTCCGGCATGTTCTTTCATCAGCTTCCATTCTTACTTATTAGGAGTTGGAGCTACTATGTCACAGCAATGTGGGGCTAAATGCTGCACTCAGAGAGAGCCAGGTTCAAATCCCAGCCCTGGCATCTTTGACTGCATCATCATGGCTAAGTCACTAGCAAAGTGTCACAAAAGAAGTACTTGTGGTTGGGGAAACTGAACTTATAAAACTATTTGTGATTTTTCTTGACTGTGGCTTTGCAGGCAAGGTAAACTTTGTGAGTTTCACTTAGCTGTCAAGGGCTTGCTCATATTTTAGTGTTTTGAAAGAAGGCAAGTTGAGTCAACAAGTTTCAACTTGAGTACTTAGTCCTCTGATGAAGTCATAGGGCCTTCCACTCACAATTAGACACCATGACAGAACTATTAAAAGAACTCCAATTGACAAATCTGTTGCTTCTTTTTCCTTATGGGGCTCTCTGGGAAAGCTGCCCATGTACAGATAGCTCCTTTGGCTGTCTTCCTGTGTCTTTCAAGTCTGTCGAACCACGTTCTTAAGTACTCATAATGGTCCACTGGGTTACCGAATTCGTTTATAACATGTCAGAAGTAAAAAAAAAAAAAAAAAAATGCACTACTGATAGACTCATTACACAGTGTAGGGACATCTCAGGGGGTTCCACATGGACCAAATATTCAAAGTATTTGTGGGCTTTTTGCTAACGTTACAGCAGGAGTTAGGAGCAGTGCTGGCCCCGCCTGATGCTGTCTGTCATCATTTGAGCTTGACTATCCATTTAGCTATCTATCTCTGACTGTATGTATCATCTTCGAGCTCCAAAATAAAATTATTTCTCATTAGTAAAGCTAATCAACAATCGTAACAAAAAAAGTTTTCCTCACTTGATGTAGATCTCAAGTGGAGTAGATGGGGACCATTAGGGAAGTAGTAAACATGGAGGAAATCCTGTCATCTGGTATAAGCACTGGTCTAGAGTCAGAGAGAGAGAGAGGGAGGGGGAGAGAGAGAGAGACTATAAAACAGCATGAGCTACTTCCTAGAAAGATGTTTGAACAGTGTTGAGAATCGGGACGTTAATCTCCACTGTCAACTTTATAGTCACTAAGGAAACACACATCTAGATTTGTCTATGAAGGTACTTCCAGAGAGGTTTATCATGGAGGGAGGATACAACTTGAATGTGAGCGGTACTATCCCCGAGGGTGAGGGTCCCAGAGAGAATAAAAAGAAGAGAGTGAGCTGAGCACAAACATTCATCAATCTTTGCTTCCTGACTGCTGATGTCATGTGACCAGCCTCCTCATGCTCCTGAACAGTGGTTTTCCTGTTAGGACTAGCTGTACCCCTCCAAACTGTGATCCAGAATAAACATGGCTCTTATAGAGATTAGAAAAGTGACTACTATGAGAAACATAACATCTGACAAAAATGGAGATGTTAGCATGTGGTTTATAAGAAGTCCATCCCGTGGCCCTCTTGCTTCTCATTCGCTGCATGGCCTTGAAATTGACAGCCACCGCGAGATTCAGTCCTCTAATCGTTCAGAGGTGGCTTTGATCTCCCTAAGGCATGGGACTGTTTGAGGATTTTTGAGTCTTCTGAGATAAAGGACACACACTGAGCCCAAGTACCTGGTGGGGTAGAACTACTAAAAGTGTTCTAGTTAAAAAAAAAAAAAAAAAAACCCAAGGCGCCCCTGGGAGCCACGGAAGCCAAATGGCTGTATTCTGCCACTTGAAAGGAGCCACTTGCCAAGGGACTTCTCGCGGAGAAATTCCTCCTGACCATTCTTTAGGGCCCTCTATTTGGGGCCCTTTACTTGGAATCTGAGGTGCTCTTCGCCAGTCTCTGCTGAAGGCAGTTTCTCATGGCCCAGCCCGCTGTATTCCGGATGCGCAGAGCTTCTCCACGCTTCCTGGTAGGACGCACACAACGGAACCAGGACTACCGAGCAGCCTGACTGTGCCTACATTGACGATGCTCCAGGGTGACAGACTAGAAAGCCCTACCAAAGACACATCTGTGACGGATCCTTATTACTGGATGGAATGATTCGTATGTGACTAAGTTAAACTGAATTGCTTTAAATAACTATTATAGGGCCGGTGAGTTGACCCAGTGGGTAAAGGCCCTTGCTGCCAAGCCTAGTGAACCAAGTTTAATCCTTGGGACCCACATGATGGAAGCAGATAACTGACCCCCAAAAGTTGCTCTGTGGCTTCCACATGCTTTCCAGGGCAGCATGCTCACACCTATCATAGATACACATACAGTAAATCAATGTTATAAAACTAAAAATCGAGTTTTACTGTCTCAAAATATAAAGGCTTAAACGTTGCCTACTTCTTCCTCTGAATGTGGGGTGTTTTTTTTTTTACATGATTGAGCAATTATTTATAGAAATTAACAGCAACAAATGCATAGTTTTCATATAAAGTCCATATAAAAAAGAACAGATTGAAAAATATTTGAAAACAAAAATTACATTATTTGGAATAAAATATCAGCCAAAAACAGAGGTGGAAACAGCACTGAGGGGTTCACACAGAAGGAGCACACAGGCAGACAGGTAGGAGAAAAAAGTTTTGAATCATGATAAAGTAAGAGGTTCCAAAGTAAATCTATAGAAAGTTCCAAGGGAAAACTGATGAAAATAAGCATGAAGGAACATTTAAGGAGAAAACGGGCAAGAATTTTCCCAAACTGAAAGTTCACATCAAATCCCAAATAATAGACATAGGACCACACTGCCTGGAAACTGGAAAGCATCAACAGCAAATGGAATCCCCAAAGCGCCTGGAAAGAAAAGGCAGCTTGCTCCAATGGATGGCAACAATGTATCTAGCATCTGCATCATCAAGTAGAATAATTATTCAGACTGCTCTAGAAGAATAGTCTCCAATCTGCCTGCATTGTCATAAGGGCAACTCTTCCTGAGAAGACAGACAAATGGAAGACCTGGAAGCATCTCCCATCCCCCAGGCCATTAAATGAATAACTTGAGTGTCTTACTTAGCACCTCAGGCAACAGTACTACGAGGCAGACACAGTTTTTAATCCACAGTACAGTAAGAACTCTGAGGCACAGACGATTAGGTTCTCAGAGCTGGTGAGAACCAGGATTTGAATTGGACAGGCTGGGAGATGCAGGGTGAAAGAAAAAACAGTAGGAAAAGAAGCTGATGAAGACACGTGAAAACCGTTTAGTTAACCATAGACTTAACAGGAAGATCACGATTTGTTCTATAAGTAGCAACATTACGCCTCTTGGTGTGTTTAGGGAGATGGCAATAAAGGGTAGCTTCAAAGTTTTCGTGGGAATGCATAGCTGGGCATACTGGTGTACACTTGCAATCCCAGCATTTGGAAGGTTAAAGCAGGAGGATGTTGAGTTCAAAGCCAGCCAGTGCTACATAAATATAAAGAATAAAGAATAAAGAATTGGTAGATAATGTAAATGAAAATTTAAAAGTTATAGTTGTATATCTTTAAAATGTAAGTGTACGCAATAAGGATAGAGATATAATGCATACCTTCCAAACCAGAAGGGGGAAATTAAACATGGTTCAGAACATTTACAATTCAACAGGACCTACAGAAGCAGGAGTGTGGTTATGAGAAAGAAAAGAATTGATAAAAGAGAATAAAATACTTAGAAAGATAATCTCAAACATCAATAATTGTAATAAAAATATGAATCAGGGAGCAAGCAAGATGGCTCAGCATGTAAAGATCTTGCAGCCAAGCCTGATGAAATGAATTTCATCCCAGGACTTCATGGTGGAGGGAGAGAAACAACTCTTGCAATATGTCCTGAGCTCCTAGGCGTGCTGTGGCATGGGCACACAGACACACACATAACACAACACACACAGACACAGACAGACAGACACACAACACAGACACACACACGACACAGCACACACACATCACAACACATACAACACGACACCCATCCTCGTTGTCAAGTCTACACATCATAGCACACTAAATGAAAAAAATACTCCAATTGAGACTTAGTGTCCAGATAATTATGAATGTAAGGAAAACGGAAGCCCTGGTGGGTATTTATAATAAGTAACATTGTAGAAATGATATTATCATGAAAAGTCTTTTCTAACTGCTGTGATGGGAGAACTGTTATTTAACATTGAGTCTTTTCCTAATTGCATTCTAGAGATTTATTAATATTTAGCATTTAGCAATCTTAAAATCTCTCCCTTCTAAGGGATGAATTACTTTCAGAATGACTTTCCAGCCAACATTCTAACTGGTCCTCCAGCCCAGAAAGGCTAATTCTTAAGAGTTTGGTGATTTATTAAAAATTACTTATTATACATTTATTTATTCATTTATTTATTTGTGTGTGTGTTGATGAGGGGTGGAGGGATGAGTGTGCATGTGGAGGTCAGAGGACAACTTTTCTAAAATCATTTTTCTTCTTCCACTCAGGTGCTGAGGTAGGGTCTCCCCGTTTTCTGCCTCTGAGCAGTGTCTCGTTCTTTTGCCTCTACTCCCCACTTCCCTGTAAGAATTCTGGGATTACAGATGGTCCCTCTGCATCAGGTTACGATGTGGGTTCTGCTGACCCACCTTGCACTAGCCAGGCTTATTGTAGCGAGTACTCTTTCCAGCTGAGACGTCTCTCCATCTGCATTTTAAAAGGTAGCACACAGATCACTATATTAACCAGGGAAATAATTTTATTGTTCATGTAATAAATGTGGAGCCAAACTGTAATTGTCTCTAGTGATCAATACCATGAGTTTCTGGTTATGGATCTGACGACGCGCATTTTTTTCATTTCTGTGAAAAGGTTGCTTTTTTTTTTTTTTCAGTTCTAATGCCATTCTCTTCTGTTTTTACACTTATTTATTTATTTATTTATTTATTTATTTATTTATTTTGTGTGTGTGCACATATTTGTGAAGGTTCAGAAGTCAGTTTCAGGAGTTAGTGCTCTCCTTCTACGACGTGGGTCACTGGAATCCAGCTCAGATTGGCAGAAGCGGTGGCAGGAACCCTTACCCTCTGAGCCATCTTGCTGAGCCTCTCTAACAACATTCTCAAAGGATTTTCAGGGTCTCACTGTCTTGATTGCAAGGCATCAAAGATCCCTAAATGAACCACCTGCAAATCTCTGGGTAGCTTCCGGCATTCTCACTTTGGGGTGGGGTAGGAGGTGATGTATAGAATCCACCCACAAGACAACTTCCGTTATAGTTTTAAAGCTTTGCCCTCCTCTCTTGCCACCAATCCCTGGACTTCTAATCTTTTTCTCTATCTCTATAATTTTGTTATTTCAAAATGTTATATAAGCGGCTTCAGACGGTATGTATCAATTTTCTCCCAGCTTGTTTTTCTGTTGTTTCGTTTATTAATATCTCACTCTCCCTCCTTCCCTCTCAATTCTTTTTCCTGAGTATGGCCTATCGTGTTTTTAAAATCCATTTGCTCACTGAAGGACAATTGAATAGCTTCCATCCTGGGCTGGATTAAGCATAAATAAAGCTTCTGTGGACGTTCACATACTTGTTTCTTCAAGTTTATAAGAATTCTTCACCTGACCAATGCCCAAAGGTACAATTCCCTATTCATAGGGAAGTATATATTTAATTTTTTATGCTTAATTTTAAAATAAACTGCCAAACAGTTTTTCATGGTGGCTGTAGCATTTAGCATCCTGGCAGAGATGTACAAATGATTGTGTTTCTTGCATTCTTGCTGCTATTAGGAATGCTCATCATTCTGATGGATATACGGTGCTGTCTTACCATGGTTTGGTTTGGTAAATGACCAGTGGTGTTGGACATTGTGTGTGTGTGTGTGTGTGTGTGTGTGTACGTGCATGTGAGCTTATATACTTGTATGTGTGTGTGTGCATTTGTGTGAGTGTGAACATGTATGTGTTCCTATGTGCCTCTGTGTGTATGTGTGTGTGCACGTGCACACACCTGCACGTGTGTGTCCCATTTGTATGTTCTCTTTGTAAAGTATCTTGTTCTTTGATCTTAAATAATTTGGTATTTAAACATTGGGAGATTGTATGTATCAATCAAGCCATTATGCATGTGTTTTTAAACATTCTCTCCATTATGGTTTATCTTTCATTTCTTTAAGATTTTAGTAAGGTTTTAAATGCGGTTAAGTGATAATTTTGTTTTTTATGCTTTTGTTTAAATTAAGTTTTTCAATTCTAGCATTGGTGCTTTTTCCTCATGTCTTCAAATTACAACTAATGGTTTTATAACAGTTTGTTTGTAAAACAGTGGATTACTTTTGTAAGTTAATTTGGGTCAAATCCATTTTATTTACATTCTCTTTTTTCCTATCCCCCTTCTTGTCTTTTCTCTCATCTTTTTCCCATTTTTTTTGTTTTCTTTTTATTTTGCTTTGATCTTCTTAACTTCATTCATCCTTTGTGGAAAACCGTGTCTTCACGCTTGGTGAATGTTGCATATTCCTATGATAGCAGTTTACCCCTCTGTGTCTACTCCCATAGATTCATTGCTTCACTGTATGTCTTAACATCAAGTAGACTATCACTTCCCGAGGTGTTCTTCCAGCTTGTTACTTACTCACTTTCTTTTGCTTTTCATGTAAGTTTCAGAATGACCTTGGGTAACACTAATCCTTCTATAAAGGGTCTTGTTGATATTTCCATGGGAGTAGCAGGAAGCCTGTCTACTGATTTAGAGCAATGGAAACCTGCATTATGTTTCACCTTCTGGGCTACCAACACTGTGTGCCTCTACTTACCCAGATCATCTGTGTTTTTGTTTGTTTTCATTTTGTAATTTCTAGCATACTGATAGTATGCATGTTTTGCTAGATTTGTGGAGAGGACTCTCTTGTGTACTGTGTAGAAGCATCACCTGTAAAATAAAAATCTGGTAGCCTACTAGCAAAAGGCAAGAAGTAAGAGGTGGGAGTTCTGGTAGAGAGATAGGAGCTCTGGGAGAGAGTCCGAGGCAGGGGATTCACCCTGAACTCTGAGGAAGTTGGGCAGATGAAACCAGGAGAGGTAACTAAGCAGCCAGGTGGTAGACATAGAACAGGATAAATGGGTTATATAAACTAAGAGCTCGTTGGGAACAGGTCCAAACTTATGGGCTAGGCATTTATTCACACACAAATAAGCCTCCGGATCATTATTTGGGAACTGGGGCCTGAGTAGAAAAATACAGGACTACAGATTTATGCTTACATATCTATGTTTGGAGAAGCAGTGGTGAATGGAAGTACATTTGAAGGTTTTCATATCCCACTGAATGTGCAGAAAAGCAAATGACTTTACAAGTGGGTCTTATGTCCAGTAGACTTGCCGACCCACTCACACATGCCAGAGCCTTTCTGTTGTTCTTATTCTCGTTTGTTTAGCTTTCGGATTTTCTAGGTCCACAGTCACATCACTTGAATTTTAAAATAGCTTTATTTTCCACTCATTGTGTGGCACTGAGGGGATGTTTAGTTTGTACTATCAACTTGACACAGCCTAGAATCACCTGGGAAGAGAGTCTTAGTGGGAATTATCTAGCTCAGGTTGGCCAGCAGGCATATCGGTGGGGGACTTTCTTGACTGTTAATTAAGGAGGAACCATCTGCCCTGTGGATGGCATTATTTCATGGACCAGAGCCGGATATGTATGGATGTAAAGAGCAAGAAGGCAAACAGGCAGTGTGTGCACACTTATTCCTCCTGCTTTATTTTGTTTTTGTTTTTTTTGAGGCAGAGTTTCTCTGTGTAGTCCTAGCTATCCTGGAACTTACTCTGTAGATCAGGCTGGCCTCAAACTCAGAAATCCACCTGCCTCTGCCTCCTAAGGCCATACTAAGCACACAAGAGTGTGACTCCCAGATATCACTCTGCTCTTGATTATGGGTGTGATATGACTAAATGTCTTGAGTTCCTGCCTTCCCTTCCCTTCAGTGATGTGCTGTAGGCTGGAACTGTAAGCACATAAACCATTTCCTCCGCTAACTTCCCTATGATTGCGACATTTTATCACATCAACATAGATGGAAATAGAGTAGAGAGATTTCTGGGAGTCAAACTCATGTATGCTTAGTGTGTGCTTTACTATTGAGCTGTATCTCTAGTGCACACAGTTTTTAAAAGTCAAGTCCCACGTTCCTTTCAAGATCTACAGCTATAAAAAGACTCTGGACATCAAAAACCAAGGAATAAAATAAGATATACTAGGTAAATACAAAGAGAGACAGTAGAGACCAGTATTTGAATAAATAGAACATATGAGCCAGGCATGGTGGTACACTCCTGTAATCCCAGAACTCCAAAGGTTAGGCAGGGGGATTGCCATTATTCAAGACCAGCCTGGATTATACAGTTAGTGCCAGGCCATCCAGGGCTACGACCTGTTTCAAATGGAATGCATGCAGTAGTAAAGACAATATGAAGCACCAAATGATGTAATATCAATCCATAAACACTAGATAGCAATCTCAAATGCATATTCAACTAGCAACATAGTCTTGACATTAATAAAACAACAGCTGACAATTATAAAACAAAACATGGGGCTTACTGTCACACTTACGTTTAAGAGCTACCCACTCCACCTAGGAGAAGACACCAGGAAACGGAAGTGCTAGGAAAGTAAAGTATGGTTCATTTCCATTTTAAGTTAATATGTGTAAAATGAACCATTTCAAGCTTCAAATCAGCTTTCCCACCAACCACAGCTCATACCTTATACATTTAAACAAGAAACAAATGGTCAAGCTGAGTGGATGGGGTGGTGCACACTTTCCATGTCAGCATGTGAGAGGCAGAGGCAGGCAGAGCTCTGTGAGTTCAAGGTCAGCTTGGTCTATACAGCTTGCTCCAGACCAGCCAGGCTATACAGTAAAATCCTGTCTCAAAACCCAAGCCTAAAAGGATGAAAGAAAGTAGTGGTCAAAGGAAAATTCAGAGTGACTGTGTTTGGAAAATCAAAGATACACATAACTAATCCAGTGAGTAAATCAGATAGGACAGTATAAATAATGAAATATTTAAAAAATAAATACCATGAGATTCACTCTTTTCAAAAATCAAAATATGAATAGCTTATTTAATTTGTTTTTTTTGAGACAACCTCTTACTATGTACCCCAAGCTGGCTGTGAACTTGGATCCTCCTGCCTCCAGCTCTTTGTGTGTTAAGACTGCAGGAAAACACCACCACACTTAGCTATACTAACACAATATTTAAAAAATAGTCTTAAATTTATTGATGAACTAAAAGATAATAGATCCGGAAGAACACAGTGAACTTAGATTAAAAGGGAGGAAATAACAAAGATAATAAAATCAGAAGTTAGCAAAAACACAAAAGGAAGGTAAGAAATCAGAATCTGGTTTTAATTTTTAAAAAATTATCTGTAGGTGTGCATGTCTGTGGGGTGTGTGCACATGAGTGCACATGTGGGTACATGCATGTGTGGATGTGTGCACATGAATGCAGATGCCTTGGAGGCCAGAGGTGTAAGACCCCATGGAGATGGGGTTGCAAGAAGCTGTGAACTGCTTGGTGTAGGTGGTGGGAACTGAATCTGGACCCTCTAAAGAGCAGCTGCCTGGCCACTGTGTCATCTCTCCAGGATCTGTTCTCTTAAACTATTTAAAATCTAATTCTTAGAATCAGACACATGGCTCAGAATTCAAACTGTATGATTTTTTATGCAATCAGAAGCTTTCTTTCGGTGTGTGTGTGTGTGTGTGTGTGTGTGTGTGTGTGAGAGAGAGAGAGAGAGAGAGAGAGAGAGAGAATATTGAATATACGGAACAGAAAAAGATAATGTAACTGGGTATACTGTAGATTCTAAACCTCTTAACTGAATATTCTGTCAGACATTTTTTGTTTGTTTGTTTGTAAGCAATTATCTAGAAAAGTCAGATGAAGCCGACATGTTTCTAGAAGTGTGTGGCCTCACGGAATCAGTCAGCACTGGTTTCACAAATAAGGTTTTCTGGGCAGCTCAGTAAAGGGGTTTCCTGTGCAGTCGTTACCACAGAGGACTTCAGAGGGAAAGAAGAGTTGGCAAATCAATACTAAGATTAGTCTATGCGAAGTTGTTGCCACCCCAGGACTGGAGGAGCTGCAGAGACAGTCCTCATGGCAGTGTAAGAGTCAGGAAGGATCATTTGTAAGAGTCAGGTTTATGATAGAATGAAGGAGAGCTGGGGTATAGCAATGCTGGTTTGCAGGGGCTGAACCCCAGAAGATACAACCACTACTAGATTTATAGGTAGTGGAACAGGGGGCATAGGTCCCTCTTTCATGTCCACTCAGCTCTTGGTGTCACCGACTGTTGATCTGAGACAACTGTTGGGAGAGAAATGATCTGAGAAATCCAATTTCAGTAGGAACACAGAGAAATGCTCTGAGAGCAAGTAGGAAAGAAAAGGACATCCCTGAGATCAACTAAAGGGGCCCAGGAGACGGGCCATCGGCACAGTGTTTGCTGACCACCCTGGGGACCTGAGGTTGATGCTTAGAGCCCATATCAATGAAGTCCGGCTTGGCGATATGTGCTGGACCCCAGTGCTGGGGAGGCAGTGTTAGCATCCAACCTATTCCACTTACTTCATGAGATAAAGGCCAGTGAGAAACTGCCTATCAAAAAACATGGTAGACGCCCGAAGAATGACAACCAAGGTTGAGCTCATGCAGACACAGAGAGATGGGGGAGGGGGAAGGATAGAGGTAGGCATAAAGGAAAACAAAACTGTAACATTAAGGCAACAGACTCTACAAATGAAATACTGCCTATTTCCTGTAGATCCCTGCTCAACTCTCCACCCCAAAGACGCAGGCCTAGACAGTAGCACCGGCACTTTAATCTCACTGTTTTAATACATTATTTTTCAATGGCTGAAGAAAGCAGAAAAGTTGCCAAATTCATTTTATGAAGCTGGAATAACTATGAAAATAAAATAGAGGAGCAGGGATGCTGAGGAAGAGACTACCCACAGGCGTGGTGACGTACACCCACAATCCCAACACTTGAGAGGCAGGAGCAGGGGGCTTTCAAGTTCCAGGCAAGCAAGACCTTGTCTCCAACACTGAAACAAATAAGCAAAAGAGAAGATCATTACATACCATCCGCATCTTATTAGTTAATATTGTGGGAGCCTTTCCAAGTTGTTTCTGCCGCCGCATGCCTTCCGTCCCTCCGTATACTGCAGTTAAGTGAAGTTGTCCTACTAGGCTTGAACCTTAGTCACAAGACCTATAAATGCTGTCTGATAGCCTTCATCGGAATGAAAGAGAAAGAGCATTCTCCGTCATTGTAAAAGCGTGACGACACACGGGTAAAACGAAACGCTTCAGATTGGTTTACATTTACCTTTTAAAAGCTTTCTGTGTCCCTGTAAATATGTGGGGGCTGTGTGTGTGATTGTACCGGCATACAGGGGCCACAGGGCACACGTTGAGTTCTTAAGACAACTTACAGGACTTGGTTGCCTCCTTCCACCATGTAGGCTCCAGGTATTGAACAAAGTCTGGATGGTAAGCACCCCTACCCACTAAAGGACCCTTCACACTGGATTCACAGAAACTTTTCAAAAAGCTGTAGTAAGTTATGAAGAGAAAGAGAAAGAATAGTCACTGCTACTGTTTTGTTACCTAATGGGTTTTTCTCAATCCAGCTAAGCCAGGCTGTGATCAGCACTGCTTCGAGCTAATGGGACCATTTTTATTTAGTCTCTACCCAACTGACACTAAGCCTTCCCCTCCTTCCTCCCATACTTCCCACCCTTTCTTTCCTCCCGCACTTCCCTCCCTCCCTCCTTCCCCATATCCTTCCTCCTTCCCCACCTGTCCCTCTGCAGTCTGAGTCTGTATGGCAGGCCCATTTCTCCCGCATCCCCTCCTGTCCTTCCCTTTGCTTCCATAGGGGCTGGAATGTCACAACCACTCTTCCTAAGTTACACGTCCGTGGTGCATCCCCTTCCCCCTCCCCTCACCTCATGCAGGTTGGATTTCACCACAGGGCTTCAGCACACGGCCTGCAGACTTGCTCATCTTTTCCATGTGCTCCTTTCTCAGAGAGCCCTCTGTACATTCCATGCAAAGCAAGAACTCCTGTCATTCTTTGTTTCTGTATATCACATTATTAGTGCCTGCAAGCATGCATGTGCATATATATACATACATATGTATTTTTACTTCGTTTCTTTTACTATCTTATGACAATAATGAATTTTGTCATTCTTACCACCATTCACCCCTTCTACGTTTACTATTTATTCTCTCTCTCTCTCTCTCTCTCTCTCTCTCTCTCTCTCTCTCTTGTGTGTGTGTGTGTGTGTGTGTGTGTGTGTGTGTACGCATATATGCCATGCTGTATGTGTAGATGCCCCAGGACAACTGGGGGAAGTCTATTCTCTCCTTCCAGCAGGTGGGACATAAGATTGGTGACAAATGCTAAGCCACCTGGCTTTTCAGTGCCTGAGCACACTCTGGATGTGAGTGTGTTGTTGAGTGACAGGCAGAGCAGATATTGTTGCAGTTAACACATTATTGAAATATCGGAGGATTAAAATCATTCCAGATGTCCAACAGGGAAGGGATGGCTTAATTAGTAAAATTCTGTGAAACAACAACAACAAAAATAAGAGAAAAGCAAAGAAAGCATGCATTGAAGGATACTTCCATAAGACTTCATAAAGTATGTATTTTATAACAAACACACACAAAATAACTGTTTTTGAGTGGTCAGATGTTAGGTGATTCAGATGTGAGAATTATTGTTAACTGTCAGCTTACGTTTCTCGATCACGTGGGAGATAGATCTCTAGGCATGCCTATGGGGAATTACCTTGATTACGACAAGTGATGTAGGATGCTTATTTTAATTGCAGGTAGGACCATTCCCTCGCTTGGAGTTGTGAACTTCACAGGACAGAGAAACGGAGCGCAGCACAGCAGGTATGATCCCTGCTTTGTTTAGGACTAAGCATCTGAAACTGTAAGCAAGCCTCAATCAAATGCTTTCTTTTATAAGAGTGCCCTTGGTCATAGTGTCTCTTCATAGCATAGAACAATGACTAACACAGGATCAATAAAATGTATGCTTGTTGTACAAAATGCAGAAATAGATTAAAGATGAAGAACAAATGTCTTTGTTTCTTCCCTGTTGCTGAGATAAAATACTCTGACAAAGGCAACTTAAGGGGGGGGGGTGATTATTCTGGCTCAAGGTACAGTGCCTCTTAGAGGGGAAGTCAAGGCAGCCAGTCCCTCATCATGGTAGAGGGCATGGCAGCATGCAGGCAGGCATGGTGCTGGAGAAGCAGCTGAGAATGCTACATCCAGATTCGCCAGCAGAAGGAAGAGAAACACTGGACCTGGTATGGGCTTTTGAAACCTCAAATCCACTCCATGTGACAAACCTCCTAATCCTTCTAATCCTTTCAAACGTTCCCATCCCTGGTGACTTAGCATCCAAACATATGCGCCTATGGGAGCCATTCTTATTTAACCACCACAGACCTGAAAAGACTGCTTTTTAAAATAAAGAGAAACACATCTTTGTTCTCCTCTTTCTTGTCCCTTCTCCAGTCCACTTGGCCACACATAGCACAGTCCATAGAGATCCCAGGATTACAGGCTGGTCTAGATAATTACAAGCCACCACTATAAATTGCTCCTTTGTCCAGACTCCTCAAAAATGTAAGCAGGGTTAGATAGCTGCATGGGTCAGCAAACAGGAAATGTACGAGAAAGGCCAGCACTTCATCCCCCAATCTTGCTGAAGTATATAAATCTTCTTATACTCCTTTACTTATCAGCTACCACGCCTCCAGAACAGGCTTGTGACATAAAGTGGTAGCATCCCCCTCCCCCAAGGGAAGGGTTAAACCCAGAGAGAAGAAGAATGGATTTTAAAAGGAAGAAAAATTATCATCCATATGTCATAGAATATACATGCTATTTCTAATTTATTCCTGTCCATTTGAGGCAACATATCTAATGTGCTACAAATATTCCTGGAATGTGGTATCACCCTTCCTTATAATAATGTGTGTCTGTGAGTCTCATTTGCACTCTGTGAATTACTGTTTTATTTAATGAAAAAAAGATAAATTGTCCTTGATTTGTATTTATTAATTTCTATGAATTTGGTATCTGACATTTATGAAAGCTTAGTCACATAATTTCTCCTTTCTTTAATTTACAACCAGAGGACTGTTTAAATATAATTTTAAACGATGCATGAAATGCTTTCTGACATATTTGTTTTCCAAATTTCCAACATGCATATTTGCTGTTTCTGAGTGGTGAGCAAACACTGTCTCAAAATTGTGCAGGAAGAAAAATGTTACCTGCTCAGGATGCCTTTATTAAGTCATGGCTGTTGTGCTTGGTGGCAGCTGAGTTCCCTGGAGGTTGATGGGTTTTCTTGCAAGTGTAAGTTGCTTGTTGCTAACTCAATCCAAGGCAGGAGACCCAGTAGGTGTAGCAATCTTCAATTTGGGGCAGAACCCCAGAACAAAACCTAAATATAGACGTGATTCTGGCAGCATGTTGAGGGAACAGAAGTTAAATGAAAGGTGAAATACGTTTCTTAACAATTATTGTTTCTATGCTTATTTGGGATCAAGCAGATTTTAAAATTAAGTAGATGGCTTTCTTCATAGTTGGCTTCTTGAAAATGATTCTATTTTCCCTATTCTGCATTATAGTCATATTAGTAACAACTTCGAAAATTCACATAGCTATGATCCAAATTATGTGTGACGTTCGCATCAATTTTCAATTTTTAAAGCAAACATGAGATTTGTGGGTGTATATTGCTTCAAAATATGTACCAAATAGATACTATGCTTTGTGTGTGTGTGTGTGTATGTGTTGTATTTGTGTATGAATTTGTATGCATGTAAGTTTGCATGTGTGTGTGGGTGCATGCATGTGTTTGGGTGTGTGCTTACATATGTGTGTGCCTGCATGTGAAAACCAGGGGACAACCTTGGGTGCTATTAGTCAGGCACCACATTTTATTTTATTTATTTATTTTATTTTTTTATTTTATTTTATTTTATTTTATTTATTTTATTTTATTTTGAGACAAGGTCTTTCATTGGTTTTGGGTTCATCAATAACAGCAGTGGCCAGCCAGCAATCTCTAGGAACCCACATGCCTCCATTTCCCAGTGCTGGAATTTCAAGCACACAGCACCAAATCCAGTTTGTTTTCTTTTCTTCTTTCTTTCTCTCTTTATAGTTTCAGGGGAATGGAGTTTGGGTTCTGGTGTTCACAGGCAGGTACTTTATGGACTAAGCAGTCTCTCCAGACATATTTTGCTTCATTTTAAACCAGAACTTATGGAAAGAAAATAACACTCGACTCTCTCATGAGCGAACCATGAATAAAGCAAGCCAGGCTCAAAGTGCCTCCCACTTTTCAGACTTCTCTTTTGAAACAGATGTTCCCTACGACCAAATAACCCCATCCTCTAATCAGAAAGTAAAGGCTTGCTTGTGGGTCTATGCTAGACGTCTGTGTCTAGGCAGACGGGCTTTTACAGACTCATTTTTTTATACTGAAATTTGGCTGGTAATTCCCATTTTAGCTAGTTCTATGGACTTTCACCCAAACACAATTTTATCATTTTTTAAGAAGAATTTTCTTCATAATTGGTGAACGCTTCATGATGCTAAGGTGCTCGCCCTTTAAGTGGATGACGGACTTGCTGATGTCAGCAGCTGGGAACGAATGCCTATGCTACCAGCTGACAGGACACTAATTACTAGTTACGTGGCTGTTGCCTGACTAAGGAGCTCCTCAGTGAGTTATGACTGAGAAGAGCTGCCGAGCATGGGGCTGATGTGCGGAGAGACATCAGCTATGAAAATGCCACAGGAGTTCTCAGATTGATCCACCTGACAGAGATCTGTCTAAATAGGAAGCATCTATTTTAATACTAAACCACACACATATGAGTCCAGGCGGTCAAGGAGAATTTATAGGAGGCCATGGAGGGCTCACCAGTTCAGCTGACAGCAGATGCAAACTAAGCAAGTTCTCGGGCTTTAATCAGTGGCCCAGGACAAGTCCTCAGCATACCGGACATCTCCTCACGGGAAGAGGAGGGGTTTAGGAGGGGTCAAAATTGTCTCTAAAAGCCAAGTACTTAGTCATTTGCAGAAGACTCTTACTAAATTGTCACTGAGACAGTAACAGAGCTGACACATTGTCCTGGGGACAGGGGATGCTGGCCTTGGTTTTCCCAACCAGGGTCTGATAAAAACAAACTCACAGATAAGGGTTCGAGAGGCAGTGTGAGGGTTGCTGAGGGAAGTGGAGTCCAGACACAAATGGGGAGGCATCCCCATCCATGGAGAGAAAGCTTCTGTGCAGCTGAAGTATGGAGCTGCTACTCTGACCAGACCCTAAAGGCTTGTGAGTAAGAACATGTTACTGACCTGGAGACAGTACAGTCACAGAGCGATCGCTTACCATGTGTGAGGCCCAGTACTAGGGGACAAAAAACAAAAAAGGAAAAGCCTATTCTAGGTATGCCCGATAGAGTCTGACCACCTCACCCCACCCCACTCCACCCCATCCTACTCTCCGCAACCCGACATCCAATGTTTGCAAAACAAGACAAGTATACAGCTTTCCCCTGAGATTAAAACAATCTAGGAGGGCGGTGGCTCAGTTGGTAAAGTACTTATTAAGCAAGCATGAAGACCTGAGTTCAGACCTTCAGCACCCACAAAAAAAATCAGGCCACAGCATCACAGGTCTGTAATCTCAGCCCTAGGGAGGCAGAGACAAGATGATCCCTGGAGCTCACTAGCAGTGAGTTAGTTCAATCAGTGAGAGACTCTGTCTCAAAAAATAAGGTGAAGAAATGATTGAGGAAGACAGCTGATGTTGATCGCTGGCCTCTATACATATATACACACACACATTCATACCTACACACATGAGCACACACACCTACACACATGAGCACACACACCTACACACATGAACACAAACATGCATGCACACTTATATACATGAGCACACATACATTCATACCTACAAACATGAACACACACATGCATTTATACCTACACACATGGATGCACACACAAGGTGATGGTTTGTATATTCTTGACCCAGGGAGCGGCACTATTTGGAGGTGTGGCCTTGTTGGAGTAGGTGTCACTGTGGATGTGGGCTTAAAACCCTCACCCTAGCTGCCTGGAAGTTAGCTTTCCACTAGCAGCCTTCAGATGAAGATGTAGAACTCTCAGCTCCTCCTGCACCATGCCTGCCCGCATGCTGCCATGCTCCCATCTTGATGATAATAGACTGAACCTCTGAACCTGAAAGCCAGCCCCAATTAAATGTTGTCCTTTATAAGACTTGCCTTGGTCATGGTGTCTGTTTACAGCACTAAAACCCTAATACATACAACATAACAATATTTGATTATTTGTTAAGTTTGAGAATAGACCTCTGTGAGCCATCTTTCCCCATTATTATCTACACAATGGCACTGAAATATTTTGGGGAGGGTAAAGACAGGCACCTGCATGTGGACTCTGAGTTTGTCACCTCCGCAGGGCTGCTTCCTCCAGCTCTCTGTGCAGCAGATCACAGAGCTGCCGCCGTGCCTCCGACATGTGAAGTCCCACCACGAATCCTGCCTGGCAGGCTGTGGATGAGTCATGTGCACTCGTGTTCGGCCTTGGCATCATCTAGCTCTCTATGAGCGAGACCCAACAGAGGAGGAAAAGGTGTTTTGCAAACACTCGCTTATGTTGAAACACGGTTTATCCTTGCTGATCTATCTGCAGGACAATGAGCAGGCCAGCAAGTCACTGAGGGTATCTGAGAGATAGCTGCAGATTTATTCCACACACCCATTCTTGAGCAAAGTAAAAATCTTAGTCTAGGCCACAGTGGGAGGGCAAAGCAGGGTGGCTATGAGGCTGAAAGACCCGGACTGTGTACAGCATTCAGCTTGCCTACTAAGCAGCCGTGAGACCATGAGCAACATACATATTGTGTGCAGTTCAGATGTCTCTTGTACAAGAGCTTCCTACCCATCCTAACTGTGTTCTATGAAGCTCCTAGCTCCATGCCAAACATCTCCATATGCAATTGCCACTTGCCTTCTCAATTCTGGGTTCTGATCCTAGCAGACTTAGAGACAATGTCAGAGACTTAGAGATGGGGCAAAATGATTGTGAGTGCTCCTGAGGAAAATGGGGATCTAGACAGCAAAAAGAAGGAGGCCAGTGGGATGCACCATACATTAGAGACCAGGAGGGTGATGGTGTTCAAGCCTGAAGTGAAGGGAGGTGATGGGGAGTCGAAGGTTGGTCCTATCTGAGGGAGCCAGTGCTTACACAGATTCCTGAGTATCACCAAAGGTCAGCACAGGAGCAGAGGAACTGCCAGGGAGTTTAATTTGCAATGTGACTTTGCCTTCTATTGTTCTAGACTGGCAGATCTCTCATAGCCCATGTGCAGACTGACATGTCCCCGAAATCCAGGCAGGGTGGGCGATGGCAGGCACACTGAAGAAAATGGAGATATCTGGAAGTTCGTGGTTTCCATGAAGAAGCAGCCCTTCTGGAAGCCCGATAAGACAGTAGGAACTTCAAAGGCAGAGGTTGTGATGCCAAGATGTCTGCAGATTTCAAGAGAAATCAACACTTGGATCTCCTCAGGGTGGCGCTTGATATGTGAGGCGACTTCTGCTCAGTCCTGCGTCTGACCTGTGTGTACAGGGAGTATCTGTAAAGGTTCTATTAGACTCACATTAAACCTGAAGAGTCTAATCTAGAGCCCAGTTCACATGTGGAAATGCAGTGTAGACTGCACTCCATGAGGGACCAGACTACAGTGTTGATGTCGACTCAATATGGATGCTCTGGGAAGAAGGGTGGTATTCAGAATTATTCCTCTAGCCAGGCATAGTGGTACAGGCCTTTAACCTCAAAACCCAAGAAGTAAAGGAGGATGATCACAAGCCAGAGGCTAGCCTGGGCTACATTATGTGACTCTGCTTTGAAAACAAAATTGTTCGTGTCTTGAGATACCTTCAGGGAGTAACTCAGTGGAAGGGATGGCCTTCCAGGAGGTTTGATTCGAGGAGAACACCATCCCCAGGTTTCTGTATAGCACCACCAAGGGCTGATGCTGAGCCCTGTCTACCATGGGAGAGAAAGCCTAAGGATATCCCTGTTTCTAATCTAGAGCTTCTTTTGCAGTAGCTGTGTTTCTTAGGTGGCTATTGAGACTCTGTGCTTAAGTTTTGTTGTTGGTTTTTTTAGTGGGGAGCTATTGAGCCTGCCAGTGCTTGGGTGGGTTTCTTGTCCATGTGATAGTACACAGGAAGAGCTTAGAGTGCAAAGAGTTACCCTCACATCCCCCATTAACAACCCCCTTCAAGTCGACAGTCATCCCTTAGGTATGCTAATGGCCTCCAGCAAGTTTTACACTGTTTCCCAGGAACCAGTTTGAGTCATTAAGGGGTCTCTTTCCAAATCCTACTTGTAGAACATAGTGTCTGCAACATACAATGTAGCATTTTGTGCTTAAAATTCACAAAGAGAGTCATTTAAAAAAACTACTCTGTGTGGGGGTGGGGGATGCACACAAACCACACTGTGCATTTGCAGGTCAGAGAACAAGTTCTCTGGAGTCGGTCTCTCCTAGCTTAGTTTTGAGTCAGGGTCTCTCTTGTTATGTCTGCCACTCTTACGTACCAGTGATTCTCCAGTGTCTGCCTCCTATTTCCTGTTGGAGTGCAGGGCTTGGATTGCAGATACGAGCTAGGACGACTGGCTTTTTTTTGGCCGGGGGAGTTGGGGGGGGGTACAGGTTTCAGCACAGTGTTTTTCTGTGTAGCCTTGGCTGTCCTGAACTATTATTGCTTTGTAGACCAGGCTGGCCTCAAGCTCAGAGATTCACCTGCTTCTGCCTCCCAAGTGCTGGAATTAAAGATGTGCTCCACCACGTCAGCCATGACACCTCCCTGGTGGTTTTTTTTTTTTTTTTTTTAATGTAGAGTCTGGGCTCCTAATTTAGGTCTTTAGGGAGTTGTAACAAGTTCTCTTACCCACAGAACCAATCTCATTGGAAGGGGAGTAACTCTCATGTTGAACGTTCATACTAAAGCAAGCTACCACCACCACAATAATTACAACAATAAAGGAGGTGGAAGGAAGCTGAGGTGAAGGTGTCGCTGGGTGTAACTGGTCCCCAAACTTACCCAGATGTATATGATAAACAAATAGTTTTTACTATGCCAATCTCATTGGAGTAAAATGGATTAATAAAGGGAGGAGTGTCTTTGCCTATGGCTGTCCTGAGAAAGTTCTTGTTTGTCCCTTGGCCAATGGGAATGTCCCGTTTCTGCTCCCATTGTCTTCACTCTTGTCCTAGCAAACAACTCAATCACAGAACAATAGGAGCCGGCCTTGGAAGACTGACGTGCAACACCAGGAGGGTCAGAGGTCAGGGGAAGCTCTGAAGTGTGGGGCAGGGACTGTGACTATCTATGGCTGGTGGCTGGATGGCGGCATGGCTAGAATGTCATGATGGAAGGGCATTTTCAAATGCTGCACAATCAAGTTTATCTGGATTCCAAGTTGGGGAAAAAACCAACAGATAAAGTGACAGTGATAACCACTGTCAGATGGAGCCCTGCTAAGTACGGTTATGATCCTGGATGGAACCAAAGATCCAAAACTGCTCCTGACAATACGGCTCCTTGGAGAACTGATGTTGTGTGTCAACACAGAATGTGCATACGGCATGTACCTGTCAGAGCACCTGCGAGTCAGGGGGTGTTGGAAAAGATGCTGATCTTAAAGGCCTCTGGAGAATAAAATAATTCCTTGAAAAGGGATTAGAAGTATCATGGCAGAAGATGTAACCCAGGAGAAGAGTGGGAGACAAGAGTGGTGGGAAGGAAGGATTCCGACCTGGAGTTGGGGAGCTCCTCAACTCACTGCTAATTAACATACTACAGAGACACTACTGCATCCAGCTTGCTGCTCTAGTGCCAACAGCCAAATTAGGGAGCAAACCTAGGTGTCTGGCAACAGAGAAGCAGAAAGAGAAACTGACAAAGACCCACATGGTTGGTTTTTGGATATTAGGAAGAACGAAGTCGCTAGGATATGATAATGCATGCCAGCACTCAGGAAGCAGACACAGGAAGATCTCTGTGAGTTTGAGGCCAGCCTGATCTACAAAGCAAGTCCAGGACAGCTAGGGCTCTGTTACACAAAGAAACCCTGTCTTGAAAAATAAAAAAACAAAACAGGAAAAAGGAGGAGGAGGAAAGGAAGAAGAAAGAGAAGAAGGAGAAGGAGAAAGAGAAGAAGAGGAGGAGGAAGACAAGAAGAGGAGGAAAAGGAGGAGAAGGAAGAAGAGGAGGAAGAGGAAGAGGAGGAGGAGGAGGAAAAAGAGGAGGAAGAGGAGGAGGAGGAGGGAGGCAGTCATGGAGTTTGTAGGAAATGGATGTAACCAGAGATTATCACATTAAGCAAACCAAGTCAGTTTCAGACAGACGCAGTGGCTGTGTTTTATCATACATGGTTCCATACATAAAGTCATGCATGTACATGTGACATGAGGATAGAAGCAACTCAGTGTAGGGGAGCAAGGTGACTCAAGGGAGAAGGAAGAATAAGAAAGAGGAGGAGTTGTTCAGGATCCACATGAAGACCAAGCTGCATATCTGCTACATATGTGTGTGGAGGCCTAGGTCCAGTGCGTGTGTGTTCTTTGGTTGATGGTTCAGTCTCTGAGAGACCCAAGGGTCCATGTTAGTTGATTCTGTTGGTCTTCCTACCCTGTTAGGGCCTGCAGTCTTTCCTCTTATTCTTCCATAGGTGTCTCCAACTCCATTCTCTGTCTGTGGGTGTATGCCTGTCTGTGACAGTTGGTGTGTGTGTGTGTGTGTGTGTGTGTGTGTGTGTGTGTGTGTGTGTTTTGGGGGCGGGGGGCTATCCCAAAGCTGTTACCTGTATGTGAAATATGTTCTTCTAGCTGGGCTGCCTTGTTTGGCCTTAGTGGGAGAGGAAGCACCTATCCTCACAGAGACTTGAAGTGCCAGGATGGGGGATACCCAGGTGTGCCCCCAACCGCTCAGAGAAGAAGGGAGGGGACGGGAGGGTAGGATTGTGGGAGGGAGTAACTGGGAGGAGGGCAGCGAACAAGATGTAAAGTAATCAAGGAAAAGTTAATTAATTAATTTTTAAAAAGAAAGAGGAGATAATGTGTTCAATATCTAGTGTATAGTTGTATGAAAATATTCTTAATTAACCCAGTACCACATACAGTGAATATATACAATGAAAGTTTAAAGGACAAAAGGCATTGCTAGGAGGTCTGTTCAGCGTCCTCAGACTGAGAGGGACCTTCTCCAAAAAATGACAAGGTTAGCTGTGTGAGACTCATCCCAGATCTGTAGCCCTTTCCGCTGGAAAAAGAAAAATTCCAGCACTCTTAAAAACATACCATAGTCCCAGGCCAGTAATTTCCATAGAGAGACACGAAGCCACTGAACATTCCTCACTCCCTCATCTTCAGTCATTAACTCAGAGAAGGCAGATGAGACAGTGTCTCCGTACATTGGCTTGCCCCTAGTCTACATGTTTGGTTTCAGGAGGCCAGAACCCTGTACCCTGAATACACTCAAGTTATGTGTAGATGGAAAACAACAGATTGCTCAGTCAGATGAGGACCAGGACTGCATGCTGGAGCTAGAGATGTTGCATTTCCAGCGACCACTGGAGAAGCTGGGGTGGAGTGAAGGCAGGGAACAGCTTAAATGGGAATAGAGGGAGAGACACTGCCAACCGTGGGAACCGGCACTTCTTTCAGTTTTTTATGAGGGGAAGAGGTAAATACAGTGGACAAGAATCAGGAGAGTTTTTCACAAGTGAAAGAATAGCACATATGAATGTATTAACAAGTGTCTTGTCAACAAAGAACTTTAAAAAAAAAAAAAAGATAAACCCAGGTGGTGGTGGCACATGACTTTAATCCCAGCACCTGGGAGGCTGAGGCAGGCAGATCTCTGAGTTCAAGGCCAGCCTGGTCTCCAGAGTGAGTCCCAGGACAGCCACGGATACACCAAGAAACCCTGTCTCAAAACAAAACAAACAAAAACCAACTTGGACCAGCAGGCACAGCTAAAGTTAGTATAAAGCCCTGATGTAGCTAAGCTAGTGTCAGAGAGAATGGGGCCAAGAAATCAAGTCTAATGCTAGGGAGCGGTTACAGTGACAAATGAAGGGACCAGAACAGGGAGGTGGTGGTAAGACTGTACATAGGGGTCAACTTCAAGTCCTCTGGACTTGTGCTGGGATGCCAAGAGGAATGAACTGCAGTGGCGATAGGTGACAGGAAGGAAGAGGACACCTCAGAGTAAACTCCAGGGGCTACCAAAGTAATTCATTTTGGAATTACAGTCCTTATGGTGCAGGGACTGTAGGGAACCTAGTCTACCTTTGGCTCTGAGTGTTAAGGATGAATAGCAAGTAGCTCACCACAAGAAGGCTACCCATGGAAGTATAGCACATGCTTGTGCACAGAACTGTCCAGCAGACAGGGAGTCAAGGGCTAGAGATGACTATTGTTATCAGTCAGAACAAAGTCAGAGGTCATCATCATCTCCTAACAGATATTTACCCTTTCAATTTAATACTGATGCTTCATTCAACGGGAGGACCTTTGTAGTCTGACATTCAGTCAGTCTGTGGACAACAGTTATAAAGAATTAAATTAAATATCTACAGACAGATACAAAAGCAGTTCTTATTTCAAAAACTTCTTCCTGCATATCTAAAGACCCCAAATACACACACACACACACACACACACACACACACGTGTGTGTGTGTGTGTGCAGTGAGATCAGATGTCAGAAGAAATTGTGACACACAAGGGATTGTCTTCTTCTTCTTCTTCTTCTTCTTCTTCTTCTTCTTCTTCTTCTTCTTCTTTCTTCTTCTTCTTCCTCCTCCTCCTCCTCCTCCTCCTCCTCCTCCTCCTCCTCCTCCTCCTCTTCTTCTTCTTCTTCTTGGTAAGAAAATAAAATAAAAAACTTTAAACACAGAGGCTATGACTCTGCAGAGATTTGGCAGCTTGACCGTTGTCCTGCTTGAGGACCTGAACTTACAGATTGACTCATTAACCACGTGGCATTTCTTCTGTGGCCAGAACCCCTTCTAGGGTGACCTTATTGTTTTTATTTTTCTGTGAATCTCTCCTAATGTGTGAGTCATACCTGGGGGCTGAGACATTGCACAGAAGCATTTTTTCTGTTGGTGTTCATGACCCACTGTCTCGTCTCTATTGGGTAATCGCACTTAAGCTGTCTTAACATTCTTATCAGGTAATAATCAGTTAACTTGGAGTTATTTATCCATTAATTTTTAGCAGAAAAGATGTGGAGGTCGGAAGTCAAGAAGACATGGTCCCTGTCCTAATTTTCAAAATGGAAAATGGGTGATTTGGGAATAGATTCTGGAAAGAGGAGGCTTCTTGGGGATTTGGAGAAGGTTCTGGAAGACATGACTCAGCGGGTGTTTGGAGAGTATGCACTTAGACAGGAGAGCAGCCATCACTGGAGCCTGCTAGGGACAAGCGCAGAGCCTACAGTAATTGCCTCTTTTGATAAAGTTACTAGACTAGTGGATCAAGGGAATGTGTGTTGGTGGCTTAAGTATCATTTTCAAGCCTTTTATTTTTCTTGTGGACTTGAGGGGAGATGAATAATATAAGAGTGTGTGGTTTCTTAGTTATTTCTTCCCCCTCTCTCTTTCGGCATATGTGTGTGATGTGCATTTGAGGTGCACTTGTGTGTATGTGTATATGGAGGTTGGAGACAACCTCAGGTGTCAATCCTCAGTGGGTGGGCATCCAGTTTTTGACACAGTGCTTCTCATTGGTCTGAAGCTTGCCAAGTAGGCTTGGCTGGCCAGCAAGCCCCTATCTCTGCCTGTTCAGAGATGGAATGACTGCCTTTTGGATTTTCAAAAAATAGGTCCTCCTACTTGAAAGGCAAATACTATAACTGAGAGATTTCTTCAACTTCTTAGTTTCTCTCTCTATTTCTGTCTCTGTCTCTGTCTCTGCCTCTCTTTCTCTCTCTCTCTCTCTCTCCCTCTCTCTCTCTCCATCCCTCCTCCTATCTTCTTTCCCTTCCTTCTCCTCTCTTAAAAAAAATTCTTGTGTGTGTGTGTGTGTGTGTGTGTGTGTGTGTGTGTTGCATGTGTGCATGCACATGAGAAGTTCTTGCTTTCATGAAGACTTCCAACTATGGACCCAGTGGGACGGAAACTATGGAAGACACACAGCAAAATAATGATATAGAGGGGAATCAACAAACATATTGATTAGTGGGTTGATATAGGTTCAGAAGAAAGCTTCTAGTAGTTTGAATAGTAGACTTGACTCTGTTTTCCCTGTGGCTTTAACAGTACTTTGGGAGGTATAGAAAATACTCTAAATTTTGAGTAAGGATTAATTTATATCCTTTGTTAAGTAACACATAAAGTCATTCTCAAATAGTATGAGTATTAAATCATTCAAAATTATATGGAAGTTCATCACAAAGCAGGATAAGTATTTATAGATAGATCTGTAGAGAAATGACTATGTTCCACGTAGTTAAAAAAGAACACAGTTTAAACAGAAAATACTGACAGCAGGATTGGATAAGCAAAAATTTAAAATACCTGTACAGTACAGAATAACATCACAATCATTAAAAGTCAAAAAAAAAAAAAAAGAGATTTCAATACAACATGACAAAATATCATACCATAATGTAAAACAACAACACAAACGACAACAGCAACAAAACTGGGTTCAAACCTCAGAAAAGAAACACGGAAAAGAAACCGTAGAAGTTGTAGTCCTCACAGAAAGAAATACCCACAGGTCCACTGAAGGTCTTGAGTTCAAGGGATGCCCTCTGACTGAAGGTCTCCTCCACAGACAGACAACTTTCAGCAGAGCATTCCTAGAATGGAGGAGGCCCCTCCCTGGGTTTGTGTACTTCTCTCTTTCTGCCTGGTTTACCTTCTAACTGCATGCTGATTTCTCTTCCTGGACTGGAAACTTCTTGTGGGTTAGAGTTGCTGTTTGCATCTTTACTTCTAGGACTCGCCTTTTCTTAGTTACCAAGTGTCAGGCAGCCTCCATCAATGATGGGTGGAGATTCAATCCACTCTCTATGTGTCCATACTGGAGAGTAAGACTAGACCTATAGCACCCAAGGAAACGACGTCAATCCCCACATCTCCCTGCAGGGTGAGTGGAGAGGTCCCTGCTTCACTCCATCACCTGCAAACACTGATAGCCTCGTTAGCATCCTGTGCCTTGAGACCATTGAGAACCCCACTTTTGCTCTCATTTTATATATGCCACTCTGTTGAGAGCCCAGGGCACTGGGACCATCAGACATACCCAGGAGTCTTACGCACTTGGGCCCTGAGGCTGCTTCTGATCTTTGATACTCCAATCTGTTCAGAGGGTCTATTGTCATATGGTCTGTGGTTAGAGTCACCCAATGAGGGATGAGGCAAAAAATAGTCCAGGAAGAGAACAAACTCCAGAACTAGGCACTTCGATTTTCCCCTGCTGGGTTGCCATGAGCTGCCTGCATCTTCTTCTCTAGCATCCTAGTAGAGTCTATGGTAACCTAGATTTTATCATCACAGCTTCATGCACAGTTTTCTCAGGGGCCCTGTGCAGGAAATTCATTCCTGCTTCTCATTACCTGACCTCACTGGATTATCTTGGAACGTTAGTGCAAGCACAGACATGCCACATCATTGACCCCATAAGGCTTGAGTTTTCATGGCTGCAAACCCAGCACAACATGAATGACACTAAGTTCTGCTGCCGGCTTAGGATATAACCTGGATGCTCTTTACTGTGGCTGCAGTGGTCTCTGAGTTGTGGGGAATAGAAAAACACTTCAGTTTCTGGAGCAGAGATATCTCATGGTTGTCCTCTCACCCCTACCTCATGCTTTTCCAGACAATCGGCTTCCCAGTGAAAGCCTTTCAGATGCATTTTTAGTTTTGGCCTTGAAGCCATTGATGGGTGTTTACTACTCTCCAGGTACCTCACTGTTATTCCCATGCAAAGTTTGTTATTACTTCTTAATGGTGCCAGTCTCTGTAACACCTACGTCTTGTCTAAAACTCCAAATATGTGAAGATCATTTTCTTGCAAGACTACAGCTTATTGCCTTTTGTTGTTTTGTTTCACTTTGCATTTTCACTATAAACCTGGTTTAAAGCAACCAGTAATAACCATGCCACATCTGGAATGTAATATTGTTTTGAAATTTCCCCTGACAAGAAATTAATATATTATTTTTAGATTTAGCCTCATTCACCTACAAAATGTAGATGAATTCTTTGCCTGAAGATGACATGAATCACATTCTAGCCTGGCTCCCAAGTTGTTGTTCTGATCTGAAGCCCCACAGTCTTTACTGGCCACACCTCTATTGGCACTTCAGCCTTATTAACTCCTATGGAAAGGATCCAGTGAGCTCTGTTACAGAAGTCTACTGCTTTTTTAGTCTGCCTCTCCAGATTCTTCCCCAGTCTTCCTCCATGCAACTTCCAAAGGCCTGTGAGCCTAAGGTCAGGAACGTGCAGAAATTACCGTATTTTTCAGTACAAATTGTCTGCATTTGACCCGACCCACGGGTCTGATTATAAAATATAATAACACGGCGGGAGAGAAAACGGAGACCCTGCAGCAGGAAGTTTTGTCAAGGTCTCCATTTAATGGGGGAGCAGTTTACAATATATAGTCTTCAGCAAGGAAGAAAGGAGGGCAAAGATCGGGGCAGGGGATCCCTGCCCAGGGCCATCTAGCCCCCAGGAAATGCCAGATGTTCTTTAAGTTCCTGAGACCTGAGACCCGAGGAAGTCTTTTCTTAACCTGGTACTGATTAATCTTTCCAGAACAGCAGGTAATTTCCTGAGGTTCTCTTGGAACAGCAGGTAGTTTCCTGGGCTTGGCTCTTGACAGAACAGGAGATTCTTCCTGGGTTGAAGGTCAGGTTCTCCCAAAGGAGGCAGTTTTTCATAAAGGCAATTCACGACTTTCGTTAGCTGGGATGGTGGTCCAGGGTCCCCAACATGCATTAGTTATTTTTTATAGCTGTGACAAGACAGCACACAGAAATGAATTGAAGGGGATAGATTTATTGTGAACAGTAGTATCAGAAGGCACAGTCCATGGTGGTGAGAAAGGGATAGCCTGAGGCAGCAGCATCCATAGAGCCAGAGTGAGGCTGCAGCATCTCCAGCACCTCATAGGTTTGCATGCCAGGAAACAGAACACATAGCAGAAGCAACAGGGGCCAATGACCCTCTAAGGACTCTGGTCCAGTGACTAACTTCTTCCAGCTTAACTCTGCCTCCCAGAACAGTGCCACTGCCCAGGGACCAAGTGTTCAAAGACATGAAGCCAGTGGAAACACTTCAGACTCAAATCTATAACATTCTTTGCAATGAAACCGGTAGCTGTGGGAGAGTGGGATGTTCCCACATCCCAACCTGACTGAGGCGTCCTAGGAGAAGGAAGCTAGTACAAGTCAACAAAGGACGAGGCTGTGTGAGAGGTCATGGGGTGAGATGGTGAACCCTGTGGAGCTGATGTGGAAGCAGGCGTCATGAGCTACAGAGAAGACATGTCAAGTTGTGGCAATCCAGAGATCCACAGAGGTGCTCCAGGAGCCAGGAAAGAGGATCGGAGGAATGGAAGGCTGAGGCTGGGCCAGAGAAGGATGGCCTCCCCACTTCTCTCTCCTGCCCATATCCTGCCCACCCACTGTTCTCTGTGGATCCAGTGACTACAGACAGCAAGATTACCAAAAAATGCAGTGAGAGGGACCATGGCTACCTGACTCCTGCAAAGGAGGCAGAGCTATTTAGCTGTAGTGAAACTAATATTCTGCTGGACTCTGGTGACATTATAAATCAATACAAGTGTTTCAGAGAGCTCCATCATAATGTGAAGCATTTCAAATCAAATGTCATACCCTGTGACTCTGGAATCTCATTCCAAACTGTTCATACTAAAGAAAGTTTATAAAAGGAAATTTCCAATACAGGCTATCCCAGGTTGAGCAAGGTGTGATAAATGATATAAGGTATAAACTGTAAACATGTATGTCAAAGGGCAGTGGTATGACAACAGACATGCATATGAACAGAAGTGAGGCCATCACATTAATGAAAATATACTGAAGAGAATGAAAATGTAAGTGATATTTTCCTAAATGTCTTTCATGGCACTGTAACAGGTTTGCAATACACACACACACACACGTGTGTGTGTGTGTGTGTGTGTGTGTGTGTATGTTATATATACATAATTTATGGTAACTTGATAGGATAGGACCTATCCCTTTCCAGTTCATAGTCTCCCAATCAGCCATGCAAATTCTTTCCCATAGACTTCAATGAGATCTGCTGTCTGAGGCTTCGATACAGCATCTTTTTGGCTTAAAGCAGAGGTGCTCGCATCTGAAAACCCATATGAAGAATGTCCATGGAAACCTAAGCTAAGGCAGCTGCTTCTTTACCTCAGATGTTCTCTGTGTTACCACATTGTGATCTGCTCTATAGGGTATAGACCACTATATGTAATATATGTGTATGTGTATATGGTATGCGTATATGTAGTATGTATATATATGTATGTGTATATATATATAATGTATATAATATATATTTGTTGTGTGTATATATAGCTAATACATAATTTACCTGTAACATGTATTATACATCATATTACATATGGTAAAATTCATAAGATATATATGTATGTATATACATCATTTATGCACCTGTTTACTGTATGTACACGCACACACACTGAATATTTGGGTCCTCTCAAAGTCCATCGGTTGATGCCCCATGCAATGTCTTCAGGTAGTAAGGACTTTGAGTGAAACTTTATAGTTGGAATTAGTGACTATCAAAGAGCCCACAGGATACTCCCATCCCTTCCCTTCCAGTTTCTCAAAGACACAGCAAGTGGAGAGCCATCTACAAACCAGGAAACAGGTTCTCACTATACACCAAATCTTTCAGCACACCCAGTTTGGATTTCCTAGCCTCCAGCCCTATGAGAACAAGTTCCTATTACTTACAAACCACCCAGCCTGGAACATTGTTTAAGCAGCCAAAACTAATGAAAATGGTTTGTCAGAAAGCATCATTTATGTACCTGCTTGCTACCCTGAAATGCTTGCTTCATGAGAATGAGCAAGATACTGCATATCATCTACACTAGCACCGAGGATGTAACCGGTACTGATGAATATTCATTTAATAAAGGAAATGACAACAGAATACTCTGGCTGGGCGTGACCACAGTACTTGAGAGGCAGAGACAGGAGGATGAGTAGTGAGTTTGGGGGCAGCATGGGCTACATGAGATCTTGTCTCAAAACAATAAACAAATAAACAGAATAATTGGCAGGAGCAAAAGTGCAAAAGGACGTTGGGCTAAAATTAATATGCAGGAATTTAACAGAATAACCTAACTGGTGAGTTGTTGTTGTACAGTCAATCATACAAGCGAAGGATGTAAAAATTTACTTATAGGAGCTTACTCTTAAAATGAAAAACTTATAACTCTGACAGACTGTAAATTCTGTAAAAATTAGACTAAGGAAAGGGTCAAAGCAATCTTGTTGGTGGCATGAAAAAGGACTAGATTTGGCTTCTAATCCTAAACAACTAAAATAAACACTATTTTTTAAAAAAAGCAAAACTGTTTCCAGGCACTGGGCTATCAGCGGCATAGAGAGGCAATCACTGAACGAGGGGAAGTACGCAATATGATCTCACAATCACCCAGTGTTGTAGGTCCCACAAGGAAGTGGGCAGAGACTAGCCATCTCCCCAAGTCACGGAAATGGACGAGCATTGAAAAAAGTCACAGGAGGCAGGCAGCCTTCACTGGGAAGGACAGCATAGTGAAGAAAGCCGCACAGACATGCATTCCAGTGATCCTTCCAGCACACCCAGTGAGTGACTCATAGGCTCAACGCTGACTGGCTCATCTGTGTGACGACATCGCCCAGATTAAGGTAACAGCCACCCAGAGACAGTGCAGCCACGATTTGTGTAGACCTATGGAGACAGTTTCTGTTCTGAGCAGGCAAGAGTAGAAATTCCTTCAAAACACACTGAGCAGTGAGCAGACAGAGTGCTGCTTCCATAGGGGAGGAAACTAAGCCCCAGAGACTCCACTGATGCTTTAAAGCCACCTGAAAACTCAACCCATCAAAAGTGGAAAAGTAGCCAGGTGTGGAGGTGCACAACTTTCATCTCAATAACTAGGAGGCAGAGCTAGTAGATCTCTGTGAGTTCGAGGCCAGCCTAGTCTACATAGTTCCAGGATAGCTCGGATATATATATATCCCTGGACACACACACACACACACACACACACACACACACACACACACACACATATATTATATATTTACAGTGGTCTTGGCAGACTCAGAGTCCAGTCTTCTGTAATGGCCAGTTGTGTTTAACTTGGTCATTAGAAATACAGATACAGTACATGTGTGTGTGTGTGTGCATGTGTGTACTAAATAAACAGAGAAAACAAAGAAAAGAACCAAATTATTTTTACATAATTCAACTATGTCCTAGAATAAAACTTAAGAGTATTTAAAATAATTCAAGACCATTCTACACTCAAGGTAAAAAGCACAGTATCTACCACCCAAACAAAACTTGGCAGACACACAAAGACAAGAAAATAATGATCTAATGTGAGCAAAACTCCAGAAATGTCAAAGTCAGCCCAGAGAAAAAGGGCTGATGGAACGAATACACACTTACCAAAACTGCTCTTGTACCTGTATTTCTAATGATCAAGTTAAACACAATCGAACATTGCAGAAGACTGGACTCTGAGTCTGCCGAGACCACTGTAAGAGAAGCACGTTAAATTAAAATGACTTGTTAAGTAGTAAAAATTTGTTTCCACTCTTCTAGATGCCAGAGAGTCCGGGGGAGGCAGCAATAGACTTGGTGTCTGGGGAGAATTCTCCTCCTCACAGATGAGACCATTTTACCTTCAACATGGAAAAAGGCTCTCTCTTGGGCTTCTTTTAAAGGGTAACAATCCTGGAATTCATGAACAATCTGAGATGGGTCACTTCCCACAGCCCTATCTGCTAACACCATTGCGCTGTTGAATAGGTTTCAACATACAGATTCTGGGAGATGGCACATAGGACCAAAGCAACTATTGGTTATGATAACACAGCAGCAGAATCTCCTGGACATGAAGAACACAAGGGAAAGGACAGGACTGGGGCTATGGGTGCAGCAGTATGGGAACGGTGTCTGACGGTAGGAACATTTCAAACATCCAACATAAATATGGCTGGAGAGTTAGCAGAAGGATGAGAGGAGAAGAAAAGATATGTGAAAAAGCAATAACTAAAAAGTTTCAGAATTTGAAAGAAACTATAAATTCATATGCAATCAAGTAAGATGAAGAAGGAAACTTCACAGCCCATCTTCCTGAAGTCAATAACAAACAGAACAGTTATGAGCTACAAAGGTGAAAACAGAAATCACATATAGGGAGACAAAATAAGAATATTATTAAAACAGAGAGACAACTAAGACATAATAAACAGAAAAAACAAAATAAGAATCATTTGGGGGGAAGTTTAAGCCAGAGAGATACTACCAGTTTTAAATAGGTTACTTTAGATATTTGTACATAAAAACACATTTTGAGGCAAAGCAAAAGAGTTTTTAAATAAAGTATATTTCATAGAGATAAGAGTTTTTGCATTCAAATAGCTGAAAAATTACCACCAACAGACCTGTACCACATTAAATGTTCAGACAGAAAGAAAACAATATTAGACAGAAATCTAGATTTATATTCAAAACACAGACAATGCAAAAAAATTGTTAAATGCAAGTAAACATTTTTTCATTTTAAAAATATTTCCAAGTTGGTGAAATTGGCACACACTTGTAGTATCAGCAGTTAGAAGGCTAAGATAGAAGGATCAGGTTCAAGGCCAGCATAGACAATTTAGCAAAACTCTCTTTCTACACACACACACACACACACACACACACACACACACACACACACACAAAGACCCCAGAGAGGGGAAATGGAAGTTTATATACTACGTGAAACAATGCCCTGTTGTTTGAAAATAGAGACACTACTATATACTGCAAACACTAAAATTAAGACCAACAAAGATGTCTGTCAAATACACCAACAAAGGAGATAAAGTGAAAACACAGACTATAATAAATCTGAAGAAGAAAATGTGAAAAAAACAGGTAAAACAAACAGAAAACAACTACAGCATGGCAGCCTTTATCAATTGCATTTATGATTACATTAAATATAACTGGTCTAAAAACATCAGTTAAAGGCAAAGATTTTCCAACTAAATTTCAAAGTCAAGACATGAGGTTAAAGATATAAAGGTTCACAGAGTTTTTCTGACAGACAGAAAGACTTGATTTGATCTCTAGGACCCATATTATCTTTCTTTTATCATCTTCATTTTACATGTAAAGAGAAAAACTGCTTAGGATTAAAGAATGAGAGGACAAAGCAAAAGGAAGTTTGAGCTGTTATATTAACATGAGACAAAGCTGATTTCTGACCTAAAAATTTTACTGGGGCTGGTGAAGTATATTTCATAGAGATAAGAGTTATTGCATTCAAAGAAGAGAACAATATTAAGCATGAAGGTATCTAATAAGAAATCTTTAAAATATAAAAAGCAAAATCCCGTAGAACCAAAAGGGTAAACAAACACACACATGTAATAATGTTATTGTAAGTAACTCTTAAGAATGTGCAGAATAAGTAGACAGAAAATACAAACAATGTTTTCTGACCATGGAAGAATTCCACAAGTCAAATCATGAGTAAAACTCATGAGTAAAACTCTTCTGGTATTTGAAAACTAAGCAATTAGTTAACAAAAAAAAAAAAAAAAGATAAATTAGAAAATAGTTTCAGCTAACTGAAAAAAAAATTATTTTGGGAGAAATGTAAATTAAATGGATTGTCTTTTCTATCAAAGGGTTAAAAGAGACAAAGAATATGCCACTTTTAATTGTAAGGAAGCCATCCAGCTTAAAAGTTGCCCATTGCTTATTGTTATGCTTTTGAATCAGCCCAACTACCTAAGAAAGTGAGACCAAACTGACCAGTCAGAGAGAGTCAAACTGACCCTTGAGTCTTGGGAATAAAAACCCAGCAGGATCCCCAGTTCCTATGCTTGCCTGCTTGGTTTGCCATGGCTATATTCCATTCTTCAGAGACAAAACCTTCTGCCTATTATTATATTATATATATATATATATAATATATAATATATATTATATATTCAGGGCCACTTCTGGTTCTTTCTGTCCCTGTGGTTCAAGATGTGAGATATTATATATATATATATTATAATCCTATTATTCTGTGTCTATGTGTATGAAGGAGGTTGGGAGGGCTCCACATGCTTGCCATCATATGTGTGATGTCAGGGAAGGTCCTTTCCAAACAGATAGAACCAAAGGTGTCAGTTGAGTGCATGTGAGGATGATATGCTGGGGTTCTCTAGAGGAATTAACCATTATGAACCATCACAGTTAGGGCTCAGTTAGGGCTTTACCACTGTGAACAGACACCTCTTATAAAACAACGTTCATTTGGGGCTGACTTACAGGTTCAGTGGTTCCATCCATTATCACTAAGGGGAAACATGGCAGCATCCAGGCAGGCATGGTACAGGAGGAGCTGAGAGTTCTACATCTTCATCTGAAGGCTGCTAGTGGAAGACTAACTTCCAGGCAGCTAGGATGAGGGTCTTAAAGTCCACACCCAGAGGGACACACCTACTCCAACAAGACCACACCACCAAATAGTGCCGGTTCCTGGGCCAAGCATATTCAAACTATGACATTGGGGATGCAACCCACATAATTTATATGTGGGCCTTGAGAAATTGTCATGAAACCCCACACAAATTCTTGAAACTACTCCTTTAACATTTCCACATGCCAAGGTCTTCTGTGTTAAAGGCTGAACCCTGCAGATTAAGATGCTGATGTTTACAAGAGCCCTTAAAACAGGGGCTACTGGGGAAGGCAGGGTTTTGATGAGAATGTCTACTATGGGCTCAGACATCTGAAGCTTCCATTTAGGAGGTTTAGAGAGCATGGCTTTGTTGGAGGAAGTGTGTCACCAGGGGCAGGCTTTGAAAGTGGCCTCAGGGCCACTTCTGGTTCTTTCTGTCCCTGTGGTTCAAGATGTGAGCACTCAGCTTCCTGTCCTTATCACTGTGACTATTGCTTAGTGTCATGCCTCTATTCCAACACCGTGGACTCCTGTCCCTCTAGACCCATAGGCCAGGAGAAACTCCCTCTTCCTTAAGTTGCCTTTGGCCAAGGTGTTTTATCACTGTAACAGATGAGTGACCAACAGAAAGAGAATGAGGAAGGGTTTCATCTGTTTCAGGGTGCTTGTTACAAACAACTTCAGGATTAAGTTTTAACTTCCTGGGTCGAATTCATGAAAGAGGAAGAACGCTGTGGTCAACCAACACAGTGGGCAGGCCCTCACACATAGGAGGCAAGCACTCCACCACTGAGCTGATCTCCGGCCTAGCCTTTATATGCATAACTATAGGGTAGACAAAAGTAGGTGTGTATTCTGAGTGAAGGCTGGTTATCCTAACTATTCTGAGCAGACAGGAAATATTGCTTTTTCTGGCTCTAAAGAGCTGTAGTCCAGATCCCAATTTTGTGAGTCCTCTAAACAACCTCTTACTTTATGGGCCTGATGTGAATAAAGGGAAAACAGGTGTGTTGTTTCTTTTTCATAGACATTTCAACAAGAGTAAACAAGTAGAAAAATGAACAGACAGGCATGGAGAGGAGTTGACACGTAGAATTGCAAGCCTGCAGTGATACATTTGTATACACAGAGTTGTTTTCCCCGTGGTCATGGCAACGCTCACCTTGGCCTATCCAGATGATACATAAAATCCTGCAGGGGATGACCTTTCCTGACCTCTCCACATTGTTACTTTTACCTTTTCTCAGCCACAGCCTTCTTTCCTTCTTGCCTTTCCCTTGTTGCTCAGCCCAGCTTACTGGTGACTTCTCTGAGCTTAAAACCAAATCTCTCAATGCATCTTCTAGTGACTCTACAGAAAATATTCCCCTCTAATGGTTACTCTTGACTCCCAACTTGACAGGATGTAGAATTACCTAAAGAGCCAAATAACCTTGGACTGTGTACCTATGAACTGTAAGCCCTCAAACTGTGAACTGTAAGCCTTCCTTCCTTAAGCTGCTTTTGTCAGGTATCTCTATCATAACAAAGAACTAAATAACTTATCCACTCTCTCTCTATCACCCATTGTAGTCTCCTACAGCATCCAATATGCTCTAAGTTTATACCACTCTTTAATTTTTAAATTTAATATCTATTTATTTGTATGAACAGTGTGTTTATGGTGTGTGTGTGTGGTGTGTGTGTGGCGTGCAGAGGTCAGAAGATGGGCCATGTTGGCTTGTTTTTCATGCAGATTTGGTGAGAAGCTTCTTCAGATTTTGTTCTATGAGCAGGAACCTGGAAAGGGGAAGTCAGTACTGTGTTTCTCCAGCTGTGGAGCCAGACTCCAGGTGGCAGTGGACATTCATCCTTGTCCTCACTGCTACATCCAGTTTACAGTCTCCTCTTCAGATGCCACCTCAGTAGCCATTCCTAAGAAATCTAGGAAATTAACTACTACCCCTACTCAGTTACTATGATAAAGGGAGAGGATCACTGAGGGTCCATACACATTCTCTCTGCACCCACCATATAGAAGCAAGTTCACACCCTCCATAATCATCAGGGTCACTCACCATTGCCATGATGGTGATTCCTGAGCTTTCTAGGGGATGCCTGGACACCAGGGCTCCAGATGGTCTGGCAACAGTCACATCTTGTCATTTGATAGGCTTTTGTTAAGTTCTTTGTCAAGACATGGGATGGGGGTGGGGACAGGACATGACAGTAGCATAAGACGCCTGACCCTGAAGGTCACCCTTCTGGAGTTCATTCTCTATTAGTCATTGGGTCGGAGAGTAAATACTGTTAACTCTGTCTCTGTCTTATACATTGTCTCATCTGACAGCACTACAGAGAGGTGTCTCTTGAATCCATGCATCAACATCTGATTTTTAAATTTCGTATTTTGAGACAGGATCCCTTTACATAACCCTGGCTGTCCTAGAACTCACTCACTATGTAGACCAGGCTGGTTTCACACACTCACAGTGATATGCCTTTCTCTATCTCTCAAGTGTTAGAATTAATTGTGTGCCTTGATTTTTAAGTTTTTAATATATTATTTTGATTGATTTTCTGAGAATTTATGTAATGTATTCTGTTCATATTTATTCCCTTTTCCCTACAATCCTTCCTGTATCTCCCATCTCTTTCCTACCTTCAGTTCATGTCCTCTTCTTTCTAAGGAAAACATCATGGAGGAGGGGCTGGAAAGATTGCTTAAGCCACATGACCAGGACACATGCATTAAGATAGTGTCTGCTGACATTTTTCAGTGTTGTCTGAGCTGGTGTCTGTGCTGTGACATTAAAGAGCTGTTCGGTACTCAGTGAGGCTCCATGATGCACTGTGTAACGAGATGTTCACAAATCTCATACTCTACCTCTTGTGCTGGGAATGGACCACTGACCAGATGTCATGTGGTTTGAGATGTTATGCTTGAGTAAGCCACCGGTTTGTGCCAACTGAGACTCTCTGTGAAGAATATTGAGTTTGACTACAGAAGAGACCTCATGCTGGGATGGCAGACAGCTGACTTTTCGAGAATATGGAAGTCCCAATGTCACCAAGTAGCCAGCTATTGCCACTGATAAATGTGCCATACTTGGTCTCGGCATATACTTTGTCATTGACAGATTGCATGACCAAAGCTGGTCTGATCTTGAACAGAGTAGGGTCTTTGGGCCCCTCATACCAAATATGATTTCCTGGTTGTATTTCCAGACTAATGTATTTTTCAGTCACTTTATTATAACCAGGTCCTCAGCCTCTGTCCTCTACCATTACCATGGAAAAATTCAAGAATTTGTCCTTTGCTTAACATTACCTGGTTACTTTCTCTGGGCTCCTAAGACTGACTCTGCTTCCTGAAGCCATTGCTAGAGCACCGAATAAGGAGAAAAGTCTCAAAGGTAAGACATTCTTGTTTATCCTGTCCTCCACTTGACTTGATTGGAATCTCTTTCACCATCTAATCCTAGGGATCGCTCCTAGTGTCTGTTGGTAGTTAGTTTGGAGCTAACTTTTGTACTACTAGATGTTCAGTGTATCATATCTGCCTTCCTTTTTCAAGACAATATATACCATCCATATTTTGCTAGCAGGCATCATTAGTTTTGAGCCTGGCAACCAGAGTGTGGAGTAGGGTAGGTCTGATAGTGATGTTTCTGGGTCTTGGGAAGAAGGCTTCATAGGCTCCCAGTAGATATGTGGATATTTCTATGGTTGCATTATACATTGTCACAGTCTTGGCTTTAAATCGTACCCATTCATGATCTCAGTTTCTGTGGTCCAGGAGTCAAGTCACAGCATAGCTGGATCTTCTCCTGAGAGCCTCAGAAGGCTGTAATTTAGATGTCATCCAGCTACATTCCTTTCTGGAGCTTGGAATTTTCTAGACCTGTATGACGGGTTGATGAATTCAGTTCCTTGAGGCTATAGGACTAAGGTCTCCATACTTTGGCTTGCTGTTGTTCAGGAGTTGTTCTCAGTCCCCAGAGGCCCCTCAGTCCCCACATGGACTTCCCCCGACTCACTTCCAGCTTAGCAGCTGCCTTCCTCAGGACCAACTGGGGAGCTCTCTGACCTCAGGAGCAGCTGGACTGGTCTCTGAAAGATTTTCAGTTAATGAAGTCAGGCCTAGGCAAGATAATCTCCCCCTTGATTAGCTCAGAGTCAACTGGTTTGGGAAGTTAATTATATCTGCAACATCCCTTCACCTTGCCTGTGTTCTATTGGCTAGAAGCAAGTCACAAGTTCTGGCTACACTCAAGAGAGGGTGTCTACCAGCGCATGATTCAGCAGGGTCACCACTGGGTGTGTCTGCACCCTGGGGATGGCAGACTCCTACAGGAGCGTAGTGAGTCCAGAGGAACAGCTGGGGCCGCCAGTCTGCTAGCCACCCTGCTGTTGATTCTCGCAGTACATTTTCATGGCCACCACATCCACTCCATAATTCACAAACTTGATGTGTTCCTCCTTTGGTATCTGTCTAGCCTATTGGAATATGAGTTCAGTGAAGGCAGGGAAAATATCTGTCTTGGTCATATTCTACTGTTGGGCACAATGCTTTTTGTATGACCTGGATGCTCAAAATATTTAAATGAACGAATGTGTGAGAGAGTGAATTAATAAATGGCTATAGTAACGCCAGTCATCTAAGACTCTGACTCTGTCCCCTGAGGGTGACATACTAAATGAAGCTAAGACACAGAGTTCTCTCTCTCTCTCTCTCTCTCTCTCTCTCTCTCTCTCTCTCTCTCTCTCTCTCTCTCTCTCACCATTTTATTAGAAACCCACAGTTGGTCTAGCTACCTGTGCTCTGGGTGGTAGTTGAGCTTGAATTGTCACACTCTCCAGAATGTTCTCTGTCATGTGGGCCAACAAACAGAGCACACCAGTCTGCAGTATGAGGAAAATGTCCCAGGTGTGCCAAGAAAAAGAGAGCTGGCAGATGGAGCAGGTATGAACTTCAAAGTCTACACGAATGTTTATTTCTCCTTGGACCTCATCCAAGATTCTCAAGAGGTTCCATGGGGTCCTGTCTATGAATTTCTTTCTTCAGCTTAGAGTAGTTTTAGCTGGATCTGTGTGCATCCTACTTTGATTATTCTGGGGGTGCTAGAGCACCGGCAAAGAGCAGCCACCTGAACTTAGTTACCACAAAAAGAGGAGGTTGATATGGGGGTGGGCTTCATGGAGTGAGAGGGGAGAGAACTTGAGGCTCTAAGGGCAGAGGTTAGGAAAGAAAGAACCATATTCCAAACCAGAAAGGAAGCAGTAGGCTGACTCTGTCCACAGACGACCTGAGCAAACTTGGCTCCACCTGGAGGCCTTCTCAACTGTGAACCTGTTCGAGCTAAAGTTAGTGAAGCCTTGGGATAGCAAATCAATGTGTGAAATCTGTGTCACTTCTAGAGACAGACAACTGGCTATCCAAAGAGAAAATGAAGAAAAAAATCCTGTCTATATTAGTAAAATTATAGTAATAAAAGTGAGCAACGTGTCCCGTGGCGTCCTGTCTCTGCTGTAGGTGTCTGTAGGAGTCTTCAGTAAGGAAAACAGCTCTGAATTCTCCCTAAGACGGTATCATCATCTCCACGGGAGAGGACAGGACAGGCTGAGCCATGAGACTTGGAATAATAGTAATGCTTCCAGCCCCCCAAACCACATGGAATCCTTTACTTCCTTCCTCCATTTACCCCTTAGTTTGTTGTTGTTGTTAAAATTATTACTGAGCATACACATTCATGCATTTCTTACTGTCTTGACTGTGGATGTTACAGCACTGGCTGTCTGAAGTTCCTGCCTTGATTTCCCCACAGTCGTGGACTATAAGCTGGCAATTGTATAATCAAATCAACCTCTTTCTGTTCTAAGTTGCTTTTTATAAGGACATTTTATCACAGCAACAGAAATGTGACTACAATGACCTTGCCTTTGTCTTCCTTCCCCCTCCCTATTCCTCCCCTTCCCTTCCCCTCCTAGGGGTCAAACTCAGGGTCATGCACTGGTACTAAGCAAGTGCTCCATCACTGAGCTACAGTCCTTAGAGTTAACTTTCTTAGGACCTGTGTGGACAACACCCAGTTGTCACCACGTCTGCTCCATGCCCACTGAAGATCTGACCTCACTGACACTTGGGTAGGCAAGGCACACAGGTCGTTCCTCCAGCTCTCCATGTTGTCTAACCAGAAGCTGAGTGGCTGCCAGAGCCAGGAGGGAGAAGTCATCCAGCACCTCAGAAGCTCAGCCTTGGCTCGAAAAGGCAAGAGGAAGAAAGGGAAGGGTCATTCCATCAGAGTTGAGCCCACCTCAGCAGCGATGGCTCCACCCCTCCTGCAGAGGTGGCCACACCCCCGGCAGAGGTGGCCACACATCCGGCAGAGGTGGCTCCATTATGACCATCACACGTCATTCTTCTCACAGTAGAGAAAGAGCTGTTATCCATGTTTTCTTTTGCATCAAAGTTGGACATAAGAACAGTTGCCACAGTTACATAAAAGCAATAGATGCATATCATGTCCAAGCTGAGAGTGTTTTCTTTTTAAATCATGTTTGTATTTTCTGTTTTGACATGTTGTATGTGTTTATTTGCCAATGCTCGGTTGTGCAATAGCATGCTCATTCCATTATCGTTAACAAGAGGATGGAAAAATAATCGTAATTAATATTTCACATTATTATTGTATAGAATTCTTGGTGAAATGTAGTATGTATATACATTATAAAAATACTACTAACTTATTTTAAAAGACTATGTGTTCACCCCTCAACTAACAAGGACCTGTGGAATTCCACCAGAGAAAAACAACAGTAGCCAAATAACAGTGCCATGGGACGATCAATTCACACACACATTTAACAAGACACACAACAATCTGTTGTGAAAAAAAAAAAACCTCAGAAAAGAACTTCAAACAGTAATAAAAGGTAACTCAAGGACCTAAAGAAAGGATGGTTATGGTTACATTTATGATGATGAGCGAGACGTGAACGAACGTGATCTCCAACAGGAAACATTAAGACCTGACAGAGACGAGGAAGGGGAAATAGAAGGTGAAAACAGTTATAATTATTAGAAACAAACATGTTAAAGGCAGGCTAAAAATAAAGCAGAACACCTAATGTCCTCTCACAGTCTCTGTGAGCACACACAGACATGTGTACAAACACACACACATGCACACACACACATGTGCACACGCACATGTACACACACATGCACACACACATACTTTCAAGTTTGTTTCTTCTGGTTGTCTGTCTGTCTGTCTGTCTGTCTGTCTGTCTGTCTACCTATCTATCTACTTTGAGGTTGTATTCACATTAACACAAACCAGGGGAAACAGGAAGAATAAAAAGGTAGACAGGACCAGGCCTCATAGCATAAACCTTTATGTAATTCTGTCATTTGGGAGGCAGACACAGGCAGTGTCTGTGTGTTTGAGGCCAGCTTGGTCTACAGAGCTAACTGGTTGCAGGACAGCCAGGGCTACACAGAGAGACCCTGTACCAATAAATAAACAGACGGAGAGACAGACAGACAGACAGTAGAGAGGGTAAAGAAATTATAAATACAGGGAACAAAACTTAGCATTGGGGTACCTACCAGCCAAGGCGAAAAGAGAAATACAGTGTACTTACTGCCCCAAATCAATACTGCTTCAAAGGACATAGAGAAACAGACAAATAGTTATCACCAGAAGAGATGATCCTTGTGTGGTCTAAGATCTAAGGGAGAGATATACATTTGGGAAGTGTGTGCGTGTTCACGCGTGTGTGTGTGTGTGTGTGTGTGTGTGTGTGTGTGTGTGTGTGTGTATGGGTGAGGGGTATCGTGTGGAGCATATGCCTGTGTGTATGCTCACAGAGGCCAGGGGAGGACATTAGGTATCTCCACCTTGTTCTTTTGAGACAAGGTGGCACTGAACCTAAAGCTAGGCTAATGGTCAATAATTATTCTCTCTGTACCCCAACCCCCAATAATGCTGGCAAGTTTGGCTACTTCCAGCTTTCACATGGGTGCTGGGATCCCAAATCAGGTCCACATACATAAGCAACAAGCACCTAAGTCACTTCTCCAGTCCCAGGAACATTTGGATTTATTTATTTTATTTTGGTTTTATAAAACAGGGTTTTTTGGTATAGCCCTGGCTGGCCTGGAACTCACTCTATAGACCAGGCTGGCCCCAAACTGAGAGATCCTCTGCCTCTGCTCTGCCTCTGCCTCTGCTAAGATTAAAGGAAGAAGCCACCACAGTCTGGCCCAGGAGTATTTTAAGACAAGGTGAATTTAATGCCACTGTGAAGTCAGATTTACCAAACACACGAAGCTCCGTCACCCCATCCCACAACCTGCAAGCCATTAATAAAGGCAGAAGGTGTGACTTAAATCACAAAGGAAATTCTCCAGAAGGTAAGAGGCTAATGTCCTCCTGATGCCCCTCCTTCATTCTCTTCTAATAGATGCAACGACCACAACCGCCTTTAGATCCTTGTCCACAAGTGTCTCCACAGAAGTGGCTCAGGGGTGGAAGGGGCAGCAGCTTTAGAAGCGCTGTTCCAGGAAACAGTCTCTGGTGTATGGGATGAGCCCCTCCCTACTTTGCTCTTGCCATACAGATGTGTTGGCGTGCACACATGTCATCTGTACTGTGGTTTTTCATCAAGCCTCATAGAGTATTACGGATGACTAAGGAGACTTGTGACATTTGGAAAGGACATGGAAGGCCTTTGTTAATCCTCAAGCAGCAAAAGTCCCCTTCGCATAGAGCATTTTCCTGTCCTTTGTGTTTGGAAATGTAGAGAGGAGCTGCGAATCTGATCCGAACCTCATGATGAGGAGCTTGCTGCTGGCCCGGTTGAAAGGGTCTGGTGTCGGCTCTGCAGTCTTACAACTCGCTTTAACCAAATTCGCCTCGGTTAAGTTATAAATCAGTCCAGGTTAGGGCTTCTCTGGTCTCTCTAGTGTAATTCAAGCAGTCAGTCCAAATTCTTAAAATAAGTAGAACTATGTGGTCGTTGTGGGGCCTGAGTTACAAATTCCTTGTGAGTGTCAAGTACGTCTAGGAGGGACTTACTACTCCAGCTAAGACCACAAAGTCTACAAGATGTGAGCTGGGGACATAGTGTGTTAGTAAAGTGCTGTAACCATAAAGAAGCCCAGGCAGAACATGCAAAAACCTGAGGCATTGTAAGTCCAGCAGAGGACACAGAGACCACAGGATCCCAGGAGGTCCCTGGCAGCCAGCCTCGCTAAGTGGGTGAGTCTCAGGACCCATCGAGAAATCCTAACAAGGAGAGAGGGTGGCTCCTGGGGAACAGCACCCTGGAGTTGGCCTCTAGCCTGCACACACACACACACACACACACACACACACACACACCACATTGCACTCAAACAAAATAAATACATTTAAAAGGGAAAATGGCTTATTTTGTAGATTAAAAACATTTCAAACAGGAATCAGTGATGATAAAACACAGACGCAAGTCTGAAAGTCAGGGTGCAAGGTGGGTCCTAACGTGGTACCATGCTCTGTGTCAGTCCCAAAAGTCCTGAGCCTGTAGAATCCAAAGCTCCGTTTTTCATGTGACAGCTCTGGGACTACAAAACAGCTAAGATCTTACCTTCCACACGGGAGAACATTCTGGAAATTATATTTGCTCTGGGGACAGCTCAGGGTGAGCTCTGTGTCTCACTTAGATTAAAGATTTCAGTGACAACCTTAGGCAGTATCAGGACTAAAGATTTGCTCTGCTGTAGACAGAGCAGGCTTGAGGAAAAAAGCGGGCCTGCAGTGACCATCTCTGAGCCTATGCAAACCTTACCTGTGATCCTTGCTTACCTCCTGGAGCCACGTCCAAGTTCACAGACCTGGGCCTAACTGAGAGGTTACTGGATTTCGGGAAATAAGTAAAGATTAAGAAAGAACCCGAAAAACTTTAAAATGGTAAGGCATTTGGGCAAACCCATCCCATCATTAAAACTCTCACAGGACACGGATTTCTGGTAGTCAGGTGTAGAAATTAGCAATATCATTTCTAAAAAGTAGGAGGCAAAAGTAAAGCTGAAGTTAAATGTCTGTCTCTGTACTCACACCAAGGTTAACATGAGAAGGGACAGTATTGGAAATAACTGGTCCCAACATCATCAAAGCATTCAAGTCTCTTTTCCATTTCATTTGTCTTTCTTGCTGTATAGAATCTAGCTGGCAGGGAAGAGGGAAAGCCACAGAGTTCAGACCCTGCTATACATCCAGGCCCTGACCTAGTCACCTAATCTAGCTGACATTCAATCCTTTCATTTGTCGAAAGATGCTTCCATGGTGAAGCTAGCATGGAAAGGGGTGTGTGTGTGTGTGTGTGTTGGTTTTGGTTTTTTTGTTTTTTGTTGTTAGTTGTGTGTGTGTGTGTTTTGTAAATACAATGTGGTGTTAGGCAGTGTGTTATTTTCAGCCCATTGCTACAGTGTGTTCACAGGGCAAAATTGGTCAGAGGTGCTTAAGGAACTGGAGGAAGCTTGAGAATTGCCACTAGATTCTCAAAACCTGTAATAGTTTTCCTCATGAAAGGAACAGAAGTACGCTCATACATTGAAACCCTCTTCAGTTGCGGTGAAGAGCAATTGACCCAGTGCCTTTATATTCTGTCAAAAGTGAGAATCTCAGAAATATACTTAGGGTATAGTTACTTTTCTATAAAACTCATGGAAACATGTTCAATGCACAGATTAGTACCATGCCCCAACATGTAAAATTGTAAAAAAAAAAAAAAAAAAGTAGAGAGAGGAACCATGTTATGACTATATAGTGGGTGTTATAAACTCACAGTCTTTTAATTTCTCATTTTTTAATTCTGAAAAATATCTTAATTCTCAAAAAATTGATCTCTTTTTAATTTTCATTTGAACAGTGAAGAATCGCTGAATGATAGTAGTCACTTGAAATCTACATATTCACACACACACAATATCTCTGTGTTTGCTCCTTATAATATAGGAAAAAGAATTAAAGTTGGGTGTGGTGGCATTTCCCTGTAATCCCAGCCTTTTTGAGGATGAAGCAGGGCTGATCTAGACTGTAGATTGAGACCCCTTTTCGAACATTACATTGTTTTACTTATTATCTTTATCATCATCGTTGTGTATGTGTGTGTGGAGGCTGTTGGAGGACAGCCTTCTAACAGTCTGTTCTCCTCCTCCACCTCTGCATAGGCTCCAGAAGCTGGACCTACCTTTCCAGCTTGCCAGCAAGCATCTTTACCCATGGGCCATTTCCTCTGCCTTCAAAGGATATGTATATGTTTTAATTCTTCATGCCTATGGAATCAAAATTTAGTTTTTTGTTTGTGTACATGTGTGTGCACACTGTGTGCATGTGTGTGTGCATGTGTGTGCACACTGTGTGCACGGAGGAGCTCTCAGAGGCCAGGGGGCATTGGATTTCTCAGAGCTGGAGTTTCAGGCAGTGTAGGCCACCCGATCTGAGGTGTTCAGGAAAGTACCCAGGTTCTCTGAAGGAGAAGTAAATGCTCTTAACTTTGAGCAGTGCCTCCAGTCCCTATGCATCAGTTCTTCTAAGAAATCTATGACTTGGCTGGGTCTTCCTGCTACAAGCCTTTATAGCATCCTGTATATCTCCTTCCTAATAGTCATCACACATGTGAACGCTCCAATTCTGTCTTCCCAACAGAGTCTGTGATGTGACAGAAAAAATGCCCGTATCCATTTGGCACGCTGCTTACTTATTAGTACCTAGCCCAGTGTGTGATGGATGGCAGCAGTAAGTGTTGATTGAATGAATGAATGAACCCATGGTAAAGCCGTTGGGTCTGGCCAGAGGGTTATGAATATGAGATTACAAAATGAATTTGCCAACTATGTTTTGGTCACTGTTTCATGCTGGCTCTTCAGAGTGCTTGGTGTCCAATTAGCCCCAGTTCTAAACAATGGGAGGCATTAGTGAGTTTCTGTCTGTGTAATCTGGCCATGCAATCACTTCTTCCTCGTTGTCATGGACTGAGGTAGTGTCGGCTTGAATGACTGCCGAAGGTCTTGCTTTCACTGCTCTGCAAGAAAAGCCTAGCCGACTCCTCTCAGTGTAAGCTGCAGGATACTGTTATTGAAGTGATCACTGTTCAGCCAAAAAAATACATGAAGGAGTCACATAATCCACCCAGACAACTCTCCGTGGAGTTACACAAGTCCCTTATGGAGGGAATGAGACAGCCTGTTCCCTGACAGCGATGGATTAGTCCCTGCCTCACTAATCGGAATGCGTCGAGAAGCGTCAGGGTTGAGGATGTGGCGAACAACGTGCTCCCCAACCTGCACACATCAAAATTAGATAGGTTTTGTTATTGCTCTCTTTTAATCTTGATCACCGAGGATTTCAAATAAAATCTTGGGGATGCTAAGCCTGGCTGATGGTGCTCGGGTGGGTCATTTACTCTTGGCAGGGGGTGAATGTGGCAGCATCTGTCCAGGCCAGGCATGGAGCCCCTGTACTCTCCTGTCCCACCACCAGCCCTGTGACTCAGGTGTTACCTCAAATCCTAACACAGGCTGAATGACATATGGATTCTAAATGTACTTAAAGTTACATAATTCAGCAGATATATGTAACCCGTTCTCTCACAGTTGAAGTATTGGCTTGCTCTAATAAACCTCTGGCTTTCACAGAGCTGCAGAGTGAGAGAAGGTGAATGTAGGAGTCTGAGATCTGGTGATTAGAAAGTGTTTTGCATGACCTTGAGAATGTCAAATAATACTTTAAATTAGACTAATATTCTTGTTTAGTTAAACTTTCTAATGTTTTTAAAAGTCCTTCATAATATTATGGATAAGTAAATTCTTGGACCCAATTTCAATTTGAGTCCAATTCCAACTAATAAAGTTAGACCCATAAACCTTCTCCTTAACAGCTCATAATGTTAAACTGAAAACAGAATTCTTAAAGCACTCACTTACGCTGTCTACCCATGAGACAAGCTTTACAGACTTACCACAGATGTCTTCAATAGACATTATTATTAAAAAAGAATATTACATAAAATAAATTTAGACTGTTAGTCTAGCACGATTACTGAAGGAATATATTTGTGTGTTCAGATAACCACATCCATGCGTAATTGGGAGGTTTGAGAGAAGATGCAAAGACTGTTGACAATAGAATCTTCAGAGAGTAGCCATCTACTCATTTACCCATCTACCTCATTATAGCAGATTAAGGTTTTCTTTAGACCCTTCTCTGTACTATAAGCCTCAACTTTCAGGAAATTAAAAGTTGGTCAGAAAAAAAATCACTTCAGTTAACAAGCATCAGCTTAAGACAAGAATTTTATAAAAATCTTGAGCGGGAGAAAAATCAGCTTTCTTGGTTATAAGTGCCAAAATAAAGACATTTTAGTGGTTCAGGGAACTTTCAAGTTTTATAATTTGAAAACAAGTAAAACTTTAAACAGAATAAAGAAAGTTCCAGGTCCATGAGATAGATTAAAGTCCCGGGTGTGTTTTGAAGATGACTCGAAGGTAGTATGAATATTGGAACTATTTGTTGGGGACATATGTCCTGTTGTGCACGGAGATTTTAAATAACAAACACTACTTATGCTAGCACTGAATTTCGCTCTCCATCTTCAGGCTTACAATATGAAAATCATTATCCACTATAGCTAATTAGGTAATAACAGGAATTTATACAACATGTTATACTTAAGGATATTAACGTCAGAGGAAAGGGCTGCTTTTCTGGTCAATGACTTACCCTTCTGGTAGCCTGCTCTAATGGAGGTAAATCAGAGGTCAGTGCCGTGGAGAAGGCCGTGCCTGATACACTCATGTCCTGTTAAGCATGGGAAGAAAGGTTTGAATCACAAGACCATAACAAATGAAAGCTGCAGAGAGCGTCTTCCTTTCCTAGGCAAGATACACTTGCTGGTGTTAGGTCATCACCGCACGCTCTTTATTGGAATCATACTCTTTACTCAGATACACTGAATTCAAGGACAGGATGGGTCCACAGGTAAAGCAGGTTCTGCCCATGGCTGAGCCTGCAGCTAAGACCATGGAAGAGAGTGGCTTTTGGATCAGACAACCCCTCACTGACCCTTGTTCTGCAATTTACCTACCAGACAAGTGGCTTTATTTCAATTAACGTAATTTTATTTTATTTTATTTTTTTTTTGAGACAGAGTTTTACTATGTTTTCTAGGCTGGCCTCAGACTCCTTCTGTAGCCCCAGGCTTGTCTAAAATTCTTAGTGATCTTCCTCCCTCCGAGCTGGGCTTATGGTGTGCACCACCACATCAAGCTCCTCCAAGTAGCTTTGGAATTCACCTGAAGCTCTCTTTCTTTATTCCTAACATGGAGTTATAAGAAATACATATTCCCATAGGTATTTCTAGGAGTTACACAAAGAAAGGCGTTTAGGACGTAGTAACAATAAAGATTAGACATTGTTTTTATTATTTCGTGCTTTGGCATGTTTACCAATAGTCTGTGAGGCACATTTCACGTGTATTGTCCAAAACGAGAGCTTTCACCACTGTGTGGAGGAAATAGAAGGCGATGCTCCCTGTTTATATTTTCTGAAACTTGACCAAGAAGTAGCACTGAGTGGCTATGGTGCCTCAGTCCAAGAGGCAGGGTCCCAGAAACCGGACTTCAAGAACGACAGATGCTTCTAAGAAACACAACCTTACAGCATCCCCCTGTTCCACAGTGACTCCTGAGCTTTGGATGCAGGAGTTTTACTGTAGATGTAGCCACTGGGACTGGGCACCACAACTCTGCATTGTGATTGGCTGTGGTTTTCCAAAATGGTTTCTATCTCTTGCAAAGAGAAGTTTTCTTGATGAAACCTGTATTTATCAATAACATGGCTGCCTAAACTTGTCCTGTACAAAGACAACAGCAATAGGCATGTTAACATGGAATGGAAACCCGGAGAAGGCTCAAGCCTAGAAAAAGACTTATGGACATCTTAAGGATGCTGAGAGCAGGAGAAAGTCTTCCCAGGAAAGAGCACATCAGCTGGTTACCCAGTACTAAGTGGTCAGCCCTAAAAACATACATACAAGTAATGCTATAGAGACTGAGCAGATTTCACATAATATGTATGTAACAACAATTAATGAAAAGGAGCCATGACTTTAAAAGAGAGCAAGGTGGGGGAAGAAAATGGGAAGAGAAAATGATATCATTATATTATAATCTCAAATAATTGCTTTTTTTAAAACGTATTATTGAAAGGAAAAAATGAACGGTAGTCAGACAATGGAAATCCAGGATCAAGTAGGATATGCCTTGTAATGGAGACACACCAGCATCCCTGACACTCAGCACATTTATTAGGTATAACATGAAGGGCGCATGGGTTAGCTCATCTCAGTAGGGGGTCTCTGTAGGAGAGCAGTCTCATGGGGCATGATCCAGGATGACTCTCTGCACTTATGGTTTATACGTTAAGGTTAACATCCACAATTATACTAGGGGAAGGCCCTAGGATGGGTCCTTGACATGGCCGTGCTTATGTTGATGATATCAAACAGGGATGCACTCCTTCCCCATCCTGTGGGATTCAGAAAGTTTAATTCCTCACCCTGTTCTTCCACTGACAGCTCAGAGAACCTGCCAAACTCTTTGTGGCTCAAGGGTAACTCTCTCTGTCTGTGTCTCTCTGTCTCCCTCTCTCTTGTGGAGAGTGTGGGCATGTGCTGGTATGCGTGAGGCACGAGTGTGCCTGTGTGTGTGTGTGTGTGTGTGTGTGTGTGTGTAATATGCAAATCTGAATGATTAGCCAAAATTCACCACTCAGTTTCTATGAGGATTAAATAACAAGACAGATGTGAGCAAATTTTAAAAAACCATAAAGCACTTAGTTTAAATTAGAGTGTATTCATAATTTCCAGCATGCCCCAAGTCAGTTATGACTAATTTCTAGATCTCTATTTCCCCTAAAAGTTTATCATTATTTGGAACAATTGTTATTTATTACTGGTTTATTAATAGGAGTCCTACTGCTAACAAAACGCCCAAAATGAATTCATGGCTTAATAACGTTGCTTTGCTTTTAATCTTGTTCAAAAAGTAGAGCCTTTGCAGGGTGTTGGCACAAGGGGCTGTATTGCTTAATACTGGCCATGCTAACGTTCACCAGAATGCACTTGATGCTTCTGACATCTATTGCTTACAGAATGTACTCTTCCAGGGCTGTAGTTGGTAGGGTGATGGATGGGCACGTGTGAGGCCCTGGGTTCAATCCCCAGCATCGCATTGTGTGGTGGTCTATTCTGTAATTTCAGCATGGGGAGGTAAAAGCAGGAGAACCAAAGGGAGAAGTCATCTTTAGTTGCATAGAGACTTAGACATCAACCTGAGCTAAATACCTGTCTACAGACCGAATACCCCACAAAAACCGGGGAGAGGGTTCAACGGGTAAAGTGTTTGCTGCTGCAGAAATGTGAAGCTCTGTGCTTGCTCCTCGGCACCTTATAGGAGCCAGGTAGCATGGATCTGTACACCCAGCTGCTGGGAGACGGATGCAGTATTTTCCACAGTCGTAAGTGAATCCAGGATTTAGTTTGTCTCATGCTCACAGGGACCAGTCTCGTGCTATCTCCCTCTGTCGCTGATGCTAGCTGGTCATGTGATACCAAGAGGCCTGCGTTACTGCTGCAGGATGTCGCCAAGCTCCTGGATTCTGACACCTCCAGCTTCTTTCCTTCTTTCCCTAAAACAAGCACTAACAGTTGCTTCTTTTGACTAGGAGCCCCGTGCTATCTGAATGGTAATATTTTTAAATGACTAGGCCTTCTGGTTTGGGTTCACATGTATTTATTTTGTGTGTGTATGTGATTTAACATGCACATGGCGTGGTCAGAAGATAAGTTGCCAGAATCAGTTCTCTCTTTCTACCATATGGGTTCTGGAGACTGGATGCAAGGTATCAAACTCATATATGACCTATATCATCCACATGTATAATCTACATCTATATGTTGATAATCTATATCTATGAATGATATCTATATCATTTATACCTAGCTATATGTGTGTATAGAAACACAGAGGACGTTATTTCACATGAAGGATTTACTCCTGCAGTTGTGGAGGATAAGATGTTCCATGAACTGCATCTACCAGCTGGAGGCCAGGAAGGTTTGCAATGTCACTGATTACAAGTCTAAAGATCCCCCAAACCAGAAGCACCAATGTCTGAGGGCAGGAAGGGGTGGGGTCCCAGCAGGAGGGAAGGGGTGGGTTTCCAGCAGGCCAGGAGGGATAGGGTCCCAGCACTCAGGAAGGGATAGAGTCAGCAGGAGGAAGGGGGTCACAGCAGGAAAGGAGGGATGGGGTCCCAGCAGGTCAGGTAGGGAAGGAGGGGTTCCAGCAAGCCAGAAAGGATGGGGTCCCAGCAGGTGCAGAGGGAGGGTCCAACAGTCAGCGAGGGATGGGATCCAGGCAGGCAGGGAGCGGTGGAGTCTCAGCTCCAGTCTTTACCTTCTGTTCTATGTACTTTCAAAGGATTGGGTGATGTCCCCGGAAGAGGTGAGGGCTGTCTCCTTTACTGAGTTTTATGATGTGTGTGTTAATCTCTTCTGGAAACACCTTCACTGACAGTCCAGTGATAAAATGTTATTAGTGATCTGAGCATTTAGTCAACTGACGTATGAAATTAGCTACCGTTCTTACACTGACCATTTTCTGTCTAAGTGTGAAATCCATGTGTTATATTTGGACAGTTAAGATGGGTTCTGTTACCTGACTGGACCTAACAAACACACTAGGTAGACAACCTGGATTCACTGTTCAGACTCCTAAAGTGTTTTCTATTCTAAGTTACATGTTGTCTGTATTTACTGCACTTGGATGGTCAAGAACCAACCTTTGCCTTTTGTCAAACTTATAACCCAATGCTCTTTCCACATTGTTTATGTAGGAATGCCTCTGCCCCTGGATCCTGGGATAGACAGGCTTCTGACTCAAGTCTACCTGACGCCTGTTGCATCATAGTGATTGGTTCAGTGGTAATCATGTGCTTCTCATGGGCTTGAAATTAATGCCATCTTCTCAAACTTTCAAATTAGGGCTGAGACACATCTTTGGTAGACACTCCCAAATAGCTAGTAGCACGTTATTTCTGTACTGTTCCTGCAGATGTTTCCAGAAAGGATTAGAAATTGAATCAGTAAACTCATCAAAGGAGATCACCCTAAAGACCCTAGGGACCATGGTCTGAGTGCTCACATGCCATGCACAGAACACTGACCTGTGGTAGGCATCAGGCAGTGCTCCCTGACCTTTCCATCTGAGCTGAGCCGGTGACAGGTGGGGATGGGGATCATATGATCTTGAGTCATATGGAAACCTGGAGCTTAGATGGGACCCCTATTGTCCACTTTCTCACACAACAGATTCCATGTCACCATTCGCTGTGAATAATCAGAGAGGAGAGCTTGCTCTGTTGACAGCCACATGTAAAATCAAGGTACTATTGTAAATGTACATCCTAACCGATGATTTACCTTAATTAATTACAGTCTCTGTATTTATAATTATAAATGAATTGCAGCCATGGGGACAGAATTAAAGTGCTCCTTCTGCTATTTTCCAAGTATGGAACCTGATACTCAAGAGTACTGGACTCTATGATTTGTCTAAACACCTTTATTTCGTAACCAGCTGTAGGAGTATGTATCCCCAGCCACTTCTTAAAGTGAGAGAGAACAGTGAACAATTTGTCAGAGGTACACACTAATAGATTCAAACCCCGTTCCCTCTGACATGGAAGTTTATCATCTATACATCAGGAGGGATCAAAATGAAAGTAATCAGGGGTGCTGGAGAGATGGCTCGATCTGTAAAGCACCTGCTCCATGAACAGGAAGAGGTGAGCTCGGTCGGTCGCCAGCACTCTTCTAGAAAGCTGAGCCTGATAGCACAGCGGGGATCCAAGTGCTGGGGAGTTAGAGATGAGAGGATCTGTGGGCTTGCTGGGTAGCTAGCTCATCATGGAGCTCGTGGTTCAGTGAGAGAGCCAGTCTTAGAAAACAAAGTGGAGAAACAATGGAAGAAGACATCTGGTGTTGACTTCGGGCCTCTACATGCACATGCACACATCTGCACACACACGCATACATGCAACATACATACATACACACAAACATACATACACACAAAAGCTCAAAGAAACAATAAGCACACTAAGACATCCTATCTGTTACCTCTTAGCTCAATTTTCCAAACTTAAAGCCTTAAAGGGGCCACAGCCATGCGTGTGGAACAGCCCTAAGGAGCCATTGCAGGCATGGATCTCACCTGTGCATTGAAACAAGCAAAGCCAAGAGCAGCAAGGCTTGGACCTGTAGAGGAGTTTGGGGCTCCTCCTAGGCCAGCACAACAAATAGAGGCTTATATTTGTGGAATGATTTACTACCTCTCATTAGTGTATTTTATACTTCACTGAGCTTAGATAGGCAAATTATATAAACACTTTATATATAAGCAAACCATGTCAGATGTCAGGACTCAAAATATGTATTTAATTAAAGGAATACATCTCTTAATACCAAAGCCCTAAATACATATTAAATAATACCCTAATCAGAAGGTAAATGAGATACGCTATCCAACAGAAAATAAGTGACCCACATATACAGTAATATGTCCGTTAATGAGGCGGATGCATGCCAACAGCACACTTCAGTGTCAGAAGCTTCATTATTCAATGAAGCAATAACGTGAACACCATAAAGGAGAGCATCCAAGGGGGACAGAGAAGAAGTGGGCACACTGTAAAATTATTAGACATTAACCAAAAGAACAGCAAGGAGACACAAGAACAGCAGAACTGAGAGGGAATAGAAAGGGAGCTGACCTGGAATCTGGAAAGTATGGAAAATGGCTGGAAGAAGATAACTGTTGGACAGGCTGGACAAGTGTATCCAGCTTATAACCTGATTGGGTCACACCCAGAAGCCCAGAAGAAGCCTCTCTTGAGAAAAAAAGTTGGGCAGGCTAGACACATCTCTGAAAGTACACAATCTGGAGAGGAGAGATGGCCATTTTGTCTCCCTAGCCCTGCCCCCAACACACACACTCCCTAAATGCAACAACAAGGACCAGATCTGGATCAGAGTCTTTCATGTGTGACATCAGTGCATTCCACATTGAACAAGGCACTTGAAGGTCATTTAAAAACAGGAGATGTCCTGCATTGTTCCATTAGTATTAACCTGGTTTATGGCCCATATAGACCAAAACTCAGAGCACAAAACACAGCTCATCAAAGAATCAATGTCCTCATGAAACTGACCTTGGCCAGAGCTTCTTGTCTGTCTGCCTGTCTGTCTGCCTGTCTGCCTGCCTCCCCCCACCCTCTGTGTGTGTGTACAGAGGTGTATGTGTTGAAGCTACAGGTTGACATTGGGGACCTTCCTCTCTGCCTCTTCACTATGTCATCATTTGGATTTAGTCTCATGAACAACTTGGAGCCTATCAATCAGGCTAGACTGACTGGCCAGTAATCTCTGAGGAGCCATTCGTCTGTTCCTTTGGAGCTGGGATCACAGGTGTGCACTACCATACGAGCTTTTCTCAGGGACACTAGGAAGTCAAACCCTGTTCCTAGTCTTGTGAACTAAGCACGTTATAGACTGAACCATCTCCAGCCCCAGAATGTTTTATTTCCTAACTGAGCTAAGAGGCTGGCATACGGGTTAACACTGGGCAAACAGAAGGGGCAGCAGCAAACCAAAGACTGTGAGACTCAGAGACTGGGGAACCCCTAGATTTTGCTGATTTCCTATTTATGCGATCAACCAAGCAGGACAAACACACTCTATTCACGGAGGTATTTTAGGCCCATGCAGCTGCGTGGATTAGCAGGAGCTTCGCTCCCCAGCCTTATGACTCATGCCAACATTGCTATATATGATTTATGAAGACTTAAAGGAAAAGAAGACAGCCAGTTCTGTGATGATGGAGGTTCATTTTCAGATGACCGTCACTCAGTTGCTCAGATAGGAGGACCTACTCCCTGCTGGAATAAAGGCATCCTCAGCTGAATAACAGACAGACAGCCACAAGCAAAGAATCTGTGGCCTCCAGCTGCCATTGAAAGCTTATTGGCAGGAAACCTGTATTGACACTGATAGAGACAGATGTCACATAAACCCGAATGTCACTTCAAAGATGAGTCTTGGGCCGGGAAGATGGTTCGGTGAGAAAAGGCACTTGTCACCAAGCCTGATGCTCGATGCTCTGAATTTGATCCTTGGAATCCACATGGCAGAGTAGAGAAGGAATGTCTATGAATACTCCTCCCTCTCTCTCTCTCTCTCTCTCTCTCTCTCTCTCTCTCTGTCTCTCTCTGTCTCTCTGGCTCTCTCTGTCTCTGTCTCTGTCTCTCTCTCTCTCTCTCTCTCTCTCTCTCTCTCTCTCTCTCACACACACACACACACACACACACACACACACACAAATAAAAGCTATTTTTAATAGGTCTTGGATTGGGGAAATGGCTTGTTGATTAAAACATTTCCAAAGCAAGCATGAGGTCCAGAGTTCAGAATCCCAGAACCATTAAAGCTGATGACCATGGAGGAGACAGGGGATTCCCCAAAACAAGCTGCCCAGTGGGACTAACCATACCCACAAACTCTGGTTTGATTGACAGGCCCTGCCTCAGTGACTTAGAGGGAATAAGTAACAAATGTAACTCCTAACATCAACCTTCAGGCTGCTTTGTGAGAAAGTCGTGATGTCTAAGAAAACAAAGTTCTGTTTTATCTGCATCCAGGAATGCAGTCTCACCTTTGGATACCTGGGCCACATAGAGCAGAATCAAATTTAGAAGGATACATGGATGATAATGTACTCATTAGGCCTGCACGATCAATACCTTCATCTTAAATTGTAAGAGGCTCAGACACAGCTACACACACAAGCACACATATAAGAGATGAGAATAACGTCAAGCTGAAAGATTTGCAAAAGAGATCAGATTTGCACATTTTAAAATAGGGAAAGTATATGTCAACAAGGTTCTACTGAATTTGGAAAACGTATCAATATTTTTTTATATAATCATACCCCCCTCAAAAAAAAGTGCTAGGGACCTTATCTTTCAATGATTCTGCCATGGTTAGTTTTGAAGCAGGTTTTGGTGTTGATTTTGTGTGACCCAACTTCTGCCCCCACTGACATGCTCACAAAGAACTTGCGCAATTGGCTGCAGATAGTTTTTCTCCTATCTACCCCTGGAAGCTTTGCAGACAGGCACGCGAACTGCATCAAAGTGTTTCATTGCTCTTTGCCTCTGCCGAACTTCGAAGCCTCAGCACTGGGTTTTGTAATGAGGCATAGCATATAATTCTAAAGGACATTATATTCTATTGTGCAAATTTTTATGGAGATGCCCCCGTGTCTTTCGTAACACACTACTTAGCCTCATTGGGTTCTTTCTGTTTCTATTGATTGTCTAGGGCCAGCGAAATGGCTTAATAAGTAAAAGTGCTTGCCACCAGGCCTGTGAGTCTGATACCTTCAGTTGATTCCTAAGGCCCCCATGGTGGAAGGAAGGAACTGACTCTTCCACAAATCATCCAATTGATCTCTAGTCTCCCTCTCCTCTCCTCTCCTCTCCTCTCCTCTCCTCTCCCCTCTCCTCTCCTCTCCTCTTCCCCCATTCATCCCAACACACACTCAAGAAAATGTGAAAAATAGTTTAAAAGAACTGTCTAGGAAAATTATCTATGGAAATAGGTTGGAATTAGTAGCCTGAGACTAGTCCAGCTGACCTGTCTTTCAGGGTTACTATGCAACAATGTTTTGCTAACTATTCTAGAAGGTTCTAACAGCAAAGTAGTTGGGGCCCTTTCCCTAGGAGTGGGAAGAAGCTAATGAGTTTCACACACATTGCAATCTTAGAAAAAGATTCACTTTTGTAAAAATGATATGTAGAGGGTTCCAAGTAGACAGCGATCTGGAGTCAACAGCGCCAACGGGCATCTGAGCTGAGCTTTCTAATGGTGGAGAGTTTCTATAATTCCACATGACAACCCCCAACCACATGAGGCTACAGAGCAGCTCATAGGTGGCCAGCCTGACTGAAGAAAAGGACTTCTGGATTTCTTCTCATTCTACTTAAATTATCACAAGTGGCCAGTGGGTATTGTATAAAATAGAATAATTCTCAAAGCTAACTGCCCTGCTCAATTGTGTGTGTGTGTGTGTGTGTGTGTTTAGAAAGTCTAGGATCTAAATTGAAGGAAAGAGAAGAAAAGAGAATGTTTTTTAAAAAATAGCTCTTAGGTGAATCTTCCTGGAAAAATCCTTTTGAATTGTTCCTACAGTCCCTCTACCCAGGCTACAAGACCAGGTCTGTAGTCCTCAAGAGAATGGTGTCGTCATTTATTTTCATTAATCATCAGGGAGCAAGGCTGTCATGCCCACGTATATGCTGGGCACTTCTCTGCATCCACGCCTACTGATTGATAGCATTTCAAGCAATTTTGTGCTCGGCAGTGGACAAGGGGGAAAGGTAATGGAATTGCTTCTTCATTTACCAGGCCAAGCCAATAACGTGACATTGTGCATGCCTGTCAGTTTTATACATCGAGGGTGCCCAATAACAGGTACCAAACCTGCCCCTTTAATGCGACATAAATCAGGAGTTGTACAAGTGTAGAGGGGTCACCAAGAGGCCACAGAAACTGCAGGCTTGTCCACTTGTCTGGTTTTGAGCCTTGGTATTGTTCCCTGAGCCAGGAAAAAAACAAACAAACATGCAATTCTCCCTACTCTGTTGAGAAGGCCAAAGAACATGGAAGGTACCACAAATGTGTGCACAGAAAGGCTAAGTGAAGGTGGGTGGCTGCCTGCAGTCTGGCCAGTGTGAAGGGGAGGGGGTCTCCAGCTCAAGCAACAGGAAGACATCCCCACCCTACCCTCAGGTCCCCATGCTATTCTCTGGGCTCATTTTCCTGCTGTGTTCTCCTGAGTAAACACTAAACAAATCTTGGAAAGTATAGAGAGTCAGACATTAATACGTGTTTCTCCAACCAGGAAGAAGAGGACTTGTTAATGAATCCACAATTCACACCCCTGTAACGTTGGCTTTTCCCTGCTGGGTCTGGTATTCAACCGGGAACCGACAGATTTTGCCGCTGTCACGATAGGTTTAGCCGCTGCTGTACTCCCTCATCAAGAGACATTGGCCTTTTCCATCACCTGTTCTTTGGGTTTTCCTCATGGCCAGCTGCTACAAAGTCTCAGTCCATTTAGATGAGCCGGTTGAGGAGTGCTACTCAATATGCCAGCCAGGCGCGCTTCTTTAGAAAGCTTTCGCCAGCTACGGCTTTTTTTTTTTTTTTTTTTTTAAAGTCTCACACAGCAGAGTGCACGGCTGAGTGGGATCCTGAGAGTTTGTGCACAGGTTTTCCCATGCACAGCTAGCAGCATCTCTCACCCTTTCTTTTTTGCCTGACTTCACCCCGTCCTGCTCCTCCGAGCGTTCTTGGCTGCCACTGGTTTCTAGCTCCTTTGTTCCCTGAAGTCCCGCAGCCAATGTGCAGCTAGGCCCAGCACACGCTCTCCCAGCCAGGAACTTCCTCTGAAGCTGCAGTGCATAATTACAACCAGCTGCTCCAGGCTGCTGGCCGCCAGCTCTGCAAACAAGCATCCTGGTGCCCTGAGTGCCAGGGACGCAGCAGCCTGCTCTTGGCAACCACTGGAGCTCCCGAGGAAGTGCCCACACCCTTCGAGGCTGAGGGGCAGGCCCTTCCCTCCTAGAGCCTGGGGCTTCCTCTAATGTGGGGACTCCCCTACATCAGAGAACAATTTCTCTCTCTCTCTCTCCTCTCTCTCTCTCTCTCTCTCTCTCTCTCTCTCTCTCTCTCTCTCTCTCTCTCTCTCTCATTTCTTGTGGCTGTGTTTGTGTGGTTGTACACATATTTACACATATTTGGGGAGAAGGGATAGAGGCCAGAGACCAACATTGAATATCCCCCTTGATTGTCTCTATTATTTTTTCAGACTGGACCTGGAGCCCATGGATTCAGTAGGATGAGTGACCTAGGAGCTTCAAGGAGCCACTGCCTGTCATCGTTGTTTTTAGTGTTGCCACATCTGGCTTTTCCATGGGTTCTGAGGATCCAAACTCATGTCTCCTCCTTGTGTCGCAGGCCCTCGACCAACTGAGCCGTGTCCCCAGCTCCCCACAGCTGTCTCTATTGTTTGGTGGAAGCTGCCTGTGTGGTCACCAGCAGCCTGTTTTGTCCCACGGGCCAGACCTATGCCACCAAGAGCAGGATGGTGTGTCTTAGAGGTCACATGGGGTCTCTGGCTTCAATATCTCAGTTGAGGCATTCTGGAATTACGTTCACACAAATCCGGGTCAGACACATTCACTAGCTAGCAGGAGGCTAAGAGACAATCAGGATTGCTTTAACAAAAACAAACAAACAAATAAAAAGGGACAATGTACACATTGCCAGCTGAACATCTCTAAGGAGAGCAACTGTGGGGAAGAGAGAGAGGACTCACCCATGCCCCACCTCCGAGCTGCGGGTTCATGTTGGGGCCTCAGTGATCTTTCAGGCTTGGCTACAAGGATGACTCTGATCCAAAATTAGGCTTTGAATGTGTGACACAAAGCGGCCAGCCCCACCCACCGCCTCTCTCTGCCCTGTGCTGTTTCTTCCAAGCCTGGCTTTGGGCCAGATTTGGCCCTTCTGGCTCCTGAGGGGGAAGGGCTTGCCACGGTGAGCTGTTTCTACGCAGAGTTTTAGCCTTCTTGAGGGTGCATGGCGCAATCCAGGAAGAGGAGAGAAATTCCTACGCTGGGAAGAGAGCCTAATCCTCCAATTACCCACCCACCACCCCAAAACTGGAGAGGATCTTGCAAGACACATAAGCGCGCACACACACACACACACACACACACAGAGAGAGAGAGAGAGAGAGAGAGAGAGAGAGAGAGAGAGAGAGAAAGCAGGTATGCCAATTAGGGCTTCCTACTGCTCCTGTCCTGCCCATGTGTACCTTCTACCCTAGGGCCTCAGGGGTCCTCTAACAGAAAGCATTCTGGGCTGGGAGTCCACTGTGTCATGCTCAGAAGAAGCTGGCAGTCTCCTGTAGAAAAGGGAACTTCATTTATTCTGAGGGTTCCCAGGGGTGTTCTGCGTGGTAGTAGTGTCTACATAGACAGAGACACATCTCTGAGAGGGTGCCCCTTTGGCTTCTGAGCTTTGGCAGAGTCATCATGGCTATCAGGCACAGCATGGCAACCTTCTGCCGTACCATGTTCCCCCTTGGCAGTCTTTGCTCCCCAACATTGAAAACATTCAGCAAAATATGGCTTACTGCATGGCTCTGGGCAGGGAGCATTTGCTAAGAATGAATCATAAAATAGCCAAAAGGGTTGGTTGACCAGGTAGATGGGCAGAGAACAGAAGCCTTGGTTGAATGGATGAAGTCAGTGCCTCATGGCCTGTTGCTTCTCTGCATTTCTTCATAAGCCTAGGATCACCCATGCAATTTAATACCCTTCTGAGGGAAAAATAAGGCCAGTTTCCAAGTCTTAAGCCTGGTTGTACTTCAAAAGCAATATATTCGTGGAAGAGCAGCCAGCCCTGCATGCTACTGGTGCAGTGTGGCAGGCTCCAGTACCTAGAGCAGGCTGCAGACCCAGTGACTCAGTCCTGTGATTTTTACTAGGCTCTTTTTCTGGGCTTGCAATGAAGAACAAACTCAATAAACAAACAGTGCAGACACATCAGTGTTCCCCCTTGAGCCTCCATTGAGAAGGTCACAGGTAAGGGCCGCACATTGGACCTCTCTCTGCAGCCTACAGAGGGAACAATGAGAAATACCTAGAGCCTGTCAGATCAGTATGTGGAGGAAAGAAGATGCCTAAGGACCAAAAGAGAAGAAACATTAGTCTTTGGGCTACAAATGATGAGACAGAAGGCTCACACCAGATTCTGAGACAGGAGACTTTGACGGTTTTCCTGAACCTGATTGTCTGCACGAATCTGGCAGCTGACTTCTCATCTATAAATGAGGATTCAGGTCACACTGATGGAATTTTACTGTGTGTTGTGTGGTGTGTGTGTGTGTGGTGTGTTAGGAGTAAGATGAAACAAACAAAATTGTCAAAAGTAGGACATTCTAAGTTGAAGAGCAAAACATACTAGTAAAAGCACCTGATTGAGTGTCTTCTACTCATTTGCTCATTTACCTGAAAGTGAACTTTTAGGCCCACACAGCTGAAGCATTTCTGATGAGATACCAGCCCCAGGGGATAAAGAGCTGGTTGTTGTTATTGTTGTTGTTTTTCTTTTTTCAGGTAAAGGGGGGCAGGTTTTGTTCTTTTGAAAAGCACATACCCAGGACTAAGCATGATAGAGTATATGTGCCTACCACTCATAAAGTCCTGCATAAACCAACACTGACAATCACCCGTAATCCCAGGAGGAGAATTGGAAGCCAGAGGATCAGTGGTTCAAGGGCAAACTCAGCTACATAGCAAGTTCAAGGTCAGCTTGGATATCACAGCTCCCATCTCAAAGGACAAAAACAATACCAGGTTTGGAGGTAAAGCTCAGTGGTAGAGCTCTAGCCTAGCATACGAAAGGCAGGAGGTTCCATCTCTACAGGGTTATATGTAATAGTCTTTCCATCAACGGATGGAGAAACTGAGACCTAAAGGCTATATGAGGTCCCTTGGAGAGTAGATGGTGGGCTGCCTTCTAACGTCTGGCTCCAAAGCCAGCTCTTGTCTTTTTTTTCTTTTAAACAGCCATCAGTAACTTCATCTTCAGGCTGACCATTGCCAAGCAGGGCTTCATGTGTGCAATGCATTTGTGTACAAATGAGATCTCTTCTTTCTGAGGGGCAGAACACAAGGTACTGAAGAGGAATGAAGGAAAAGGAAGCCACCGTTACCATTACACCCAGAAGTCCCATCCAAGGCTTTCCCAGGGAAATTCTAGAGACAATGAAGTCATGGCTGCTGCATTTGACTGGATTGCACCTGTCAATCCAGTAGAAAATGGACCTTATATAAGACCTCCTAGCTGGACTTCCCAAACATTTACTTTATTCAAATATTTATTTTTGCCTCTAATAGAGATGTTTCTTTTTAAATATCATTGTGCAGAGAAATACACTGACAGCAAAATAATTAAAAATTGCATGATAATGTTCCTGGGTTGTAAGATATGTATCATCACATGGAAGTCAACCAACTGCTGGACTTGACGGAGCCTTTCTATTTAAAAATGTAGGTTGTGACCCATTTTCCCTTATGTATCATCTACTCAAACATGTATCCCTTTAGGTTTGTAGCCTGACTTTGCCACACGTTTTGTGACTTTAGACGAAGGCTTTGAGCCTCAGTCACCTGGTCTAGCCTAGATTTTTGCAAAGACTGATTGACTTCAAGGTTGTGCAAGTTTGGAATTAACTCCTGTTTTCATAGCAGATGATCACTTAATCTTGTTTCATCATTCCTTATCTTTGAATACATCCTGTAAATTAAAAAAAAAAAAAATCAGTGTGTGTGTGTGTGCATGTGCACGTGCACACACTCACATGTACACAAGCACACACATGTACAAAGGTTTATGTGTTGTTCAAGTATGTTGCATGAAGATCCTTGTGGGGCTCAGAGACTCACATGGAGTGTCTTCTTCAATTCTTCTCCACCTTATGTTCTGAGACACGGTTGCTCACTGATCCTGGAGCTCCTAGATGGCCACCGAGCTCTGGGATCTGCCTATTCCACATCCAACACTGGCTTTTACGTGGGTGCTGGGAAATCGGAACTGAGATCATCACGCATGCGCGGCAAGCACTTTATCGATCTCCCTAGCCTCTATTTAGAACCTTGAGAAGGCTTTGTGTTTATTGGAAGTGCGGTCTGACATTTCACACAGACCTAGACAATACGTTTAGATTTCCAAGTGCATGAGGAAATTCTCAGAGAGCTTGAGTTTGAAGTCACTCCTGAATGAGTGCTGAGCTGGGCGCCTACGCACTTGTCCCATGGCCTTCTCATTAACTTCCGCCATTGCCACCGAAGCCTTGACCTGAATCCAAGCACCTGGTTTGAGGCCTAACCAACTCAGCTCCTCTCCGAGGACCCTCCCTGCACCACGCTCCAGGCTTGAGTACTGTCACATCTTTTAGTAACTTCTAAGAGTCCGCATACTCTCAGTGTGTGAGCCAAACCGGGGCGGGTAGTCTTTCATTTGAAAGCAGTCGTATTAGGTTCCAGCGTACACGTTGTGTTGTTAAATATCTGCAGCAGGATAAAAATCATCCCAAATGTCACGGTTCCCTGGGGGATTTATTAATAATTAAGCATTTTTAGATCATTTAGGAGTGCAGATCCCATTTAGTGGGAGAATATACACTAAATGTGTCTGTTCTATTGCACTTTGTGGTAGGATTTGTTGGAGATCTCAGCTGGGCTTCTCCAGGACAGATGACAGTTGCTGCAGGCGTCACTCTTTCTGAAGGCAGCAGTGTCTTGGGCCGCCGTGTACAGCCTGGGCTTATTAGGAGTGTTTATTAGGATGATAAACAATGAAGATGGGGTTGGAGACTCCTGAGGAGTCCAACGAAATGGGTGAAGTAAAACAGTTCTGAAGCAACAGAGACCCTGTAGGGAAGGGAGCTTTTTGTTCTCACACTTGGGCTTTAAGATTTTTAAGGAATAGGCAAATAAAACTATCATTCTGTATGTATCACCCAACAAGACGGCCTTATATGTTTTTATTACCTGCCACCAAGAAGATACATCATTCTCATATGTACAAGACACACACACACACATGCATGCACACACATGAATGTACAGACACACACACACACAGGCTCAGAACTCGAGTCAATACTCATTCCGGACAAAGCCTGTCATCCTAGCACTTGGAAGGTAGAGACAAGAGGCCTAACCTGGACTACATAAGACCCTATGTCAACAAAACAAACAAAAGACAGAGGCAGACATAGCCATGGAAGGCAGAGGAGGAAGGCAAAGAGGAGGAGGAGGAGACAGTGATCACGGGAAAAGAAACTCAGAGGCAGGTTGTCAGTCTTCTTTGTCTCTCCAGAGATTTACTAGTGTCTCCTAAGGCCACCAAAATGGTCCCTTTTGAAGTTGATCAATAGAAGAAATGAGGGAGTAAGGAGAGTGGGCGGGAGGAAGGGAAGAAGGGAAAGAGAAGAGATGAGGTGGGGGGATTATGGGTAAGGCTGGGCATGTTGTTTAACCTCTTTCTCCCTTGGCCCCTTCTCCTACCAATAGAACTTTTCATGACCTCAGAATTCCTCTTCAGCCCTAATGTTAAGAACGCTGGGCTTGAAGCAAAGAGGCCTCTTCACAGCTCTGAGCTCTTGTGATCTTCTGAAACAAACTTTTCGGATAAACTCTTCCACTTTCTTGCTTTCCAAACAGAAACCAAAGTTTCTTCTTTCATGTAAAGCTCCTGCAAGGCCAATAAAAGGGCCATAAATTTTGCAGGCAGTGACCCAGCAAAGAAGCAAAAAGCCTCTTGGCCAGGGTGGCCAGTGACCCCTCCTATCACCAGGAGGTAAAAAGCAGCAAGGAAAAGCCTGCGGTGACCCAGAGCCTGAGGTGAGAGCGGGGACAAGACTGAGAATGACCAAGCTGATGTTTGCCATTGCAGACTCCCAACATCCATCCCTGGCACTGCAGTCAAAGTCCAGCTTCCAGACTCCCTGGTCAGCACAGCTACCTGTCTTTTTAGGATGTCGCTCTCAAGTGTCCACTGCAGACATGCTCCTGTTACTGGTTTCAGAGTTGAGGAGAGAACGGTACTGGACAGAGATGGAATGCCAATCTCAGGAAAGGATTGGAGTGGAGAAAGAGGCAAGTGAGAAGAAGTGGCCTACCTGTTTGCCATGAAGTAACCCAAGTAGAAGGAGACTTGAATCATGAAATGATGGGCGAACTGGGGGACCATAAAGTGGTAGAGGAAGGATGCCCACAAGTAGATCAGCAAACTCAACTACCCGGCAGGGTTTCCTCAGCCGGCGAGTTCTAACTTAGAAAACCCCTGCTGGTTTGCATTGTGATAAACCCACCAGTCACGAATGACAACCGTGTTCATGTCACTATTTGCAGAAGCAGGTGGTGCATTCTCTCACTTAACACAACATACTTACATCACCATTCTTACCACCCAAACCCTGGTAGCTTGAGGAATGGCTTTGCTCTCTCTACAAGGTCTAGAAAATTCCTCTGGTTACCACCAAGACTAATCGATGAAACTTACACTTCTCGTTAAACAGATCCCATCACACCCTGTGTTCCGTACACTGTTTCAAGCAGGGGCTGTGACATCATATCAGGTACAGTGTGGCCTCCCTCATCAGCAAGATTCATAGGAAACACACGAATGTGAGTGTGTTTGGGGTCGGGGTGTGGGTTGCCATCTGGTTTCAAGGCTGTAATGTTTTACATTTCAGGTTTGTGGTAGAGAAGAACATGGTTGAAATCCTGGGGCTCTGGGTATCACCAAGCTTGCAAGGGTGGGGCCAACTAACTCATTGCATGATGATTACATTGTGCTACTTTCTGCTCTCTGTCATAGAATTCCTGACAGAGACAACTTAAAGGAGAAAAAAATGCATGGTGGTTCACAGTTCCCAGGGATAGCTGTCCATCATGGAGGGGAAGGCATGGCAGAGTCTCTGAGCTGAGAGCCGGGAGCAGAGGCTGCTCGTATGTGGGAAGCAGAGAGCTCAGTCAGGAGCCAGAATCTCTGCCCCATGAATCCACTCCTGCTAGTGAGACCACAGCCACCAGTAGAAGCTAAGTGTTCACATGCATGCAGCTGTGGTGAGATCAAGGATTAGATGGGGAACACCTGGCTGGCTAGCTAGAGAGAGACACAGAGATAGAACAAAGGCCTACAGCTCCTGACCCTGCCTCCTTTCTACCCAGGGTCAATTAGGCCTAGAATTTCCTGTAGGCCTTGTCCTCAGCTGGAGATAATAAATCATGTTATGGGTTTCTGTTACACAGTGGTTGTCAGTCTGACATCTCCCACACATTGCACTCATACCCACGCTGGTCCAAGGCCATATGTCTATCCGTACAGGAATGCTGAGAGCACTTAGCTCTCAAGAACACGTGTACTTTTCGATTAAAGTCCTTTTTCTCTGTCTCAAGGCTAATTTCTCTCTGGTCTTAGTTTCTTTTTCCTATTTGTGCTGACTCACGCCTATTCGTTTGTGTGACAGCTGTTACATAACTCATCTATAAACTTGAGAGACACTAAACACAGCTAAATGCAATTCACGGTGCCTGGGAAGTAAGTTTGGATAACATTTCTTCAACTGTTGGGTATGGAGGCCAAATGATGGGTGGACCTTTGAAATCATGTTGGGGTCAACCTCTTCTTAGAGGTGAGATCAAATGACCTGCCAAGGAATTGTGGGTAGAGCTTGGAATAAAATGATTCCCTAATCAGTGATGTTTCTTTGCATTCTGCCATGGTACTCACCCACCAGAATCTAGGCTTGCATCCTCCCTGCATGCTCCTAGAGAGAAACTAGTGGGTGATAATCGGAATATGTCTGTAGGAAGGCCATGGGGAAGGTGATGAAGGCAGCATAGCACATGTGTACAAAGGCTATGGAGAGGATGCTGAGACCTGTTAACAGTAAACTTCTACTTCCCTGTGAGGAAGTAGACATCATGAAGATTGACAACAATCTAGACAAGGTTTATTGAGCACCTACTCTATGGAATCCACTTCTGACAGGGCACATACATGATTGCAGATCCTTAGTAAGACAGAGATGAACTTAGGGAAGTTGAAAAAACTCTCTTAAAGTCACTCAGGTGATAACTAAGAGATCTGAACCCTGGCAGTCCAAATCTGTTACCTGAGTGTCAAGCCAAGCCATCATAGCACACTTCTGCGCAATTGGAAGTTGCCTCTCTCTCTCTCTCTCTCCTCTCTCTCTCTCTCTCTCTCTCTCTCTCTCTCTCTCTTGTGTGTGTGTGTGTGTGTGTTGTGCACGTGCTATGTGTATACACTAAAAGGCCAAGTCAGAATATAGCCTTAGTTATTGTCTAATTTGTGCATGTGTGTCTGTGTGTATGAGTTTCCTGTGTCTGTGTGTCTGTGTGTGTGTGTGTGTGTGTGTGGTTTTGACTAATGGTCTCTCACAGATCTGAAACTCACCAAATAGGCCAGGCTGACTGGCCAAAGAGCCCCATAGTCTACTCCCACCAGCGTCCTTAGCATTGGTATTACAAGTTCACACCACACTTGGACTTTTTCACATGGGTTCTAGTGGGTTGGACACATCCTCATGTTTGCTAGGTAAGCACTTTACTGTCTGAGCCGTCTCCAGCCAATGGCAGGTTGCTTCTGTAGAGTATACCTGTGGCTTGCAATCCCAATGCCTGTTCACAGGGTGGGTTACTCTCTCCAGATGGGCCTTTCTCTGTGCTGGAAGTTGAAATCCCTGGATTGGAAGGGTTCACTATTTGTCCTTGCTGCTGGCCAGCAAGGTCTGTTGCTTTCACTGCCAAGCCACTGCAAAATGTAGTCATCATGAAAAGCTCCTCCTGGGAGCTGCCCCGCCTCAGCTCACAGCAAGGCAACTTCAAGAGCATACGGTTGACATTCTCTATTGACATGTGGCCCAGTCCAGCAGACATCTCTTGTGTCCTGGTAGGCTGACTACATTCCAGGGCATATTCATGAATCTATCTTACACTTCAATGTAAAGTAGGTCTAGTCAGTGGCTCATAGAAATTGTCCCGAGATGTTTAGCTGTGGCACTGGTCTATTGGACTTTATGCGTCTCATGGATGTCATATTCTACCTGCTGGCCTCAAGATGTTCCATTTTTTTAAAATCTTTGATTCATAATTCTTTGATATATCTTAGAAGTATAATGAGAGATAAAAATAAATGGAAGATGTGTGTGTTTGTGTGTGTGTGAGTGTGTGCATGTGTATGTGCATGTCTGTGTGTACACACAAGTGCATGTGCATATATGAGTATTGCGTGTGTGTGCATGTTCATGTATATGCTTGTATGTGCATGCATGTGTGCATGTGTGTGTGTGTGTGTGTGTGTGTGTGTGTGTCAGTGTCTGTGTGTGTTTTCACTGAAACTCTTTGGCTACTAGTAGGATTTTCATCGTATGGGTTAGCATTTAATCTTGGTCAACTTCTTTGATCTTGCATACTAGTAGTAAGAACTCTACTGGGCCCAAAGCCCTTGGCATCTAGGCTGTTCAAGTAGTAACTCAACTGTTACCACAGGAAAATTTACAAATGATTTGAAGAACATGACCTGCGGATTCTTCACGAAGCTCACTGAGTTTCTCCCAGTCAGACAGATAAAGAGCTATGTGTGTGCCTATTCACATTATCAAAGAGTTTTGTAAAATTGGTGAATACAAAGCACTTCCTCTGTGTGACGTACCACAAATGCCACTCCCGGCTCACCAGAGCAGCCCAAACACAGGCTGTCTTGCAAGAGCAATACAGACAGATCTTATTGTGCATCCACTGGGTTGCCAGGCTACTGACCTGAATTTCTCCATAATAGAAAAACAGCAGAGAGTTTGGGAGAACTGTCTTATCGTTCTCAATTTTGTTTTGCCTCCAGAAAGGATAATGAACTTGAAGTCTCGCTGCATGTCCTTGGCACCCACATAAAAATAAACACAACTATCTGAGAAAGTTCTTGCATTTCATCCTGAAAATGCCCTCAGGTGACGATCAGGATCCCAAATCTTTATGTTGGAGCATATTTGTCAATTAGCGTGGATACTTCAAAAGTATTGGTTCCCTCCCATAGAGAAACCCAAACAAACTGGGGATTTAAGAACTGGTTGGGTGGCCAGGCTAGATTACCCATTCATACTCTGATGCACTTCAATGCCTGTGTGCTCTCTGCTCTACCTAGGCTGTATCCAGAATGTTCTACTCTAAGGAGACCATTATCTTTCCTTCTTTGGTCTTTGTCCATAGTATGATTTGGGTTTTCTCTCTGAACTGCCACATTGCTTTTTCTCTGACACGACTAAGGACCACATTAGGCCTTTCTTTTGAGTGATTCAGTTGCTGATTTAATCATTTTCTTCATAAGGAGGCTATTTCCAGAGAGATGGCTCAGCTGGGAAAGTAATTGTTGCACAAGCGTGAAGACTGGAGTTTAGTCTCTAGAACCTATGCAGCAGAGCTCTGTGTGTTTGTGTGTGTGTGTGTGTGTGTGTGTGTGTGTGTGTGTGTGTAAAATCCTAATCCTGGAGAGACAGCGACAGGAGGATAACCGAGGCTTGCTAGCCTGCCAGTTTAGTCCAATTGGCAGTTTTCAAGTCAAGTAAGAAACCTTGTCTAGATACACAAGGTAAAACATTACTGAGGAATGATATCTGAGGTTGTCCTCTTGCCATATGCAAATATGTGTGTGTGTATTTCTACACACACGTGGGCAAATATACATAGAATACAAGCGCATGTGCACATGCACACACATACACACAGGTGCTAATTATAATCCCTTGCAAGAGTTACGTATATAAGTGTTCTATCTGCATGTACACCTGCATGCTAAAAGAAGGCATCAGATCCCATTGCAGATGGTTGTGAGCCACCATGTGGTTGCTGGGACTTGAACTCAGGACCTCTGGAAGAGCAGACAGTGCTCTTAACCGCTGAGCCATCTCTCCAGCCCTACTCTACTATTCTTTACTTTTGAATCTATTTAGTTTTTCCGCCAAACTTTATGCTTTTTACAAGTACATCTATACTTGGAATGGGTTATCGGTGAACTGTTCTATTAATTAATGTACATTTGTAATTAGAGCATGTAGGCACTTAAATAATTTTATAATGTCTGAATGGATGGATGAATTGAAGTCAGAGCAATACATATCACTATTATACATAGCAATAATATATATATACATATATACATATTAATATCAATAGATATCAATACATTGAAGTCAGAATCTAAATTGCAGGGCCAGATGTGAAGCCACACATCTGTAAGTAATTGCAGCATCTGGGAAGCAGAGGTAGGAAGATCAGGAGTTTAAGACCATCCTCAGTGGTATAGTAAATTTGAAGCTAGCCTGGGTTACATGAGAAAGGTAGCAGCAGATGCTTGCCCGGGATACTCTGAGGGTGATCCCCAGTACTGCACAAACTGGGTGTATGGCTCACACCTATAATCACACCACCATGGAGTTAAAAGCAGGAGGATCAGAAGTTTGAGGTCCCTCTGCTACACAGAGAGTTCAAGGACATCCTAGGTTTACAGACAGGAACTTAAAGCAGGGAGTGGGGATACAACCAACAATTTAGGAAAACATAATCCACTGTGAAGCATCAAAACTACAGTTGCTTCTTTTATTATCATGCAATGTTGGCAATTGAGCTATTTAACGTTCTCAGCTCTGTATACACGTTTGTTGTTCTTGTTTGGTTTGTTTGGTTTTTGTTGTTGTTATTGTTTTGTTTTGGGTTTGGGGTTTTATTTTGTTTTGTTGAGATAGGGTTTCTCTGTGTAGCCCTGGCTATCCTGGAACTCACTCTGTAGACCTCAACTCACAGAGATCCACCGACCTCTGCCTCCAGAGTGCTAGGATTAAAGGCAAACATCATCACTGCCTGGTCTATATGGCTATTTTGGTTAGGTCACATGCTGGGAATTGTATCCTGTACTATCAGATCCTGGGATCGGGGGTGTGGTTTTTGGTTTTCTGTTGGTGGTGGTATTGGGGTTTTTGTTTTTTTTATTTTGGTTTGGTTTTGTCTTCTATCTATCTATCTATCTATCTATCTATCTATCTATCTATCTATCACTGTCTTACTTGCTCTTTAATCAATATCCAGGGTCTGGATAGAAGCTGAGAACTTATGTCTTCTCTCTCACTGATGCTCACCCTTGTGACTCCCTACACCTCCAGCTTCTCTGTCTGCAGTGGGCAGGCGGGCCCTGGAGGTCTTCCTCTAGTTGTGGGTGGAAAAATGACTCTGCCTATCTGACCATGGTGAACTCCCCAGGTTGAGGTTGGTCACATCCACGAAAATAGGACTAAAGGAGAGGACACAATGACCAGATGCAGGAAGAATGAAGAAGGAGGGAGCAGGGTCCTGAAAATAGAAATCACACCAAAAATAGCTGAGGAGTTGATAATGCCCTAAGGCCTTTGTTCAAGAACATTCTGGCACTATAAAGAGAGAAAAAAAATGACAGTACCACATTCTTCTGTGAAGTGTGAGTTGCTTTTTCCTCAAGAATTCTCCCCAGAGAAGGCCTGTGGGTTGTGGCTAGCTCCACTTTCTGTTTTCATCTAGATGTGTTCTTTAAGGCAAGGGTGATTCTCTTTCAGAGAGTGTTCTATCATCACATTAGCAAGAAGATAAACAGACTTGACAAAAATTCATGAAAAACAGAAGCCCTGGCCACTGTATACTCTAGACTTAGGTATTCCGTTTGAGCTCACGGTTAGAAAGTAGTCGCTGCAGCTGGGTGCTCTGTGTCACTTGAACACCGTAAATAAAGTACTCTGGGGTCCTAAAAATACAACAGAAATAAAACTTTCTGAAAAAAAAAAATTAAAAAGCTGCAACTTTGTGTCATATCAAAAATAAGACATGGATTTAAGGGGATCGGCATGCTTTTTCAGAAACAGAATTTCCAGATGAGTCCGTTCTAGTCCAGCCCTAACTCTAGGGGCACCAGGGTCTGTACCAGCCCCAGCTGCCATTGAAGAAACACCCAGGTACCATCTGTGTGGTTACTCCTAAAATATAAATTAACTGTGCTATTTGGTCGATATTTTAGGAAAGTGTAGAAATTCAAGTAGCATTTGTTAGCCCCAAACCATCATCTGGTAATTTTCCTTCTCTGCACTTGAATGAAACACCGTTCGTCAGTGGGAGCTGCAGCGGGAAACACCATCCATGTACAGGGGAAGTGTGACTCTTCCGTGGACAAGGACTCGGTGATATGCTTCTGTGTACAGGTGCAGTTCCCAGAAAAGACCCGGACAAAGCCAAGTTAGCTATTCAGTATAGCATTCATACCTGATCTACACAGAGGTTAGTTCTGCCTGCCACCCTGAAGGGACTCATCTCAGACTGCTTACCAACTGGCTTTTCAAGAGCAGATGGAAAGATCAAAGACCAGAGGGAGGCTCCACTGCTGTCCTGGGCTGGACTCAGCATATCACAATAAGACCAAAGACAGAGACGTTGCTGACAATTTACACCTGGGCCAAGTGCCAGGGCAGACTGTCAGATAGGGGAGGTGATGGAGAGGCAGAGAGGGAAGGCCCTGCCTCTTTGAAAACCAGTGTTCAGACTATGGTTAGTTACCTCAGTGAGACGAGACTATCTCCTAATCCCCTTGAAAGTATGATGCTCAGGATGGATCAAAATGGGGGTTTTAGATCCCAGATGTATATGGAATCAACAGGACTCTAGCTATCAGTGTGGCAGTAAATGTTCTTATATTAGTTGTCTAGGCCTCTTCATCAAGAATGTTTAAGTATATTTGTTATTTGTTCATTTTCAAAATTTCAATCATCAGAAATTCAGGACGGCCTAACTGCATGAATCTGGTCCAAGGTCTCTCATCCTGGTAAGAGGTTGGCTAGGACGACAGACATATGAAGATTTACCTAAAGTTCGAGGATCTACTTCCAAATGGCTCACATATAGCTGGCAGGTTGCTCTTGGCTGATAGCAGGAGGCCTTAGGTTCTTGGTGTGATCCATTCCATATGGCGGCTTGAGCACTCTCATGACATGGCACCTAATTTTCTCCAGAGTTGAGTGAGTCTTGAAAGCAAGATAGCAGACACACTGTCTCCTATGTGCTGGTCTTAGAAGTCGTACAGTTGTTGTGCAATGTTCACTTCTCTGCATGGGTTGCTGTTCCTTAACATGGGAAGGAAACATGAGGGGGCTGTGTTGGGAAGCAAGTTTTAGCTCATCTTAGAGACAAGCTACTACTATAGCTACTACTCTTGGCTCAGTCATCACCTGTGGCAACAGTCTGCCTAATGCCTGCACCTCACAAGAGTTCTACAAACTAGATGCTTGTGGAAACACTTGAGTATCCTTTTAGAGGAAGGTCAAGGGCTTTTGGATTCTTAAACTGCCTTGGGGGGCAGATATATTTCTTTCTCAGTATACCCTAACAGGGACAAGGCTTGGTGTCTTCCTGAGCTACTCAACCTCTGCTTGGGTAGCAGTGTCCATATGGGGGATGAGCAGTCACCAATTGCCAGGTACAGACCAGGGCTTAGAATACAGTTTTAAATCCAGGCCCACTCCTGCAAGGCTTTTCTCTACTAGAGAGTATAGCTCTGGTCATCTGGTGGCCACCAAGAGGTAAGAAGCCTCCTTGAGTGTTTGGGTGATAGCTGGGAATCCTCTGGGGGACATGTAGCCTCACAGGATTGCTGCTCTTTTCCTGGAAGGGCAATGACCTTTCTGACTCAGATGAGAGTAGAGAAGCTGCTGTTAGCAATTGCTCAATCCACCTCCGGTAGATCTGTGGATATCTCAGGGAACCTCCATTATTGTCTGTAAGGTAGTCCAATTCTAACTGTGAAATTTAAGTTTTGGACTTTAGCGCATGCTGGGCAGCTTATAAGATTTATCTCTGCAAATCTTCACCAGGAATCTGAAGGAGGCTTCCATGGCCACTACAGAAGCTTGGTGTGTGTGTGTGTGTGTGTGTGTGTGTGTGTGTGTGTGTGTGTGTATGTGTAATGACTCACATGACCTCCCAGCTACTAAATGGGGGAACCAGGACTCCAACTTGGCAAGCCTGTGACTCCAAAGCTAATGGTCCTGTCTCAGAGAGCCCCAACAGAGACTGGTTATAAATCACAAGAGGATAAATTCCAAAGAGAGGAGGGAGGCCTCACACAGCTTTGGCAAAGGCAAAGATGAGAGCTCAGACATCTTGATGGCTGATTCCTTGCACATCCAGTTAGTCCCCTTCCTCTTCTAACTTGGATGACAAGTTAGAAGAGAAGTTGTTTGTTTGTGCTGTCTGGCCCCCTAAGGTAAGCACCATTTTGAAAGAAATCCTCTCAGTCTCAGGAGTCAAAGTATTACAGCCTGTGACTGATAGCTGGTGAGGTGAAGGGTTGGGGAGCGGGGTGGGAAGTCAGGGGACAGTATTAGTAAATTCAAGGTCACAAAGCCCCCACCTGCCTATACATACACCTTAACACCGGGTTCTCCCGCAGAGGTTGGAGGCCAGGTAAGGTGTGGAGCGGTCATCTTGACTCCAGGTGCTAGCACAGGCCAGAGACAAGGAGGGGGACGAGGTCCTCAGTGACTCCTCCTGGGGCGACACGCGCGGACGCCGGGGACAGGTGTCTACTTGGGAGCCTCCTACTGCTCAGCGGCAGGTCTCCAAGCCTTGTGGGAGGCCGGGGTCAGAGGTGTCTGGGACTCCCACACTCGGGTCGCGGTTCTCCTATGGCGGGAGCAGGAGATGCAGAGGGCGGGGCGCCGCCTGCCCGGGGCTGCTCGAGGCCCCAGAGGCTTTGTGTGTTTGGAGCTAGAGCCCCCACTTCTCTTCTCCGCCTCCTTCCCGCTCTCTTTCTCCGGGACCTAAGTCCCAGTGGAGGTTCCGGCAATTAGCACGCGAGGAAGGGGGCGGCCGGGGGCGAGGGTGGCGGCGGCTGCGGGAGGCGACACCCCTTTCCTTGCCACCGGCCGCGCTTCCGCCAGCACTGCCTTCGTGCACCACCTACCGGCCATCTGGGAGCACTGTAGCGTATGCTTGAACTGTTCCTAGGCAGATCTTGATCTTCCGTGGACAATAGACAATGGGATTTTTTTTTTCCTGAACAATGATTTATTTTAGGGGGTGGGACAAGGAGGAAGGAGGGAGGGAGGGAAGAAGGGAGGGAGGGAAGGAGGAAGGAGCACTGTGTTTGTCATCGCTTTAGAAAAGAAAAAAAAATCTCTGTTCTGTCATTGTTTCTGCATATCCATTATATGGAGGACAAAAGAATCCGGTCCTGGAACAACAAAGCCAAGGGAAATGTTTTCCGTGGCTGACATTTAATTGTGAGCACAAGGTGCTGCATTATCATGGGGAGAGACTGCAGAATGAAGTAGGGGCATAGGCTGGCTTCAAAAGCCTGGGTTCTTTGCTTTAACGTGTCCCATTTTTGTATGGCCTCAGAGAGCCCCACTTGGATTGCGCGTTACACACAATTCCACAATTCTATAGTTTTTCAACCCACCGCAGGGATTCCTTGTGGATCATTTCACAGCTCCTCCAGAGTCTGCTCTTTTGCAGCTAGCAGGGACCGTCAGCTTTTCTTCACAGCCTTCATACAGATCCTTAATAAAAGAATCTAATCTAAACACACACACCACACACACCACACACACAACACACCAATGCCCTACTAGAGCTGCTGGAGACACTGGAGAACTTAGTCCCAGCTTGTCATTTTAGAGATGAGGGAGGCGAAATGCTCATCCAAAGTCACACAAGTAATTAGAGATAAAGATAGAACCAGATCAACCAGCTCTGCTTTGCCCATCCCTCTGGTCTTTGTGACCTGCCTCTTGCTGTTTTGATGCCCAGCAACTCCTGACCTGACCAGCTCACAGTCATGGCCTCCTCCTTTTATCAGACATTGAGCTTCCTTGCAGGAGGATGGGTAATAACAGGGGGTGGGACAAAAGGGCTTCCTAGCTCAGTGGCAATTCTTTCACTTATTTCTCCTTTATACAATGAAGGGGGCATCATTTCTATTTGGTTATTTATTTTTGGTATGGTAATATACAAACTGACTATAGTTCTCCATAACTCTCTAGAAACCATTTCTCCTGTGATACAGAGTTTGAACTCTTCTGAACAAGAACAAGGAATGTTTTCCATCTTTGGGACAGTGTTTGGCAGTCTTCTGATAAAGGGGGTAAGTTGCTCCCCAAAAGCTTCAGTAATTCAAATTTCTTTGCAAGACCATGTAGTAGTAGTAGCAGTAGTAATAAATCTTAGGAGAGATGCAGACAGCTCATCATGTTCTAAGGAATAGACACATTTTTTATTGTATCACCTGGCAAGAACATTCCACAACAGCTACCGCTGCCTTTAAAGTCCTCCTGTGTCACACTGAAGAGTTTCAGTCTTAGATGAGCAACTCGGTACACGTCTCTGCACATCCAAAATAAGCTAGCCGCAAAAGCAGCCGGCGTGCTTTATAGATTGTTCAGCCTGTTTAAAGCAAACAGATCCACCTCACAGTCTGCAGACAACTAGTCAACAAGCGGGTGAAATTTCCAAACAAAAGACCAGAACATTCCCGAACTCTCTTTAAACTGTCTTCTTAAGGCCGGAGAAGAAAACGCCGGGTTGGCAGGCAGTGCCTGAACCTTTGAGCTGGGCTTTCACACTTTAAGAACATTGGTTTATGCAGGGACCATGTGATATGGTGACAGGGAACTCAGATCTCTAAATCTCGTTTTCCTTTGTGTCATCCTCCCTCCACCCTCTCCTGGCTGGTGATTCACTCTGTCTCTGCAAGAAAGATCCACAGTTCAGTGATGTTCTATGTGACAACTCCATGCTCTGCCTTAAAGATTCTGTGCGAATCGAGTGTGATCAAGCGAGAGATAAGAGAGGTTGAAGATCTGTGAAAGGGTTGAGCCGTTCCTCAGATGTGGGACATTATTCCCATAGGTTCGAGAGTCTGAAGCATGACGGTTACTCACTGAAACATGCCCTAAGAATTAGGAAAAGAAACTGGGCCCTCCTTTTTTTTCCAGATAGGTGCGTAGGGTTCCACATTGGGGATGAGGTGAATGTCAGTCACAGAGCTCATCCTAGAGAATGCTTTCCCCTCGTGCTGCAGTCTGGTAAATGCTAGAATCTTGGTGACTCACTGCTTCCCTGATGTCCTTATTTGGTAGCATGCAAATAAAAAAAAAAAAAAAAGATCGTTTCAGATTTAGATTTCCTCAAATCGTGGTGTGAGCAGCTATTTTTACTTTCGCTTCAATCACCATTCTCAGTAGTAGAAAGTGTATTTAGAGTTGTAAAAACTGCTTTTTTTTTTCATGTGCAGGCTAAATTTAAATATGGAATTCAGCAACCAAAGAACTCTGTTGGTCAGATCCAGCAGTCATGACCAGGAAGTGCAGTTCTTCTGGCATATGGCTGCCTTCGCCGTGCAAGTCTGATTCCCTACTGCTTTACAGTTTGTAGTCGGTCTCCACAGCTCCTCTACTTGGCTTGCCTTACCTGACCCACAGATGCACTAGACCCAGTTCTCTTCACATCTGTATGGACAACCTGCAGGTCCAGGGACATGATATTCATTTTGCTGAAAGCTAAGCCTAACTAAGCAGCTGCTCTCTACATCACATCCTGCATCTCCACATCCTTGGCTGATGCCAGGTGAGGGTGGTACACTTAGCATCCCCAGTAGTTGTCACATCCATCCAGAATCAACACTCATGCTTCCACACAGGTCAGAGCTGGGGTTTTCCTGCTTCCCAAGGGCAGCTGTGTGGCAGGAGTTCTGGACCTGTTTCTTGACTGGCACCTGCACACCGGGCTGACTCAGCACCCTGGGTGCGGATACTTTCCTGTGAATCCGCTTTCAGAAGCACGTGTAGATGACAACCCTTCGGGGACAACCAGTCCAGACTGTAGTTTCACTTCCATCTTATTCCGATCTTTTCTCTTCCCATTTGATAAGGCCACCTGTGGCTCCTAGGGTCCAGGCTGGCGGTGCTAACTTCCTGTCTGCAGGACACTGTGAGGACAGGCCGATGAGCCCCAGCTGGTTCTCCTTAGAACATCTTGGCTGCCCTCTCAGATTCCTGACTTTGTAGTGGAGCAGATGACTCAGCCATGACCATGACATCAGACCCCACTGAAAGGTGGAAGGGAGGTCTGCTTCTAATCCCACCCTGAGAGCGATCACCAGAGACAGACAAGCAAGTGGTTTCGGGCAGCTTTGGCACCTTAGGCAACTGGGTGTGTCCTCTGCCTAAAATCACCCACCCTGTGAGCATTCCATACTGAGGCTTGCTCAGTGGTATCTAAGGATCTGGGCATGTCACTACTTGCTCCTGTTCCATCACTTTCCAGCTGAACTCAACTGTGGGCTTCTGCCCCTATAAACTATCACAATGAGGGAACCACAAGACAACAGTGTCATTTTCCACACATTTATGACATTTCTTCCTCGATGTCTACATGTCACAGAGTATGGCAGACAGGAAATTAGCGCCTCCAGCCTAGACCCTAGGAGCCATAGCAAACGGGCAGTGTTCTAATGGCCACTAAGGGAAGAGAGCTTATCCTTCTATCTTATATATCGTCACTCGCATAGATTGTGCTTAGCCCAGTAACAAGGTTAAATTATGGGGCTTTTTGTCAATACAGATGCTCTTGCCACCATGGGGACAGTGGCCATGTCTGAGGCTTAGCTGATTTATTTTCACTTTGCTTGCATCTAGATCCCTCTGGAAGACCAGGAGAGGATTTTTCACTTAGCTGCACATAGGCTTTGTGCAAATGTTTGTGGGAGAAGCTGTGAGCCTAGGGGAGAGTCAGCTCATCTGGGCTCCTCTCCCTCCTCTGCATTTCTTTTTTGGGGTTCAAGAGGAGGAGAGTCATCTGAGAATTTTCTGAGTAGTAGGGAACCTGGGCTGTGTAAATACAGGCCAGTTATTTAACCTCTCTGCTCTAGTCTCCTTCCCATAAGTCCATTGTGAGGATTGAAAGCCACAAACTATGTTCAGGACTTTGTCCAGCAGTCCCTGTGAGTTTCCTCATGTGTGTGTGTGTGTTGTGTGTGTGTCCATGTGAGTGTGTGTGTGTTTATGTGTGTATGTGTCTATGTGCATGTACGTGTGTATGTCTATGTGGGTGTGTGTCCATGTGAGTGTGTGTGGTGTGTGTCTCTGTGGTGCCCATGTGCATGTGTCCATGTGAGTGTGTGTGTAGGTTAGTGTCTGTTGTCTTCCTCAATCACTTCACCTTATTTTTCTTTAAGACAAGTTTTCTCACTAAGCCTGGATTTCACCCATTTGACTAGACTGTCTAGTTAGCAAGCCCCTGGGACCATCCTGTCTCCATCCTGTCACATGCTGAATTTACAGATTGTATACCACTGGGTTAGCTCTTTCTGTGACTGCTGGGAATCTAGATTCAGTCGGATTACTGACTGAGCTATCTCCCCAGCTTCTTTCTTCCATTTTAAATATTTGATAAAATAATAATATATCGTATATGCTGACCATAGTCTCCTGCTATGATTATCTATCTATCTATCTATCTATCTATCTATCTATCTATCTCAGCTCTGTATAGTTATCACATTTTATGTATCTAAATAACCATCTATCATGTATCACTTTCATATTATTATTATTTATATGTAGATTGGTGTGTATCCTATGGCATGGGGGTTGAGGTTGAAAAGAAACTTTGTGGAATTGATTCTTTCTTTCTACTTTTATGTGACTTCTGAGGACCAAACTCAGACTGTCAGGCTTGTATCAGGTGTCAGAGTTATCTTGCCAGCCCACATCAATCATCTGTCCATCCATCCATCCATCCATCCATTCCATTTAGCTATCATTTATTTATCATTCATCAGGTATCTATTTATCATCTATCTCTCATCTCTCATCTATCTATCTATCTATCTATCTATCTATCTATCTATCTATCAGCTACCTACATACCTACCTACCATTTAATGCTCAGTCTGAGTATTTCCACTGAGGGCCTAATATGGCAAGATTTGATATACTACCACTGGCCCTTTTTTCCCCTTCCTTTAACCAGGTCCTATGTGTTCTCAACAGTGAATCATACACATCTTTGGCAAAAGCTCACAGCAAGATGCCATGAGGTGGGGTGCCTGGAGATGTATGCAGACAGAGCCATGAAGTAGATATGTCATTGGGGAAGTAATGCTATGGCAAGACCCAGACAGAGAGAGCATCTCTGTCTACAAAAGGTATGTTCGCCCCATGATCAATACTTACAAGATTAAAGGGGATGCCTATCTTTGATTTCCCTCTCTCTCTTGCAAGCTCAGCTTCAACACTTCTTGAGTTCTGTCTGTACTTGGAAATATGCTTCACATTTCTTTCTGTTCATTCTGTGCTTAAGTCCTGCTTCTGTACTTTCTGCTTCGAGTGTGGCCCATTACATGAGGCTTCTACCTGGTCTATATCTGCTTCAAAGATAAAAAAAAAAAATCTTAAAACTGCCAAATTACAAAACCACTACTTTTTCCAAATACATTGACACTCAGAGCATCCAACTTCCTTATAGGAAAATGTTCAAAATTCTCTTGGATTCAACCTCTTGCTGTTTCCCATATTCTTCTCAAACCTGTTTGTTCCACTCTGGCTCCTGTATCTGCCCTCGCTTACACATTTTGGATAGCTCAGAGTTTTGTTCCTGTGTGTGGTGTTGAACTTGAAGGGAGCTGGAGAGTGTGTTTTTCATGATGTTACACATCTGGAATGAATCTTCTGAGGTTTTCTTGTCATTTCCTAGCTCTCAGTAATCTAGGGCAGCAAGTGACTTGTCAGAGACAGAATTCCTCGGGCTCTGGATGGTTGATCTTCCTCTCCCCACGGTGATCCTTTCACTGGTCACTTTAGGTTGATTTTTTAAAATGTCAGTTCACCTGGCACTCCTTCTGGTGCTCTTTTAAATGCAGGTTCTCACATCCAATACAAACAACAGCATTTGCTTACTCTGGGACAGGGCACGTGAATCTACAATGTGTATCATATGTATTATAATTAAGACAATTCTATACATGTGGTCTCTGGAAGATACTGGGATTAAAAACTACTCCAGCTAATTTTAATACTTCTTGAGAGGGCTGGGGAGATGGCTTAGTGGATAATGCACTTCCACGTAGGCATGATGAAGCCTGGGGCTCAGATCCCGAGAACACACTTGAAAGCCTGGCAGACCTTACATGGACAAGACAGGGATGGTTAAAGAGAACATGAAAAAGGTCAGAGAAGGCCCAGAGAAATGACAGAGAGAAAAAGAGAAAGAGGAATATGAGAGCTGGTACAAGGACCGGGTTTCAACCTCTCTATGGTTGTCAACCCCACTTCCTCCCATCTTGGGACCATTAACTGGGTTATCTCTGCTGATTTCTTTTAGTCCCGGGCCTTAAATAGGCTGACTAACTTTGTGATACAACAGATAGATAATTCGGTAGCAAAACCTATTCAGATACATTATCATAAGTTAGCTATGGAGGACCACGAGACTCAAGATGAGGTTGTTACTCTATCCAGGGTGGTCCTCAAACCCATCTCCACCCAACCTAAAAGAAGAGACTTCCACCCCTAGACCAAGCAGAGAGGGGCTACCCAGAACCCTCTCTGTCTGGTGATTTGAATTCTTGCTTAGGCTGCGAGACTAAGCACTGCAAGGGAATATAAATAAAAGTTTAAAATATCTATCTGGGTTCCCTGAGGGACAAGCCTGACTGCATAGGGGTTGATGTCAAAAGTATCCTCTCTCCAGGAAAAAAAACATTGGGATGGGTATGGCCCTCATGCCTCACAGGACAACGACAGGAGGACCTGAGTCATTACAAGGTCCCCTTCAATTATTGGAGGTCAGGCTTCTATCCCCACCTTCACAAGAATAGAATCGCCAAGGCCCTTCTATACTTAGAGAAGGGAGGAGATGTCAGGAGCAGCCCTGCATATACACTAAAGGCCTAAAATCAGCCATAGGCCTAAAGTCAGCAATAGTCCTGACATACATTCATGCTAACACCAAGTCTTGGGTCTCTGTGGAAAAACACTGAAACAGCAGGCTATAAGCTATAGTAAACAGGTGGCTTCTGTGGAAAATTTACCAGCCCAAGTAGTCATAGATCTTATAAATAGGCAGCCTCGGTGGACAGTACCAACTTAGATAAGGACAAGTGAATCATAGGCAGAGTCATAGTGACCTGTCCCCTGAACCTTCACCCAGCTAATACCCTGTTCTGAAAGGTATCTGTACTCCCCCTGAACACCTATGCTTTGGTGCCATTCCCTCCCCACATTCTGCCTTTTTGTGTTTATAACCCCTGTGTAAATAAGTAAATTATGATGCGATTTAAATATCTAATAAATTAAAAACTTAAAAAAAGAAGGAAGAGAAGCCTGGCAGAACCATAGCTGTATATGCTAATTCCCTAGGCAGGGGGCCTTGGAACAAATGGCTAGCAGTATAGTGGTAGATACTCCAGTAACTTGAGGGACCCTGTCTCACTAATTCCTAACAAAGTAAGTTACCTGACATAACTTTAGGACCCTGCACACCTGTACACCCATTCCTACACAAATTGTCACAAAAACATACACCAAACATGGAAGGCTATTTGTATGCAGTTCTGCTTAATGCACATGCGTTGACTCTAAAAATCTAACACCAGAACTACCTTAAGCAGCTCTTCTTGAAACTCCTACTTTGTTTGTGGATTAGACTTTAATCCATAAACTCAGCTTGGGTTTGAGCTCCCTCAACTACTTTCCGTTGACTAATTCATACCTCCTTGCTCAATTGCTCAGAAGGCCTTTAAAGCAATAACAGTTTCAAATGCAGTCCTCCCTGGTCAGATTCCTAGACCCAAATTTACCAGAAACCTGCATGCTTTCCTGGATGGTCTTGAAGCTGAAGAACAGTGTTGGCAACCAAGTACCCAGAAGCCAGAGGCCACATATACTGGATGAGAACGCATGATGGTAACCCAAAACCCCCAGAGGTCATGCAGGCTACAAAACCCCAGCAGAGACACCCTACTAGACTTGTAGACTCACTGTTTACCAGAACCCCAGTCCACTCAGACAGAAGACCATAGAAGAAAGAGAAATCAAGGTGGAAAAATCCAAACGCCATCTATCTAACAAATAAAAACTCAGAAGTCAGCACCTAAACCTATAATAACACCAAACACAGATGACTAGAGGTCAGTATAAGAACACAATAGTATTCAGGGAAATATGGTAGCACCAGAGCCCAGCAAGCCCTACAGCAAGCCCTGGATATTCCAACATAGCTGAAGCACAAGAAAATGATCTTAAATACAACCTTATGAGGATGGTAGAATACTTTAAAGAGGAAATTAATAAATCCCTTAAAGAAATCCAGGAAAATACAACAAACAGGCGAAAAAAGGAATAGAACTGAAAATGGACATAGAGGCAATAAAAAAAGAAACTGAGGGAATCCTGGAGATGGAAAATTTAGGTAAACAAACAGGAACTACAGAGGCAAGCATCACAAACAGAACACAAGCGATGGAAGAGAGAATCTCAGCGTAGAAGATACAATAAAAAAAATTGATATGTAGGTCAAAAAAAAAATTAAATCTAAAATGTTCCTGACACAAAACATCCAGGAAATTTGAGGCACTATGAAAAGACCAAACTTAGAATAATAGGAATAAAAGAAGGAGAAAATCCCAACTCAAAGGCCCAAAAAACGTCTTCAACAAAATCATAGAAGAAAACTTTCTAATCTAAAGAAAGAGGTGGCTATTCTTCTATAAGAAGCTTACTGGGGCTGGAGAGATGGCTCAGGGGTTAAGAGCACTGACTGCTCTTCCAGAGGTCCTGAGTTCAATTCCCAGCAACCACATGGTGGCTCACAACCATCTGTAATGGGATCTGATGCCCTCTTCTGGTTGTCTGAAGACAGCTACATGTACTCACATAAAACAAACAAATAAATCTGAAGAAGAAGAAGAAGAAGAAGAAGAAGAAGAAGAAGAAGAAGAAGAAGAAGAAGAGGAGGAGGAGGAGGAGAGGAAGAAGAAAAAGAAGAAGCTTACTGAACATCAAATAAATTGGACCAGAAAAGAAAGTCCCCCTGTCCCCTTTCCCCCTGATACATAATAAAACACTAAATGTACAGAACAAAGAAAGAATATTAAAAGCTGCAAAGGAAAGGCCAAGTAACATATAAAGACAGACCTATTAGAATTACATCTAACTTCTCAACAGAGACTCTGGAAGCTAGAAGGGTCTGGGCAGATGTCTTGCAGACTCTAAAAGACCATAGATGCCAACCTAGACTACTATACCCAGCAGAACTTTCAATCATAAAAAGTGGAGAAAAGAAGATATTCCATGACAAAACCAAATTTAAACATTATCTAACCCTACAGAATATACTAGAAGGAAAACTCCAACCCAAGGAGGTTAACTATGTTGTGTTTTATAAAAAGATAAGGATAGAAGGAATATATTTGGTGGATGTGCAGTTAGGTGTGGGGGAAGGAATGCCTCTGCAGGCCCATGCTGAGGCATCCCCTTCCCCTGAGGGACCAGTCCGTATAGTTTAGTTTAGTTAGTATAGTATAGTATAGTATAGTATAGTATAGATATAGTATAGTATAGAGTTTATTCAGAGCATGGGGAGGGGAGTTAAGAGAAAGGCAGAGAGAGAGAAGTGGAGTAGAGGAGTAAAAGAATAGATAGCCATGAGCACCTGATCAAGAGGTGGGGAGGAAAATGGGGAGCAGGAGCAAGAGGACAGAGCAAGAGCAAGAGAGAAAGAGAGAAAGGAGGGGGAAAGCAGCCCCTTTTATAGTGAATCAGGCACACCTTGCTGTTGTCAGGTAATTGTGGAGCAGAGCCTAGATGAAATGCCAATAAACTCATCCAAGAAAACACAGGAAATAAGTAATTTCATACCAACAAAACCTAAAGAAGGGAAACACACACACACATACTACCACCACCAAATTAAATTAACAGGAATTAATCATTGGTCATTAATATCTCTCAGTATCAATGGACTCCAATCCCCAACAAAAAAGACACAGACTAATAGAATGGATGAAAAAACAGGATCCATCATTATGCTGCATACAAAAAACACACTCAACATCAAAGATAGACATTACGTCAGAGTAAAGGGCTAGGAAAAGATTTTCAAGCAATAAACTTGGAAGCTGTGTAGCAAACTGATATAGCCATTCTAAAATCTAACAAAATAGTAAAATACTCAACTTCATATGGAGAAACAAAAACCCAAAATAACTAAAACAATCCTGTACGATAAGATAACTTCTGGAGGTATGTATTACCAGTCCTGTTTCAAGCTGTACTACAGGTAATAGTAAAAAAACCTCATGGTATTGGCATCAAAACAGATAGGCTAGCGCGTGGTGCGCACGCCTTAATCAGACTGGCAGCAAGCAGCGTTTTGAGTTGGGCAGCTGTCTAAGATGAGTTCAGGACAGCCGGCTAACAGAGAAACCGTCTCGAAAAACCAAAAAAAAAAAACAGATAGGCTAATCTGTGGAGTCAAAATGAAGATCCACAAGTAAATCCACACAGCTATGGAACTTGATTTTTGACAAAAGAAGCCAAAATTATACAATGAAAAAAGATAAAGTATCTTCAACAATTGGTGCTGGTCTAATGGATATCTGTAAGTAGAAGAATGTAAATAGATCCATATCTATCATCCTGCACAAAACTCAAGTCCAAGTGGATCAAAGATCTCAACTGAAACAGGTACACTAAACCTGATAGAAGAAAAAGTGGTGAATAACCTTGAATGATTTGAAATAGGATACAACTTCCTGAACAGAACACCAGCAGCTTGGGCACTAAGATCAACAATTGATAAATGGGATCTCATGAAACTGAAAATCTTCTGTAAGGCAAAGGACTCCATCAAAAGACAAATGGCAGCTTACAGAATGGGAAAAGATCTTCACCAACTCCATATCTGACAGAGGGCTGATATCCAAAATATATAAAGAACTCAAGAAACTAGACATCAACAAACCAAATAATCCAATTTAAAAATGGGGTACAGATCTAAACAGAGAATTCTTGACAAAGGAATCTCTAATGGCCCAAAAGCACTTAAAGAAATTTTCAACATCCTTATCCATCAGGAAAATGCAAACCAAAAAGACTCTGAGATTCCATCTTACACCCATCAGAATGGCTAAGATCAAAAACTTAAGCTGGGACAACTCATGCTGGCAAGGATATAGAACAAAAGGAACACTCTTCCATTGCTGGTCAGGGTTGGCAAACTTGTATCAGCCACTTGGAAATCAATTTGGCAATTTCTTCCAAAATAGGGTCAATCAATCTAGTCTCAAGATCCAGCTATACCACACCTGAGCAATCTAAAATGTTCCCAACCAAAATACAAAAGAACAATGTTGTACTATTTAATATAGCAGGTATTATTGTATTAGCCAGAAACTGAAGACAATCTAGTTGTCCCTGCAACCAGAATAAATAAAGAAAATGTGGTGAAATACAACAATGAAATAAACACTATAAAAAAAATGAATCGGGCCTGGCGGTGGTGGCGCACGCCTTTAATCCCAGCACTTGGGAGGCAGAGGCAGGCGGATTTCTGAGTTCGAGGCCAGCCTGGTCTACAGAGTGAGTTCCAGGATAGCCAGGACTACACAGAGAAACCCTGTCTCGAAAAAAAACAAACAAACAAACAAACAAACAAAAATGAATCACAAAATTTTCAGGCAAAATGAATGTAACTAGAAAAGATCATCCTGAATGAGGTAGCCCAGACTCAGAAAAGCATGGTGTGTACTCACTAATAAGTAGATATTAGCCAAAGTAAAGGATAATCATGCTACAACCCACAGACCCAAAGATGTTAAGTAACAAGGAAAGCTCAAGGAGGAATTCATAAATTTCACTGAGAAAGGGAAATAGAATAGACATGGTGGGTGGAGGGGAAGGGTACAGGTCAGGGATCAGAGGTGGAGATGGGAACAGGAGGGCTCAATACAGTACTAGGAGAGACAACTGGAGTGTGGTTGTGGGAGCACCATCTCTGGGACAAGCTAGAAACCTAGGGCAATGGAAACTCTCAGGAATCTATGAAGGTGATCCTAGCTAAGACTCCTAGCAACTCGAGATAAGGAGCCTAAACAGCCATCTTCCTCTAAGCAGGCAAGATTGCCAATAGAGGGATTGGGACACCAACCCAGCCACAAACCCATTGATCTACAATTTGTCCTACAAGGAATGCAAGGGTAAATTTGTCCTGCCTCCAAGATGTGCAGGGATAAGGATGGAGCAGAAATTGAGAGAATGAATGGCCAACCAATGAGTGGTCCAGCTTGACACCCATGCCATGAGAAGAAGCTCACCCCTGACACTGCTAATGATATTCTGCTATACTTGCAGACAGGGTCTAGCATAATCATCATAAAAGAGGCTTCACCCAACAACTGATGGGAACAGATATAGAGACCCACCACCAAACACTAGGCAGAGAACTTGGGGAACTCTGCAGCAGAGGGGGAGAAAGAATTGAAGGAGCCAGAGGAATCAAGACACCACAAGAAAACTGAATCAACTAACCTAGGTCTATAGGCACTCAAAGAGACTGAATCACCAACCAAAGAGCCTGCATGGGATTGAGTAGGCCCTCTCACATGTGTGCATATGTATGCTACAGTTGTGTAGTTTTTTGTAGGATTCCTAACAGCAGGAGCAGGGGCTGTCTTGACACTGTTGCCTGCTTTTGGGACCCTTTCCCTTATTGGGATGCTTCTTCTAGCCTCAATAGAAGGTGGGCTTAGTCTTACTGCAACTTGATAAGCCAAGTCTGGTTGATATCCATGGATGGCCTCCCCTTTTCTGAAGAAAAATGAAGGAGGAATGGAGTCAGGGAGAAGGACTGGAGGAGAGGAAGGAAGGGAAACCATGGTTGGGCTGTAAATTTAATTCATTAATTTTAAAATTAATCTAATTTAATTTAAAAGAAGGAGCAGAGAGAAACAAGGAGGGAGGGGACAGAAAGAAAAATCTCCAAGACAGCAGCTCTAAAAACATTAATTTGCAAATTTCCTTAGAGTAGTGCTATCTCATCTTGTGGTCTTGATCCCTTTGGGAGGCAAACAACCCTTTCACAGGGGTTGCTTAAGACTATCTGCATACCATATATTTCCATTACAATTCATAACAGCAGTAATATTATAGTTATGAAGTAACAACGAAATAACTTTTGGGTTGGGGAGGTCACCACAGCACCAGTAAGGGTAGCGACATCAGGAAGGTTGAGAACCAGCCAGAGAGGCACTGTTAGAGCCCATGCAAATCCAAATCCCACACATGATGCTGGAAAGCTCATTTATGTCTCTGCACATCACAGACAGCTGCATGCTGTCCTTGGAGGAGGTCATGATGGAGCTGCTTGGCAGTAGCTTTCAAAGAACGTGTGCCTTGTGTCTACTTACTTGACAGTGATTTGCCCTTGTGGAAAATGAGACCTCGTCCACATCAGAATCCCAACACCCACTTCTCAGGGGTCCAACTAGAGTTTGTTAAGGCAGAGCTTAAAGGGGCTTAGCAGTGAGCAGGGGGACTCTGTATTACAAATCTTCTCTTGGAAACTCTCCTATGACAGCTCTCTCGTCACCTTGGGTGAGAGGTGGGCAGATTGTTTCGCAACACTCCATTTGGCGCAGCGAACCTCTGTTTGAATGACCTGGGAGTGAAGGCAGGTTATCATTGCTCTGCCAGGTGGTCTGACCCAAGCACAGAAGAGCCATGAGGTGAGAAGAGATGAAGAGGAGATTAGAGAGGCTCAAGCAGGATAATTGGAAAAGCAGGGAGAAGGCAGTAAATTATGCTTCTCTGCTGGGGCTTAGTTACATCACAAGAGAAGATGAAACAACAGATTGGCAACCCTGGATGCAAAACAAACTCAGAGGGTCAAGGAGGGAAGCCTAGAGCTGAGCTCTCAAGGGTTTCCTGAAGCTTGCTAGC